>JASAUF010000123.1:4800000-6000000 GCA_030180095.1 Magnolia changhungtana | reverse complement strand
AATCTTTTGTAGCCAAGGTTTGACAAATTGGAGCTGCCAAATATTGGATTGGTAGAAGTAAGTGGGCGTCTCTCTAATAGGTGGTGATGTGCGGTTTCTGGATGACTATGACTTCTTCAATGTGTGTAGGTGGCCTCATTGGCCATGAGGGTGTGCATCTTGTACTTGTTTAGGGCTTTGATGGCTTTCTTCAATGGTATCTGTTTGGAGCTGTGAAACTCAAATCAAGGAAAATCAATTTCAGTACCATCTGAAAAATAAAATCAGCAAACATATGAAAAGTTCTATAAGACTATAAATATAAACCAAGCCCCAAGACATAGAATTACATCTTCAATTCAATTACTGGCAGAAATTGAACTCTGATCATCCATACAAACAAGAAGAAGAAGAACAAGAAAAAGAAAATGCATTTTAAGAAAAAGAAAATGCATTTTACTGAAAAATGCTCCCAGCTTCTCTGGAAAGTTGGTGATTGTTGCAAAGAAACCTTGCAGAAATTCCCCATTGCCAGATGAAGGAGTTCAGTGAACTTTGTGGCCTCAACAGAAACCTACGCGCCACGTTTGGGGATGCACAAAAAATCAAGAGCACCAAGTTTGATTCTGTTTTCCCACTCTTTATAACCCAAACCTCAATTTTGGGATATCAATAGGGGTCTTTTGGTTCTGATCCTAGTCCCCCTAAAATAGATCATTCTCAACCAGTACGAATACAATTACTTTTGTCCCAGTAGTGGCATTTTAGTAACTGTAGCAAAGCAACATTCCAAGTTAACATTGGGATGTGCCATAGCCAGAAAATCATAGTGATTGGGATGATCCTAACCACAAATTTGGTGATGCTAATCAATGGGTAACTATTGGTGAATTTTCACCTGTCCATTTGCAGGCTACCGACCAGGCAACTTGCTGCCATTTTGGGCAATGGTCCGTCAATTGGGGCTCATCTGATCGGTGGTTCTGATCTATGCACATGTGTGCCCTGTCATATTCAGTTGTCTAGAAATTACGAATTAATAGCTGAAATCCAGTTGAAAACAACAAGAAATTTATCACAACTTCTTACATCATTAGCATGATTTTGGGTTAAACCATCCAATTTGCAGGCCTCTGATTGGATGGTGTATGTAATCTGGCCACCTTTATTTTCAGTTTCGACATGGCATCTCAGCAAATCTAGAGTCCTGATCACTGGACCCTAATGGCACATGTATGGTAGAGATATTCTGGAACGCTCTTCATGAACTCTGTGAAGCGCAAGCACCACTGCTGCATTTCTTAAAAGAAATAGCGTAAAAAAAAAATCCTTCTTAAGAAAGACCTTCGAGAGAAATTATCAACGAATTGTAAATCATTGTTGAATTCAAAAGACATGTTACAACATGACTGTCAGACAAAAAGGGGAGAGAGAGAGAGAGAGAGGGGGGGGGGGGGGGGGAAGGCAAATGCCCAATTCAACAATCATCAGCAATGGTCAACGCATCCATAAGCATGAAGCACATTGCAGCTGCACCCTTCGTCACAAAATCCAACTTCTTAACAACGTCCCGTCTTTTCAAGTTAAGCCAACCCAAAGTTATTGCAACAATGTGTACCAAGCGAGTTTCTTAGGTTCGCTGTGTCTTTGCACTAATCTGTGGTGGGTTTGAAACATTCAAATCATGATCAGACCCTGATCTTGTTTGGGATGAACCAAATGCTCCCAACGCCTCCAAAAAGAACTTCTTATTGGGAACAATACCGTCTTCATCCATACGCTTTAGCAATTTCTGTAGAAGCTCTTTCATGTTGGCTTTCATGAAGGCCTTGTAAAGAAGCTTATATGTTGAAGCATCTGGCAACAAACCGTTACTTGATGCATAATCCAAAAGCATATCAGCTTCAGTTGGTAACCCATTTATGCAATAAGCATCAAGCATAGCATTCAAAGTCGAGACCTGCATCTCCTTCCCTGAATCTATCACCTCGTTGAACACTTCTCTTGCTCTTGAAACACAATCGCAATATCCGTAAGTTGTGATGAGACTTTCATATGTGATGTAGCTGGGTTGATAGCCCAACTCGGCCATTTTATCCAAAATAGATTCTGCCTTCTCTCTAAGCCTGGCCTTCCCATAGTTCATTATCATCGAATTGAATGTGGGTAGCGTCGGCTTCTCTTTTGACCTCAGCAAGCTCTTGAAGACCTGCTCCATCTTATCAAATGCTTGTCGCTTCCCGTATGCATCGATGAGTAGGTTGAATGTGATAATGTCTGGCTTACATTGATTGCTTTTCATGCGTGAGAGCACAGACTCCATCTCTTTTAGCATGCCATTCTTCCCATACGCATCCATCACCCCGTTGTAAGTATAGATGTCGGCCGAAACTATGCTCCCGTCGATATCCTTGAATAAGGCTTCGACCTGATTTACGTCCCGTGCCTGAGCATATGCTCTCAAAAGAATGTTGTAGGTTACAATGTTGGGCTTGCACCTTTCCATGCCTTTCATCTTCTCAAAGTATCCAATGGCTTTTGCCAAAGCTTTGGATTTATCTCGAGAATGCAAATGTGCTGTAATCAGTGCATTATAGACTGAAGTGTCTGGCCTGCATCCACTACTACGCATCTCAGAGAAGAGCCACATTGCCATCCGTGTCTGGCCTTTCTTCCCCATCACGGATATCAACTTAGAATATACACCATTATCTGCTATATACCATCGTTGCTTCTGCATCCACCTGAATACCTGAAAGGGAGTCATGTAAAATGGAAGTTCAGATCATGCCAGTGGTGACATGGCCCAACTAGCGGGTTGTGAATTTAACTCCGTAGTGCGTGGACTACAAGACCGGGCCTCTACTGCCAAATCCAAAAACTACATAAGCTAATGAAAAACCAACATGAAGATATTGTTTCACCATTCAAAAAGGACCCATGATCATACAAGCATATTACTTTACCTTCCCTACAATGATTACCAGCCAAATTCAAAAAGATTTTCTACTTGTATATTGGCAAACCAAAAATGGGTGAAACAAGATCATCAATCCTCAAAAATGAAAAACCCCAAAATATTTCAAAATAAAAACATCATCCACATCATCATCATCATCATCTCAAGCTTTATCCCAAATAATTGGGGTCAGCTACATGAATCCTGTTTCACCATTCCACTCTATCATGGACCATATTCTCAGTTAAACCATAGGCCCTTAGGTTTTTCTTATGATCTCCATCCACATCCTTTTGAGCCTTCCCCTTGCCCTTTTAGATCCTTCAACTTGAACCAGCTCACTCCCAACCAGTACAGTTCTTGGTCTCCATTGCGCATGGCCAAACCATCTAAGTCTACTTTTCCTCATCTTATTAGTTATTACCTATTGGTTTTACTTCTACGATCTTGCATTCATTTCTAATTCTGTCCTGCCTTGTTTTACCACTCATCCATCTCAACATCCTCATTTCAGCTACACGCTCATCCTATGAGCATGTTGTTCCTTAGCTGCCAAACATCTATCCCATAAAGCATGGCTAGTCTTACAGCTGCTATTCTTAACTGCCCAAAATAAAAATATTTTATAGAAAAACAAAAAACCAACTCCAAGGCATTGATTTCACAATCCAAAAAGTACCCATAATTCGAAACAACCAATATACTAAACCTGAAGATAGTTCTAAAACTTCGCAACTTGAATCTAAACTCAGCCAAATTAACTCACCTCAATGATATTTGGAACTGAGTCTAGGAAACTCGTTAATTAATGCGACTCGGATCTATAGAACTTGATGCGTTGGCTCGCTGATTCTGTTGACTCACAGTGACTCAAGCCAAGTCACTTGGTTATAAAACTAAAAATGATCAGAGTTTTGACTTTTGAATTCCCAACCCCACTAATGAAGTAAACACCTAGAAATGCATTTGCTTATTTTCACCATTTTATATTCTTCAACATAACTATTTTAAGGGCTAGACTCCTATTTCTAGCTTTACACCATTTGAAAAATGGCGGTGACTCATTTTCCTCACACATGGCATTGATGTACGACTATCCAGACCATATAAATTGTGGGTCCCATTTTTTTATTGAGAAAATATCAAAAATCACACTGGTTGAGCAATCATAACCATCCAATTAATGGCTATGAAATGGATGGCTAAATGTCAGCAAGAAAAAAAAAAAGAAAAAGAACTCCAGCCCCTATTTTTAAATATGAGAAATGCTCCAGTGCTCTCAGAGCACTCTAACTTATACTACTCCTAGTTGCATTGGTTCATTTGTACGGTCCAAGCAATTGATGTAGAATTGTCCATTAAATTTAGAACACATTTCATGGGCTACTAGCTAAAAATCACACTGATCAGATGATCTAATCTCATCATTAATTTGGTTTTTATCTTCTGTAGCCATCCATATTCCAACCCATAGATGGGGATGGTTACGATTGCCTTACAAAGGTGATTCTCTAGAATCATAAGCAATCCATAAAGGTCCCTAACTAATAGATGAATAAAATTGTTGATTAGACCTATTTTTATGTAAATGATCTCGACCTCCATTTTTAACGCCATTGATCAAAAGGTTAATATCGTTGAAACATGCTTTGAACCTAATGAACAGTCATAGATCCATGAATTGGATTGTCCAAGTATCCCAATGCAACTAGGAACACTGGAGCATTCTCTTTAAATACATTTAACTCAATTGTTAAATACCAAGTTGAGTCTAGTGAAAACTCGATTGAGTCTTCCAGTCAATCTGATCCGGCTGGATATTTAGTGAGTCCACCCACCACATAGACAAGAAGGAAAAAGAAAGAGACCAACAATCAAACATTTAGAAGGCACCCAAAAAAGCTGAAAATTCCAATAAATAGAAAATTCATTTGAAGAGAAACAAAACCAACCTCGAGGCATCGAAGCCATTGATCTCTCTTCCCAAGCTCTTCGAAAAGGAGAAAGCAATGCTCCGTTCTAATGATCTTCACGTACTTACTCAGCGTCGACGCCAGCGGCTTCTCATCGCCGGAATTCCTCAGCAGAACCCGAACAAGATCTTCCGCTTCAGACCGCTCGTTGCTCTTCGTTGCCGCTCTCCTCTTCGGCCGAGCTGAAACGCAGTAGATTCTGGTGATGGGTTCCTTCGGAATCCTCTCAGGAATCCGTGAATTGCATGGTTTGAGGCCTGAAATGGAGATTGCTCTGAAGTTGGAGATGAATGGAGAGGAAGATGGGAGTTGCAGGGAGAAGGTGGACAGATTTGGGGGCATTTTGAGAAGATTTGGAGAGATGGGTCATGCCATGGATTTTTCTATCAACGGATGGGATGATTCGTCGTACAAACTGCTGGGGGTTGCAATGGGAAGGAGAAAGGAGGATGAGAAGAGTGAGAAAGGATATGAAGTTCGCTCAGACCACACGTGTGTGGAGCTCAGCCCATTCACATGCGTACACATGTGCGATATCTGAGCTTTTCATCCTGTGTACACGTGTAAGATGGGGAGCGGATTAGGTATTACCTGGCCCTGGGTGTTACCCTGACCGTGGGCCCACCTTGATGAATGTGTTATATATCCACGCGGTCTATTCATTTTTCTATATCATTTAAAGGACATGGTCCCAAAAACTTAAGCAATCTATGTCTGAGGTGGACCACACCACAAGAAACAGTAGTAATTGAATGTTTGCCATTAAAAAATAACCAGGGCCCACCTACGGTCCGCCTTAATGTTTATTTGCCATCCAAAAATTAGCTCGAACCAAAACTTTAATAGCCCAGTTTTTAATGGTTAACCACTACAGTTTTCAGTGGTGTGGTCCACCTTAAATTTGAATCTGCTTAAGTTTTGAGTTCGAAGACTGGAAAAACTGATGGACAGCGTGGATATACAACACAAATGAACCCTATTTTGGAATTCCTGGAAATTCAAGTGGGAGAATCAGTTTCACACTTTTAACTGAACTCAAGAATAGGGCTGTACACGAACCAAGTTAGCTCGGTTAGCTTGCTTGACTTGACTCGAAAAAGCTCGTTTCAACTCAGTTTAAAATTGAATTCGAGCCGAGTTGAGCTGATTTTTTTAGCTTGAAAAAATTTCGAATCAAGTTCGAGCTTGATTGAGCTTGACCCGACTTGGGTCGAACTCAACTCGAATCAAACTTGAATCAAATTAGTTCGGTGATTCCGTTACTTTGATATTGATGTTACTCACCAGGTGTTTGATGAAATGACTCAATGAAGTGTCGGCCAGTGACAAAGAAGGTATGTTTCATTAAACAAGTACAATTTTTTCTTGATTTTGATGTTTCCTACAAGGTAGTTGATGAAATATTTGTAAAATAGCTGTTAATATTTTACATATAGTGAGAATTTGAAGGTGCAGTCCATGTGTTTGTGAAAATGCTGTACAGACAAACTTTGCTCAAATCGAGCTAAGCTAGTTAGTCAGGCTTGAGGGGTGAGCTGAGCCGAGTTTGAGCTGAGGTCATCTAGTGGCCGAGCTGAGTCAAGTTGAGCTTTGCACGGATCGACTCGTTTACACCTCTACTCAAGAATCTCTTATTTTTTGCTAAAGAGATCTTATTTGTTCTTATAAATGCTTGGATATATTTACTTTACTTTTGTTAAAATAAATCCAACAATGAAATAAAATATGAAAATTTTCAAAAATATTATTCAATAAAAATTTCAATACAAAAAGATTCAAAGCCTAGAATTATAGTCTGTGGCAGCACACGTGCCACATGTGCTAATGCACCAAATTATAAGTCAGGGTAAGGATCAGCCCAAGCATAACCAAATTATTAATTGAGCCTAAAAATTAGACTTGGGTCTGACCCATTTACTAACTAGGCCTATGATTTTAGAGCCAATCCAGCCTATTAAAATAATATACATGCTCCTTCTTGGGCTTTGTTTGGGCCTGGTGAAAACTTTTGCAAATTGCAATGTCTAGGCCTGGCCTCATACATTATTAATGATGCTTCAAAATCAGGCCTATGCTCGACCTAGAGACCTCATTCACAAGCTCGAGAATGATCCTTTGTCATTGCGGGACCAAAAATCCAATTGTTATTATTTAAACTTAGACTTAGGCAGTGTTAATTCAGACCATGGCTTTAAATATCATACCATGCGAGATTGATTTAGGCTTCCTATCTGAAACGAAACGAGTCGTTATATCAATATGGACCAACACTGTTCAAAATGAACTCATATGGACTGATGTGGGGCCAAGTTGTACCCATGCATTTTTGTTCTCTAGGTAGTTGCACTCCAAAACTGCTACTTAGTCCATGATCCAGACCATTTAAAATTAGGTCCGCTCTAGATGGGGGCATATCGTAGAATCCACACAAATTGGACAAATCTAACTTGAGCATACTTTTTTTTTTTTTTTTTTTTTGTGCTGAACTCACCTGGTAAGCCCCATGATTTAGACATTCTGGATTGACAAACATACATGCAGGATCCATGTTGGATTTTGCATGAGTATGATCCACTACACTATTACCAAAATATAAAAACACAAAATAAAAAACATAGGGGCTGTTTGGATGCCACTTAAAAGTGAGTCAATCTCATTGTAGTTATTCTTTTATGTAATAGAGATCATATTTCTTTTGGGTGAGGATTAAAATTAAAAAAACAATCATGATCTCTAATACATAACTATTCATTAAAGGTGTGTTTGGTTGCACCTAATATCACCAATTTTCAAACGCACCCTAAAATGAGATGAACTCATTTTTATGTGGGCAGTGGGCACCCAAACAGGATTTTCCCGTTTGGAGAGTAGAAATGGCACGAATAGCAGGAGTAAAATGCTCATAAACAGCTTATATAGTGACTTATTTGTAGAGAAAGAAACATGGAAACAAAGGTAGACCCATGTGGGTTGGGTGCAATTAATAAATTGTCGCAACTCGTGCGCTACACACACGGCAAATATGAAACTCTTAATCTGGATTACCCAGAACGTGACTGAGGATGTGGATGGAGCATTAGCTAAAATTCAAACTGATGTGATGACCGCAACTGTACATGTCATCTGTAGGCCATCCAATGGACGGATATGATCCACCCGCAATGGGGCCCAATGATCTGGAGAGTTAGGATTGCCATGCACGTATGCCAGGTATCAAACGGGATGCCTTCTCATGACTGAATAAATTGTGGCAAACGCACGTCACAGTCAAAAGGCAGAAACCAACTTCCATTCCAACCCCAGGACTCCCAACTCTACTGTGTTTGGGTTTCCAATCAGAGTTTTGCTAGAATACATCCCACTGCAATAAATATGTTGCCACTTCAGAAGTTGGATAAGGGTCCTTTTCGATGACATAAACCGTTCATGTGATGAGCCTTACTGTGGATGGACGATAGCCAAAAATACTTTCGCATTGAATATTTGAACACTTTGATTATTCAAAGGTCAACGAGAGCGTCCATATTTAATGGAAAAGAATCAAATGACAAAAGAGCTGAAATTTTCAATCCATTAGCTCTTTTGTTTCTGGGATATCACCCATAAGGTGAGTCCCATCGGATAAATGGTTTGGATCATTGAAAGGTAATCAAAATATAAAGGATGAAGTCCCTATTTGTTCTATGGCAGGTGTATTCCGGCAAAAACCTAAAAACGAAGCACGAACTTCCGATGGGATGGAAATGAGCGAAATGACCATGTACAAACCCATCTGGCAAAGAACTCATGAGGAATTACAGGGCCCCTCCAAAAAATAATAATAATAATAATAATAATAATCAGTTCTATTTAAAACTCTTGTGGGCCACAGAACAGCCAACAAGGTGGAATGGGACCCACATCGTTGATTCTCACCGGGGCTCTCCTTAGTTACAGAACAGCCTGGTTTTCGTCCTTACTCTTCATAATGACAGACAAAGTGTGTTGAAGGTTTGGATTCTGTATACATAACATGGTGGGCCTCCTAAAAAAAATTAAGTGTGGACGTCCCTTCTTAACATATCCCCTGTGCTGTGGCCTATCTAAGTGTGAGTCCACGCATCCAATGGACGGTCCAGATGTTGTGAATAAATCACATGGGCCCCACTTCTTTCTTATACCATCAGAGCTCACCCCATTATAGGTCTTGTTAGTCAGCCAGAGTATTCTTTGTCGGCAGTCAGGATTCCGCCCTATATGTGATGGACCTCACTGTGAATGGGTGGTATCCAAAAGAACTCCCACGGTGGAATATCATTGTCTTGATTCATTTAACTGTTTCATTTTGAAGATGGACCATGTGTAGTTACTTTAGGTTTAATCGGCCATAGACTGCAGGGTTTAAGATTTGCCAAAATTAAATATTTATGAGGTGACTAATGTAAATTGGGTATCGGTGTCATCGGGGGCTCATCTAAATTAACAAGGGTTAGTTCATGTTATTTGAGAGGTTTTTGACTGTGACGTATAATAAGTTGATGAATAAAAAAACAAATTCTATTTCAATCCTTAGGAAAATTAATAATAACACACTTATATTGTTGATTGTCCCAAGGACATAGAGATCTCATAGACTTTTAATGTAACAGAATACATATGAGTATCATGAGCCAAGTCTGTCGAATAACTCAAAGACGATTTCTTTCCAAGTAGAAAGGACTGATGTGACATTGCATAGGTACATTCCCAGCATAGTTAGATCAAAAGAAAGCTAAATGAAAGCGGAAGTAATCTAGTAGATTCAGGCCCAATCCTATATAAGGCATGATGTAAAAGGGTCACAAGCAAGTTTGGTTCGAAGAAATTCAATTCAAATATGGAGAAATTGCCATTTAAAATGTGAACTGTAAATTGACCATAACTTTTGATCCGAATATCATTATGTGACGCACAACTAATGAATTTTAACTGGAATAAGCCATTCAGAGCCAACTGACATACAAAGTGGGTCATGTCTATCCATTTGGTGAGAAAATGCACACTTCCATATTAAAAAAAATGTGATTTTAGAAAAAAAAAATATTTTCAATAATTCCAATTTTTATAATATTTCATTTTTTTAAAAGAATTTTAGAATTCCATATTTTTTAGAAATTACTTGTAATCATGCTAAAACTCTTTTAGTAAGTTTATTTGGAATTTTTATTTTTGGAAATTAGAGTTTAAAAGAGTTTTATTAGAATTATGACTTTTGTTAGGGTTAAAATTTTGTTATTTTTGGTAACTATGAATTTTGATTTATTTTTTCTTTATTAATGGTGTAATTGAGAAAAATACACATTAGACATTATCAAATAAAATTATTTAAAATTTTATTTTTTTCTTATGAATTCAAGGTTTCGAATACTCAAGGAAGAGGGTGATCTTTCTCATCACTTTTCCAAGCCCTTCCCCACATGAGCAAGCACAGGGTCCTTAAGACATTTATATAGTTCAGCTCACCATGGGGATTATGACAAATATCGCATTTACCAGACTATCCTCACAATCTATTTTCAAAAACAGTGATTTTACACATAGGAACTTGGGATCTTCACATCAAAGTGATTCTTAAGTGACATAAGCATAAAATGCAGTACTCCATTAGATTGGGCTATCTTGTTTGATGATCGAACTCTTCCATCACAACTTATGTGGGCTGTCCATTTTGTAAGCCATTAATTAGATAGTTAGCTGTCATCAGAATTCATAAGTGTGATTTTTTACTTGATAGCCTGTGAAAAGTTGATTAAACAAAAGCAAAGGTAAGGCATTCCCTACATGAAGGTATATCTTGTTATTCAAATCGACAGTTCTTCTTTACATCTTTCCCTTATATATATGATAAGAAAACTGAAACATTGTAAGAGCAAAAAAAAAAAAAGAAAAAGAAAACCCATTTTGAAATGCATTTGGATCCCCATCCACCACATTTAGACGGTGGGAGATATGATAAGTGAATCATTCTCTTCCATGTAGACTTTAGAAAGCGTTATATGGGCGAAAATAGGTTCCTTGTGCTTAGTTTCAATGATTCCATGAAGTTGTGATTGGAGTTGACTTCACCCTATATAGTGGTTATCATCCCTTCTTATTCACACGATCTTCGTCTAACGATATTGTGATCCTCATAGTTTATATTGATGATTTGCTCTTGACTGACAGTAACACAACCTGTATCATATAATTTCAACGGTCATCATTTCACATGAAAGACTTGGGCTTGCTTACATACTTGGATTGAAAGTTTCTTATACTAACCGTGGTATACTTGTCAATCAGAGAAAATATAAATAAGATCTTATCAACCTGCACATATTTTTAATCAATGGACAGTTGAAACTCCAATGGAATTGAATATTCAATATGGTAAACATGATGGTGATTTATTGAAAGAAATAACTCTCTTTTGTTAGTTAGTTGGCAGTCTCCTTTACCTAACAATGACAAGACCTGACATTATTTATGTTATTCGAGTGGTTAATTAGTTCGTTGTCGAGCCCCGTACTTAATATATGACAACGATTTTAAGGATTATGTTGAGGGTCAAATATTGCATACTAGATCCCGCTATTGTTCTGATTTACTTAAGTGGCTCGAACATGGTAATCTGATCTTAACGTACACCCAATTTAATCCCCATGGTTTAGGCCATACGATGGATGTGCTTTATTTTTGTCTCAACCTCTTAAGATATATTTACGAAGTCTATTCTTAGATCTGGACCGTCCAAACAGGGTACTAAAAGTATGAAATTAATACCCAGAATTCACCAAGATAAGGGACGGACCCCAGGGACTAAGATCGACAGATTTACACGCCAAAGATCCGAGAAAATCGAGAAACTAAAGCTTAAGTGGCTCGAAATTGGTCCAGAATGCAAGATCACAGGTTTCAACCATCTGCTTAGCTCTGGGACCTATAAATTGACCGTACACATAAAATTTTAGCCATTGGATCCCTCTGGAAGTAGCCCAACGGACAGATAAGCCCCATATCTTTGGTTTGAGGCCCGCCTGATAGATGGATGTGCTTTATTTTTTGTCTCAACCTCTTAAATGGGGAGATAAAACGGATGGACAACACAGATTTCTCATATATATTATAGTAGACCCCACATATAAGGTGGAAGTGCACCGTGCGGTGCACTCCCGCGCCACACCGGACCGCTCAAACCGGTCAAACCGAGTCTATTCTTCAAAACAGGAAACTCTGTTTCCTCTAGCGTGAAACGGAGCCGCGGTTGGGTTCTTGTGGGCCACCGCTGTGCATCGAAGGTCCGATCTGGACCGTCCATTGGAATTCTACCGATCCTCTTATCCTTGTGTAGGTGTCAGTTTGACCCATTCAAGCTATCGGAAGATCCTACCGTCCATTGGAATTCCACCGTTGAATGCAAGATGGACGGTGGAAGAAAGATCTCATGGGCCACCACATTTTGGATCCAAAACCGTCCCTTCCCGAACGGTTTTTCGAGGAGACTTCAATGGATGGCGTGGATCTTCCACCTAACACCAAGAAGTGGGCCCTACTAACCTCAGCAAACCTCAAACTTGCAAGAAACATTGCACGCTCCATTATCGTCCGTGTGGACCTTTTCGCAAACAAGCGTTCTTGCTCAAGTGTACATCGCAATCTCTCCTCAGTGTGGGCCATCAATCCTAGCTCAGACGTCCGATCTGGACCGTCCAGTAGCTTCTAACAGTTCATCTACTCCAAGCATAGGAGAGAAATTGAAGAAAGACAATGGAAATCGGTTTTCGACCGTTCAAACACAGGTTGGATGGCGCCAAGCAAAACTCCATGGGCCACCACGAATCTGATCCGAAACTGATCATGACTGACCGGTTTTTCATGAGTAATTCAATGGACGGGCTGGATTTCTCATAAAGTTTCAATCCCGGGCTCACCAATCACAACGCAAGACTCAAGAAATCACCGTGTTACGCACGAACACACAAGTGGTCAGGCTGGATCAGTCATACGTCAACATGAAGAACCGAACAGAGGACCTCAGTGGGCCAACATCACGGTCCTTCTGATAAATCCAATCCATTCATCTTCTCAGCAATCCAAAACCTACCAAAAATGAGATTTCGCACGATGAGGATCATGGTTGCATGAGCAACAAAACGGCAAACTTTCTGTTTTCTTTGGTCGCGTAAAACATCACCGACTACGAAACAAAGTCGGTTGTGTAAACCGACTTGCGTATTTCGCACGCGCTCCCTCGTCCTCACACCGACTTCACCTTTCACCCCGAATCCTCTAGCTCCCCGACATCGAGGTTCTTTCTGCTACCAATGTCTTCATACACCGTATCGCTTATAAAAGAAAGAGAAGTGAGAGAGAGTGATCATCCGATCCTGGATCAGGCAGCTGTGGATGTCGAGAAAGAAAGAAAGAGAGATATAAATTAGTTTGTTTTTCTTTTAGTTTTATATTTTGTTTAAGATGTTTTGCCTGTCTATGTTTGACTAAACCTCTTAGCTAGGGTTAAGAGGTGAAGCTTGTAGCGTGATTAAGATGGTTACTTTGTTTTGATTCATGTTTATTGAATTCTCATTATTTTAGTTTGATTATGAAGGAATGTTTTTAGTTTTAATGGTCTGTTATGACTCAAATTACAATAAATCTGCGATAGCTTGAGATATTTTCTTTTCATGTATTGAGATTGTCAACTTGAGAACCATGTTGTTCATCATCGTCTCATGGGCATGGTTGAGTGACAGAATCCTTCATAACTTTCACAATTCTCTCATGATTGACTGTGAGATTGGTAAATTGCTGTTATTTGCCATAGTCTCTTGAGCATGGTTAGGTGACGGAATCACTTCCAAATCTTCGCCATTCTTATCTATTGATGATTAGACCTATGAGAAGTTTAGAAATCTGACAAATCTCTTCTTACCAACTAGATAGGATAAGATTCTAATTTCAGTTGTGTCCTTGAATCATTGCTAGATAGCTTCCCAATTGCTATAAGTGAATCCTTAGTACCCTATTTTTCTACCTTTAAATTTATAAGTTGTAGATTAATATTTCACCATTATTCCCTCATACTCACTTGATTTATATTTCATCTTCTTCTAGTCTAGTACTAGTTCCTTACTTTCAGACACGATCATACACACCACACCTGAGAGAGTTTTTACGTGGAAAACCCTCAAAGAGGTAAAACCACGGGACCTCGTTCAACCACTGAGAGATTCAACTCGATCTCACTGAATTTATTACTAAATCACAACCCTATATTTGGGGTGTGAACAAATTATCCATTATTTACGAGGTACCTTAGATCAGTCTTTATTCTTCTCCTCAACATCCACTATTGAACTAGTTGCTTATACCAATGCAGACTGGGGTGGTTGTGCTAGCATACATTGTTTACCATTGGATATTATATGTTTTTTGACACTTTTATTATCTCTTGGAAGTCTAAGAAACAACCCATAGTGTCCAAGTCTAACACAGAAGTTGACTATCAATTTATATTCTTCGGTTGCAATGAGATCACTTGATTACGGGCCCTCCTTTCTGATTTTGGTATTCATATAACTGCCTCAACTTCACTTTTGTCCTTTATAAATGGACTAACCCATTGAGGTTGATTGTCACTTCATTTGAGAAAAGTTTCAAATTGAGATTATCACTCTTCCACATGTGCTATTTCAAGATTAGATTGTAGAGATTCTCACAACGACCATGATGACTGCCTGTCACTCTTCTCTTGTTCGCAAAATATTGTTTGTTGACCCCTTAAATCAATTTGAGGGGTGATGAGCGAATCATTCTCTTCCATGAATATTTAAATTTTATATCTACCTTCTTTCCATGTATATAGATTCTTTTCCATATATCTTTATAAATGCCTGGGAAAGGCTAAAATAATATACAAAATAATATAAGGAGAATTCTCCAAACTTTATAGTCTTCCTGATCCATCAACATATACATGCACCACCAGTCTCAACTCTCAATGTATTCTTACAATGTTTTGCAACAAAAATGCTTGAATCTTGAGAGAGATGACATAACACCCACAATCAAGCCTAGGGAAAACATTATGTTCTTTCAAATAATACATTGTGTTGTATGTGCTTCGTATGGCAGGTAGGCACATAAAAGCTGGAAATTTTCGCCATATAAATTTCCAACATGTGCGGAGGCCCATGACTTTAATGGTGAATTCTCAACGCCAATTCTCATATCTGAATGTAGTAATACTTGAAAATAGCCATAACTACTTCATTATGATTGTCCATAATTCAACGATTAGTGCGTTTCTTTCTTGTTTGATCATGTATGTATTTGACAATATTAAGTGGATAAAAAATGCATTGCATCGTCACCGGCCTTGAGCTCCTTACATTTGGATCTGGCAAACAAATATCTAAAACATTGGTGATGAAATTCAAGACAACTAATTGAGGTGAGAATCAACTTGTTTTTGATTGATGAAATTACCTTTCAGCATTTTCCTCTTATTCATTAGCTTTGCACATGCTGTCTTAGAATACTTCAAACAAGTACAATGGTTGACTACTAGAAATCAAAAGAGGAAAAAAAAATCTCTAAGAAATGAACTCCATATATAAGAGATTAGACGCTCCTTCTAAAAAAAAAAAAAAAAAAAAAAAAAATCATTTTTTAAAAAGAACTCAAACCCCTTTTTTCTCTTCCCACTTTGAAATCTCTCTCACGCTGTTTTGTTATGGAAATGACCTCCACCTCCCTATTGCTCTTCCTTTGAATTCTCCGTATAAGATTATGTGCTTCGAGTGTTGTTGTTTCCTTCACAACAAGCTTATAGGACTTGCCATCTGATTGCACATCTTCCATGCCTGAAAACAGCAGGGAGGAGTTAATAACTTAGGCTCGAACGGTTGCGAAAAAGAATCGATCCAAGACGTTGGTGAGTCCTTTGAACTTAAAATCCTAACCTTTTAATCCTCTCAAGTATCCGTTCACTTTCCTCCCGCAGCCTTGGCAGTTCCCGACGCTCAATATGATCTCAAGGCATCCATTTTCCTTTTCCATTATCCTTTTACTTTAGCTTCTCCCTTCTTTTTTTTTTTGGGTAGCTTGTTAGTACACCCACTGTCAGTTCACACTTCACTGTTGGCCACCCCCACTAGGGACTTTAGCTTCTCCTTCAACTGTTTCTTTGATTTCTTCACTTCAATTGATTGTCTTCTTTATTCTCTGCTACTCTTTCTTCTGAGTTATTGATTTCCTGAAAACAACGGAAAAAGTTGGAATTCATATTAGAATAAGAATAATAATAAGAAGATAACTAATGGATTTATAGTTACAATTCCCTCAATTGAGGACCTCCAAGACAGACATGGCAATGGACCTGACCAGGGTCGGGGTCACCAAGGGGCGAGGCCTGTGGTAAGCTTCAGGAAGGATTTTGAACTTTTCGGGCTGGCCCTACTCAAAAGAGTAAGGATCCAGTCCCATACATTATCAATGAGGCTTCAAAATCAGGCTTAAATTCGACCGACGGACCTCATTCAGAGGCTCAAGCATGGCCTTTGTCATCGCGGGACAAAAAATCCAATGGGCCTCTACGCAGTCGGTCGAAACTCCTACCCCAAGATCAACATAGGTTGTACAGTAATCTCCCCCTTTATCTAAGTTTTGAAAGTGAGAAATTTCATAATACCATTAGTGGAACAAGGCCCACCTTAAAGAGACCACAATAGATTATATGTAAGTGGGCCCCACTGTACGGGTGATGAGTGTCCATTGTTTCCTTTCTCTTTCTCCAATAAGATTCACTGTGTCATTATTTAAACTTAGCCACAGGTAGTTTTAATCCAGACCATGGTTTTAAATATCATACCATGGGAAATTGATATAGGCTTCCCCTCCTAAATGAAATGAGTCATCATACCAATATGGACCAAAACCGACCGAACTGAACCAATATGGGCTGATATGAGGTCACTCCAAAACTGCTACTTAGTCTATGATCCAGACCATTCAAAATCAGGCCCACTCTAGATGGGTGCATATTCTAGAAATCACACAAATTGGATGAATCTAACTTAACCATATGTTTTTGTGCTAACCTCACCTGGTGGGACCCATGATTTAGACAGTCTGGATTGACAAACATGGATGCAGGATCCATGTTGGTTTTTGCCTGAGTATGATCCACTACATTATTACTAAAATAGAAACATAGTGCCTGTTTGGATGCCGCTTAAAAATGAGCCAATCTCATTGGAGTTAATCATATATGTATTAGAGACCATATTTCTCTTGGGTACAGATTAAAAGTAATTTTGATGAGAAACATTCATGAACTCTAATACATAATTATGATTAAGGATATGTTTGGTTGCATCAAATATCAGGAATTTTCAAATGCACCCTCAAATGAGAAGAACTCATTTTTAATTGGCCACCCAAACATGATTTTCTCGTTTGGAGAGTAGAAATGGTACCTTGACTGGGTTGCTTCAGGAACAAACAGAAGAGTAAAATGCTAATGAACAAGCTTTTCTAGTGGCTCATTTATAGAGAGACATAGAAAACAAAGCTAGATTCATGAGCCTTCGGTGCAATTTATAAATTGTGGCAAACGCACGTAACAGTCTAATAGTGGAAACTACCTCCCACTGTGTTTGGGTTTCAAATGAGAGGCAACTCCCAACTCCAGTGTGTTTGGGTTTCCACTTTCCAATGAGAGTTTTTCTAGAATACATCCCCACTGCAATAGATACGCTGCCACTTCAACAGTTGGATCATGGTCCTTTCTAATGACACAAACCGTCTATATGATGGGCCTTACCGTGGATGGACGATAGCCAAAAATACTCTCTCATTGAATATTTGAACAATTTGATTATTTAAAGGTCAAGGAGAATGTCCATATTTAATGGAAAAGAATCATATATAAAAGATCTGAAACTTTCAATCCATTAGCTCTTCTGTTTTTGGGTCATCACCTATTGGGTGAGTCCCATCATATAAACGGTTTGGATCATTGAAAGGTGACCCAGATCCAAAGGATAAAGTTCCCATGTATTCTATAGCAAATGTATTCCGGCAAACCCTTTTATATAAAACATCAACTAGTGAAATTCCCATAGGCACAGACCCATCCTGTAAAGGCTTGGCTTATTCCGCTCAACCCAAGCAAACGAATAACGGAGCTTTATACAACTAAATGGTCAACCTGTGAGGAATTACAGATGAGGGGCCACAACGTGTATGTATCACATCCAGCCCGTCCATCGGATCCGTCCTCTAAATTAGTTTCCGAAAAAAAAATTTAAAAAATCAATTCTAATCTAAAACTCTAGTGGGCCACAGAACAGTGGGCAAGCTGGGAGGGGATGCAGACCGTGGATTCTCACCAGGGCTCACCTGAGTTAGAGAACGGCCTGGTTTTTGTCCTAATCTTTCATAGTGACAGATGAAGTGTGTTGAAGGTTTGGATTCTGTATACACAACATGGTGGGCCTCCCACGAAAATTAAGGGTGGCCTACTTAAGGGTGAGTCAAAGCATATGATGGACGGATATTCGTGAATAAATCACGTGGGCCCCACTTCTTTCTAGTACCACCAGAGCCAACCCCATTATAGGTCCCAGTCATCAGCCAAAGTACTCATTTATTAGCGGACAGGATTTTATACATGCTAGGGGATGATTCCAGGATCCAAGCCTTTCATGTGATGGACCTCACCATGTATGGGTGGTATCCGAAAGAACTCCCACACTGGAATATTATCGCCTGGATCACTTAACCGTTTTCCTTTGAATATAAACTGCCTTGTTACTT
Organism: Magnolia changhungtana; assembly: GCA_030180095.1. Classification (NCBI taxonomy): domain Eukaryota; kingdom Viridiplantae; phylum Streptophyta; class Magnoliopsida; order Magnoliales; family Magnoliaceae; genus Magnolia; species Magnolia changhungtana. The sequence goes on along the minus strand of JASAUF010000123.1, from coordinate 5,981,271 downwards.
TCGTTTTAATAGGCCATACACTGCATGGTTAGGATCCGCTGAAATTGAATATTTGTGAGGCGATGTAGACTGTGTATCGTTGTCATATAAGCCTTTTCCAAACTAATTAGGGTTAGTTGGTGTTATCTATACCTTATTCTAACTACTTAGGATCAGTTGCATGAATCTTGTTTCACCATTTTACCCAATAAAGGACCATATCATCAATTAGGCCAAGAATCGTCGAGTCTTTTCTTACCATCTCCACCCATATCTTTTTAGTGTTGAAAAAAAGTCTTAAATCTGTTTTTTGAGTGTTGCTCGACTAGTCGTGGGTTAGCCTCGACCGGTTGTGGTAGCCACTCAACTAGTTGAGCACCGTTCGACTCAAAGTCTAGTGACTTGGAATTTTGGTGTCCGGGCTGCTCGATCAGTCGTAGGGATGTCTCGACTAGTCGTAGTTATGCAGATTCGTTTCCGAATCTGATGCAGACTGTAGAAATTTGAGTCAGTCTTTTGCAAGGTGCGAAAGGAAGTTACCTAAACTATAAATAGGGGTCCCTAAGGTTTTTCTAGTAAGGATGAGAAATAATTCTAAGGTTTTCTGAGGGATTCTAGGGAAATCAAAGGGTATAGAAAGGGTGAGATTCGAGGTTGTTCGAATCGGGTAAGTCCTCTCTCTTTGTAATATCTATTTTCATAGTGAAATTCTGTCGCTTTGTGCCGTGGTTTTTTCTCGAAAAGGTTTTCCGCATTAAATCTGTGTATTCTCTTATATGTGCTTGGCGTCATTGAATTGCTATCCTAGATCTAGATCTGTGTGATTCCGCAGGCCAAAAATCCCAACAAGTGGTATCAGAGCAATCGTTAGGGCACAGATCTGAATCTAAGGGATTAGTAATAATGGCGAGCGCTAAGTATGAGATTGATAAGTACTTAGGAAAAAATAATTTTGAGTTATTAAAAATCAAGATGATGAGTTCCTTAATCAAGCAAGGCGAAGATGGTGCTCTTGAGGAGCGGAAGTCTACTATGACTGATGATGAGTGGGATGCTCTTGATAAGAAGGCTGTATCATTGATCCATTTATGTCTCACGGATGAGGTTCTCTACAACGTCATGAGGAAGAAAACCGCGGCTAAGTTATGGGCGAAGTTAGAGGATGTTTATGTGAAAAAATCCTCTGAAAATCGCCGCACTTGAAGCGGCAGTGGTATAACTTTAAGATGGTAGAGGGTGGAGATCTGGAGGCTCACATCAACAACTTTAATAAATTAGTTTGCAAATTGCTGGATATGGAGGAAGTAATGAAAGATGAAGAACAAGCATGTATGTTGTTGAATTCTCTTCCGGCGTCATATGAGTCATTCAAGGACACTATGTGCAGCATGAATAAAACTTTGAGTGTCAACACCGTTATCTCAACCCTTCAAGGGAAGGCTATGAGACAGCTAAATAGCGACATGGGGGCATCTTCTGATGCACTGTTTACAGTTGGTAGGAATTTTGAACAAGGTACAAGTTTTTCAGGTTCTAAATCCAAATCCAAGGACAAAGGCAAAGGAAAGGTAAAGTGCTGAAACTGTGGGAAGGAAGGACATGTGAAGAAGGATTGTGAAAATCCTAAATTGAAGCAGGAAGATTCTAATGCTTCATGCAGGAAGGCTAATGCTGCCACGTCAGATGGATGTGATGGTGATGTTTTATCCGTGTCTTCGCTCATACAGTCATATAATGATCGTAAGGACGAGTGGATGCTAGACACAAGGGCATCTTTTCATATAACTCCTCATCGGAGTTGGTTCACCAGCTACGGGGAGTGCGATGGTGGACAGGTATTTATGGGCAATGACATTGCCTATAATATTGTGGCTGTTGGTACGGTGTACATCAGGATGTTTGATGGGGTGGAGCTTACCTTGACGGATGTCAGGCACGTTTCTGATCTGAAGCAGAATCTGATTTCTCTTGGTGTGCTTGAGGTAAAAGGATGCAAGTACACAGGTATTGATGGTGCCCTTAAGGTATCTAAAGTGGCATGAGTAATCATGAAAGCGCAACGACTCGGTAACTTGTACAAGTTGATCGAGAGCATTTCAAAAGGTAGAGTTACTATGGCTGTAGTGGATTCCACTTCTGCACGTGTGGTATGTTGGATATGGCCACATGAGTGGGCAAGGCAGGAAGGCTAAGACGCACGGACAGGGATACAGAGCAGGTGAAGCAGCCGCCTGTGAGAAGAATTACACGACATAATCGCAGGATATCGGCGAGGTACATGGACGAAATATCACAGGGAATTCATCTTCTGTTCAGATGGCTCTAGATGAGCTTGGTGCAGAGAAGTGAAAGGTGACTATGGACGATGTGATGGATTCGTTGTACCAGACCGACATATGGGAGCGGGTGGAGCTTCCAATGGGCCGAAAATCGGTTGGATGCAGGTGGATCTTCAGGAGGATACAACATAGATATAGGGCGAGGTTGGAGCGAAGGTTTATGCTCAGAGAGAAGGGATCGGCTTCTCAGAGATATTCGCGCCGACGATATAACATGTCTCTATTAGATCCGTGATTAGCACTGGTTGGCCAATGTGATCTTGAGCTGGAAAGATGGATGTGGAGTTTGCACTTCTACAAGGGAAAGTGAAGAGCAAATCTACATGTAACAACCAGAGTGGTTCGAAGTTAAAGGGGCTGAGAAAAGACTTCGCAGGAGGTCGTGGTTCGACCTGTCACCTAGGCAGTGGTTTGTTCCTTTATGGATGAAGGATCGGGGTGCTGCAAAGATGGTTCTTGGCATTGAGACTAAAAGAGGAGTAGGCTTTGGTAATCACAGGAGAAATACCTTGTGTGTAGGTATTGATTAAGGATGTGATGGGCCAGGAAAAGCCGGAGAGCGTTCCCTATGTGTCTCTTCTCAAGTTTTCCTCAGGACATGTCCCAAAACAGATGAGGAAAAGCAGGATATCTCATGAACCTTATTCGAATGCGGTTGGCAATGTATGCCATTATCTGGATTAGGCCGTTTATTTCACAGGCTATCAGTGTTGTGAGCAAGTACCCTGGTAAACAATATTGGGTAGCGGTAAGATGGTAAGAAGACTACATCTCTTTTTTTGAGAAGACAAGAGCAAAGGTGGTTGAGCTTGTGGATTTTGATCCGGAAGACATGCTCACCTAGAACGTTCCTGCAGAGAAGTTCAAGTTCTGTGTAACCTCTCTGGGCTTGGTGATGGCGTAAACGAAGGACGGAGTGTGCACGAGAAGTGTTGATTGAAGCTATGATGCGATGAAGAGATAAGAGAAAAGGTCAAGGAGCTATACGGTTGAAGATTGAAGACTTGGTGGAGATTGTTTAAAAATTCTTAAATCTGTTTTTTGGGTGTTGCTCAATCGGTCATGGGTCAGCCTCGACCGGTCATGGGAGCCGCTCGACTTAAAGTCCAACGACTTGGAATTTTGGTGTCCGGGCTGCTCGACCGGTCGTAGGGATGTCTCGATAGGTCGTAGGGGTCCTACGACCAATCATAGCCTCAGCTCGATTAGTCATAGTTACGCAGATTCGTTTCCAAATCTAATGCGGACTGTAGAAATTTGAGTCAGTCTTTCGCAAGGTGCGAAAGAAAGTTTCTTAAACTATAAATAGGGGTCCCTAAGGTTTTTCTAGTAAGGATGAGAAATAATTCTAAGGCTTTCTAAAGGGGTTCTAGGGAAATTAAAGGGTGTAGAAAGGGTGAGATTCGAGGTTGTTCGAATCGGGTAAGTCCTCTCTCTTTGTAACTTCTATTTTCATAGTGAAATTCTATCGCTTTGTGCCGTAGTTTTTTCCCGAAAAGGTTTTCCACGTTAAATCTGTGTGTTCTCTTGTATGTGCTTGGCGCCATTGAATTGCTATCCTAGATCTAGATTTAGTTCTATGTGATTTCGCAGGCCAAAAATCCCAACACTTAGGTCTTCCTCTTGCTCATTAAGCACCTTCAACTTGAACTAACTTATTCCTTCTAGCCACTGCAATTGTTAGTCTATGTTGTATGCAACCAAACCAATTAAATTTGCTTTCCCTAATCTTATAATCTATTGGTGTATTTCTAAATTCCCTTGAATGCAATTGTTTTTAATTATATTTGTTATCGTATTTCTATTCATCCATCTTAACATTCTTATTTTAGCTATGCTCATTCTATGAAATATGTAACTCCTTAACTAATCAATATTTTGTCTCATAAAGCATAATTAGTTTTACGCTATAAAAGTTTTCCTTCAATTTGTTTGATACGCAGTGATCACATCAAAATTCAAGGGAACATTTCCACTTCTTCCATTGAACTTAAATTTTATTAGCAACATCCTTCTTAATCTCTTTGATCTTATGAATATGTGCACATGGCGTTAATTATAAAATCAAACATATCTGATTGAGTGTGATCAAATTTACAGTTTGGGATAAGTGACTGGAAATTGGAATAAATAATTTCTGGTTTACTACTAGATTTGGCGTGAAGTCATCCCTGAGGGCAGATTATAGTAGTAGAGATTTCACAATAGATCAACTTGATAAAAGGTTGTAAATTATGTTTAGGGTAGCTAGACTTAGGTTAGGGTATTAGGCCTAAGGGTTGACATTCGACTTAAACTTCTGCTTTTCGGTCAGGTTGAGCATGGACCTATACAACAACTCATTGGTCTAACCCATTAGGGTTAAGGGTAATTATATAATATACAAAAATTTATAATCCTCCTCCAACAACCCAACCTCTCTCTCTCTCTCTCTCTCTCTCTCTCTCTCTCCAACTGGACCAACCACATGCTTGTAGTCGTTTAATAGGTTCATCTCTCTCTCTCTCTCTCTCTCTCTCTCTCTCTCTCTCTCTCTCCAACTGGACCAACCACAGGCTTGTAGTCGTTTAATAGGTTCATATCTCTCTCTCTCTCTCTCTCTCTCTCTCTCTCTCTCTCGGGCTTGAGCTTAGGCCTAACACGAACATTTAAGGGGACACATGTTAGACTATTTCGGTCCATCAAAGGCTTGGCCCAAGTTTGAGCCTACATTAAACAATGAGAGTTGTTCTTGGATTGAGCTTGGGCTAGCCCTAACTTGGCTCATAGACACCTCAAATTCGTTTATTTTATTTTTATTTTATTTTTTTATTTTAGTATGATAGTTTGAAATGTCTCATTATTACATTAATATAAGAGATATTTGAGTTAGTCTCTCGTATATTATTATTATTATTATTTTTAAAAATTTTAAATAGAGGCCTATAAATATAAGTGTAGGGATCTAATTTGAGACACTTCTTTGCCATCTCAAAGCGTAGCCTTGGAGAATTTTTTTTTCTCTCCTAGTAACCCAATTCCACTTTAAGAGATATTTGATGAATTTTCATTTCTCCAAGAAGTACATGTAAATACCAAATGATTAATTACTAAAATAATTCCCTCACCATTTTTAATGCTAATGTAGACGGGTTGCTTTTTGAATACTAAAGTCAATGAGGGCGCAAATTTCATGTGGGGCCCACTAAGATGTTTCTGCCTTATCCACATCGCCTATCTATTTTGTAGGCTGATTTTAGGACATATGAGCCCAAAATTGAAGTAGATCCAAAACTTCAAATGGACAGTGTGGATAAGCTGTAAATTTTAGGCTCATGCCCTGAAATTAGCTTGCAAAATAGATTGTTGGTGTGGATAAGTCAGATACATTACAGTAGGCCCCAAATGAAATGAAACCTCTTCAGTTTTAATGTTAAAAAAGCAACTAGTCAATATCATTGTTGGGGAGAAAATATGCTAAGTCTAGAGATTCGGATATGGAACGGACCAATCCTGCTGGACACTGCCTCGGATTTCCGAGGTAAATGTTGGGCCCGAGACGAGGTTATATAATGGAGAGAATGAGACAAATCAAGTTAGCTCGGTTGATGAGCTAGCAATGTCAGCATGTGCCGATTAAGACCTAAGAGTCCATCTCCATAAAAGTCAGCTGAGACTTGCCTAATTGAGTCGGAATCGGCCGAGCCGAATGAAGGAGAGACGGTCTAAATAAAAACACTATCCCGGATATCTCGCAAAAGGATCCTCGATCCCGATGGTCTCAGGATTGGATGAAGACCAGAAGCGGGCCAAAATCAAATCTCCACGATATCAAGAAGAGAATCCTTGCACGGCAGGATTCTCCCACATCTATAAGGACCTCCATTCCACTGAAAGGTACGAAACTAAAAATCCTCAAAACGCCTTCTCTTTAATCTGCAAAGCTGACTTAAGCATCGGAGGTTCCCCGGATCAGATCCAGGGTCTTCGTTCAGTTTATCTTTTGTGCAGGTGATGAGTTTGGGGGAAGGCGCACTTTAATTTGCATCAACAGTTTGGCGCCGTCTGTGGAAATTGTATGAAAAGCCATTCTCTCATATTCCAATTTGCAAATTGGAAATTTGTTCTCATGGTAATGACAAGAAGGACAGTTCAAGAAGAAGAATTGAATGAAGTCGCGGTTACAGGGCTAGCAGGTGCAAGCGCAGTCCCGGTAGCCTTAAACCTACCCAACAACCGTCAGGGTTCCGCGGCACAACGAGCAACATCTGTTGTAACCAATAACTAGCGGAATCGCAATAATGGACGGTTGGATCGGGAGGTCTAGGAAATTCGGTCCGATATGAATGTGATGAAGTAAATGCTGGAACAGATGTATCGTCAACAAATGCAGCCACCTCCGTAAGGGTAAGCAGCACACGTCCCAACACCAGTTGTTGATCCTCAGCCTTCTGTTCCGCGATCGTTCCATCGACTGAGTCAGCCTAGGGTGCTCCCGAGCCTGCGTCAGCTCATTCATTGAGTCAGCCTCAGGGTGCTCCCGAGCCAGCCCCGGCTCATTCGGCCACGGCCTCCTGCCCCCTACCAACCTTCGACACAAGATAGATCGGAGGAGGCGTAACCGACCTCCCATTGAAGGTACGACGGACAGTGGCAAACCTTGGAAGGCTGACATCCAAGACTTCAAAAGGGAAGTATGAGAAGAAATGACAAAAGAGATGGCGGACATGAAATAGGGTTGGAATTTACATCCAACCAAATCTGAGGTAAAAACATCTCCTTTTGTGGACGAAGTAATGCAGGCTCAGTTACTAGAAAGGTTTCGATTACCTCAAATTACTCCTTTCACAGGGAAGACCGACCCAACCGAGCATATTGAATGCTTCAGAACCTACATGGAGCTGCATAACGCCTCGGATGTCGTGATGTTTCGAGCCTTCTCCCTCACATTAACTGACGTAGCTTAACTCTGGTTCAAACAGCTGAAACTGAAATCCATTAGTTCATTTGTCGAGCTCAGTGATGCCTTCCTCACCAACTTCATCGGTGAAAAGAAGAAACTGTAGCTCCCCGCATACTTGAACAATATAGTTCAGAAGCAGGGAGAGCTACTGAAAGATTACATTAAGCGATTCAATTTCGAATCTCTTCAGGTTTGAAAACATTTGAAAGAAACAATGCTCAATACACTTATACAAGGAGTCAAAGACAAACCATTCCAGGCATCCCTGGACAAAAATCTGCCAAAGACTTTAGCAGAGTTTATGGCTCGGTTTGACAAATATGTTAACGCCGAAGAAACACGACTCATGCGTAAATCAGCCCAGAACGTAAAATCCTCGATCAAAGAGTCGGCAAAAAAAGAAGCCGACTCGACTGGAGGGAAGAAGCGTAAAGATGATCAAGCACGCGATGAACGAAGGTCGGACAAACGACCAGACCAAAGGTTTTCCACATATACCCCCTTAAACAAGACTAAGGAGCAAGTACTAATGGAAATCAAAAGTGAAGGCTTCGTCAACTGGCCCAACAAGCTCTGGAGCAACCCCAATCGATGGGATAAGGACAAGTATTGCCATTATCATCGTGATCATGGGTACAATACAAGTGATTACTATCACCTAAAAGAAGAAATCGAACGACTCATAAAAGAGGTTAACTCAAAGAACACGTGGTGAGGCCGGAACAGCTGAAGAACGTCCGACCAAAAATCAGCCTACAGAAGAAATTCAGACTATCGTCGGTGGTCCCCGAGGCGGTGGTGATTCAAATAACGCTCGGGAGAACCATGCCCGAAGCCTCAGCCAACCCGAATCCGAACTCATGATTATAGTTCGACCCTCAAAAGAAAAGAAAAGGGAAAGATATTGCATCTCATTTACAGAGGAAGATGCCCGAGCCATCTATCACCCCCATGACAATGCTTTAGTTGTCACCCTCACCATTACAAACCGAAAAGTATTCCGTATACTTGTCGACACGGGTTCATCTACAAATGTATTGTTTGCTCAAGCATTCGACAAAATGGGAGTTAAACGGTCGGCATTGCGTCCGATTCAGACTCCATTAATCGGGTTTTCTGGCGGACAGGTGCTCACTGAAGGAATCATGTCACTACTGCTAACTGCTGGAAATTTTTCATATCAGACGATAATTATGGTCAACTTCTTGATTGTCGACCAATCATCAGTTTACAACGCCATACTCAGTCGACCTTCCTTAAGCCTCCTCCAGTCCGTGGTATCTACATACCACCTTTCTATGAAATTTTCGACTGAGTCGGGAGTAGGAGTTGTCAAAAGAGACTAGCAAGACGCAATATACTGTTACGTGACAGCTGTAAGAGGTCCTGCCGAAAAAGCTCCAATGAAATATCAGTGATCAAGTCGCTAGATCCCCGGGTCGAGACACACGAACGAGGGAAGCCAGTCGAAGACCTTATCTCGGTGCCTTTGATCGAGACAGATAGATCCAGAACAGTGCAAATCGACTCATCTTTGCGACCACCCTTAAAAGATAAGTTGATAGCATTGCTCCGAAGATATGCTGATGTGTTTGCATGGAGCCATGAAGATATGCCCGGGATTGACCCGTCAGTGATCACTCACCGACTCAATATTGATCCGACCTATCGACCAATCCGACAGAAGCGACGACCACTTGGCCCCAAAAGGTACACTGTCATTGAAGAAGAGGTCAACAAGCTCCTCAAAGTAAAATTCATAGAAGAGATATACTATCCGGAATGGATAGCTAATATCGTACTCGTGAAGAAAGCCAATGGAAAGTGGCGAGTCTATATTGATTATGCCGACTTAAATAAAGTCTGCCCAAATGATAGCTTTCCTTTTCCTACGATAGACCAGTTGGCAGACAGTACTGCGGGGCATGAACTTCTTAGCTTCATGGATGCATATTAAGGGTATAATTAAATTGTAATGCATCAGTCAAATAAATTAAAAACTACCTTTGTCACTGACAAAGGTCTTTATTGTTACCGATTGATGCCATTTAGTTTGAAAAATGCTAGTGCAACTTATCAAAGATTAATGAATAAAATCTTTGCTCGGCTGATCAGCCGAACCATGGAAGTTTACATTGATGACATGCTTGTCAAAAATGTACATGCAGTCGACCATATAGCTGACTTAGAAGAAATGTTCCTTATCTTGCGCAAATTCTGAATGAAGCTAAATCCAAGTAAATGCGCCTTTGTAGTAAGGTCGGGAAAGTTCTTCGGTTTCTTGGTGAGTCAGTGAGGAACAAAAGTGAACCCGGAGAAAATTAAAGCCTTCCTCGATATGGAATCTCCGAAAACAATTAAAGACGTTCAAAGGCTAGCTGGACGAGTAGCGGCTCTCAATTGTTTCCTATCCAGAGCCACGGATAAATGTCTCCCGTTCTTCAAACAATTGAAGGGACGACAAACGGTGGATTGGACGGAAGAGTGCGAAGCAGCATTCCAGCAACTAAAGTCTTATCTCGGATCTCCACCTCTCTTATCGAAACCTGAGCTAGGAGAAGCTCTGTTACTGTATCTAACAGTATCCGAGGGAGTGGTTAGCTCGGCCTTGATACGAGAGCATAAAGGAAAGCAATTACCAGTCTACTATGTCAACAAAGCATTATTACCGGTGGAAACGAGATACACACTCTTGGAAAAAGTAGCCTTAGTTCTAGTAGTCTCCTCGCGCCGACTTCACCCATACTTCTAAGCCCATACCATTGTCGTCATGACTGATCACCCACTGCATTAGATCTTACAGAAATCAGAGGCTTCCGGCCGACTCACGAAATGGGCAATCGAACTTAGCAAATTCGACATTCAGTATAAGCCGAAAGTAGCAATCAAAGGGCAAGCCGTGACCGACTTCATTGCCGAAGTGACACCACAAACCGACCCGTCAATTGAACGTGTGACCGAGCGCGTAGAAGAGTCGACTACTACTTCTCCCGAGTCCTTACCCGACCCCATTCCCTGGAAGTTGTATGTCAATGACTCCTCCAACTCTAAGGCAAGCGGGGTAGGAGTAGTTCTGAAAACTCCTGATCACACCTACATGTAGTATGCCTTAAGACTTGAATTTCAATTTTCAAACAATACAGCCGAATATGAAGTATTGTTACTTGGCCTCCGACTCGCGACCAGCATGGGCGTTACACACCTAAATGTCTTCAGTGACTCTTAGCTGGTTATCAACCAGGTTACCAGTGTATATCAAACATGAAAAGAGCGATTAAAAGCATACATGGAAAAAGCTAAAGAGCTGATTAGCGGCTCTCAATTTTGTGCCGTCATTCAGATCCCTCGGACTGAAAACGCCAAAACCGATTTGCTAGTGAAGCTCGCCTCCGCCGAAGAAGATGACATACCTAGGTCTGTTCCGATTGAGTACGTCGCTAAACTGAGCATTGATGAACCAGTTGGCTCGGTCATCAATGCGATTGATTCGGAACCTTCCTGGCGTGATCCAATCGTCCAATATCTCGACAAAGGTGAGCTGCCTAAAGACTGTGCCGAGGCTCGATGATTGAAGATCCGAGTCTCCCGTTATATAATACTTAACGGGACCCTATATAAGAAATGTTATTATGCTCCATTGCTACGATGCCTAAACCCCAGTGAAGCTGACTATGCATTACGAGAGATTCACGAAGGGATCTGCGGAAATCATTCAGGAGGACGATCACTCGCACATAAGGTCTTACGTCAGGGATATTACTGGCTGACTAACCAACACGATGCTCGTAAGCTCGCCCAGAGATGCGACAAGTGTCAGAGATTTGCGGTTATCCTGAAACAAGCTCCTTAAGTATTGACACTTATGACTGGTTCTTGGCCCTTTGCCTAATGGAGAATCGATATCATAGGCCCACTCCCTATGGGAAAAGGCCAAACCAAGTTTGTTGTTGTAGCCGTGGATTATTTCACGAAGTGGGCCGAGGTTGAGCCATTAGCAAAAATAACCGAACAAAAGATCACTGATTTTGTGTGGAAGAACATTGTCTGTCGATTCGGAATACCCCGTACCATCGGTACCGACAATGGAAAGCAGTTTGACAATAAGAGCTTTCGCGAAATGTGTGACAATCTCGGGATCAGAAATATATATTTATCACCCCACCATCCTTAGAAGAACGGACAAGTTGAGACGGTCAACAAGATCATCAAACAGCATCTCCGGACTAAGCTTGACCGAGCCAAAGGAGCATGGGCTGAAGAACTCCCTAAAATATTATGAACATATCGAATTACAGCTCAAACCGCCACAGGAGAAACTCCTTTCTCCCTTGCTTATGGCTCGGAAGTCATCACTCCCGTCGAGATCGGGTTGCCTTCAGCCCGAGTCAGCTCATTCAATGCAGAAGATAATGAAGAACTCTTAGCATTCAGACTCGATCTTGTGGACGAACAAAGAGAAATGGCTCGGTTGCGTGTGGAAGCTCGGCAACGGCAGGTAGCTCAATTTTATAACACCCGAGTCAAGGTTAGACGTTTTCAAGTGGGATATATGGTTCTCCGAAAAACGTTTCTCAATACGAAGGAAGTTGGCTCAGGTACACGGGGACCCAACTGGGAAGGACCCTATATCGTCTCAAGTATCATTCGACCAGGAACGTATCAGTTAGAAGACCTGAACGGACAGCTACTGCCTCACCCTTGGAATGCTGAACATCTCAAGATCTACTACCCTTGGCTCGGTATTCGATGCATAAGGGATTCCAAAGTGGAAAAACACATAAGCCGAGTCATATGAATAAAACTAAGCAAATTCTTTCACTTGTTTAAGTGTTTTTACATCGGATTACATGTCAAAATCTATTACAATGTTGTCTCGAGAAAATAAGAAAGCAAAACTAAGGCAAAGATAATCGTTCGGGACAGCAGAAATTCGACACTACGCTGGTGTGAGTGCCAAAAATGAAGCTCGGCTACTGCTCCTCAGCTGGAGCAGCTCCCGAAGCACTCCCAGAGGCATTAGGGGTTACTCTCGAAGCAGTCCCAGAGACACCAGCCTCGGCCCCTCCAGCAACGTCAGCAGTGAGGTTAGTAGGACTAACAGCTGGATCCTCAGATTTCGAGGCTTCTCCATCGAATCTTGAGAGATCAAGGTTGGGGAAAGCATCCTTCATTACTTTGATGCACGCTGCGTACCCGCCCTGATATAGGTGATCCCTCTCATCTTCGAACTCCTTGGACTCGAGGAAGGCCTGAACAGCCCCATCTCTGGCTTTCTCAGCCTCCTGGACCTCCTCTTGAGCTCGCTAGATGAGCCCTGCTGCCTCGAGTTTAGATCGAGTCAACGTGCCTTTGCAAGAAGCATGAATTTCGAGAATTTGCCGATTCTCTTCTTCAGCTGCGGACAACAGCAACGACACTCGAGCTGCCTCGGCTTTGGCATCTTTGGCAGCTTTCTTGGCGAGGGCTGCTTCGGCTCTCGCGTCCTCAGCAGCTTTCCTGGCAAGAGCCGCCTCACCGGTTAGGGCACCAACTCGAATCTCAGTGATCTCTCGTCGTCCTTCTGCCTCAGCCACAAGAATGTGAAGTCTCTGAGCCGAGGATAATTAGTTACAAGCCTTGACTAAGCAGGGGGCTAGCTGTAAAAGACAAACGCAGGGTCATGATGAACGACCGAAATAACAAGCAACAAAAGAAAGGAAAAGAAGACTCCTATGTTAAAGAGCGCTTTTGCTGCATGATGTTCACTCCCCAAGTGCAGGGTTGTGATGTAGTAATAAACTCAGTAAGACCGAGGTTGAATCCACTGGGGCTGAAACCTATACGTTATCTGAAAATAACCAGATCTAGAACTAGGCTAAGATGAAATCTAAACCAATTATGATTTGAGGAATAATGGTGAAATAATTATCTAAAACTTAAGAAAATTCAGAGAAGGAAAACTAGAGATTCAGAGGATCCACTTGTAGAGATCAGGGAGATCTACACTTGATTCATGAAAATCAACTGAACTTCTTTTGATGTGGTTTTGAAAAGATGAAAGGTATATGAATTAGAATGGATTCCATCACCAAACTATGCCCAAGAGACAAAGCAAACAACAGAATTAAACTAATTACCAACCAATCAACATGCCATGAAGGTTAGGAAGGGTACCGACATCCAACCATGCCCAGGAGACGATGGTGAACAACAGGGCTTCCTGACGTCATAAACATAAAGAGGAAAAGAACATGCTCAAAGCCATTGCAGACCCATTGTAATTTCAGTCACAACAGACCATTAAAGACTGAAAACATTCCCTTAATAAAATTAAATCAAAATCCATTCAGTTTAAACAAAAGGCACAAGCATAGACTCATCCCGTCACGCTACAAGCTTCACCTCTTAGCCCTAGCTAAGAGGTTTAGCCACACATGAGTGGACTAGATCTCTTAAACAAAAGAAAATAAAAATAATAAAAATAAAAGAAAAAGAAAAGAAAACAATCTACTCCCTCTCTCTCTCTCTCTCTCTCTCTCTCTCTCTCTCTCTCTCTCACGTGAGATTCCAAGCCTCCACTTTTGCCCCCCCCCCGTTCTCCTCCTCCTCTCTCTTTTTATACGACATTATAAGGCTATGGCTGGAAGTGTGCCACCGATCCCTTTTCCGCAGAGAAATTGTAACCGAAAAGGAAATCTTTTTGTTTACGCGGACCAGACGCAGAAACGAGTTGCGTTCAACTTAGATTTTCGGCACCGACATCAGCATGGAATCTATTTCCTCTTCATAGCTAGGGTACAGGCCCCCTGGGAGAGCTTTTGGACGGTTCGGATCAGAGATCTGAACGTCATCTGGGCTGTACATCGCCCCACGGTGATCGGACGCACGTCCGTGCGTAACGCATGCGTAAGCCTGATCTGCGTAACTGGTGGGGCCCCCATTCATTGTCGCTTGCTGAATCCACACCGTCCACTGAATTCCACTCAGAATTTCGGTCCAAAGCGCATGGTTTTGGATCGTCCTTGGTGCGACCCACTTAATTCTTCGTATCATCTGCTGAGTGAGGCCCTGCGCACAGTCGATTTGCAGTGATATTTGTGTCTTCGAATGGACTCATCTTTGTGTGAAATGAACCAGGGTTCGGTCGAATTTGGGGCCCGCTACTGATAGATGGTTCAGATTATACATCTGAGGTGGTTTTGATGGCCCACCAGTCATCCCGTGGACGGCCAGGCGCAGTTCAAAACAGAGAGTCTCCTGCTCTATTTGAATTGCGCGGTCAGACGCAGTTAAACTGCTGTACTTGGTTCAATGCACTGTGAGTGCACAGCTTCCTGTACACTCCACTCACGTAAGTGGGCCTCACCCTGATGTGTGTGAGAAATCTGGTCCGTCTGATGGTTTTACCACCTCATTGAAAGGGTGACGACCAAAATTGAAGTACATTCAGATATCAGATGGGCCCCAGATGGACGGTTAATATGTTGATTTGTCCATTGGGTCACTTCCCCAGCGATTCAAGATCTGAAACTCGACGTGTACGGTACATTTATGATCTTCATGCCATGTATGACGTTTTGAGCTGAATGGATGGTTGAAACCGTGTGATCTTACATTATGGACCAATTTCGGGCTATTTGAGCTTCAGTTTCTCGGTTTGTTCGGATTTCTGGCGTGAAAATCTTCCGATCTTGGTCCCCTGGAATCCGTCCCTTGCTCTGGTGACTTCAGAACGATAAATCCATGCTTTAAGCTCCATTTTTCAGTCCATGCTTGCAAATACACTCTGTATCACAACACGATTAAATCAGACCATTAACCAGTTGTAGACACCCCACCGAAAACAAGGATACAACATTCTTTGAGCTTCGACTTGACTTTAATCAATTGTCTCCTGCGAATTGGGAAATTAATGAAAACTCAAACGGATCACGGTGGAAGTAAACTCGGTACGCGCCGGAAATAATCAACGGACCAGATTGTCTGACACCAAATCCAGTAACGATTCGGTCACCTCCGACCCTCCAAACTCTAAAACCTCTGAAACTCTCTGTATGATGCAACCGACAGTAAAAATGGATAAAACGAATACTCTCTATCCACGGTCACTCTTTGTATTATTCAGTCTTTCCGGGTAGCGTTGTGTCGAGGTTAAAAGATCATATCTTTGAAATCAAGGAAAAATATGGTCGTCCCGATATATGAAATGGTCATGATATTATTGGAGGCAAACCCTGACCGACTAGGATGATTTATGATTCATTGGAAAGGTGGTCAAATGACCTTCCTAACAAACTTAAGTTTACTCCAATCCGAGTCAGGATGAGGAAGATTCATCTCGTTTATCAAAACCATATGTTACCGATTGACCAAGATCGAAAAAAACTTTGGCTGCGCTTTAAACTAGTCAAACGAGATCTGATCGAGATGATTTCAGTTACCATGAAAAGCTTATTAAACAACGTTTCCAAAATCCTAATATCATCAAAGGCACCATTGGTCAAGTTGCAAACATCCGATTTCATACATTAGACGGACGTATTTCTCGGCGTATCAAACGATGTCCGATTGAAGTAATCCTAGTCTTATTAGGAAGCTTACCTGATTACCTTTCCAACAAGATAAAAATTACCCAAAACAGACGGCTAACGAAGAAGATGTGGATATTTAAACATTTACCATAAAAAAACAAAAAATAATAATAATAACTTTTATATATATATAAAACAATCGTTACTTTTTCCCTTTTATATAATATATATATATACCATTACCTTTTACATATATTATAATATAATAAAATCATTACCTGTACACGTCGGGCCAGGAGCCAAGACGTTACCCTTTACATGCTATGAAAGCTCATCTGTCCCATGTAGGGCCCACGTACCAGGACTGACGAACAGTTGTTTACCTTATATATATACATATTATATAAAATATCTCACACATATGCAACGTCCCATGGCCCACATAATAGTGTTGCCCACGATTTATGGTAGCGCCCACCATGCAAGCATGCAGGCCATCACTGTATGACGCTCACAAAGACCACTGTACATCGGTCATCTGAGACATGGGTCGCTGCCTATATAAGGCATCCAGGGACATGAGATCAGGGGTGGAAAAAAAGAAGAGAAAAAATTCAAAGGGACGACGGAAAGGATAAATCAAAGGAAGTAGAGGGAGAAAGGAAAAATTAACAGAGAGAGGGAAGAGAGTTCCAGTAGACAGAGAGAAACTGATAGGGAAAGAGAGAAAATAGAAAGCAGAAAGAGAGAAAAAGAGATACAGAGTGTCTGGGATTTGGGAGTTTGCCTAGAGGTGCTACTAAGAGTACCTTAAATATTTTCAATGTGCCGACATGCTGCCCAATGCAGGAGACAAAAATGGTCATCAAATGAGTCAAAAAGGCTAAGGACTTGTCTATTTCTATTCAATTAGCATTCTACTCCACACATTCCTATTGCATTAATCACCTTCATATTTTATTCTGCATCATTCTCCATCTTCCATTTTTTCACTTTATCTGCCTGCCCAGATCTTAAATCCTGTGAAGTAAGGCTAGTTGGCGTTTATTTCCATTAACTGTTTTATTTTATTTGCCTACCCAGGGCCACTTGGCTCTGTGATGTAAGGCCAGATAACCTTTTTATTTTATTTGCCTGCCCGGGATCTTGAGTCCTGTGAAGTAAGGCTAGTTAGCATTTTGCCTTATTTACTGCTTTTATTTCATTTGCCTACCAAGGGCCACTTGGCTCTGTGATGTAAGGCTAGATAACTTTTTTTTTTATCTTCGCATGCCCACCCCACCTGGGATATGTGAAGCAGGGTCAAGTATAAAATGCCGACATTTCATTAAATCCCCAAAAAATTGTAAATCTTGTGAAGTAGAGACCGCACATTGTGCGGGCGGAAAAGGGTGCTTAAAACCTTCCTTTTTCGTCACTGAGGCCCTTACTCGGAATCTACGGCTGCAGACCAACCGTGGGAGTCACTTGAGTTTGGAAATCGTGAGATTGCCTAACTCCTAAGCGATTCTATGGTTCCTAGCCGGCCGTAGATTTTATGCTTCATTTGGCTAGTGGCGACTCCAAATCAAATGCAATTTTACACCTGAGCCAATAACACACATCGCCCATAATAGAAAAAATCAATACGAAAGCCAACCAAGTGACACCGCCGCAACGCTCGTGAGCGCGCGTGCGTTCGGGGGGAGGCGTTCACAGAATGGCGACTCCACTGGGGACTGTGCTAGTCACCAGCCCAGGCCCAACTCGAAACACATGATTCTTCAATTTATGGGGATTTTTAAAATTCGGCATATTTACTTTCTTGTACTCCAGTGAATACTGGTCTTATTTACTCTCCATATCATGCCTATTAACATTCCAGTAAATACTGGTCTCTTACTAACGCACTAATTCTCTAATTGTCCAGTCTATACTGGTCCACTTTACCTTCCTACCGCATCCCGCATTCCAGTACTATATATCGGTCTCTTCTACTTTCTTGCAAGCATACATATCGCAATCCAGCTTCTCATGGTCCATTTACTTTTCTGTTAATCCAGGTTTGTAATTGTTCCTCCTATATTTTCCGACATTTACGTTTGCCTTTTACAAAAAGAAAAGAAAATGCCAAAAAATTTTAAAAAAAAAGAGACAAAAACAAGAGAAAAAGAAAATACCAAAAAAGAAGGAGGTGATCGCAAGGTACACCCATTGCAAGGAAGTAGTAGGCCATTCTGTAACCATTGCGCCCAGAAACCAATTACGGGTTCGTCGTCCCGCACAATCATCGCGTACTTACCAAAGTATCATCCGAACCCGTGCACAAGCAGCCATGTCAGGACAAGGTGACAATCCTCCAACTCCTCCAGAATCGCCAAGACCGCAAGCCGCTCAACCGTCCGCATCCACTCCCTCGACAACCGAGCTCGCCCGCGGTTTAAACAGGTTAGAGAATATTGTGAATCGCATTCACACAGAAATGGCGCCACTCATTCATAACATGCGTCCACCGAGCATCCATGTGGGTCTATCAGACCCAACTGTTAATCAATTTCAACCCATTCCTCTTAACGGAAATCGGGTTCACTTTCAAAACCCACCGCATGAAACTCAAACTCCAAAGACCTCCTCCCCTTGATGGGAGTCAACCAAAGACATTCTAGTCAATCACACCGTCAATTCCAACAACCTTCTCCCAGTGGGAATTTATTTCAATTTCCACCCAGTCAACCACATCAAATACCTACTATACATGGACATCCACCCATCCAAGCTCGCCCTCTCGGCGGGACCGCATCCCAATTCCCACACCACACCGTGCACTCAATCCCTCTGACTGAGGGGCATAGGAACATCGAAGAAGTCAACCATTATGAAGAAGAGGCTAACCGAATGCCAGAAGGAGCACGACCTCCTTTGTCCCAACCAAATGAATTTGATCGATTGCGGGAAGACTTCGAGAACCAACTAAGGGCAATGCGAAATGAACTTCAAAAACAACATGGGGTGGAACTCCCATCCACAAAATTCAGGGATCTTTGCCCATTCCCTGATGCTAGGGTACTTGCAAACTTCGAGGTACCCAAGTTTCAACGATACGATGGTACGGGATGCCCAACTGCACATTTAAAGGCTTTCTGTGGTGAACTTGATGCCATGGCAGAAGATGATGGAGCATTGATTCGTCTGTTCCAAAAATCCCTAAGGGGTGATGCATTAGATTGGTACACATCTTTGGACTATCACAAGATTAGAACATGGGAACAATTGTCCCAAGCTTTTGTAGATCGTTTCGCGTATAATCAAAATGCAGCACCCCGAAGGTCAGACTTGGCAGCCCTTAGGCAAAGGAGCGACGAAACGTTGTCTGCATACGTGGGGCGATGGAGAGCCATGGCCGCACGAATGAAAACACCAATTGACGAGGAAGAACATATCTCTATGATTGTCCATTCGGCCAATCCAAATATATCGGGGTATCTGATTTCATACCCGTATGCCAATTTTACTCAGCTAATTCGTGCGGGGGAACAGGTGGAGGCCGGAATAAGAACCGGCACAATCGCACCATGGCCCCACCAGTCTACCCCCATAAAAGGCGAAACTTGAAGAAAAGACAGGCAAATATGGAGTAAGAAATAGAGATATGGCTCCTCCTCGTCCAAAGGAAACTAATAATGTTGTCGCTTCCGCACAAGGAATGCCAAGAAATCCTCCACAGAACAACAAGATTACTCTCAAGAAGAAGAACCTAGGTGGAATCACGATACACAAACCGTAATGTAAACGGGTGCGGCACATGTGTCTAGGCAATTTACACCATTAGCCCAATCATACACGGACATTCTCACCACACTCATCCAAAGGCAACTCTTGGCACCTCTCCACCTAGACCGCCGCCAAACCCGTTGCCTCCAAATTTCAAAGAAAATGAGTATTGTGCATTCCATCAAGGGCGGGTCATACCACGAACGTTGTTTTTCCTTGAAACATGCAAGCTTCAAAATTTGATTGATCAAAACCAGATCACAACGGCTACCAAAACAAATGGCCGCTAATAGTAGTAACATACTCCAAAATCCTCTCGCCGCAAAGATCAAGAACGCCCCAACACTTCTAGCACTCCCACCGTCAATGCCATCCAGGAGAATATCCTCCCCATGTTTGCCAAGCATTCTCGACCAAAAGCTACGACATAGAAATTCCTCCATTCACTTTGCAAGGGGCATTACCATCTCCTCTGTTGGTCCTTCAAGGGAAGGCCCATGAACCTCATCCCAGTCCTACTCATCACATAAAACAAACATGGGATCAACCATTGGTCCTACAAAGAAGAGCCCCACGTCAACACAAACCAACAACTCCCACCACCAGAGTCCACCTACCATTGTCCCATAGAAAGGCTCCATCGCCCATGCCCACCATGTACCATACCATCTACCCATTGATGCACAAGAACGACGTCCTCTCCGTTCAAAGATGCCACACGAACTCGCAAGATCCTGGACGGACAATCCAGAAGGCCCACATTCACAACTCTTAGGGCACTGTTGGCTTCGCCATTGAAACACACATCGCTATCGCTAGCCCACTGTCTCCTCTAGAATCTTCTCCTCCTCTCGCTCTTCAAGGAAAGATGGAACTGGTCTCGCACAACAAGGCGCCCCCAGCATTACCACGAATGCTCGAGGTGGGAAACATGCATCCTAATGGGAGATGTCTTCGAAAAGAAGGACTCGAGAGGAGATCCCAAGGGACCTTTGGCAAGTGGACGACACACAAGGCCGATACCACATACGATGTAGCGGCCCACTTAAAACCATCCCGACCCAAATATCCGTTTGGGAACTCCTCTCAGACATCGCAGTACACCGGGAGATTTTTGTTAAAACTCGAACGATGCGCATATTTCCTGTGAAGTCGCCCCGAGATGGTCGCGCACATGATAGGGCAACTCCCGGCGCCCGAGCCATAACTTTTTCGGATGATTTAATTGCCACCGAGAAGGCCGCAACCATGCCAGGTCATTAAATGTAACTGTCTGTCATAAGGATAAAAGCATCCCACTGGTATTGATTGATAATGGTTCAAGTTTGAATGTTTGTCCACTTCGGACTGCCTTATATTTGGGACTAGATCCATCTATATTCAAGCCAAGCAATATGAATGTGAGAGCATTCGATAATTCCCGAAGACAAGCGCAAGGAGAAATTGATCTTGAACTACAAATTGGCCCCGATACGTCCACCATTTCCTTTCGTGTTTTGGACGTCCCTTCATCATTCAATCTTCTCCTTGGTCGGCCCTGCTTCACGAAGTAGGGGCCGTACCATCAACGCTTCACCAGAGGGTCAAGTACATCCATGGGAATAAAGTGTTATGCATTCTCGCGATCTCTCAACCACTTTTTCCCGCACAAACAAATCTTCAGGGGGAGCCTAACATCCCAGTTATTGACGCATGGAAATCGGACAAAGACAAACTATATTGTAGCTTCCAATTTGAAGCGGTGGATCACGTCCCATCAGTATGTCCTTTAAAATCAAACTGTATTTTCACTCCAGCCGAGCGTCAAATCCTGAACTACCGTCTTGAATACCAAGATACCGCCAAGGTGATTGAGGTTCAAGAAAGAGTAGGGAGGACAGGACTGGGATATGAGTCTCCTCCACCAGAAAAACCAGAGAAAGCAGATACCAAGAGGAGGTGGAAGGGCCAAGAGATGAGTCATCCTTCCCATTTTACACCAATCCAATTCGTTAGCGCAGGAGTCATCCATCCAAGTCAAAATCCAGAGTCCGATCCACCAAGTCATGATAATGGTCTCACTCTCACTGAGTTGCCCAAGCAACAACTGGGCAAGGGGCAGGAGCTACCGTCTCTTGATTGGACCACAACGATGGTCCCATCAGAGCCACAACAACCTGAAGAGCTCCACGACACAGGGAATGAAGAAGGAAGGTCCGATGAATCTGACGTCGAGTCAGAACCCAGCCCTCGCTACATCATGATGATTGGGCATAATATCGAAAATCAGCCCACTACATCCCAAAACCCTGCCTCTCGAAGGGAGAGAGCGCAGGGCTCCACTTGGTTCACCACCCCCATGAGTCTTGAATCGGCCGGTCAGTCTTCTCAGAATGTCGGTCTGAAAAAAAAAACGTCCTTGTAAATAGACATTTGCACCACGAGCAAGACCATGATAGACACTGGTTTGAAACTCCAACTTGCTCGGTGTTCGATAAAATTAAAACACAAAAAAATCTGAAAAATCTTCAAAAACATGAAAAATAGAAAATCCTCAAAAACAAAAACAATAGAAAACCCTCAAAAACAAAAAACAATAGAAAATCCACAAAACCCAAAAACAGAAGAAAATTTACAAAAATCAAAAACATCAAAAAATTTTCAAAATACCCAAAAATCAGAAAACTTTTCAAAAGCCATAAGCAATAAAGTGTCGACTCATCCAAAGAGCTGCATGAAGCCGAAGTTGACATCTACGACTTTGACATAGAGCTAGACTTCGAACTCATGGGTTTAGAAGAAGTCAAGGATAAGGGAAATGATGATCCGACTCCCGAACTTGAGAATCTCCTCAATAAGTTCGATTCAAAAGCCAATGTTGTACCTGACGATTTCGATGTGGTCAATCTCGAACTCCCGAGAATTCTCGAAGTACGCATTGGAAAATCTTTATCTCCGAGCGACAGAAGATGATGATCGAGTTTTTGAAACCGCGTCACAAACTTTGCCTTCTCCTACGAAAATATGCCTGGACTCGATGAAGATCCGGTGGTACATCGCCTACCAATGAAGCCCGAAATCAAGCCGCCTGAGCGAAGTTAAGGAGAATGCGGCCATAATGGATCCTGAAAATACGGGAAGAAGTAATCAAGCAAGACAACGCCGGTTTCTGGTAGTATCTAACTATCCTAATGGTCGGCAACATCGTTCCCGTTTCCAAGAAAGACGGCAAGGTTCGGATGTGCATCGACTTTCGTGACCTCAATAAAGCCAGTCCGAAAGACGACTTCCCATTGCCCCACATCGACACTCTAGTCAACAATACGGCAGGTTACAAAATTTTCTCTTTCATGGATCGGTTTCTCGCTACAACCAAATCAAAATGGTTGTAGAAGACCGTGAAAAGACATCATTCATTACGCCGTGGGGAACATTTTGCTACCGAGTCATGCCATTCGGGTTGAAAAATGCCGGAGCTACGTACCAGCGAGCCATGACGGCACTATTCCACGACATGATGAACAAAGAGCTGGAAGTGTATGTGGATGATATGATCGTCAAGTCTCAAAGCATCGAGGGGCATTTCAAAGACCTCGAAAAACTCTTCAACCGATTGGAAAAGTTCAAGCTCCGTCTCAATCCACAAAAGTGTGTCTTCGGGGCAACCAGTGGCAAGTTACTCGGTTTCATCGTCAGTGAAGATGGCATCCGAGTCGACGAATCAAAAACAAAAGCAATTTTAAAGATGCCGTGTCCTAAAAATGAGAAAGAAATTGGGGTTTCTTGGGAGTAATCCAAGATATCACGTTTCATTGCCCAAATTACGCCCATATGCGAGCCCATATTCAAGCCGCCTCCGCAAGAACACGCCAAAAGAATGGAACGAAGATTGTCAAGAAGCCTTCGACGTAATCAAGAAGTATTTG
The DNA here is from genome assembly GCA_030180095.1 of Magnolia changhungtana. Taxonomy (NCBI): domain Eukaryota; kingdom Viridiplantae; phylum Streptophyta; class Magnoliopsida; order Magnoliales; family Magnoliaceae; genus Magnolia; species Magnolia changhungtana. Next base: position 5,957,846 of record JASAUF010000123.1, on the reverse strand, counting down.
CTAGATCCACCGGTGCTAGTCCCACCTGGTTTCTGGACGGCCCCTACGCTCTATATCTCGCTTTCGCAGACGCCATCGGGTGCGTCCTTGGCCAACACGATGACACAGGAAGAAAGGAGCGAGCAATCCACTATCTTAGCCGTCGATTCACTGATTACGAGTCTCGATACTCGTTAATCGAAAAACATGCCTCGCCCTCGTATGGGCCACCCAACGCCTTCACCAATACATGATCGCTTATCCAGTCCTCCTCCTGCCGCACGAATGGATCCACCAAGTACTGCTCGAGAAACCGCTCTAACCGGAAGGATCGCAAAATGGCAATTGTTACTTTCCGAGTTTGACATCACCTATGTCACTCGAAAAGCAATCAAGGGCAAGCTTTGGCCGACCATCTCGCAAAGACACTCTCTCGACCGACTATCACCAAAGACTTTCTTCCCGATGAGGATATCCTATTCCTTGAGGGAGAAGAAGGACCAGAGGCAGATGAATGGACCTTATATTTCAATGGTGCAGCTAACGCTAAAGGAAACGGAATAGGGGCAATCCTTTACTCTCCGAATGACATCCCCATCCCAATTTCAAGAAGGCTATCCTTCGGGTGCACGAACAACATAGCTGAGTATGAGGCATGTATAGCAGGCTTAAAGGAAGTAATCATTTTAAGAGTGAAAAAGCTAAGGGTCTTTGGTGACTCTCAACTCATCATCAATCAAACAAATGGTGATTGGAAGACGAAGGACGAGAAGTTGATTCCGTACCACGTTTACCTCGAGAATCTCATCGACGAATTTCATAAAGTCACTTTTACATACATGCCACGTGCCAAGAATCAATTTGCTGATGCCTTGGCCACATTAGCATCTATGTTAAACATTCCCAAGGGAGCAGCACAATGGGAACTTACAGTCGAACTACAAGAAGATCCAGCATTCTGCTTGCAAATTGAACAAGCCGAAACACCACCTGACAAGCACCCTTGGTATACCGATATCAAGAAATACTTAGAAGATCGGGTATACCCGGAAAGCGCCGCTCCAACGGACCGTCGTACAATCCAACGATTAGCTACACAGTTTACTATTAACGGTGGCATCTTATACAAACGATCCTTCAATCAGGTCTTATTGCGATGTGTGGACGAGGCAGAAGCTGCGAAAATCATGTCCGAGGTCCATGACGGAATCTGCGGCCCACACATGAACGGACACATGATGGCCAAGAAAATCCTACGTTTAGGATACTACTGGCTAACTATGGAAACCAACTGCTGCCAACACGTCAGGACTTGCTTTAAATGCCAAGAACATGCCAATCGGATCAATGCGCCTGCTTCCGAGTTATATAACCTGACCACACCCTGGCCATTTTCAATGTGGGGCATCGACATCATCGGCAAAATCAAGCCCCAAAGCTTCCAATGGCCACGAATATATCCTGGTAGCAGTCGATTATTTCACCAAGTGGGTGGAAGCGGTATCTTTTACCACCATCAATGCTTCTCACGTGGTACGGTTCCTAAAAAACAACATCATCAGTCGATATGGAATCCCACACGCCATCATCACAGATAACGGGACGCCTTTTGTGAACCGAAAGGTGGACAACTTCCTCGAGCAATTTAAAGTCAAAAGGCATAGATCCAGCCCCTATCGGCCGCAAATGAATGGAGGGGTGGAAGCAGCCAATAAAACACTTGTTCGTATCCTCGAAAAAATGGTGAAAACATATCGTGACTGGTCCGAAATGCTCCCATACGCACTTTGGGCTTATCGAACATCTATACGCACCGCAACGGGTGCCACTCCATACGAACTCACATATGGAATGGAGGCAGTTCTACCGGTTGAAGTCGAAATTCCCTCACTGCGCATTCTGTTAGAAAGTGAAGTGGAAGAAGGAGAATGGTTACAAGATCGCTACGATCAACTGCATCTGACAGACGAAAAGCGCATGCGAGCTTTATGTCATTCCCAAGCCTATCAAAGAAGGATTGCACGAGCTTACAACAAGCGGGTCCGTACGAGAACATTCAGAATAAGAGACGTAGTAATGAAGAAGATCCTACCTCCTCATCTACCTGACCCAAGGGGAAAATTCAAACCCATCCGGGAAGGCCCGTTCATTATACGTGAAGTACTCCCTGGAGGTGCACTCCGCCTCACCAACATGGAAGGACAGGATCTAGCCGAGCCCATCAACGCCGATCACGTCAAAATACACTACGGATAACGAGTAAGCTAAAAGAAATGTTTCCTAAGATCGGATCTTACAACTCCCTACCCAATCACCCTTAGCAACAAAGTAAGACACAAAAAAAAAAACGTATGTACATATGACGATTCAAAATTTCCAAAATCCAAAACAAAAAAAAAGAAAAAAAAAAAAAAAAAAGTGAAGAAAGGAAAACAAAAAAAGAGAGATGAATGAGGAACCAAAAAGACAATCTATGGTACACATCCATCAGCCTTACCCCCCTGTTTTCAAGAAAATTTCTGATCTTAGAAGGCATTCCGAAGCCTCTCGTTGCCCTAGAAATCATTATCGGCCAATATTGAGAAAGTTTTCAAAAAGAAAAAAAAAAAGAAAAAAAAAAAAAAGAGGCGTGTCTAAGCAAAATGGACGAGGTAAAAACCCAAGGGCGCCTCGGGTAAAAAAACAATGGACACACAAATGACTGGTGAAAACACAAAAAGGGCGCCAGGGCAAAAAGGCACACCGCCAAGGGGCCAGAAGAGCAAATACTCGGACGCGGTGAAAACCTGAAAGGGCGCCACGGGCAAAATGACGAGCTAAGCCAGACGTAACGAAAACTCGTAAGAGCGTTACGGGTAAAAACGGCAAGAAAAGAAAAAAAGAAAAAATAAGAACAACAAAACACTTCAGTCACGGCAACAAATTCGTATCCGAAGTCAAAAACGTGAAGACCGCGATGTTTCAAGAATTATCAAGCATAACTTAAGCCAAGAGACATGGATTCTCACTGCGTACTCTCAAAGATAATTTCAAAAATCTTCAAAAAAAAAAGAAGAGAAAAATCCATTCGGAAGTCGTATAGGATGAACAATGGAAAAGTCAAGTGTCTGATCCCTGCCGACCAAAATATAAACCATGCTCATAAGACAAGTTTGGCAAAAAAAAAGAGAGAGCGAGAGAGAGAATTTCCATCTTATTCATTTTCTTTATTTACATGCATCGAAAAAAAAAAACTTAAAACTTTAAAAAAGAAAAAAGAAAAAAAAAGAAGCAAAAAAAAAAAAAAAACTCTTGCAGTGCAACATGAAGTTATGGTCACCTTTTCAAGACACCCGGCCCAACAACAACCTCTGCTGGCTACTCAGGTTAGTTTCGCTCCCTTAGCACCAAACTCTTCGATCGTTCTCTTAAGCTCTCTATCTTTCTTTACAGGAATCGAGGCTCCCTCAACAACACACTGATATGAGCAACACACTTGAAGTTGGACACTGAGCAGAGAACGTGCTTCAATAAGAGCCGACTTCGATAAGGATCGTTGAAATCCCCAATGGAAGTGATCAGGTCAGACCTATTTTTTTTAGAAAGGCCAAACTAAAAACCGCTTGACGACGCCCCCGCGAGATCAAGCGGATCTTTCCAAAATAAATGGCCTAAAAAAAAAAAAAAAAAAATCTTTCAAAAAAAAAACACTACGCGCATGGTATCCGAGGCACTGGAAGTCCTCCATACTTTCCGGTGGGTACCAACGCAACAACAATAATTGGTTTTAGTTTTATCCGAATCATCGGTGTTCTCTAAAATCAAAGTGGAACATGGGACGGTCGGACTGAACTTTTAGTGTCACTTCGATCATCTCGGAATGCGAATTGAATATATCCAAGTTAGTGTAACCATACTTTAAGTCGTGGGAAAAACTATCACAACCATAGTGTCAAACTCGAAAAAATCGAATGACGAAGAAATAACTCAAGGTGATTCTAGTCCGGGACACTTGTCAGTCTAGTAAATTGTAATGCGGGAGATCCGTAAAGCCGCAAAAAGCGCAGGCAACTGCCCATTACAATAACTAATCTTATAGGTGGTCCCAGGGGATTGATGACATCGAGAATTACTCTTCAAAATCAAACATGTTAGGCGGATTCTCGTAAGCCCGTGAAAAGCGCAGGGGCACTAACCACTCAAAAATTCATACTTACAAACACATATCGATGCAAACCGTCAATCACGACTTTTTCCTCAACCCTCATGAGCCACCTGAATTACTCTTTAACCAGACGAGTCTTTCGCTAATGACACTTCGGTAGAAATAGACTTTACCACGTCTACATACGGAAGGCGGGGTGTTCACTTCCTTTGGCATTCAGTTGCCCACAACCTCTGCCAAAGAGGGGCATCTGTAGACACCCCACCGAAAACAAGGATACAACATTCTTTGAGCTTCGACTTGACTTTAATCAATTGTCTCGTGCGAATTGGGAAATTAATGAAAACTCAAACGGATCACGCTGGAAGTAAACTCGGTACGCGCCGGAAATAATCAACGGACCAGATTGGCTGACACCAAATCCAGTAACGATTCGGTCACCTCCGACCCTCCAAACTCCAAAACCTCTGAAACTCTCTCGTATGATGCAACCGACAGGCTAAAATGGATAAAACGAATACTCTCTATCCACGGTCACTCTTTGTATTATTCAGTCTTTCCGGGTAGCGTTGTGTCGAGGTTAAAAGATCATATCTTTGAAATCAAGGAAAAATACTTAGTCTCCGATATATGAAATGGTCATGATATTATTGGAGGCAAACCCTGACCGACTAGGATGATTTATGATTCATTGGAAAGGTGGTCAAATGACCTTCCTAACAAACTTAAGTTTACTCCAATCCGAGTCAGGATGAGGAAGATTCATCTCGTTTATCAAAACCATATGTTACCGATTGACCAAGATCGAAAAAAAACTTTGGCTGCGCTTTAAACTAGTCAAACGAGATCTGATCGAGATGATTTCAGTTACCATGAAAAGCTTATTAGACAACGTTTCCAAAAATCCTAATATCATCAAAGGCAGACCATTGGTCAAGTTGCAAACATCCGATTTCATACATTAGACGGACGTGCTTTCGGCATATCAAACGATGTCCGATTGAAGTAATCCTAGTCTTATTAGGAAGCTTACCTGATTACCTTTCCAACAAGATAAAAATTACCCAAAACAGACGGCTAACGAAGAAGATGTGGATATTTAAACATTTACCATAAAAAAAAAAAATAATAATAATAACTTTTATATATATATAAAACAATCGTTACTTTTTCCTTTTATATAATATATATATATACCATTACCTTTTACATATATTATAATATAATAAAATCATTACCTGTACACGTCAGGGCAGGAGCCAAGACGTTACCCTTTACATGCTATGAAAGCTCGTCTGTCCCATGTAGGGCCCACGTACCAGGACTGACGAACAGTTGTTTACCTTATATATATACATATTATATAAAATATCTCACACATATGCAACGTCCCATGGCCCACATAATAGTGTTGCCCACGATTTATGGTAGGCGCCCACCATGCAAGAGTATGCGGGGCCATCGATCGGCGGACGCTCACACGAGGACCACAGTACATCGGTCATCGAGACATGGGTCGGCATTTGCCTATATATAAGGCATCCAGGGGACATGAGATCGGGGGTGGAAAAAAGAAGAGAAAAAATTCAAAGGGACGACGGAAAGGATAAATCAAAGGAAGTAGAGGGAGAAAGGAAAAATTAACGAGAGAGGGAAGAGAGTTCCAGAGACAGAGAGAAACCGATAGGGAAAGAGAGAAATAGAAAGCGAAAGAGAGAAAAGAGATACAGAGTGTCTGGGATTTGGGAGTTTGCCTAGAGGTGCTACTAAGAGTACCTTAAATATTTTCAATGTGCCGACATGCTGCCCAATGCAGGAGACAAAAATGGTCATCAAATGAGTCAAAAAGGCTAAGGACTTGTCTATTTCTATTCAATTAGCATTCTACTCCACACATTCCTATTGCATTAATCACCTTCATATTTTATTCTGCATCATTCTCCATCTTCCATTTTTTCACTTTATCTGCCTGCCCAGGATCTTAAATCCTGTGAAGTAAGGCTAGTTGGCATTTATTTCCATTAACTGTTTTATTTTATTTGCCTACCCAGGGCCACTTGGCTCTGTGATGTAAGGCCAGATAACCTTTTTATTTTATTTGCCTGCCCAGGATCTTGAGTCCTGTGAAGTAAGGCTAGTTAGCATTTTGCCTTATTTACTGCTTTTATTTCATTTGCCTACCAAGGGCCACTTGGCTCTGTGATGTAAGGCTAGATAACTTTTTTTTTTATCTTCGCATGCCCACCCCACCTGGGATATGTGAAGCAGGGTCAAGTATAAAATGCCGACATTTCATTAAATCCCCAAAAAATTGTAAATCTTGTGAAGTAGAGACCGCACATTGTGCGGGCGGAAAAGGGTGCTTAAAACCTTCCTTTTTCGTCACTGAGGCCCTTACTCGAAATCTACGGCTGCAGACCAACCGTGGGAGTCACTTGAGTTGGAAAATCGTGAGATTGCCTAACTCTTAAGCGATTCTATGGTTCCTAGCCGGCCGTAGATTTTATGCTTCATTTGGCTAGTGGAGACTCCAAATCAAATGCAATTTTACACCTGAGCCAATAACACACATCGCCCATAATAGAAAAAATCAATACGAAAGCCAACCAAGTGACACCGCCGCAACGCTCGTGAGCGCGTGCGTTCGGGGGGAGGCGTTCACACCAGTACAACGTTCGTAAATCCAGGCAATAACTAGGGTCTGATATACAATATTTGACCCTCAACACAACTCCCAACCAGCATTTTGCTAGTCCCAAGCAAAATATGTGAAAAATAAATTGAGAATTACAGTACAAATTCTATAACCTCGAATGATTTATGAAAAACAATTTAAATATTAGAATTATAAGATACGTGAATGGTAGGCATAAATTTCTCCTGGAATCAAGCTCACAATAACTTCATAATCAAGTTCAAATATTAATCCATTAACCAGAATAATTCTAAACATTGAGTTCCATTTGTAGTATAATCTCACTTACCATCATTAAGAGATCCAATCGTCACATTCCATGATATCTTTGGTAACAAAATTCATGACAACCAAAACTGAAACCAACACTTGCCTTTTAGATCATCTTTTCGTTCTATCAGCCTTTGATTTCCTTTATAAACAGTAGCGCCAAGGAGGGGAATCAAATCCTCACCTATAGGGAGTAAACCTATGATGAAAACTTGTCGCCTAACTCTTTTCTCATGTCAACTATGGGAAATCAAATCTTCATCTATAGGGAGCAAACCTATGATGACGATTATGCGACTTACTCTTTCAATTCTTCTTTATAAACTGATGCTGAAATTTTTGTTTTTCAGGCTGGTTCTTTTCATGCTCAGTGATTACCAAATTAACCCTTCAGTTTCAAACTGAAATCTTAATGTGTAAGTGAGATGTGACATGGGAAATCATGACTCAATCAATGTTTACAACTTCTAATCATGGATTAATAATTCAAACTTAACTGTGAAATCTAACGAGCAACTGAATCCAATAGTAGTAAATTGTCAACATAACTTATCTTGTAATTCTAAATCCAATATGGCCATCAAAATCACTTCGAATTCACAAGAATGTTCAGAAAAAATTTTAAAAATTTTCACAATTTTTGCTCAAGACTTAAGAAAAATACTACTTAGGTAACCTAATCTCCCACCCCCAACCTAAAATCTACATTGTCCTCAATGTAAAAGATATGAGTATATGCAATGCACTTGGGACAACGAATATGAAGTGATGGGAAGATAGTACCTGGATGATGAATCGTGAGAGACTTTCCAAAAGATCGCATCATGGACGCCGGCTAGCATGAGAGAGATAACAACACAAAAATAACAAAAATAAAATCCTACCTATACCACTTCCGCAGGTGCTCTCGATTGCATTTAGCGTATGCAACAAGCCTTTAAACCTCTAGGTTGCCCCTAGTGGATGAGTTGTAGTCTCGTGAGGGTTTGCAGTAATGTTACCCACAAACATTGAACTAACTAACTAGGAAAATTAAATGGAGTGAAAAAGCTGGGTTGCCTCCCAGGAGCGCTAAGTTTACCGTCTATCCTAAAATAACATAAATTAAGCTACCCTAGTCCTAAGAAAGTAGGGGAAAACTACTCAGTCATGCCGCAAGGCTCCTCTTCTGGCCAGTATCGTGATAAATTTCTCAGTAGGTTTCTTAACAGGATCATCCAAAAGCCCTTTTTGCAATAGGCTTGGATGCCCTGGAGCATGACATTCTGAAAAACTTATGTACCTCATCAAAAATTTGTCGTTGATTCGCCTGAGGTATCCAGAGTATATACGATTCACCTGCGACAGAAGAAGTTTCGAAGTTAGTATCCCATGGTGAATCAGAGACTATAAGTAGATCAAATTGAGAAAAATTTTCAAGAAGTGGTGTAGTCTCAACACATTCCGAAGTATCAGACTTCGGTTCAATTTTTAACTCCTCCTCCCTTAATGGTAAACATTCAGGATCTGTGGAAGGAGGGGCTTCAGAGTAAGGGTTCTCTCGGTCAGTGAGGACTACCGAGATATTGTTTTGCAAGGCATTCACTATGTCTCTTATCATGAGATCATTTGAATCTGCAAAGTGTGCCAAGCAATCATCCAAAGAGTTGGGAAATTCAGTTGAGCGTGACTTATGTTCCATATTAGAGCTCATGATGATCTGCCCAAGGAATCCATCGTCTTTAAAGGTAAATGGAGGTGTGCTCTCTTGCTCCAGCCCTGCACAGACAGATAGAGGGTCAGTAGATGAAGTATTGATGTGCGGACTCTGTTCATTGATACTACTTAGAAGAGGCATTGAATCATCATTATTCAACAGTTCAGATGGTGGCCTCAACTGGGTGGTTTCAAATTCAAGAGTCATATCGAGTAGCTCGTTCATCTCCTGAATCATATCATCATGTAACTCAGGGGAGTGGTCCAAACATATCTCACAAGAGATAGAAGGGTCGGTTGTAAGGAGCTCATCCACTTTTAGATTAGGCACGTCAGGTGAGTGGAGTAGCTTATTTTGCCCGCTCACTTCGTGCACTTCTTAATCATTGACCTGGACCAAACTTGAGATTGATTTTAGGAGAATTTAGGTTGCACATTCATGATCATCATCCCAATACGCATCATCGTCTACTTCCATGCAGTGCACACTTGGGATGAGATCGCTTTCCTCACATTCTATACTTAAATTCGGTTGAGGTTCGAATAAACTAACCTCAACCTCATCATTGAGATCCTGTGTGTCATGTGATTGAAGTGTGTCATCATCATTATATTTAAAAGACAGACATGTCTCTTCCCCATTCTTTTGAACAGTCATCGAGATCGACTCGTCAGGAAATTGAACTACCTGCTCGTTAACGTAATTCAACTCTTCATTCCAAATTCCAGAGTTTTTCAAGAGCAAGTGAGGATCACTTTTCTCGCACTGTATTTCTGGATTGGGTTGTGGCTGAGATGAACTAGCCTCCATTAGCCTATCAAGGCGTGATTCAAGTGCTTCTACTAATTTCCTCATGCCACTAATATAGTCTGTGTAACTCGGATATGACTCCTCTTGGATCATTTCTGGTGAATATTCAAAAGTGATTGATCCACAAGGGTTCTTACCATGTTGTTTTACTGACTCAACCTCGACATATTTCTGTTTCCACTGATCAAAACCATATAGGTCATCTGTCGGGAGTTGATACGTGTCATCATTTCAATAATCACGTACTATTTTCTTAACTTGTGGAATACAATTATTCTCCCGCAGATAATCACCGAAAGACTTCTTAATCGGTGGAGCATCATATTCTGATTGATTCTTGAAGAAATTTTCAGAAAATTTTTGAGACGTGGGCTGTTTTCCATAAGCTATCTCAACATACTGTCGTGCCCACTCATTCATATACATGGTGAAACCCTAACTCTAAATCTAATCCTAAGTAAAATAAAAGAAAGGATCCTACAGCAGTTATGGAAAGTAAGAGAGGGAGAAGTTAGAAGGAAGTTACCAATTAGAAATTCCTATGTTAAGATCCTGCAAAAGAAAACAGAAGAAATTAGTTCCTAAAAATAGATATTCTAAAGTTAGAAAATTCTAAGATGGAAATAGAAAGTTAGTTTCTAAACTGGGAAGAATTCCTAAAAATAGAAAATACAACCCTAAGCCTAAAATAGAAAAAGTAGAGAAATTAGAAAGATATCACCTAATTAGAAGTTTCTATCTTAGAATCCTACAAAAAAAGAAAACAGGTTAGTTTCTATAAATCAGAAAAACCTAAACCTAAAGTTAGTAAAATCCTAATCTTAATCTAATTCTAAAACCAATTAATTTCAGAAATACGTAGCCGTCAGTCCCCGGCAACGGCGCCAAAAACTTGTTCACTCCCCAAGTGCAGGGTTGTGATGTAGTAATAAACTCGGTAAGACCGAGGTCGAATCCACAGGGACTGAAACCTGTACGTTATCTGAAAACAACCAGATCTAGAACTAGGCTAAGATGAAATCTAAACCAATTATGATTTGAGGAATAATGGTAAAATAATTATCTAAAACTTAAGAAAATTCAGAGAAGGAAAACTAGAGATTCAGAGGATCCACTTGTAGAGATCAGGGAGATCTACACTTGATTCATGAAAATCAACTGAACTTCTTTTGATGTGGTTTTGAAAAGATGAAAGGTATATGAATTAGAATGGATTCCATCACCAGACTATGCCCAAGAGACAGCAAACAACAAAATTAAACTAATTACCAACCAATCAACATGTCATGAAGGTTAGGAAGGGTACCGACATCCAACCATGCCCAGGAGACGATGGTGAACAACAGAGCTTCCTGACGTCATAAACATAAAGAGGAAAAGAACATGCTCAAAGCCATTGCAGACCCATTGTAATTTCAGTCACAACAGACCATTAAAGACTGAAAATATTCCCTTAATAAAATTAAATCAAAATCCATTCAGTTTAAACAAAAGGCACAAGCATAGACTCATCCCGTCACGCTACAAGCTTCACCTCTTAGCCCTAGCTAAGAGGTTTAGCCACACATGAGTGGACTAGATCTCTTAAATAAAAGAAAATAAAAAATAAAAATAAAAATAAAAGAAAAAGAAAAGAAAACAATCTACTCCCTCTTCTCTCTCTCTCTCTCTCTCTTTCACGTGAGATTCCAAGCCTCCACAGTGCCCCCCCGTTCTCCTCCTCCTCTCTCTCTCTCTCTCTCTCTCTCTCTCTCTCTCTCTCTCTCTTTTATATAGACATTATAAGGCTATGGTTGGGAGCGTGCCACCGATCCCTTTCCCGCAGAGAAATTGTAACTGAAAAGGAAACCTTTTTGTTTACGCTGACCAGACGCAGAAACGAGTTGCGTTCAACTCGGATTTTCGGCACCGACATCAGCATGGAATCTATTTCCTCTTCATGGCTAGGGTACAGGCCTCCTGGGTGAGCTTTTGGACGGTTCGGATCAGAGATCCGAACGTCATCTGGGCTGTACATCGCCCCATGTCGATCGGACGCACGTCCGTGCGTAATGCATGCGTAAGGCTGATCTGCGTAACTGGTGGGGCCCCCATTCATTGTCGTTTGCTGAATCCACACCGTCCACTGAATTCCACTTAGAATTTCGGTCCAAAGTGCATGGTTTTGGATCGTCCTTGGTGCGACCCACTTAATTCTTGGTATCATCTGCTGAGGGAGGCCCCGCGCACAGTCGATTTGCAGTGATATTTGTGTCTTCGAGTGGACTCATCTTTGTGTGAAATGAACCAGGGTTCGGTCGAATTTGGGCCCTGCTACTGATGGATGGTTCAGATTATACATCTGGGGTGGTTTTGATGGCCCACCAGTCATCCCGTGGACGGCCAGGCGCAGTTCAAAACAGAGAGTCTCCTGCTCTGTTTGAATTGCGCGGTCAGACGCAGTTATACTGTTGTACTTGGTTCAATGCACTGTGAGTGCACAGCTTCCTGTACACTCCACTCACGTAAGTAGGCCTCACCCTGATGTGTGTGAGAAATCTGGTCCGTCTGATGGTTTTACCACCTCATTCAAAGGGTGACGACCAAAATTGAAGTACATTCAGATATCAGATGGGCCCCAGATGGACGGTTTATATGCTGATTTGTCCATTGGGTCACTTCCCCAGCGATCCAAGAGCTGAAACTTGACGTGTACGGTACATTTATGATCTTCATGCCATGTATGACGTTTTGAGCTGAATGGATGGTTGGAACCGTGTGATCTTACATTATGGACCAATTTCGGGCCATTTGAGCTTCGGTTTCTCGGTTTCTTTGGATTTCTGGCGTGAAAATCTTCCGATCTTGGTCCCTTGGAATCCGTCCCTTGCTCTGGTGACTTCAGAACGATAAATCCATGCTTTAAGCTCCATTTTTCAGTCCATGCTTGCAAATACACTCTGTATCACAACACGATTAAATCGGACCGTTAACCAGTACAACGTTCGTAAATCCAGGCAATAACTAGGGTCTGATATACAATATTTGACCCTCAACACATGACCAACGATTGTGTCATTGGGGCATTTTAAAGGCTGACAAAGTCCTTTTCGCTCCCTTAAGCTAGGGCCTAGGGAACCATCCCCGACACAATCGCTTAGAAGGTCGACGACTCCAGTTGAGTCATCTCCCCTCCTGAAGACTCGGCTCTCGCCTCCTCTCTCTGTCGTGGAGTCTGCTGCCTCGAGGCATCATGCCTCGGAGTTTCCTGCCTCGGGGTCTCCTCTGAGACATATACTGGTTAGGAATCCGTCCGAGGCTCAACGGTCATTGCATTCCCCGTCTCTGCCCTCTCATCCGGATTGGAAATCACGACCACGGTGGGAACAGAGGAGCTTGCGGGCTCCTTCTCCTTCGGCGTCGTCTTTTGCTTCTTGGGAGGTCGAGTCTTCGACAGAAGGACTAATCGCGGGGGAGCCTTTATTTTTGAAACTGGCTTAAGAGAGGGCTGAGTACCGGCCATATCTGAAGGAACCGGTTTAAGAAAAGGCCGAGCTTCAGGTAAATCTGAAAGAAGAGTGAAACGAGTTGGATAAATTTCAAGGGAAACATGAGGATGCAATAAGGATTACCTGTGACGGCCGAATCTAAACCTGCGAGATGAAGGCGTTTCGGCTGTAGGAGTACCTTTCAGGACCGATCTTTCGGACTTAACGCCCTCAAGTCTTTGATTCGAGCTAAGGCACTGGATCCGAGCTTCTGCCTCTTCTTTGGAATGTCTACCAAACACAAGTCCGTCAGACTCAAAACATTATGATGAAAAAAACATATGGAAAAAGAAATACCGAGTCACCTATTTTGCCAAACGCCCAAGGAACGCGAGCCTTGTACAGCTTAGATTCGGCCGTCTCCCAGCAACCACAAGCCCAAAACTAGCGTTCTCTTCAATGTTTGTTGGAAGTGAGAGGGTCAGTTATCAAAGAGCCGCCCTTGCCCCGCTAAGGGCTCAAGATGTAAAACCCGGGATAATTCGGGTTTACCGCACTTGATATAAGTGGAGGAATTCATCAATTGTTAGTGGAGGCTGTTCTAACTCAACCCACAACACCACACACCCGAATAAGTTCCTCCACCTGTTCGAAACTATTTGTCCGGGAGCAATTCGGATACGAGAAAGAAAGTTTTGAACGATGGGCTGAAAGGGCAAACGTAACCCACATTGCATGATACTTGGAAAATCGCGACCGCCCCAGCAGGAGGATGGTCGGGTAAATCATTCGGACGAGGAAGATAAATTATGACCGAGTCCGGGACGTGGTATCTAATTCGAATTCTGTCTAAGTTCGCCTCAGTCAAAACTGAAGGAACCGGACCACTCAGTTCATCCCCCGACTGCACCGACTTGCTAACAGGAGCCGAGCGAGTTATCAGAGATGATCCGCCACTCGAAGCACCAACCAAAGCAAGGCGCTTGGTCGGAGCTCCGGTGGCTCTCTTAGATAGGAAAATGGCATTGGTGTCAACGGTAATCTCCGCGAGTAAAGATGGCGATTCTGCAATGTTCCAAAAACGTTGTGCTTCGCCCTCATCACCAGAATTTTCCTCCCGGGAGTTCTGAGAGCTGTGCATTGTCAATACTGTTAATGAAAAGGGAGGGAAGAACTCACCGGAGAAAATGCACAGGATAACGAGGAAGAAAACAATAAAAGTGAAGACGGGAATGGCGGCACACAAGGTTGACAGCAGGAAAGAAGAAAGGAAAAAAGAGAAGGAAGATGGAGAAGAAGTACAAGAGCGGAAAGGGCAGCAGCGAAAATGCGAAATGCGTGCCCTTCCCTTTCTTTTATAGCCTTGCCATGTGGCTAAGACAATTAATGGGGAGACGAATCGATGCCTGCATCGACTCCCCCGCTCGACACGTGGCGCACGTCGACTGATGATGTAACACTCTTGCCACGCGTCCGATGCTCATAAGCGAACGAAACGATTTGACGGTTGTTCGCACGTGCGACCTCGTGCAACGAACTGTCTCCCATTGAGAACGACACAAAAAATATTAAATGCCTAATTATTAACTTGGACTTAGCAGTGAATAGACGTAGAAACTCATTACTCCGTAGTGCCGTAAGAGACACATGGAGTAAGGGGGCTTACTGTTGGGGAGAAAATATGCTAAGTCCAGAGACTCAGATATGGAGCGGACCAATCCTGCTGGACACTGTCCCGGATTTTCGAGGTAAATGTTGGGCACGAGACGAGGTTATATAATGGAGAGAATGAGACAAATCAAGTTAGCTCAGCTGACGAGCTAGCAATGTCAGCATGTGCCGACTGAGACCTAAGAGTCCATCTCCATAAAAGCCAGCTGAGACTCGCCTGATTGAGTCGGAATCGGCCGAGCCGAATGAAGGAGAGACGATGTAAATAAAAACACTATCCCAGATATCTCGCAAAAGGATTCCCGATCCCAATGGTCTCGGGATCGGATGGAGACCAGAAGCAGGCCAAAATCAAATCTCCACGATATCAGGAAGAGAATCCCTGCACGGCAGGATTCTCCCGCATCTATAAATAAAGGACCTCCATTCCACTGAAAGGTATGAAACTAAAAATCCTCAAAACGCCTTCTCTTTAATCTGCAAAGCTGACTTAAGCATCGGAGGTTCCCCAGATTAGATCTAGGGTCTTCGTTCAGTTTATCTTTTGTACAAGTGATGAGTTTGGGGGAAGGCGCACATTAAATTTGCATCAACAATCATCACTGAGAAGGGTGCAGGATTTAGATTGACAATTAATTCTTTGATATTTTAGTATATTTTTCGGAGACATGAAAAATCAAACACCCCCTAATGTGCACAGTGTTTTCTTTCTCATGGTTGAGAATTAACATCTTAGCGTGTTTTTCCTTCATTTCTGGCAAATCTGCATGTAGTAAAGAAAACAATTATAAAGGCACATTTAAGGTAATTTCATTTTTAAAATTAAAAAATGTACATATTTTCAACATTTATGCTTTCAGCCTTTTCTTGTAAATGGAACCCTTAGATACAAGCGAGGTCCCTGATTACGTGATCCCAACCGTTGAATTGATGTGCACTCACCCTTTCAGGATACTCTTATCGTATGGCTAGGATCTTTCAGTTTCAGGGATGTAAGGAGGAAGCCTCCAACCCAAAGAGGCTGAGGATCACACGGAAATTGGAAAATTGGAACGCGGATTGCGTACTGAGTGGGGGCCAATGTAGTTGTCTTATCCACACCGTCCATCCGTTTTTTCAGCTCATTTTAGGGTTGAACCCAAAATCGAAGCATATACAAAAACTTAATTAGAACACAACACAGGAAATAATGAGAGTTGAATGCCTACTATTGAAAACTTCTTAGGGCCACAGAAGTTTTGGATCAAGCTAAGCTAATATCTGTGTTTTGCCTTCGTCCACGTCAGTGTGATCTTACGAACAGGTTGGATGGCAAATAAGTATCACTGTGGGCCATGGGAAGGTTTCAAAAGTGGACGTCATTATCCCCAATGTTTCCTACGGTGTGGTCCACTTGAGATTTGGATGCGCTTCAATTTTGGTATTACGCCCTAGAATGAGATGGACAAAACGGATGGACGGTGCGGATAATACACATACATCACGGTAGGCAACACAGTACGCAATCCGCGTCTGGAAATGGGCTTGGATGAAAACCCTCGCCTTCCAAAACCTCTCCTTCCCTCAGTCACGACCCGCCGCCCCCTTAGATGAAAAACCCTATCAAAACCCTTCAATCTCCTCCCTTCAACGCTTAATCATCTCGCATCATCTGGCAGTCTCCTCCCTTCTTTCGAGAACCATCATCCGCTCCGTTCTCAGGGCGCGCACGTTAGCAAGACTGCTTTCCTCGCAACCACAGGTGCGTACGTTAATTCCTACTCCTCTTCTCTCTTTCTGCCTCTCTGCAATGTCGTCGTCTTCTTTCGTTTCCGTTCCTCCTATTTGAGAAGTCGTCTAGGGTTTCTGAAATGAACTCTCTGCTTCGGAAAAGAACTCTAAATTCCTTCTCAAATCCAAATGTCTCCATACAAATCTCTCTCAAACATGCTTCAATCTTCCTTTGCATCGATTCCTCCCCAAACCCCCACAGTCTAGACATCAAACCCCCCAAAATAACCCAAATTTCAAAACCCAGTTTCGATGATTGCTTATATCCAACACAATCTATTGAATTCCATGAAAATCTTCAAATTCCATGCATAAAACCCCGCCAAACAACTCAAATTTCAAAACCCAGATTCCGAAATCGCTTATATTCAACACAATCAATCGGAATCTGTGGAAATCGCCAAAATGAATCCATCAAACCCCACCAAAAAGCCCAAATTTCGAAATCCAGGTTCCAAAATCTGTTATGTTGGACTCAATCCGGAAAATTCAATGAAAAAACCCAAATTTCAAGACCCATGCTTCAAAATCGTGTCTTTTCTACCCAATCAAGCAAATTCCCTGAATATGAAATGCCGTCCGTCACTTGGGGCGTAATCCAAGGCCGAAAGGAGAAGCTTGTCTCTCGCGTCATCATCTGCGATTACCTGAAATCTCTCGGAATCATCCCTGATGAATTAGAACACCTTGAGCTGCCATCGACGGTTGAAGTCATGAAAGAAAGAGTTGAGTTCCTACAAAAATTAGGCCTGACAATTGATGACATGAATGAATACCCCCTAATGCTAGGCTGCAGTGTCAGGAAGAATACGATCCCGGTTCTGGGCTATTTGGAGAAAATTGGAATTCAGAGGTCGAAGCTCGGAGAATTCATCAAGAACTACCCTCAGGTCCTCCATGCGAGCGTTGTCGTTGAGCTTGTCCCTGTTGTGAAATTCCTCCGCGGTCTAGATGTCGAGAGACAGGACATTCCCTATGTGCTGCAGAAATACCCAGAGCTATTTGGGTTCAAGCTCGAGGGCACGATGAGCACTTCCGTTGCGTATTTGGTCAGTATCGGTGTGAGCCCGAGAGATATTGGGCCAATGGTCACACAGTACCCATACTTCCTGGGCATGCGGGTGGGGACCACAATCAAGCCCATCGTGGATTACTTGGTTTCATTAGGAATCCCGAAGAAGGTATTGGCTCGAATGTTGGAGAAGCGGGCATACATCCTTGGGTACGATTTGGAGGAGACGATGAAACTGAATGTGGATTGTTTGCTTAGTTTTGGGATTAGACGGGTATCGATCGCTTCGGTTGTCACGCAATACCCACAAATTCTTGGCCTGCCTTTGAAAGCGAAGCTGTCTTCTCAGCAGTACTTCTTCAACTTGAAGCTTAAGATTGATCCAGAAGGTTTCGCTCGGGCGATAGAGAAGATGCCTCAGATTGTTAGCCTTAACCAGAATGTTATTTTGAAGCCGGTCGAGTTTCTTCGTGGGCGGGGGATATCGGTTGATGATGTGGCAAAGATGATTGTTAAATGCCCACAATTGGTCACTCTTCGAGTTGAGCTCATGAAGAACAGCTTCTACTTTTTTAAGAGTGAGATGAAACGGGCGATGCAAGAGCTGGTGGAGTTTCCAGAGTACTTAACTTATAGCTTGGAGTCAAGGATCAAGCCTCGGTATCAGAGGTTGGCGAGTAAGGGGATTAGGTGTAGTTTGGCTTGGTTCCTTAACTGCAGTGATCAGAGGTTTGAAGAGAGGTTACAGGCTGATTTTATCGAAATGGAGAGTGTGGGGCCATCATTCTGTATGGGTGGAAAGTTGGAGATGCCAGGGAGCGAGCTTGTGTCGGATGAAGAGGATGAGAGCGATAATGAAGTACTCTATAGACGAACTGTATCTCTTTAGCAAGATGTGTCTATGGGACTTTCACCTTCCTAATGATATTGGATTTAATTGTAGATGTTTATGTGTTACTTGCTGCCAAAATCAAATTAAATTATAGATGAGGGTTTGGTAATTGCTGCCATTTTCTTTTTCTACGGTTTGTGCCCAAAATTTTAGGTGAATGGTGTTCGATATTGGGTCCTATTTCCCATCCTCAACTGGCAGTTTTTTTAATATAGAATGTGTGCTCTTTGTTCGTGGACTCCAAAAAGCTGGGATAATGCTATGATGAAGATGATGTGTCAGTTGTAATGCTTCAAGGAATGTTGTCTGTTAGTAAATAATGTATAAGGTATCATGTGGTGGACAGGATTTTTTCAATTTTTTTTAATGGTTCTTCAAAAGAATTTTAGTGGGGTTTGCACTGACACCTAGCCTTCACATTCTCATTTTGGAGGTTTCTACTTGGAAGTTGCTAAAGGATATGTGTGCTCGCCACTTAAAGCGCACACTTATTTTTGGAGGCTTTCTTTCTCTTCTGGTAAAGGCCCTACTGAAATTATTAAAAAGAAAAAGGGTAGAAAAGAAAAAAGATGTTATCTTCCAAATTCACAATTTCTCAATGCGGAAGCTGATGTTTTGGTGTGGATTCCACTAAAATTCTTATTTTTGAAAAGCATGTTTTAAAGAGTTCCTTGTCCAGATGATGCATAATATACCTTTGATGAATCAACGAAAAGGTGTATTCTTTTTGAAAGGTATCAAGAAAATGCCGCATTTGTTTTATAATTGACAAAAATATTTAAAAACAAAGGAAGATATGACCCTGTGGCAGGCAAGGCATTTCCAATGATGAATAACCCTCTTGTCATTTTGTTTGTGATTTTGTTCTTAGATATCAAGAGTTGGTAATCTCATTTGCTTTCTCCACACATGACAAGCAAGAAACATGAAAAGAAGACATGCTCTGAATCTCCCTAAGAATGAAGGTGAGTCTTCATGTGTTCCAAAAGGGATAACCATGGTTCAAAGAATGCCTTAATCATTGAAATTTCATACAGATGTACTTTACAAATTTTTTTATGAAAGCGTTCCATTTGCTTCTCTTCCATGGAAGTTTCATTTTCCCATAATGTATCCTAATTCTTGTTATGATGATTGATTCAACCTTTGATTAAAAAGATATCTTGATTATATTTCATCTCTTCAACAAGTTTAGTAATGAGAATGGGTACTGTACAGAGGATTTGAAATAGGGAAAAGAAGTACCATTTGGATAATATTTCCAAAGGAGTTGTGGCCAAGTGGGTTTTGGTCCTGTTATTCAGAGGTTTGAATCCTTCCGTCCTAGACCGATTCTATTAGAACAAAGATTGTTCGTTTCTTTAACAATCCTCTGTTTAAGAGTGTAATGTTGGATACGATGGATTGTAAGTCTTTTGGTGCAAAATGGAAAAATCTTTAGCTACATTATCATAGAAACTAAAAATGATTTGATTGAACCCAGCCTTTCATGGGTTTTTTTCTATTATACTAAACAGGGTTGTGCTGGGAATCCCAGTCATGCATTCATGGGGCTTGTCAGGAAGGGTCATGAGCTATGGATATGTTAGGTACGAAAATTCCATATTCTAAAAACTGATTCTTTTCTGGTTATCTGGCAAAATATTGCAGAACTGTAAATACTGGAGAGTGTCTTGAAAGAGAAATGCTATTATGCACCTCGTGTCATAGTTTTATGCAGCCACTTGTGGTACGCATGGTGAACATGTTAGGTGAGCAGGAATGTTGATTGGGTGGGCTACAGCCTGGATGGGGCCCTAGGCAAAAAAATCATAGCGATTGCCTAACCACTCCTTTCTGCAGGCCACTGATCGGATGGCTACGACAGTCATACTCTTGCTTTTGGTATATGGTCTCTCAACGTGGTGACCCACTAGATCAACCGTCCCAGTCACCAAATGACTTTGCCACGTTTATCATGATGATGGAGGAGAAGTTTAGAACTTGTATGATGCAAGCTGCATGATGCTGTTTCTCATCTTGATAGTTCTGTTCCTTGCTCTTGCTTTTTTTTTTTTTGGCTTTTTTGTTTCAACATATTGCATATAAAAGCTGAAGTAGGAAGACTGCTTCATGTATAGTTAATCTGTCTAAGCAGGAGAATATGAAATCGTTGAAAACACTTCCAACAGATGATCACAAAGATCACGCCTTTATATTTGAAGTTTCACATGCAGTCCTGGGTTTCCTGCCAATGAGTTGTGTGCAGGACATGCCAGAACATGAAAATCACCTAGGCAAAGGTTGGACATGGTGCGTCTTACTCTTAAAATCTAGAAGAGCATCTGCTCTTTCAAGCCTTCCCCTTGGAAATGCAGATATCTCTCCCTGGGCGTTCGTCTAATGTTGATCAAATCTGCTCTTTCAAGCCTTCCCCTTTATTTCATGTCTCTGCTCCGCTGTCCTGCTCAGGTCCTAAGGCGCTTGGATAAAATCAGAAGAGATTTTCTTTGGTTTGGGAAGGAAAACCAACAGAAGTTTCACTTGCTTGAATGGAAAGAGATCTGTAAAGTCTTTAAGGAGGGAGGGGCTAATGTCAAGAATCTCCAGCTTATGAATTCGGCTCTCTTGGGGAAATGGGTTTGGAGATTCGCAGTGGAAAAGGATGCCCTTTGGGTCGCGATAGTTACAGGGAAGTATGGTACCTCTCATGGCGGATGGTGGCTGAGGAGGTCGTCTTACTATAAAGCCTCTCATATCTAGCGTGGGATTCTGAAGATCAGACATTCGGTTATTGATAGCGCCTCCTATTTGCTGGGCAATGGTTCATCCATTCTCTTTTGGAAGGATACTTGGATCGGTGAAACTCCTCTCAGATCCCTTTTCCCCCTCATCTATCGTCTCTCCCCAAACAGAGGTATTTTTATAAACAGGTGCTGCTCTATTTTCACTGGCAACTCAGTATGGGACATCCGTTGCACTCGAAATCTCTCGGATAGTGAAGCTATCGAGTATGCCAACCTCATGGAGTATATCCATCCCTCCTCCATCTCCCCTGCTATGTCTGACGGTATTGTTTGGCCCTTGGAGAAATCTGGTGCCTTCTCAGTTAAATCTTTGTACAAGATTATCTACCCTCCGAAGCCAGACCATTACGTCACCACTCCGTGTATTTGGAAGGCTCAGGTGCCACCTAAAGTTATTTGTTTAGGGTAGTTGGTGGGGCATAATAGAATTCTTACCATCGATAATTTGGTCAAGAGAGGAATGCCAATTACCAACATCTGTCTAAATTGTATGAGTCAGGTGGAATCGGTGAACCATCTGTTGGTTCACTGTCAGTTTATTTCCTTCATTATCGAAGATGTCTGCCGTTGTTTCTCGGTCAGCTGGTGTTCGCCGTGCTCTGCCGTGGATATACTTCTTGCTTGGAATGGGCTCAAACTTGGGAATTTGAAGACTATAATTTGGCGTATGGCTCTTCTCGCCATCTGGTGGGTCGTGTGGGAAGAAAGGAACAACAGATGTTTCAATAGCTCGTCTTCTCAGGCTAAGAGTGTTGGATCTAGAGCTAAGTGTCTGCTGATCGAATGGGCCGCGAATGTTAATGTTTTGAAAGTTGTGGATTTTAGTTTCTTAGGTTCTTAGGTCGCTTCTGCTATCTCAGCAGTTGGGCTTTGCTTGTGCTGTTTTCTTTTTTTCTGTCTTTTTCTGTTCTTTCCTTTTCTCCTTTTGTTTCAGTTTCTTTCCTCTTAATGCATTTTCAGTTTCGTTGCCTTAAAAAAAAAAAAATCTAGAAGAGCATCTATCACTTCTCTGTAGATAGTACTTATCTCTTGTTGACATCAGCTATCCTTGTTCAAGAGCACGGGTGAAGGGGATGGCTGTATTTGGTGGGCAGCTGATTGTGGAACTTCTGCCAATCTACCTTTTAGAAGCTAACCTTACATTGTGGGAAAAAGGCTAAGATGATGATAATAACAGTTTTATAAATATTTAAGGGATTATGGTGCTCTGATCATCGCCATATTTGTTTTCTTAGATCTTTACTTGGATTTATGAGGCTTGAGCCATGAAAATTGGTATTTTTAGTACCATGGACAAGCATCGACTTGTGAATGTTGGTTTCATATCTGGTATGATACGGCAATTTGATTAGTTTTTGCATTTTGCAGATTAATGACTTTTAGGGTGTGTTTGGATGTACTATTGAATTGAATTGCAGCATCTAATATAATAAAGTGATAATAACCAACCTGTAATTTGCTTTCCTGTGCATTCACATTGATGGATTGTGCAGGCTGAGGGGCTGCTGCCTCTTATAATAGCAGTCCGTGCTTGAAAAGTCCCCATCTCTTCCAGTCCCATAATACTGGTCTCAAGAATGTTCAGATAGCAACGTCAGAGAATCTGAGAATACAATGCCCAAGTTCCCAACGAATGAAAATGGTGAGAGTATGATGGATGACACACATGCGCTAGCGTAGAGGTAATTCAAATTAAACTGTCCAAATTATGGTTCCTAGATTAGATGTATCATGGACCAAAAATTATATTGGTAGACAGTTAATGGATGGCTAAAAATGAAAAAAATATCCAACAGTCCTGTTTCTACAATCAAGTGTCCCTGAATCAGAGGTTAGCATTGTTCAGCAAACATGTTCAAAAGTTTTGTAGCTCTTTGATAGTAATTCATTTCAAATTAAACTGTCCAAAATATGGTTCAAGGCATTTCTCAAAGGGCCAGATCACTGGTCCTTTAATGGGCTTCTTGTGTTCCAAATTTGAAGGGATGTAATTTGATTTTCCTTGGGCTGTTATTGGGCTGCCGCTTGACGTCACTTTTATATTGCTTTTGCTTTCGGTTTGTTTGCATTTTCATTTTTAATAAAATTTTGTAATCTTTCAAAAAAAAAAGAAAAAAAGAAAAGAAAAAAGATGCTTTTTTTTTTTTTTTCTTTTTTCTTTTGAAAGAGGTATCAAGAAAAAGGTGCATTTGTTTTATAAATGACAAAAATATTTAAAAACAAAGGAAGACGCAACCCTGGGACAGGCAAGGCATTTCCAATGACGACCGACCCTCTTGTCATTCCGTTCTTAGATATCAAGAGTTGGTAACCTCATTTGCTCTCTCCACACATGACAAGCAAGAAACATGAAAAGAAGACATACTCTGAATCAGAATGAAGATGGATCTTCATATATTCCGAAAGGGATAACATGATTCAAAGAATGTTGTAGTCGTTGACATTTTATACAGATGTACTTTACGAGAACTTCTATGAAAGCATTTCATTTGCTTCTCTTCCATTGAAGTTTCATTTTCCCCTAATGTATCCAAAATTTTGGACTAATTCTTCTTCTGATGATTGATTCGACCTTTGAAAAAAAAAGAAAAAAAGATACCTTGGTTGATTTCATTTCTTCAATTAGTTTAGTAATGAGCATGGGTACCGTATGAGGGATTTGAAATACGGGAAAGAAGTACCAGTCAGGTATTATTTCTAAAGGAGTTGTGACCAAGTGGTAAGGCAATGGGTTTTGGTTCCATTACTCAGGTTCGAATCCTTCCGTGTGGACCGATTCTATCAGAACAAAGATTGTTCTCTTTTCTTGAACAATCCTCTGTTTAAGAGTGTAATGTTGGATACAATGTATTGTATTGTCAATTATTTCAGTGCAAAGTGGAAAATTCTTTAGCTACATTATCATAGAAACTAAAAATGTTTTGATTTAACTCAGCCTTTCATGGGTTTTGTTCTATTATACTAAATAGGGTTGTGCTGGGAATCCTACTCATGCATTCATGGGGCTTGTCAGCAAGGGTCTTGAGCTATGGATATATTAGGTATGAAAACTGCACTTTCTAAAAACTGATTCTTTTCTGGTTTTCTGGCAAAATATTGCAAAAATGTAAATACTGGATAATTATCTTGAAAGAGAAATGCTATTATGCACCTTGTGTCATAGTTCTGTGCAGCTACTGATGGTACACATGGTAAACGTGTTAGGTGATCAGGAATGTTGATTGGGTGGGCTACAGTCTGGATGGGGCCATAGGCAAAAAATCACAGTGATTGCCTAATGTGGGCCCTGTTATAACCATTCCTTTCTGCAGGCCACTGACCGGATGGCTACAATAGTCATACTCTTGCTTTTGGTATATGGTCTCTCAATGTGGTGACCCACTAGATCAACAGTCCCAGTCACCAATGACTTTGCCACGTTTATCATGATGATGGAGAAGAGGTTTAGAACTTGTATGATGCAAGCTGCATGATGCCATTTCTCATCTTGAAAGTTCTGTTTCTTGCTTTTGTTTTGTTTTTTGCATTTTCATTTCAACATATTGCATATAAAAGCCAAGTAGGAAGATGGGCTTCATGTGTAGACAATCTGTCCCCATTTTATTGAGAAGAAAAAAATGGATACCTCATGTCCCCATTTTATTAACTAGATTCAAATACGAAGATTACATGGACCATCATGGAAAAATGAGAAACTAACACATGTACAATGAAAAAGTGGTACATACATACTTGAGAAATAAGAAGTAACTAACCCATGTACACATTCCATAGCTACACACATAATCATGCATCGTCATGCATGGAATCATGGGAACATATCACATAACCCACACGTGCAGGCAATATTGTGATCACGACTGTCGTGCAATGGATCATGGCCATAGATACCCAAATAAACCCTCACATCCTACACGTGTGGGATGCATCTTTGAAATTTGACAGACAAGATGAAAGCAGACGCAAGAGTAGAAACTGATGTCTAGAATCATTCGTTCGAGACCAACAAGATGGACGGATAAGATCCAACTCTCGATCACCCAAGTGACAGGTGTTGGGCGACGATGAACGTCCTGTTCTGATCAGGCTGAACAGATGAAAGTGGGCCTCTTATTATTTTTGTGTACATCAGATCACCAAAGCAAAAGTGGGTCCACCCTAATGAGAGGGGGCTTCCACACCCTGCTCAAACAGAGAAGCAAAGATACGCATTTCGTCTTTGGGCAGCCCCAAACTGACCTCGACCCTGCTTTCTTCGTCCTTGCTGTCTCCAATATAAAAGCTTCCCGCTCTCTCAATCGATACCATATCTGTCTTCCTTGGCTTTCCCCATCCGAAATCCGTTTCGTAGACCCGAAATTTTGGAGACCCGCCAACGATAATGGCTTGGTCGCTCACCCAAGTCAAAGCTCTGGAAATCCAAGCCCAGCACTCTTCCATGTCTTTCAAGACACCGTCACCTACAAACCCCCGAATCGCTCTCCCAATTGCTTCCGCTGCGGGCCCCACCCCATCTTCCTTCTCTAACTCACTGCTTTGCGCCTCGGCAAAACCCGCACCGATACAGTTCCCGAAATACGTAGCGGGTATCGGTGGGACCAGACGAGAACGGCAGTCAACCGGGAAGATGAATTGGACGGTTTTGCTCTCGCCCACTCGTGCCTTGACCAAGCAAGCCCACACATGTGCGCACGTCAGCACGAACGTCGAGCAATGGAATGGTTCCTGGCTCGCCTTGGAATGTAGGGCCACGACTCGTTGCCTGAGCCACTCGATGTGGGTCCTACTCAGCACGAATGTGGCTCGAACCATGCGGGCTTGCGCCTTAATTTCGGACGCATCTTTGCTTTGATCGAGTTGGAGTTGCTTGAGGAAGAAGCTTCGCTTGAGAGAGTCTAGGTGTCCAACCACGGTCCTGTCGTAAAACGGAAACGACGTGATGGAGGAGATGTCTCCGGATCTATAGATGGATGCCCAGGATTTCATGAAGTGGGCTAAGGTGGAGCCATCAGCTGCGCCGTGGGCCACGCTATATCCAATGGAGATTCCAGAATTCGGGAAGATGGTGAATTGCAAGGATAGTAAGGAGGGTAGGTCTAACTGAGGGATGAGAGGATGGAATTCGGTTACGTCTTTTGGGTAGTTCTCCACGAGCTGGTGGAAGTCCGCATCGGATTCTGCAACAGTCAATGAGATCGAATCGCCGTCAATGTAGCTGATCTCCGACTCCCCAGTTTCTGATGAGTGGGTCAGATTGCCGGCAAGAGGATAGAAGAGATGGAGGGTGAGAGAAAGGGATTGTTTGAACTTTGGAAGAAGGGTGTTTAGGAAATGGATGGTGGTGTTGTTTGGTTGCTGCAATTCGTAGAAGATTAGGAGTTGGACGTGCGGCTGTTTTAAGAAGAGGGCGTTGAAGAAGGAGAGAGGGAGAGAAGCTGAGGCTACAGAGTCAAAACTAGGAGAGACCTGACAAAGCTCCAGCAGCTTTACAGTGGAGGGTGGTGCCATGAATGAGAGGGAGGGAGGGAGGGAGGGATTTATAAGGAGTTAGATGAGGTTTTATTTCCTTAATGCTAGTTAAATGAATGTAGAAAACTTCTGGCAATGGGCTTGATAAGAATGATCAAATTTTATATAACTTATTCTAATTTCAGTCATATTAGATATATATTAGTATTTCTAATACTTTTGGGTCCGTCGATTAGGGTGATCGGAGGAGGAAAAAGTCAATCTTATATATATATATATATATATACACACACACACACACACACACACGGAAACGCTAGTTAAATGAATTTTTGAAAATCATCTGATTTGGATCAATGGGCTTGATAAGAATGATCAAATTTTATATAAAACTTTGATTCTAATTTCAGTCATATTAGATATATATTAGATATTTCTCACATACTTTCATGGGTCCGCATCAGGACCGTGATCGGAAGAGGAAAAAGTCAATCTTATATATATATATATATATATATATATATATATATATATATATATATATATATATATATATATATATAAACATATATTAAGGGTGATCACCCCAAGCATATATTAAAACAAGCCCCATATGGTTTCGATGCTAAGTTCTTATGGGTGATCGGAAGAGGAAACGAAGATGAAGGGAGCTGCAGTCTTCTTGCTTTGGATGATGTTTTGTTCTTTTTGTAATGTTATGTGTGTATATATATATATATATATATATATATATATATATATATATAGCAATAGTGGTCCATGCTATAGGTCACAGCTC
Source organism: Magnolia changhungtana (assembly GCA_030180095.1). NCBI lineage: Eukaryota > Viridiplantae > Streptophyta > Magnoliopsida > Magnoliales > Magnoliaceae > Magnolia > Magnolia changhungtana. The sequence continues at coordinate 5,930,386 of JASAUF010000123.1, read as the reverse complement.
AAGATATCAGAAACTCAAGGTCCAATGGGTCCTTTGGGTGGTGGCTTTCCCTTCTCGGAGGGGTCTGATCAATGTTTGCTCCTATCAGCTGCTCAGGAATAGGGTTTAAGGGGCTGGTTTTTTCTTAGGCACCGTTATTGTATTTGTGTCTGCACGATGTTTTGGGCCAATGTCATTACGCTGTCTTTTATGTTTGATGTGGTGGCCATTAGTCTCTCCCTTTTTGTGAGTGGTATATATTTTTCTCCACATCGAAAATTTCCAGGTGGTCTGCTCTCACCTTTCAACAACAAAAAACAAAAAGAAAAAATGAAAAAGAAAAAAATAATAATAAAAAGATTCAGGTAAAACCCGGTCTCCATTGAAACCAATGTGCATTAGCCTGGGACAGCTTATATATGGCACATAGGCCATACTTCCTCCATTTTGTTCAAATCAAATGATTAAGATTTGTTGAACATTATGTGCTTTACAATGCAGACAGGTCCAACTAGTCTATTTCAATAAAAGTACTTATAAATTGGTTATTTTGATAGTGAGTGAAAATCTCATATTCCTCTCTTAGCATATATCTAATTTCTCATTTTTTCATTATGTCAAGAATTCAAAATATGAGAAGGTATAATGATAGTTTAGTAGAGTTTACCTTCTTTTTTTTTTTCCCCCTTCTTACCATACGAATAATAAAATCCAGTTACATTAAAAGAAAACCCTTTTTCCTTTTCAGTTGTTTGGGATGGGATCCATGATTACTGAACATGGGCTTCAACCAATTTGATTTCATGACTATAACTCAGGATTCAAAACCTTGGCCAGCTGTCTGACAACTCATCACACAAGGCTCAGGTACACTACATGCCATAAAGTTATTTTGGAAGTCATACTGATGTATGCGTGCAATCCAAACTGTGCATCATGTGTGGCACATTTATAAGTATATGAGGCTGAAAAATTCTGGCTGATCCAAAACTCTGATGGACCATACTGAAAGAAATTGAGCAGAAGCTGACCTAAACGTCCAGTTTCGAGTGTGACCTACCTCAGTCTTGGATCAACGTGATATTTTCATTGTGCCTTAATCTTGATAGGGCACATTCTATGCAAAATAGGTTTGATAGGATTGACAAACTGCTCGATACTATCGAGTAACTCCCCAACATCCTGAATTGCTCGCTGAACACTTTTGAGGATCTTTGATCCTAGCGATAGGCCATCGATGTCACTCGATTCTATCGACAGTTTGCGCAACTTCTGCGTAAGTGTGATTTTGTTTCTAATTCTGAAACTAAGTTATATATACAGGTGTAATATGGGATTAGAGTAATACAGGGAATTGAAAGCTTGTTTTGAAAAGAGCTAGTGTTTGGAGAAAATGAATCTAGGGTTTTAACTCTAGGATTTGTACGTAAGTTGATTTCATCTCTTGTAATTTCATTTTTCATAGTATATTGCTTGTCGCTTTGTACCGTGATTTTTTTTTTTTTTTTTTACCGCGAGATTTTTCTACATAAATCAATGTATTATCTGTACATGCTCGAATTTTCTCTCTATGCTTTTTTGATTCACGTCTGGGTCACGCTTCCGCCCCTAACAAAAACCATGTTGCTAATGATCTAAAATTCAACCATATAATCCTATTGAATAATGGTCTAGTTGGCATCCATGCACACACTTGCTTTGGATATGTCGGTATCCATGCTACCTATCTGGACCGTCCATTAGATCCTGTTAAGCTGCCTTGCAAAAATCTTACTGATTCGATGATCCAAACCATCCCGTTAGTGGAATGCAATAGTGGATTTAGATCAGTTGTATAAAATAGGTGCAGCCACGGATGCTTAGGACCATCCGATTGACTGTAGTAGAAGAAGATTGTACTGGATATACTGGACGATCCAGATAGGTTATATGAATGACCAGGGTCCAAATGCAATTATGTGCATTTGAAAGGTTCAGCCCAATTAGTGATTTCTATTTGTTTTGCTAGAAATTGGGTAGATGGAATATTATTTTCAGTCCATGCGAATTTTTAGCTAATAATTAAAATAAAAAACACAAGGATAGCTGTAACCGAGCTTTTCTAAGCCCACGCCCGTATAAGTCAACTAATGCAACCACCACTGCATGTGTGAGCGTGACATACATGTGAAATATCCAAGCCACACATCATATGCATCACATCGTATAAATGCTATTGTCAAAAGATAAAGGTGGTCGACTCAGTAGGTGTGTGATTATAATAGAACAAGTGAGCAGGTTAGAAAATTTGGGCCAATTCTATTTTTATTTTTATATAACAACCATACATTCGTTCATTTAATTGTGGCCCACTTGACGTGCAGGCCCATCTAATTATTGGGATAGGAGTCTACATAATGGTACTCTTCTGACGGATGACTTGGATATTGTAAATGTCTGCCATGCTGGCATATGACGTGGCATGTGCATTAGTTGACTTTTATAGGTGTGTTGGCTAAGCAAAGCTGAAACTAGTAAATAATAATTATGGTTATTATTCTCTAATCTTATTCTCTGTCACCTGCAAAGTTGACATACCAATCCATATAAAAATAGTAGTATTGTATCTATAAATATAGCAAATATGAAGAGGAGCGGATTATTGGCACGTAGATTAGTTGGGCCATCAAAATTTGCAGGTCGAGTATGTACTTGATTCTTTATACTGACAGATATCTGTCTACCAATGATATGCTGCCACGTTAGGGGTAACTACCCGGGTAAAACCAAAGTCCTTCCTCCAGTGGCCATCGTAGTTTACAGAGGTGTACACCAGTTGAGTTAGCTCGCACGAATAGACTTGACTCGGATCGAAGCTGTGTTTGAGCCGAGTCGAGCCAAATTTATTGAGCTCGAAACATTTCGAGTCGAGTCCAAGCTGGACCTAGCTTGACTCGGTTTTGAGTTCGAACTCAACTCGGTTCGACTCGGATCGATTTTTTGACCGGGTATATATAATATCTACCCGGTTGTCTAAAACAGGTCTTAAAAAAAAAACCCTAACCCCAGCGCCCACTCTCGGCCGTTTGCCCAACCCTAAAAACCCTAACCTCACTCATCTCTCTCTCGCCGTTCTTCAGCCCCAAACAGTGACTGGCGACCACTCTCCTCTTCTCTCTTTCTCGCCGTTCTCTAGCGCCTGATCGGCAACTCTCCTTCCTCTCCTCTCTCTCCATCCTCCAACATCTGTCTGGACAACCGACAACTGAAAGGTACTCTCCTCTACTCTTTTCCTCATCTCATCACATTGCCTTCAGCTGGGGCATGGCGAGTGGCGAGCAGTGTCCGTCTGATTAGTGGACCCCACCCAACCACTGGCCTGGTGGTTATGGCCCAATTAGATGGTTAGATGAACCCCACCCAAGCATTGGTCATGTGGCTCTGGTCCAGTCGACTCAAAACTCCAACTCGAACTTGACTTGAACTGGACCGAGCTGAGCCGAGCTGCCAATCCAAGCTTGATAACTGAGTCGAGTCAAGCTCGAGATGAAGACTCTTGCTGGCTGAGTCGAGCCGAGCTGGGCAAAGCTCGGCTCGGATCGATTCGTTTGCACCTCTACATATAAACTAATTTATACATGGTAAGCTCATTTCTTTTTCAGAGAATTCTTCTTTTTAAAAAATGAGTAATATGTTAAAGGTTTTTTTTTTTTTCCTTCTGCGATGGGTTAACTAAAAGCCCCTCGGGCTGGAGGAAAGGGAATACCGAATCCATTTATTCATTGGCTGTGTGGTGGACTCCGCATGTATACAAAATTCCACCTGATAGGCTTTTTTTTATAAAAAAAATGCGTATTTAATACATAAACGAACTGATTAATCATTCATCCTGCTGTTAGCACGGCATGTCCTAAGATTCCACACGACATATATATATATATATATATATATATATATATATATATATATATATATATATATATATATATATATATATATAGGGGCAACATTTTTGAGGGCCTTAGGCAAGTCATAAAAATGAGGCTTTCTAGTTTAAAAATTAAAAAAAATTAATAAATTCAAAATTAAACCATAAATTTGCTTCTTGCCTTTTTAGTTGCAAAATTACTAATTAAACTTTTGTATTCAAGTTTATCCAATGAATTAATTTCGATAGATAAAATTGCTAAACCGTTTAATCTATCTTGAGACATAATTGTTTGTAAATAATTTTTTATAATCTTTAGTTTTGAAAACTTCTTTTTGCAGATGCAACCGTAACATATATGGTAAGTAGTATTCTATATGCAATAAAACAATTTGAAAAACAATTTAGTTTTTTTATTAGATTAAGTATTTCAATTAGAGTATTAATTTCTATTTTTGCAATTTCTTTTAAAACTTTTAATTCCAAAAATAAATCCAAACCATTAAAAAAATGAAGTTAGAATTTAATTTAGAAAAATGACGTTAGAATTTAATTTTTTGAGAACTTAATTAGCAATAAAGTAGGTAGTTGTGGTCCTAGGTTTTAGGAGAAGAATTTACTGAGAATTATGCTATTATTTTGAAAAGACACGATGGAGTTAAACTGTTATTATTGATAGTGCTAGTTTCTAGGATTTGTTTTTTTATTTTCAATTTTAAATTTGTAAACTAATTTTTAAATGTTCCTAATTTGTAGGCCTTTTAATAAGTTTTATTTCAAAAATTTTAGGCCTTTTTTTTTTTTCTTCTTAATTTTAATTTTGCTATAATATAGGACCTTTATAATTAAGAAATTTTAATTTTGCTATAATATAGGCCTTCATAATTAGGGGGACTTAGGTGGTTGCCTCACCTGCATACCCCTTTGAGCTGCCCCTATATATATATATATATATATATATATATGGGAAAAGGTACAATGCGCTCGAGCTCATGATAACCTTATCGTGAGGTCGAGCTGTGTGGGCCCCACCGTGATGCGTGTCGACCATCAACACCGTGCATTTGATGGGTACCCTTTAAATTATGGTCATATCCCAAAAATCAGCCATATACGGAACTTAGGTGGGCCATACCATCTAAAAGCATTCAAGAGTAATATTTAGGATTTTTTTAAGGGTTTTCAATTTTATAAGTTATTTTTTTTCATTTTAGATATTTTCTATTTGCATTTATTTCTTTCTTGTTACTTTCTTTTTCTATTCTAGTTATATTTTTCTAAGTTCTCTCTAGCCCAAGCTAGAAGGGAAGCACATGGGTTTAATAATTCTTTAAGTTATAATGATTAATTGTTTTAATGATGAGAAGAATGGTGTATGCATGTTATCTATTGTTTAGATTTTATTTTTTTATCCTCTTGTGAGATCCATATGTTTCCATCATATGAGATCCACATTGATGGATAGGCTTACCCTAGATCAATCAGATTTCCTAGATATGAGAGGTTCTCAACCTGTTATATTTATTTGATTTTCATTATTTCATTGATATTGAATTCTTAAAATCACTGGCGCTTGAGAATATATATCAATGGTGCAAATCCATAAATTTCTAATATTTTATATCATTTATTTAAAATATTTAAACTATTTTATTTTTCGATTAGGCTGACCATAGTGCTCAGATCCTAGTTGTATTATCCAAGTCATCATGATTTTGGAACATTAACTTATGTGTGGAACCTTAAAGCTTGGGTATTGTTTTAATTCAGTTGAATTACATCTATTCAAAAATTCCAAATCAAATCATCAGATTAGTTTTTATTACTTAGTTTGTTTTGCATTTGATTTTTTCCTTCTCGCAATTCATCTTCCTGTGGGATCGACACTGTATTTACAGAATATTACTTACGAACCTCTGCACTTGGAGGCAAGCAATCAAGTTTTTGGCACCGTTGCTAGGGAGAGACTAAGATAGATTAGATCTGTGCAAGATAGCTAAGGTAAGTTCTCTTCTAAACCCTTCAAATTTTCTGTAGATTTTATTTTATTTTACTTTGAAAGTAAATTCAGTTGGGTCTTTCAAGCACTAACTTTGACATAAGGTTGTCCTGCTTGGAATTTTATCACCCAAGTGCTATGGTTGTCCTACAGTTGCTGTTTGATCACAAAGATCATCCGATGAATCTATTTTCCAAATTAGCATAATTTAATTTCTGCATTAGTTTTACTTTTATTGATTTATTTTTTTATTTTCGCTTTATGGTTTAAACCCTCATGGTCGGCCCTGCCACCTGGGTTGTCGATTTATTTTTTACTTTGTGGATTGAACCCTCATGGTCGACCCTGCCGCCTAGGTTGTTAATTTATTTTTGCTTTGTAGACTAAACCTTCATGGTCGGCCTTGCTGCCTGGGTTGTTAATTTATTTTTACTTTATGGATTGAACCATCATAGTCAGCCTTGCCGCCTGGGTTGATTTATTTTTACTTTGTGGATTGAACCCTCATGGTAGGCCCTACCGCATGGGTTGTTGATTTATTTTGCTTTGTGAATTGCACTCTCATGGTCGGCCCTGCCTCTTAGGTTGTTGGTTAAGTTTTTATTTTTATTTTAAGTATCATACTTGCTATTTGAATTAGTGGTATTTGTTGTGTGGTGTGGATGGTTTATTTCCTATTGGAATAAAGATCAAAATAATCGACTCTCTTCCGAAGGTGGACTAGTTTCAGGCCTTGATCATTCACTTAGAAGAGGCACTCAACATCACTTGGATTCCATGGCGAACCCAGTTGATAATCTAAATCCAAATTTGCTAGATCCAACTATAAATCAAAACAGAGAAAATCAACCTAATCCTCCTCTTGAGGATGAAAATGAACTTCATAGGAATGTGTTAAACCAACCACGGACTTTACGTGAACATCTACACCTTGAGAGATCAACTTTACCATCTTGCATAATGTTCCCTGCTCACACAGGGAACATTGATTTTAAACTAGGTGTGATTCAATTGATTCCTAAATCTCATGGCTTGGATTTTGAAAGCCCCTATTTGCATCTCAATGACTTTGAGGAAGTAATTGCAACATTACAAGTAAACAATTGCAATAGGGATGTACTTAAGCTTATGTTATTCTCATTTTCTCTAAAGGATCGGGCCAAAGCATAACTCAACTCTCTAAGACCTAATACCATCACTACATGACAAGCCTTAAGTAGAAAGTTTTTGAAAAAGTTCTTTCCCGAGCATAGAACAAATGCACTAAAACAAGAAATCATGTCATTCTCCCAAAAGGGGAATGAACTGTTTTTTCAAGCTTAGGAGCGCTTCAAAGACTTTTTAATTACTTGTCCACATCATGGTTATAAACCATGACACGTGATTGATGCGTTCCGAAAGGGGCTCACCATAGATACTCGTCGGTTCATAGAGATGATGTGTGGTGGAACCTTTCTTGACAAGGATCATAATGAGGCTTGAGATTTTCTAAATATGTTAGCATAGAATACGCAAATATGGATGTCTTTGTTAAACCAGACCAAACTAGACCCATTCCTAGAGAGAAAGGGATATATGTCCTAAGAGAGGAAGATGACCTTAATGCAAAATTCGCTGCATTGGCTAGAAACGTCAAAGCCTTGGAAATTAGGAATGTTAATATGGTTAAAGCAAACACTTCCTTAGGTAATTTTTGTAGCATTTGTGGTGGTACAGACCTTGAATAAAGGATTGTTCAATAATCTTAGTTGTACAAAATATCACGCATAAGTATGAGCAAGCAAATGCTATAACCAAAGGTCAGTTATACAACCAATGGGACATACGTATAATCCAAATTGGCGTAACCATCCTAATCTTAGTTGGAGGAATGGACCACAAATTAATGCACTCAATGCACCTCAAATGTAACATCCCAGATTTTTGCTAACCTGGAATTAGACGTTCTTAGGCAATGGGTCGATCCTAACACCTTATTAACTTGTCAGAACTCAATCCCAAAGTCTAAAACCACTTTTGAACCCATTTCCTTCACAAATTCCACCATTCAGCACCTTGTTCTTTTAAGTTTTCTAAGTACTTTCACCCTAGACACTATCTTAAACTAGCTACGTATTATAACTTGGATCACTTTATATACAAACTACAAAGGCCCAAGTACCACCTTAGACAGAAATTACTCAGGACTAAATCCTTTAGAAATTAAGCGAGAATTAGCCAGTGTTAAACTAGAGTATCTGTGAAATTAGCACCAATCACTTTAAATATGATCTGCAAGACCCAAAACTTGTATAATCATTGACGCTAGGTTACCCTAAAATCTCGGATCAAACTCATTATCCGACTGCTCTCGGGAGCACATTGAAACTCCGTTTCAGATCTGGACCGCACGTCGGAAGTCCGATTAACACGAAGTTAAGGAATTAAGACCGCCTTACTGGGTTTGACAACCATCTCGAAAATCAAATCCAGATAGTGTCCCAGCGCTATTCGCTTGAGCTCCGAGCAGGGAGTGTGAGAAATGTGAAAATAATTCTAAATTAAATTCAAAATAAATAAATCTGAGACCTTTCGCTTGTGGGTCAGTATTAAGCAACCAGACCGTCAGAATCAGGCCAAATTACACCCTCGGATCAGGGATATTTCCCCAAACATATCCATGTACTCGGAATCTCCGATCGAGATCCACTGACCGTTGAACTGAAACTGGTCCGCCATTTGTGATCTGGAATCCCGACTGAAACGAAAACTTAACTCGACCTAGATCCATAGTCTGTGAGCTTAAGTCCGACCTTTAGCTCAAGAGGGGCCGCTAGAAGTCCTCCGTTGAGACGAAATAACCTCACTTTGGCTATAACCTAAGTATACCTTGACCTGAAGTCTAATTTGGTGAGTTTTAAGCTATATAAGGACCTTAAAATCCTCTCTCATTCAGCCATGCAAATTTGAGATTTGAGAAGAGAGAAAAGAGAGAGAAAGTGTGAGAGAAGTGGGAGGATCTCCCTGATGCTCTACCCTGCTGTTATGCAAGCTCAACCACCCCTATCTAATCGCTTTTTTGACGATGCCGGCTTCGTTTCTAGGTAAAAAACCCTAACCCTAATCTGTTTTGGGGTTTTGATAGTTGTATGTTATGAAATAACTGACCTAAAGCGTGCTATAGGTTGCCAAATTACCGTATACGAAGACTTAGCAAATCTATCGATTCCGTTACAATTCTACGACAAAAGGTGCAGACTTTAGGTGTATAGGTTATGATTTTCAACGCTTTCAATGTCAGATAATGATAGATTCATGATCTGCATGCAATTGCACATATACAAAGTGCTGTCTGTTTTCCGTTTCAGTTAAATACGAAGAATATGGAATTTTGTGTATTCTAGGTATTTGTAGAAAATAACGTATACGTACAAATTTTGAAAGTATGTTAGCCATGATTAATTACTGTATAAACATGCTATATATATGTATAATACTCACTCGGCGAAAGGATTCGTCCTAATACATGTTTTTGCTAGTATATGCTATGTGTGTTAAAAGAATGTATTCTACGTGTTTGTGAAAATGACCGAATGAGTATAGAATTCGCATTCGTGCTCGCCATGACTAATTGTCATGGATATATGATTGTTGTATTGGCGAGACCCCTTTGACGAAAGGATTTGCTCTAAATCACGCCACGACCAATATACACTATATATGATAAATCGTGTAGCCCAAGTGTTTGTGAAAATGTTCCAATGAATATGGAACTTGGATTTATGCTTGTCATGATTATCCGTCGTGGGTGCACGTGTGTTATTCATGAGGCAGCTCCCTAGTGAAAGGATTTGGCCTAATACCTATGTGATCAACATACGTCAGGTATGTTGATGTATGTAATCTAAAGTGTTTGTTGAAATGTTTGAATGAGTAGTATGTAGTAAATTGTAATGTATAAGGGTGTTGAGATGGGATTCATGTTCACTCCCCAAGTATAGGGTTGTGATGTAGTAATAAACTTGGTAAGACCGAGGTCGAATCCACAGGGACTGAAACTTGTACGTGATCTGAAATTCACTAGAACTAGAACTAGGATAAGACGTAATCTAAATCGAATGAGTTTTGATGAATAATGGTGAAATAATTATCTAAAACTAAAAGAATTCAAAAATAGGAAATTAGGGATTCAGAGGATCCACTTGTAGAGGTCAGAGAGATCTTATGCCTGTATCAAAAATCATGGAAATTAACTGAACTGCCATTGATATAGTTTTCAAGAGATGAGAGGTATATGAATTAGAATGGATTCCATCACCAAACCATGCCCAGGAGACAAAGCAAACAACAAAATTAAACTAATTACCAACCAATCAACATGCCATGAAGGTTAGGAAGGGTACCATCATCCGACCATGCCCAGGAGACGATGGTGAACAACAAAGCTTCCTGACGTCATAAACATAAAAGGAATATGAACATGCTCAAAGCCATTGCGGACCCATTGTAATTTCAGTCACAACAAACCATTAAAGACTAAAAACATTCCCTTAATAATCAAACTTAAATCAAACTCAGTTCATAATTAAAATTAATTAAATGCATAAAATAGAGTCTCCCATCACGCTACAAGCTTCACCTCTTAGCCCTCGCTAAGAGGTTTAGCCCACCATGATTGGGCTAGAATCTCTTAAAAAAAACATAAAAAAACTCTAACTCTCTCCTTGTGCAGACGGTCCTCGCTGATGATGCCTCCACGTCCAGCCCAAGCTCCCCGGCTGCCTCCTCCCGTCCCAGCCTTTCATCTCCTTTTATAGCTGCTGGAGTTGGTGGAACTTTTGTAAAAAGAAAATCAGATTCGTGTATAGCTCTTGCACAGCAAAAATTGGCACTTCCCACGTCCCATGTTCCTTGCATTATGTCTGTAAACTCAACGTCTCCTAGGACGTTTTTGGATTAGCAACACGATGGACGGTTTGGATTTTCGAATTGATCAAAGACGGTGGATCACAAACTCCCAGAATTATCGGTTTTCATGGACGCAGGCCCTATGAGCGGGCGTTACGCTGAGCTCTCGGTGGGACCCACTTCGGCTATCGTTTTGAGAAATCCATGCCATCCACCGGATTCCTCTCGGAATTTCGGTCGGAGATGTATATCTTTGGCTGGCCGTTCATTCGGTGGATGCAGAGATTCTCTGTTTTCTTTCAGCTGCACAGATGCTGTTTTCCCTCCACCCGTGTACGCACACATGTATAGAAACGTGTGGAAGCTTCATGGTCCTAGTCAGGCCATCGTTCCAAACCGGTTGAACGAGTCAAATCATCACGGGGGTCCCTAATGATGGTCCACTGGGAAGAACCGCAAGGCTCTGCTCCGTTTCGTAGGCGTGATTCAAATCCGATCTGGATTTGGAAGGCGTGCGCTGACCCGACTTGGTGGACCTGGTGTACATTCGGATTTGGAAGGCGTGCTCATCCATTTTAAGGGGTTGAGACCAAATTTGAAGCATATCCAAATATCAGACGAGCCCTAAATCAGGATCTTAGGGGCTGATCTGTCCATTGGGTCACTTCCACAAGGATCCAAGAGCTGAAATTCGACGTGTACGGTTAATTCACAGTCCTCAGGCCACTTATGGAGTCTCGAGCCAGATAGATGGTGGGAACCCTGTGATCTTGCATTCTGAATATCTTTCAGGCCATTTGAGCTTCAGTTTCTTGATTTTCTCGGATCTTTGGTATGTAAATTCTTCGATCTCGGTCCCCTAGGGTCCATCCCTCGCCTTTGGTGACTTCTGTACATTAAATCCATGCATTTAGCATTCTTTTCGGTTCACGCTCATAAATACACCCTGCATCATAAACATAGTTAAAACCGGGCATTAAACAACATCATGCACGTAAATCCAGGCAATAATTGGGGTCTGATATGCAATATTTGACCCTCAACAATTCACAACTACCTTAGAGGTGTATATGATTTCCTCCATGTTGTTTGTTTAGTTTAACTGCTTATGAAATATATGTGTTTGTATTTCTTGTTTACATTGTGCTTTGTAACATGTTTTATGATATGTTTGTTAACATGCTTGAATTCATTTGGTTATTATGCTTTACTCCACATGCTCTGAATAAGGATTGATTGTGTTTGGGGCTATGATTCTAGTCCAGATAGACTTGAGTTCATGGTTGAGATTCATTTCGCCACGTGAGATGTGTTCGACGAACCTGAGTCGTACTTCGGTTGATGATAGTGGTTGGCCACGCGAAGTGCTTGCACTTCATATCGTTCAACTTATTGTGCGCTCGAGCTAGCCGAGCTCGTCAAGCAACCCGATCTGTCTTATGTATGTTCACCATGTTTGGACGCCTCTGCTTGAACCTAGGATACCAAACTTATCAGTGAAATCCTGTTAACCATGGTACCTCGATCCGCTAAGACTCATGAGCCGGGCATGGTGGTATGGGATACTGTGGTCGAGCTGTCGGCCTACGCTGGGGCCATGTGCCTCCCCGTAGTGTCCATTAAGAAACCAGACTCGTGAGCCAATTATGGTGGTATGGGACACTATATTCGAGCTGTCGGCCTACACTGATTGGTGATGAGCCCTTTATAGTGACCTCGAGCATACTCTGAATTTGCGGTGAGGCGACGAGTTTTGCTGCAGTGAATAGAGTATGAACTAGGCCTGTATCTATTTAGTGATAAACCGTTAAAAAGGTGATGGGGGAGTGGTGTAACAATTGCGTGTAACACCCGACAAACAGCTAGGCGCCACTGTAAACCACACTATCGTATGAGATTATCTAGGTTTGACGACCCTAGAATGGATCATGTTTGGAAATGATACTGGGAGGTACCTTAGTTTCCCAATCTGTTGTTTGAAATGGACTAATAACAACTCGGTAATCATGCTCATCATTGCACTGCATGTGCCTGGAAGATGTGGAGCACTGAGGAATGAAAGCATGCCGCGAACGTAAGATGGTGTCGCATGAGGGAGTATGTTGGTGAGGGCATGCATCATGAAAGCATTTCATACTTGTATTAACAAGAGTACTTAGGATTGTTGATTGTACTGCTTTATCATTACTGCTTGACTATTTTGATAACATGTTAACCTATGCTTTATTGTTCCATTGAGTTAATCACTCACTCCCACGTTACGGGACAGTGTTGTACACACCAACCAGACTTGTTTGAGTTTCAGATGATGGCGATCTTTATGCGAAATGGACTTTTATGAGGATGAGGAGGATTTCTCCTTTATGCGCTTTCGAGCGGTTCTGTGAGCCGTGTCTCCGATCGACGGCTTTCTCGGATATTGACTAGATGACCTTACACAACTTGGTATAATTTGAAATTGTACTTGAAATGAATTAACCTGGTCACATTATCACACTCTGGAGACTCACCACAGTTTATATATTTTACATATCTATCACAGTCTTCCGCTTGTAAATTTAACTGTCTCTGGAGTATGATATGCTATTTTGGTATAATCCCATTCATGTTTCAATGCACTCATCATAATCATCATTATCTGTATTGCATAAGTGATGCGTTGGAACTCGGGAGTTGAGCTTTGTTCGACCCCCGATTTTCAGGGCGTTACATCAAATGCCTCCACAAAACAACTTCTTTGGGGCATTTAATAATGCACCATATGTGCCTCCGCCAAAGCGATCATCTGTGGAGGATGCATTGACCGCATTCATGAACTCTCAAGCTCAAATGAATTAGTCTCTAATCCAATCAAATCAGGAATTAAAGATGGCCGTGGTTAGGATTGAGACTCAACTAAATGCTAGGGAAAAAGGCACTATTCCTTCTTGTAACATCCTGAATTTTTCCTAACTTGGTAATGGACGTTCTTGGACGTAGAACTGCCCTAGGACCTTATTCTTCCGTGTTGAGGGTGTAATTTAATTAAGTATCAGGCGAGTACTACCTTCTATACAAACTAGAAAGGCCCGAGTACCACCTCAGGCAAAAATCATACAAGACTAAATCCTTTAGAAATTAGGCAAGTATTAGCTAGTACTAAACTAGTTTACTTGTGAAATTAGTAATCACTTTAAATACGAACTGCAAGACCCAAAACTTGCAGAATCGTTGACGCTACATTACTTTATAATCTAGGATCAATCTCATTACCCAGTTGCTCTCGGGAGCATCACGAAACTTCGTATCGGACCTGGACCGCATGTCAAAAGTCCGATTATCACGAAACTAAACGATTATGACCGCCTTCCTGGGCTTGACAACCATCTCGGAAATCAAGTCCTGATTGTGTCCAGAAATGCACAACTTGAGCCTAGAATATTGTGTGTGAGGAACGTGAATATCTTTGGAAATAAAATTCAAAATTAAGTAAACTGAGACGTGTCGCTTGCGGGCCAAATATAAGGATTCAGATCGTTAGAATCTGACCCAAATACACCCTCGGATCAGGAGAAATTTCTTACACATGTCAGTGCACTTGTGGCCCTGATCGAGTACCGGTGACTGTTGAATTGGAACTGGTCTACCACGGTCGATCTGTAAATCCGATCGGACTAAAAACTCAGCTTGACTTAGATCCAAGGTCAGGGAGCTTAAGTTCGACCGCACATAGAAAAAGGGCCTCTAAAAGTGCTCCGTTGAGCTAGAACGGAAGGATTTTGGCTATACCTCAAGTATACCATGGCCTTGGGGCCATTGAGCTCACTTTTGAGCCTATATAAAGGGCTTAAACCCTCTCTCTCCCATACCATATGAATTTGCAAACTCTAAGGGAGAGAAGAGAGAAAAGAGAAGAAGAAAGTGAGGAAGAGAGAGATAGAGGCTGAGAGATAGTCGTAGGGATCATTCCCTGTCGCTCCACGTGCTTAACCGCCATTTCTGCATCGCTATACGGGCGATACCGACCCCGTTCTTAGGTAAGAAAACCTAACCCTAATCTGCTTTAGGGTTTCAGCTAGTGTAATAGGTGAATTAGCTAACCTATTCCCTTCTATAGGTTGTTGTGGTGCCACAGACAAAGACTTAGGGTTTAAACTGAATTCGTTATGCGTTTACCGGCGTAAGGTGCAGACTATAAACGTATAGGTTATGGTTGTTAAGGCTTTCAATGTCGGTTAATGGTTTATAACTGACGTGGGTGCCATTTCACATGCCAAATGCGATGTTTGTTTCATTTTTCGTATATATATATATATATATATATATATATATATATATATATATATATATATATATATATATAACTATGTTGAGTTTAGAGTATTCCATGTGTTTGTAAAAATGATCGTATACGTAGGGCATTTGAAATTATGTTTGCCATGATTATTTGCTATATATATATGCTAGATGTATGTATAATAACTCCTTGGTGAAAGGATTGACCTTAATACATGTTATGCCAACATACGTCGTATATGTTATAATGTGTAGCCTAAGTGTTTGTGAAAATGTCTGAATGAGTATATGGTTTGTATTCGTGCTTAGCATGACTAACTGGTGTGGGTATATGATTGTTGCATAGGCGACAACCCCTTGACGAAAGGGTTTGCCCTAATACGTATTATAACCAACATACGATACGTATGTTGGGATGTGTAGACTAGGTGTTTGTAAAAATGTCTGAATGAGCTAGTAGTTAGCAAGGTGTACTTGTATGCGAGTTGAGATATGATTCTCAACTACGTTAATGATGTGTATGATTTCCTCCATGTATGTTATCTTATGATGTAATGAATATGTGCGAATTCATGTTTATGTTGCATTTCACAACATGCTCAAATGATTGTAGGATTGGAATTATGTGTTTATTATTGCTTTGACTATTTCATATGAATACTTGTTGGAATTTGATGTGTTTAGGACTACAGTATAGTCCATGCAATCTGTAATCTTCCTTGACAAGGTGGCCGAGGTTTTTTTTTTTACACACGCACACACACACACACCACACACTCACGCTAGTGGAATTTCACCACCTATGGGCACTCGAACCCTTGACCGGGAGTTGAAACTCCTGAGAGTCTACCACCTGAGCAAGGGTAAGGACCCAGGTAGCCGAGGTTGTTTTGCCACAAAGGACATGTTTGATGAATCCGAGTCATACGCTGTTTGTCGGCAGTGGTTAGGCCACACGAAGTGCTTACGCGCTCTATGTTGATCGGCTTGACGTATGCTCATATCAGTTAAGCTCATCAAGTAACTCGATTGACCTGATGTATGTTCACTATGTTTGGATGCTACTGCTTGAACCTAGGGTACCAAACTCACCATTGAAAACCCCGCTAACCTTGGTACCTCGATCCGCTAAGACTCATGAGCTGGACATGGTGGTATGGGACACCGTGGTCGAGCTTTTGGCCTATGCTGGGGCGACGAGCCTCCCCTTATTGTCCAATGAGCAACTCAAACTCGTGAGCCGAATACGGTGGTATGAGACACTGTATTTGAGCTGTCGGCCTATACTGATCAGGTGACGAGCCCTTTGTAGTGACCTCGAGTATGAAATAAGCCTACCCCAGTGCAGCTTGGCTGTGGTCTCCAGTCAGGTTGGCGACGAGCCTTCGAAAATAGACTGCCAATTAGTAGGGCGTCGGTAGTAGTGACCTCGAGTATACTCTAGGACTGCGTTGAGGCGACGAGTCTTTCCTTAGTAACTAGAGTATAAATTAGGCCTGCACTGATTAGGTGACGAGCCCTTTGCAGTGACTTAGAACCGCAACTTCGTATGAGATTTACTAGGACTGACGACCCTATAATGGATCATTGTTTGGGTATTGATATAAGGGAGGTACCTTAGTTTCCCAATCCTGCTGCATGAAAAAGACTAATAAGAACATGGTAATCACCCTCATGCCCGCACTGCATGTGCCGTTTGACATTGAGTAGAGAGCACTGAGGAAGTGACTGACATGCACGACCGTTAGATGAAGATCGCAGAGGGAGTGCAGGCGAGGGCATGCATCATATATACATACAATTCCTGCATTAATCAGAGTACTTAGAGATGTTTGATTGTATTGTTTTATCATTACTGCTTGACTGAATTGATAACATGTTAACCTTTGCTTTATTGTTCCACTGAGTTGATCACTCACTCCCACGTTACGGGACAGTGTTTTAAACACCAACCAGACCCTGTCTTAGTTACAGGTGGAGGCGATGCCTACGAGGCGGAGCCGGACTATGAGGATGACGAAGAGGCATTCTCTTTCATGCAGTTTTCAGGCGGGTTCATGTGAGCAGTGGCCTGATTGATGGAGACTTCTGGGTTGTTGACTAGATGCCCTTACACTTGCTACTTTGTCTTTTTAAATCACATATGTATATTTATTTTTGGTCAATTTTGGGAAGTATACATGTATATATTTAACCTGGTAGCATGTTTATACTCTGGAGACTTACAACAGTTTATATACTTTATATATCTATCACAGTTCTTCCGCTTGCGTAATTTAACTCTCTGGAGTATGATATGCTGTTTTGGTGTAATTCCACTCATGTTTAATGCACTAACATGGGCAACATTTAATCATCATTTTCTATGTTGCATAAGTGATGCGTTGGAACTCGGGAGCGGAGCTTATGCTCGACCCTCCGATTTTCAGGGCGTTACACTTCTCAACCTGTACCAAACCCTAGAAACACACATTTCATTGGAGACTCAAATACAAGTGAGCTACATCATGAACAAGCTAAGACCATCATTACCATGAGAAGTGGAAAAGAGGTCGATAACAAGATAATGCAACCAATAGAAATACTAGAGGATGAGTCACTGTCTCAAGAAAATGATGAACCGACTATGGTTCAAGAGCTACAACAACAAAAGGATAAAGAAACTAAGTCATATGAGCTTATAGTTCCGTTCTCATCTAGAATACGGAATTCGACTGTCCCCATGAAATATCAAGAGGTGTTGGATGTGCTCCAAAATGTTATTGTTAATATTCCTCTGCTTGATGCTATTAGACGAATTCCATCATATGCTAAATATCTCAAGGACTTGTGCACTGTAAGGAGGAAATTAAATGTGTACAAAAAGACCTTCTTTACTGAGAAAGTAAGCGCTATCATTCAACAAAGGGCCGTACCCAAATACAAAGACCCGGGAACTCCCACTATTCCTTGTATTATTGGAAATTTCCAAATTGAGCATGCTTTGCTAGATTTGGGTGCAAGTGTCAACTTAGTATCTTATTCAGTTTACAAACAAATGAGGTTAGGTAAACTTAAACCAATCATGATTACATTCCAACTCGTTGAACGCTCCGTTAAGGTACCAAGGGGAATTTTAGAGGACGTGTTAGTCCAAGTGGAGAAATTCTACTTCCTTGTGGATTTTATTGTACTAGACACTAAACCATGTGTAAATGTTAGTGCTCAAGTTTCAATCATTTTAGGCCGCCCATTCCTAGCAAACTTCAAATGCAATCATAAATTGCAGGAATGGAATGATGAACTTGTCTTTTGGTAACATGACTCTAGAGTTAAATATTTTCAATCTATGTACGTAACCCATTGATAATAATGAAATCCATGAGCTGAATTTCATGGACTGCATGATAGAAGAAGAGGAATTAGAACCTAGTCTGACTAAGGAATTGATTCAAGTCTTGGAGACTTAAAAAATTTTGATTTAAAAAAAATACTTGTTGAAATTTGTGATGATAATGAGAGCACTACCAACCAGGACATTAGTATGTATCAATGGAGACCGCGCACTCAAATCCTATCTATCGAGGACTCGCAACCTCTGCCATCACTAACCAATATTTCAAAGCTTGATTTAAAACTACTACCAAATGAGCTTAAGTATGTATACTTAGGTGAAAATAAAACTTATCCTGTGGTGATCTCTTCATTTTTAGACAAGGATCAAGAGATTAAATTGTTGAATGTTTTAAGGGACAACAAATGTGTAACGCCCTGAAAATAGGGGGTCAAGTAAAGCTCAGCTCCCGAGTTCTAACGCATCACTTATGCAACACAGATAATGATGATTATGATGAGTGCATTGAAACATGAATGAGATTATACCAAAACAACATATCATACTCCAGAGACAGTTAAATTTACAAGCGGAAGACTGTGATAGATATGTAAAATATATAAACTGTGGTGAGTCTCCAGAGTATGATAATGTTACCAGGTTAATTCATTACAAGTACAATTTCAAATTATACCAAGTTTTGTAAGGTCAGAAAGCCCTGTCGATTAGGACACGGCTCACAAGAACCCGCCTGAAACTGCATAAAGGAGGAATCCTCCTCATCGTCATAAAAGTTCGGCTCCGCTTCGCAGCATCGCCACCATCTGAAACTCAAACAAGTCTGGTTGGTGTGTACAACACCGTCCCGTAACGTGGGAGTGAGTGATCAACTCAGTGGAACAGTAAAGCATATGTTAACATGTTATCAAAATAGTCAAGCAGTAATGATAAAGTAGTACAATCAACAATCCTAAGTACTCTTGTTAATGTAAGTATGAAATGCTGTCATGATGATACCCTCACCGACATACTCTCTCATGCGACACCATCTTACGTTTGCGGCATGCGTTAATTTCTCAGTGCTCCACATCTTCCAGACACATGCAGTGCGATGATGAGCATAATTACTGAGTTGTTATTAGTCCATTTCAAACAACAGGATTGGGAAACTAAGGTACCTCCCTTGTATCATTCCCAAATATGATCCATTCTAGGGTCGTCAAACCTAGATAATCTCATACGATAGTGTGGTTCTAGGGTGCTGCAAAGGCTGCCAGGGCTGTTGCACGCAATCGCCACTCTCCCATCACCTTTTCAACGATTCATCACTAAATTGATACAGGCTTAGTTCACACTCTATTCACCACAGCAAAACTCGTCGCCTCACCGCAAATTTAGAGTATGCTCGAGGTCATTACAAAGGGCTCGTCACCAATTAGTGTAGGCCGACAGCTCGAATATAGTGTCCCATACCACCATAATCGGCTCACGAGTCTGGTTGCTCAATGGACACTACGGGGAGGCATATGGCCCCGGCGTAGGCCGACAGCTCGACCACGGTGTCCCATACCATCATGTCCGGCTCATGAGTCTTAGCGGATCGAGGTACCAAGGTTAACGGGATTGCACTGGTAAGTTCGGTACCTTAGGTTCAAGCAATAGCGTCCAAACATGGTGAACATACATAAGACAGATCGGGTTACTTGACGAACTCGGCTAGCTCGAGCGCACGATAAGTTGAACGACATGAAGTGCATAAGCACTTCGCGTGGCCAACCACTATCACCAACCGAAGTACGACTCAGGTTCGTCGAACACATCTCTCGTGGCGAATGAATCTCAGCCACGAATTCAATCCCGTTACCGATTGCCTGGACTATACAATAGCCCCAATCACATTCAATTCTTTATTCAGAAGTATATAGAGTAAAGCAGAATAAGCAAAGTAATTCAAGCATGTTATAAAGCATGATATAGAGCACAATATAAACAGGAAATACAAACACATATATTTCATAAGTAAGCGGTTAAATTAAACAAACAACATGGAAGAAATCATATACATCTCTAAGGTAGCTGAGAATCCTATCTCAACACCACTATTAAATTTAGTTCGTCACACAATTTCTCACACAGGCATTTTATCAAACACTTAAACTACACCACTCCAACATATATGACGTATGTTGATTTCAACATAGAATATGACAAATCCTTATATCGAGGAGTTGTCCCATACACATCAATCATGTTCTTACATTCAATACATATGGCAGGCATAAATCATAAATCCATATTTATTTAGTCATTTCAACAAACACTTAGACTACACACATTAGCCTACATAAACTATGTTGGCCAAAAAGTGTATTAGGGTGAATCCTTTCGCCAAACAGGTCATACATCCATAACTAGCATATATACACGGCAATTACTCATGGCAATCATATCAGCGAAATTTATACGGATACGGTATTTTCTACAAATACCTAGAATACACAAAATCTCATATTCTTCGTATTTAATCGAAACGGAAAACAGACAGCACTTTGTACATGTGCAATTGTATGCAGATCATGAATCTATCATTATCTGATATTGAAAGCGTTGAAAACCATAACCTATACGTCTAAAGTCCGCACCTTATGTCGTAGGAGCGTAGTAAACTCGATAGATTTGTTAGGCTTTCGCCTACGATGATTTGGCGACTTAGAGAATGAGATAGATTAATTATTTCATCATTTACAATGTTTACAACCCTAGATCAGATTAGGGTTGAAATGACGCCGGAATCGCCGGGAAAGAGATTAGAAGGAAGTGGTTAGGCTCGTGTAGCGGTAGGGAAAAAGGGTAGGAAGAAATCTCCCACAACTCTCACACTTTCTCTCTCTTTTCTCTCTTTCTCTCCTAGGGTTTTCTCAAATTCGTATGGGCTGAAAATGAGAGAGTTTAAGGTCCTCATATAGGCCCAAAACTCACCAAACTAGACTCAGGAATAAAGTATACTTAGGTTATGTCCAAATATGGTCCGTTCTGTCTCAACGGAGCACTTCTGGCGGCCCCTCTTCTATGTGCTATCGGACTTAAGCTCACTAACACTGGATCTAGGTATGGCTAAGTTTCGTTTCAGTCGGGATTCCAGATCGCAAATGGCGGACCAGTTTCAGTTCAACGGTCAGTAGATCTCGATCGGAGATTCCGAGTACATGGATATGTTTAGGAAAATATCCCTGATCCGAGGGTGTAATTTGGTCTGATTCTGACGGTCTGATTGCTTATATTTGCCCCGCAAGCGACAAGTCTCAGATTACTTAAATTTATATTTTATTTTTAAATATTTTCACCTTTCTCACACTCTTCACTCCGGGCTCAAGTGAATTGCACTGGGACACTATCTGGATTTGATTTCCGAGATGGTTGTCAAGCCCAGTAAGGCGGTCCTAATTCCTTAACTTCGTGTTAATTAGACTTCCGACGTGCGGTCCAGATCTGAAACAGAGTTTCAATATGCTCCCGAGAGCAACTGGGTAATGAGATTGATCTTAGATTTTAGGGTAACCTAGCGTCAATGATTCTACAAGTTTTGGGTCTTGCAGATCGTATTTAAAGTAGATCAAGCGGATTCCGTAACTATCTAGTTTAGCACCTAGTTACTTTATGAAGGATAAGGTAGTGAAAGGTGAGATTTGTGAAAGAAATGTGAGGTTTTCAAGAGAATGGTTTGAAGAAGGGATTTAAGACCCTTAAATTTAGTGTTTGAGAAGTTAAACAGGAGTTAGGATTGTCCCATCGCCTAAAGACGTCTAATTCCAGGTTGGCAAAAATCTGGGATGTTACAAAAGGAGCCTTGGGCTGGACCATTTCTGACATTAAGGGTATAAGCCCTTCCATATGCACCCATCGGATTCACCTAGATGAGGACGCCAAACCAATTAGATAACCTCAAAGGCGTCTCAATCCAAACATGATGAAAGTTGTAAAAAATGAGGTGATCAAATTATTGGATATGGGAATCATCTGCCCAATATCCGATAGTGTTTGGGTGAGTCCAACTCAAGTAGTCCCAAAGAAATCCGGAATAACTATTGTGTAGAATTCTAATAATGAACTCATACCAACATGTGTCACCACTGGTTGGCGTGTTTGCATTGACTATAGAAAATTGAACCAGGTCACAAAGAAGGACCATTTTCCTCTACCATTCATTGATTAAGTTTTAAAGAGGGTAGCAGGTCACTCATTCTATAGTTTGCTTGATGGATATTTTGGATATAACCAAATAGAGATAGCCTTGGAAGACCAAGAGAAAACCATATTCACTTGTCCATTTGGCACATTTGCTTTCAAACGGATGCCATTAGGATTGTGTAACGCCCTAGTAACTTTCCAACGGTGTATGTTAAGTATTTTTTCAAATATGGTTGGAGAGTTTCTTGAGGTTTTCATGGACGACTTCTCTGTATTTGGGAGTAGTTTTGAGGAATGTCTCAACAATTTATCTTTGTCTTGTCTAGGTGTGAAGAGAAACACCTTGTCTTAAATTGGGAAAAATGTCATTTCATATTTTAAAAGGAAATTATTTTGGGCCATGTTATCTCCAAAAATGGAATTGAGGTAGATCGCTCAAAACTCGACATTATTGCTAAGCTGCCTATCCCCTGATCTATTAGAGATATTAGATCACTTATAGGGCACTCTGGTTTCTATAGAAGATTCATCAAAGACTTTAGTACCATTACTAGACCCTTGACTAATCTTCTTCAAAAGGATGTTCCATTTAAGTGGACAGATGAGTGTGCAAGTGCCTTTAATAAAACTAAATCATCCCTTACCACTGCACCTATCATGCGTCCACTAGATTGGATACTTCCTTTTGAACTAATGTGCGATGCAAGTGATTATGCTATATGGGGCTGTTTTGGGCCAAATGAAAGATAAACGACTCTACGTTATTCACTATGTGAGTAAAACTCTAAACTCGGTCCAAGTAAACTACTCAACAACTGAAAAAGAGTTACAATAATTTTTTTCTTTGGATAAGTTTAGGTCCTATTTGCTTGGATGCAAAGTGGTCATTTTCACGGACCACTCAACTTTGAAATATTTTCTATCTAAGAAGAATGTAAAGCTAAGACTTTTGAGATAGATCCTCCTACTTCAAGAGTTTGACTTAGAGATAAAAGATAAGAAAAGAGTAGAAAACGTAGTGGCCGATCACCTTTTCAGATTGGTGTTAAATGATTCCACTGAGGAGATACATATTCAGGACACTTTTCCTGATGAACAATTATTTGCGATCTCCAAATTACCTTGGTATGTGGATATAGTGAACTATCTTGTAACGGGAAAAATGCTATATCATTGGAAGTCAAAAGATAGGAAGCGTTTTGACACCAAGGTTAGGAACTTCTCTGGGATGACCTGTATTTATATAAATATGGGACTGATTAGATTTTTAGACATTGTGTCTCAGAGGATGAAGTTCAGAGTGTTATTTCCTTTTGCCACATGGAAGCATGTGGTGACCATTTTTCTGCGAAGAAAATCACTGCAAAAATCCTGCGGTGTGGTTTTTACTGACCCACCATATTTAAAGACACCCATGCTTTTTGTGTTACTTGCGATAAATGTCAAAGGTTAGGAAGAGTGTCCTAACGCAACATGATGCCTTTATTTCCAATTTTACCATTGAAGATTTTTGATTGTTGGGGTATTGATTTTATGGGCTCATTTCCATCTTCTTTTGGATTTCTTTATATATTAGTTGGTGTAGACTATGTTTCAAAGTGGATCGAGGCAGTTCCAAGTAGGACCAATGACAATAAAGTGGTCATACGATTCCTCAAGGAAAATATTTTTTCTAGATTTGAAACTCTAAAGGTCATCATCAGTGATGACGGGTCTCACTTTTGTAATAAGACATTTAAGGCTTTGATGAATAAATATGGCGTCAAGCCTAAAGCGAGCACCCCATACGACCCATAAATGAGTGGGCAAACTGAGGTTTCTAATCGAGAAATCAAATACATTTTAGAGAAAATTATAAGGCCAGATAGGAAGGATTGGTACCCCTCAGACTATCCGACGCTTTATGGGCTTATAGGACTGCTTATAAGACCCCGATTGAAATGTCTTCATACAGATTGGTGTATGGGAAGGCTTGCCACTTGCCTGTGGAATTGGAACATAGAGCCTACTGGGCAATAAAGAATTAAACTTTGATATGGACCAAGCAGATGGACAAAAGAAATTAGAATTGAATGAATTAGAGGAGCTGGGGAGAGACTCCTATGAAAATTCTAAAATCTACAAAGAGAGGACCAAAGCTTTTCATAACAAAAACATTCCGCGAAAGAATTTTGAACTTCAGCAAAAGGTCCTATTGTACAATTTTCGTCTCCAGTTCTTTTCGGGAAAGTTAATATCAAGATGGACAGGTTCCTTCATTGTGAAGAATGTTTATACTCATGGGACTGTTGAAATTGAGAATCCACGTAATGACAATGTTTACAAGGTTAATGGTCAGAGATTGAAGCCTTATGTGGAAAACTTTCATTTGAGAGAGGAGTCCGTCCCTCTTTATGAGACAGAATATTTAGATTGATGCTCATAATCTGACGGAGCATTTTGTAGGATTTGTATCATATTCATTTTTTTTTTGTCACCTAGTAGGTGAGTTATTCATGGTAGGTATTATCCACCATTTTTTTTTATTTTTATTGTTCTCTGCGTTATATTATTATTACATTGGAGACAATGTAGATTTTAGGTTGGGGGGTGTGGATAGTCATCCATGTGAGTTTTTTTTTTTTTTTTTTTTTTTTTTTTTTAAGGTTTATGGGAAATTTTTTCAACATTTTAAAAATAATATATATAAGAATGTGAACATGATATTATGCGAATTCCAAAGGCAAAGTTAATACTTAGTCTAGGTCGATAGTAGTCAGAATTCTGATAACTGAAAATTATGTACTTGAGTTCAATTATCTAATCACTAGTTTAAAGAGAGTTGTAATTTGATGTACTGAATTCACAACATACCCTAACTAATTAAGTGAGGAATGTGATATGTGAACTAGAATAATAACTTTTGATTCAAACAAGGTTGAATGAACTAATACCATTGATATATGCTTAAAAGAGAGAATATTGAAGGAAAAAAAAGTAATGAAAAAAGAAAATTTTATTATAGAGCATGAATACAATGACCATAACAATCGTATCAGTAATCCGGAGTAAGGATACTTGAGTATCCATTACTGTTACCATTACGAGTACGATACCTTATGTTTGAAGCAAACCTGGTGAGAATCTTCATCTAAGGGTAGTCTATAATAATGAGGATATGATAAAAGAAGAAATGTCATGAATGAAATGAAATAATTAGAGATTTCATATTCTTGGGATGATTGAAAAGAGTTAGGATAGGGAACATGCATATTTCTCAAAGTTAGATAAGTGTCACGGAGCACCTAAGGATATTGGATCATAACTATTCTAAATTTTGATTAAGTCTCTGAATTCAAGGATGTAATGGATTAGGAAATTGAGATTCTAACTAACTTCAGACTTAGGATAAGTATTGTTTTGTTTTGGAATTCACATGATGAATGGAGGCATAATTGTATAAATTTCTAGGTGTTGAACTATTTTTCATGTTTTCAATGTTTGTAGGTAACGTTTTTGGAAACCCTCATGAGACTATAACTCGTCCACTAGGAGAAACCTAGGGGTTTAAAGGCTTGTTGCATTTAAAGTGGTGTAGTTAGACTTTTGTTTTCATTTAAATTTTGTTTCTAGAATTAATTTTTATTTTTATTTTTCTTCGCTTATTTTGCTCGGGACTAGCAAAATGCTAGTTGGGGGGTGTGTTAAGACTCGAATATTGCATAATTTCTCCGATTTGTTTCTTGGTTTTATGAACATGAATCAGCTTAATATTCTATTTTACTCATGTATGTGTTGCAAGGTGAATTTAAGTGCTTGGATTAAAAAAGGGTGTTAAAAGTATGAATTTGATGCCCAAGAATCACCGAGGCAATGGATGGATCTTAGGAGACCAAGATTGAAAAATTTACATGTCAATGATCCAAGAAAACCAAGTGAGGAATGGAGAGAATCAAAGATCTGAAGTGAAGAATCCTGAAATCGTCCTGAAAAAGTGTATTTTGAAACTCTGAAGTCTATTTTGAAAACCTGCGCAGCGTAAAATCTATTTTAAACAAATTGTGCAGCAAGAAGTCTATTTTGAAAAACTGTGTATATTCGAGGCGGTTTATAGAGTTTTCCAATTTTGTACGAAAATTGGAATTTCCTACTTATAAATAGGGCTTCCTAAGCTTCATTAAAAATATTCAAGAGCAATATTTAGGGTTTTTAAAGGGTTTTCAATTTTATAAAATTTTTTCCTTTTAGATCTTTTCTATTTGCATTTATTTCTTTCTTGTTGCTTTCTTTTTCTATTCTAGTTATATTTTTCTAAGTTCCTCTGGCCCAAGTTAGCACATGGGTTTAATAATTTTCATTATGATGATTGATTGTTTTAATGATGAAAAGAATAAGTAGATATTGTTATCTATTGTTTAGGTTTTATTTTTTTATCCTCTTGTGAGATCCATTTGTTTCCATCATAAAATCCACATTGATGGATAGGCTTACCCTAGATCAATCAGATTTCTAATAGGAGAGGTTCTCATTATATTTCTTTCATTTTCATTATTTTGATATTTTCTACTTATAATATTTAATGGGC
The DNA here is from genome assembly GCA_030180095.1 of Magnolia changhungtana. Classification (NCBI taxonomy): domain Eukaryota; kingdom Viridiplantae; phylum Streptophyta; class Magnoliopsida; order Magnoliales; family Magnoliaceae; genus Magnolia; species Magnolia changhungtana. The sequence goes on along the minus strand of JASAUF010000123.1, from coordinate 5,903,274 downwards.
AAATTTTATTTTTTTAATCTTTTATATAATTTATCTAAAATATTTAAACTATTTTATTTTTCGATTAGGCTGACCATAGTGTTCAGATCCTAGTTGTGTTATCCAAGTCATCATGATTTTGGAACATTAACCTATGTGTGGAACTTTGAAGCTTGGGTGTTGTTTTAATTCAGTTGAATTACATCCATTCAAAAATTTCTAAATCAAATCATCAGATTAGTTTTTATTACTTAGTTTATTTTGCATTTGATTTTCTCCTTCTCGCAATTTATTTCCATGTGGGATTGACCCTTTATTCACGGGATATTACTTACGAACCTCTGCACTTGGAGGCAAGCAATCATTTACGACGGTAAATCACTAGTTAATTTGTGTCAAATTACATGACTATGATAATTGTACATTAAATTTACATATGAATGTTCTTATCAAGACAAATATCTATGACAGTTATGAAAATGATATATTCATACATTATCTATCATTCATTGCATTTGCATTGTTGATCTCATGAGCCCTCCTTGAAAGAAATGTCGATCTTGGTAGAGCGTTACTAGATGCGGGCTATGCCCAAGCCTATCGAAAGGTGGAAGCCTACCCAACGGGTGGATGCGGGTTGACGACCTTCAACCTAAGCAGATGGACGATCATCCCATCTAATGCATTCATACGCCATTTGCATTTATATCATTGTGCATACATTTTTTGCATTTAGTGCTTGTATTATTTTAATTGCTATGATTATGAACTATGCTGAGTTTTCTCACTAAGCCTGACCATCTTACATTTTCATTGATGGAAAACAATTAGTTGATGAGTTGGATCATGAATAAGAAGTTGTGACTGAACTGGTGCACGACACACGTGAGACGTGGTCGTATCTGTCAGGAGTGAAATTGACCACATTTGTACTGTTCCTAATTAATTAATTAGAATTTCACTTGTTGTGATGATTTGATTTATATATAATGAATGGTAGTATCAGTTGTAGGATTTTTAAGTATTTGATTAGTTTTATTTAATTGAATTGTTCTAGGTCTGTAGCAAGTAAGTTGTATTGACTGATGAATGATGCCTAATTTATGCAAATTGAATGTTTATGAATGTTGAGAATGGACGGATATTCTTGCTTAAATCATTTGTATGAATGATTGTGAATGGACCTAGTTGGAATGTAAAAATAACTTTTACTTCTTAGTAATCGTATAATGAAATGAAGTTAGTACACTTTGTGTATGAGTTACTACTAAAAACTCGGGTTTAAGGGTGCGCATTCCGTACTTGAATTTTAGGGCATGACGCACTATGATGTATGTGAAATGCTCATTTGAAGGCATGATCTAAAAAATGAAACATTTCTAAATCCCATATGAACTATAATACAACATTAAAAATATTTTGTAGGCCACAAATGCTTTGGATCGAGATGATATTTGTGTGGTCTCTTCACCTAGGTATTTGTGACCTTATCAACATGTTAGATGGCAAATAAACATTAGGGTGAAATCTATAAAGTTTTTAATGGTGGGGATTTAATCACAACTGTTTACTGTGGTGTGTTCCACCTAAGGTCTGAGTCAGCTTCGTTTTTGGGATCTTACCCTGAAATGAGTTTTCAAAATGGTTGGACGGTGTGGATTTAAGGAAAATACATCACTGTGATCCCCACAGTCAGGGATCCCACCCACCTATGTGGATCCGGTGTCTCACTTAAGCCGCTCCGTTTACGAACTAGGCATATTATGCCACCATTAGTTTCATGCACTTTATGCATCAAGCCCTATGTCGGATCGGGAAGGATCCTGGGCAGCCGAATAACCCACACGTGCAGGAAATAAGGTGATCAGGACCGTTCGTGCAATGGATCCTCACCAAGTATACCCAAACAAACCCTCACATACTTCAGGTGTACGCTTCAAGAGGAAAGCAATCCAAAAGTAGAAGCTGATGGCTAGGATCATCCGTTTGAGAACAACAAGATGGGTGGATAAGATCTACCTCTCAACCTCTCAAGTGTGAGGTGTTAGGCGATGAACGTCCTGTCCTGATGAACGTACTCGCATTATTTTACTACATAAGATCACCAACGCAAAAGTGGGCCACACCTAACGAGAGGGGGCTTCCACGGTAATCCGTCCGGGCAGGGCTCTATGGGACCCACCGTGATGTAAGTGTTTTATCCACACCGTTAATCGTTTTTCTCAGATCATTTTAAGATATCATACAAAAAATTAGGTAGATCCAGGGATTAAGTGGACCACAAGGTGGGGATTGAACGTCCACCATTAAAAACTTCCTCAGAGCTGGAGAAGTTTCGGATCAAGCTGATATTTGTGTTTTCACTTCATCCACGTCTACATGATCTTATGAAAAGGTTGGATAGTAAAAAACAATCACGGTGGCCCTTAGAAAGGTTTCAACGGTGGATGTCATTATCACTGTAGCTTCCTTTGGTGTGGTCCACTGGAGCCGTGGACCTGCTTCATTTTTAGAATCATAGCTTAAAATGATACGAGAAAAGCGAACACTTACATCACGGTGGGGCCCACATAACCCTGTACGGACGGATTACTGTATGGGCGAGGTAGGATGCAATTCGCGTCCGGCTTCCACACCCTTCTCAAACAGAGAAGCAAAGATACGCATTTCGTCCTCGGGCAGTGCTAAACCGACCTCGACCCCGCTTTTTTCGTCTCTGCTATCTCCAATATAAAAGCTTCCCGCTCTATCAATCGATACCATCTCTGTCTTCCTTGGCTTTCCCCATCCGAAATCCGATTCGTAAACCTGAAATTTTGGAGACCCGCCAACAATAACGAATCTGTCACCCAACCGAGTCGAAGTTCTGTAAAGCCTATCCCAGACCTCCGCCGCGTCTTTCAAGACCCCACCTGCTTCAAACTCCCGAATCGCTCTCGCAATCGCTTCCGAAGCGGGGCCCACCCCATCTTCCTTCGCTAATTCGCTCCTTTCCGCCTCGACGTAACCCGCGCTTAGACAGTTCCCGAAATACGTAGCGGGTATCGGTTGGACCAGTCGAGCCCGGCAGTTGACCGGGAAGACGAATTGGACGGTTTTATCCTCGCTCACTCGTGCCTTGACCAAACAAGCCCACACGTGTGCGCACGTCAGCACGAACGTCGAGAAATGGAACGGTTCCTGGCTCGCCTTTGAACGTAGGGCAACGACTCGTTGCCTGAGCCACTCGATTTGGGCCCGGCTCAGTACGAACGTGGCTCGAACCATGCTGGCTGGCGGCTTAATGTCAGACGCATCTTTGCTTTGGGCGACTTTGAGTTGCTCGAGCAAGAAGCTTCGCTTGGGAGAGTCGAGGTTTCCAACCACGGTCCTGTCGTAAAACGGGAACGACGTGATGGAGGAGATGTCTCCGGATCTACAGATGGACGCCCAGGATTTCATAAAGTGGGCTAAGGTGGAGCCATCAGCTGCGACGTGGGCCACGCTATATGCGATGGAGATGCCGGAATTCGGGAAGATGGTGACTTGCAGGGATAGTAAGGAAGGTAGGTCTAACTGAGAGATGAGAGGATGGAATTCCGTTATGTCTTTTGGGTAGTTTTCCACGAGGTGGTGGAAGTCCGCATCGGATTCTGCAACAGTCAATGAGATTGAATCGCCATCAATGTAGCGGATCTCCGGTTCCCCGGTTTCTGACGTGTAGGTCAGATTGCCGGCGAGAGGATAGAAGAGATGGAGGGTGAGAGAAAGGGAGTGTTTGAGCTTTGGAAGAAGAGTGTTTAGGAAATGGATGGTGGTGTTGTTGGGTTGCTGTAGTTCATAGAAGATTAGGCGTTGGATGTGAGGCATTTTTAAGAAGAAGGTGTCGAAGAAGGTGAGAGGGAGAGAAGCTGAGGCTACAGAATCGAGCCCAGGAATGACCTTACAAAGCTCGAGCAGCTTTACTGCGTGGGGTGGCGCCATGGTTGGAGAGAGAGAGAGAGAGAGAGAGAGAGAGAGAGAGAGAGAGAGAGAGAGAGAGAGAGAGAGCATTTTATAAGCCTGTTTGAGTGCGTGGATTTCGAACCCCTGGATTTGAAATCCACTGTTTTTTAAATCCTGGTAATGTGTTTGGCACCTGGATTGTGAATCAACTTTAATCCCAAACTAGATATGCATGTATAATCATGGGGTTTGAATTTAATTACTAACTCAACTTTAATATCTCTAATTAGTGAGATATGTAATTTTTGGCACAATGGTTGTAATAAGCCCACGGAAATATATGTTTTGTCCAAAAATAATGAAATTTCAAATCTTGGATGGGTCACAAGCACAAGATCATGTCTAAGTGACTAACCAACTATTTTTAATCATTGATTTACATGGACAATGTTTGAACATTGGTGGACAATATTTCGACGGTGCTGATTTACATGGACAATGTTTCGACGGTTCTGATCATCATTAGTGAGCCATGTGTCCAATAGATTGATTGTATAGTCACACACATGTTACACCTACAACTATTGATATAAATCCAACCTCTCACTGCTGATCGAAGCTCCCTGATTTGAAGACATAGTTACTTTTTGCTACTAAACTACCAGACAACCAGGGGATTTGAAATCCCCTCGAATCCGGAAGCGGATTGCGTATTGCATGGTGACTAACTCACTGCGCTTAGCGTACTGAGTAAAGTCCATGAGGTTCACCATGATCTATGTAATTTATCCAATTCATCCATCCATTTTATCAGATAATTTTATGGCTTTAATCCAAAAATGAAGCAAATCCAATGTTCAAATGGACCACACCACAGGAAACAGTTGAATTCAACTTCTACTGTTAAAAATTTCTTAGGGGCCACAAAAGTTTTGAATCAAGCTTATATTTGTGTTTTCAATTCATCCATGTTTGTCTGATCTTATGAACAGGTTGGATGACAAATAAGCATCACCGTTGGGCCTAGCATGGTTTCAACGGTGGAAATTATTATCCCCATTGTTTCCCGTGGTATGATCAACTTGATCTTTTGATATGCTTTAATTTTGGGTTGAACCCCTTAAATTAGATGGGAAAATGGATGGGTGGAGTAGATAGACCACATATATTCAAGGTGGGCCCAACTGAGTGTACTCAGTATGATGAGCGTACTGAGTAACTCAGTACGCAATCCGATTTCCTCCAATCCACGGTGCCAAACGACCCCTCAGTGCGGAAGCGGATTGCGTTTAGTACCGAGTAAACTCTGTAGGGTCCACCGTGATTGATGTATATTATCCAGTCTGTCCATCTATTTTACAAGATAATTTTAGAGCCTTAGCTCAAAACCGAAGCATATACAAGCATAAAATGGACCACACCACAGGAAACAGTGTGAATTGAATTTATACTGTTGAAAAATTGTTGGAGGCCACAGAAGTTTTGGATCAAGATTATATTTGTTTTTTCCCTTCATCCATGTTGTTTTGATTTTATTAACAGTTTGGATGAAAAATAAACATCATTGTGGGGACTAGAAAGGTTTCAACGGTGGAAATCATTATTTCTACTGTTTCCTGTGGTATGTTCCACTTAAGACTTTTATAAGCTTAAATTTTGGGTTCAACGCCTAAAATTAGATGGAAAAACGGATGAAAGGTGTGGATAAACTACATAAATTCACAGTGGGCCCAACTGAGTTTACTCAGTACGACAAGAGCGTACTGAGTAACTCAGTACGCAATCCGATTTCCCTCAGTGCCAATTCAACTCGAAACGCAGATGAGTCAACTCGACTCGGTGAGGTTTTGAACCGAGTCGCTGGGAACTCACTTGACCCGATGCGATTCAAACAGAGTCACTTGGTGAAATTTCAACCCGGGTAGCTTGGAATCACGAACCGACTCACCCAATGAGTTAGATCACGACAAGAATGAGCGAATTTCTTGTATGAATCAGGTCATTACTAGAGTGGGCTGTGGATTAGTCGATTTCTCGTGAAATTCACCTGAGTTTAGGCTGGGCCTAACTTAGTGGATTGGTCCAGTTTTCATTGACACGGTTGATTATTGTATTAGTTAAAAATAATGAGCGACGCAAACATGTAACCTTTTGTAGGTATTTGTAACTACTTACTGTTGGCAATCTGTGGTCCGTGTCTAAAATTCGAATTCAATAGGTGGATGCATGCATGCATCATCAAGATGAACTGGGCAAAGACAAAGAAGATCCTTTCTTACGCGGGCCACACTCTCAAAATCAATGATTCGATGTGTGTGGTACGGTCCCATTCCATTAGTTTTAGGGCTTTTGGATTAGTAATTAGGGCCTGTTTGGGAGTGTTGATTTGGAACCCCCTGGATTCGGAGCTCCTGAATATGAAATCCTCCTATTGTGTTTGACACCAAGGATTAGGAATCAATTTGAATCCAAAACTAGCCATGCATTATATATTTATGGGGTGTGAATTTAATTACTAAATCAGTTTTAATAGCTCTAATTAGTGACGTATGTAGTGTCTGACACAATAGTTGTAATAAGCCCACTAAAATATATGTTTTGCCTGAAAATAATGAAATTCCAAGTCTCGGATGGGCCACAAGCAAAAGATCATATTTGAGTGACTAACCAACGATTCTAACCGTTGATTTACATGGACAATGTTTGTACGGTGCTGATCATTATATTAAAGTACTTAATGGTGATGCCATTGATAATCTAATTATTTTTGGATATCATTAGTGGGCCAGGTGCCCAATAGAATAATAGTACGGTGACACATATGTTACATATGCAACTATTGAAATGATTTTAGGTGTAATCCAAGCTCTCGCCGTGGATTTCAAACACTCGGGATTTGAAACCCCCGTTTACTTTATGCTGCCAAACAACCGGGGATTTGAAACCCCCTCAAATCCCCCCAAATCCATGGTGCCAAATGACCCCTTCAGTTCTTAACAATTGGATTGTTAGGTTATTACCAATTAACCCTGGAGCCAACAATACATCCAATACATCCAGTGTTCCAGTTGCCAAAGGGGTGATATGTGGAAAGGTTAACCAACCAAAGTAAAAGCTGGCATGATGTACGGAGGGTTACTTGGACAATCAAAGAGTAGCTGTCATGCATGAAAAAGACTACTTGGAAAAGATGCCTCACTTAAGTGCCGCCACAAAGTGGACCACCTTGGACGTAGGTTGCAGAGCGTGGTGGAATATTATCATCCCGATATGATAGCCTAACTCGACATGTTTCATCATTTCTAGGGTTTTTAGCATATTCATTGGGTTCTTAGCGGTTTGTCAATGAGAGTATTAATCCAATTTTACTCTAGATGATATTCCTAAGTTAAAAACATAATCTACAACATTTTATGTAATCGTTTTTTTGTAATTAAGTAGTATGATAATGTTATGAGAGACTATGCAACTGAGATGATTGCTGCAAGTGGCCTGATGCAATATACGTCCACAGTTTGTTGACTCCCATATGCATAGGTACCTAGAGATTGTTAGCAGAAATGTGTTGGATATACCGAAAATTAAAAATAAAATAAAATAAATTTCAATAGTTTCGTTTCACAAGGCTGAATCACGTAAAATGATACGCTGTCTTTAAAGCGTGATTCGCCCCCTTATCAATTGCTGATGGGTTATAGGCAAATTGTTTTCAGGATAAGACAAGACTGTTTGGATCCGGCATGTAGCAATCATGATGGGTCCACTTAGGAGATTGGAGTTTGAGTTGATGAATTTGGATCGGAATGGTCCAGTTTATATAGGCACCTCGGAGTGGACCGTTGCTAGGTGGCCATCAATGGTTCAGAACATTTGAAAAACGTTTCTGACCGTTGATCATTAATTCCACCCGTTTCAGGTCGTTGGATCGGAAGATCTGACCGTTGGATCATTATGGCCTGTCCATTTTCGAACCGTTGTGGCTTTCACAGTAGCTAGTTGTTTTTAGAAACGATTGGCTGTTTTTGGATTTATGATCCGACCGTTCTCAGTCGCTTATAAAGCCCTGACGCCACTACAGCCACACACTGCCTTCGCCCGTACGTTCCAATGCTATGCACTGGAACACGTAACCCGATCATCTCAATCTCCAAAGCATCCAAGTAAGAATACTATATACATCCACATATAAACCCCAAAATCCTTTCTATCATTTCCGATGTAGAAACTAAAAGCACACACCGCACTTTTCTATTTGAAATTTCTTAAAATCGTTTTGGTAGCAAATTCTCAAAATTTTAAAATTTTGAATTTTTTTTCAAAAACCACAAATTTCAACAATTTCGGACAAGGAATCCACGACATATAATCATCAAAGTATAGATAAACTTGTTTCTAATTGACAACTTATGATTTTAATGTACATGTAGAATACTTCTATTGATACACATGCACATAATGTCCTAACTCCCGTGTAATGATCCAAGTTCAAGCACCCCACATGTTCATATGTGCAACCATCAATCTTTAAGTACAACAGAAATATAACACTTATATTAATACACTACCATCCATGTATACTAAACTATCTTAATTAAGTCCTTACTCTTGCCTCGATGCCAGATTCAAAATAGTTTCAACAAGAGGCTATGGGTTCAAGTACCCATTGTGGTAAAATCCTACTGTGGTGTGAGTGTGTGTGGAGCACTACCACATATTCTTCTTTGAGCCCAAAAACTAGCTTTATTGAATATTCAAATGTGCCACACCACACGTACGGAACAGTTGGACATGGGACGACGCCCACTCTTTAAAACCCCCTTAGATTGTATGTGGGCCCACCATGTTTTGTATATGCCATCTCACCCATCAAGAGTATACATCTAATTAGGATGAGCGTGCACACAATAAATAAATAAATAAAAACAAAAATCAATCTGTACCAAAAATAGGTGGGGTCAAAACGCGGTATCTTTTTTTAGGCATGATTTTACATGAATTTGGATCACCTGCTTAAATTGGGAGCCAAGGAGAGTATTATGGGGCACACATGATTGACGGAATGAACACCACTACAAAATCATGGCAGCCCACAAGTCATTTTGTACATCGAACTTATCCTAGAAACCTTTTCAAGTACCGGATCTCAAATCATGATGGGCCTAAAACTGTCAATGGCCTGGGTTTAGGCCTAACAATATCAAAATGGACGGCTACAAAAAAAGCGATTGGTTTTCAACGCACCATTGGTGGGACACAAAGCCTTATGAAAATGGACGACTACAAAAAAATGATTGATTTTCTTGGTTTGTAGCATATGAATGATTCAATGCCAAAGGTCAGTGGAGCAAAGCCATTTCATGCATTCTCTTTCCATCCAATCTTAGCTTAGAGTAGGATTTAATGCCATTCCTCCTTATCATGATACAACTAACAATAAAAAGATCAGCTGGATAATAAAAACATTATTCAATCATATATTAGGGTGCGTTTGGTTGCACCAAATATCATGAAAATTATCACTTGGACTAGTTAATTTCATGATATTTTAATTCTTGATGTGAGGTTACACCCCAAGAAACATCACTAAACGAAGCACAGGATAGAGCGAAATAAGGAAAACGAAAGACAAATCCATGGACGGTCATGCAAGCAGTCCTGCAATCACCTCAGCAATCACGATTAGTTTACTCATATCTTTGTTCCGGCGTGTCAAAGGCGATTTAACGTTCTTGAACTCAGCTTCACAAGCTTTGGGATTGTTGCCTCTTTCGCTCAGTAGAATTTTCACCATCTCATACGACTTCATTTCGAAATTGATTGTGGCTGAGAGGATATAGCTGATCGTGGTCTGGTACAGAGGAAAACACCTTCCCACAGGCACACTAATCGTCGGGTCAGTAACGTTGTTGACAAGCTCAGATATGTACGTGAAAGTCTCCTTGGCATTATACAATGCTACGTCGAGGGAGATACGGCCAAGGGCGGTTAGATTTGCGGTGGATGTTCGGTGATCGGAGTCGAGGGATTGGATACAGAAGGCATAATCTGGGGTGAGCTTACACACCTTATCAACCAACTTAGTTGACTGTGGACTCACCCTAGCAAAGGAGGGATGGAGGAAGAAGAGAAAGGATGAGATGAGTAGTAGTATCAAGGAAGGAAGAGAAGCCATTGCTATTTGATTGTATTGCTTGTATTGAAATGGGATGTGGTGGGGATAGGGTATATATAAAGGGAGATCGGGATGTATAAAGGGGAAATTTATGAGAGGCCGGATACTCTGCAGCTATTGTTGTGGAATGAGATTATTCTATAATTTTTTGTGTGGGCTGTGGGCCCCAACTTGTTCTCTGCATGATATCCACTCCGTCCATCATGTCCACCCCCTCGGTGTTGTCTCTGGTAAAAAATTTCAGGTCAGTACAAAGCTCAGGTGGGTCACACCACGTGAGATCGTGCCTAGAATGTTTAAAATCATGTGGTTTGGCCCGCCTGTGTTTTGGAATGGCCTGATTTTTGGATTGGCCTATTCATCACCGTGGGGCGCATCTTGTGAATGGATTGGATGGAGTATACAAAACGAGGTGGACCCAACGCACAATCTGAAAGGTTTCGATGGTCGGTGTCCCCTCCCAACCACTATTCCCTGCGGTGGGATCACCTGCGCTGTGGATGAGCGTGGTTTATGGGATACGGAAACGGATGGGCTACTGCCCCTGCCACCAGCCAATGGCTGGTGGTCGGTGATATGTGGGCCCCATCATGATGTATGTGTTTCATCCATGCCGTCCATATATTTTTCTAGATCATTTTATGGTATGAGACCAATAATGAGTTATATCCCATTCTCAAGTGGATCACATTAAAGGAAACAGTGTTGAATGAACGTCGACCATTAAAAACATTTTGGGGGCATAAATTTTTTGGATCAAGCTGGTATTTGTTTTTCCCTTCATCTGGGTCTGTATAACCTAATCGACAGATTGGATGTCAAATAAACAGTACAGTGGGCCTTAAGGAGGATTTTAATGGTGGATATCCAATCACTATTGTTTTCCTGTGGTGTGGTCCACAGTAGATTTATATCCCTCTAATTTTGGGATCAAGCCCCAAAATGATATGTAAAAATAAATAAAACACATACATCATGGTGGGGCCACACAGCACCGACCATCAGCCTCCGGGCTGATGGCAGGGGTAGCAGCCAATCCGTTTCCGGTTTACGTGACATGGGTGAACTTGAAGTTGGGCACCTTAAGAATTGAATGGATGTACATCACGGTGGGGCCCATGCAAATCTGTAGATTACATTTATGCTATAAAGAGGTGTACTAGTACGGCCGTACGGGATGTGAAAATCTGAGGCATTCATGGGAAAATCTTGCCAATTTGCCTTTGAAAACGTTAAGGCGGATTATCCGTACTGCAAAAGGAAGGGAAGAGTAATGTCGGGAATGGTTTTCGTAACTTTGGCATTCCACGGCAAGGCACGTGACATCAACCATGCGTAGATGAAAAAAAAGCAGTTTGGTCAGGCCGTGACCGTGCGGCCATCTTGATGTATGTGTTGTATATCCACGCCGTCCATACGGTTTTCCAGATCATTTTAGGACATGGGTCCAAAAATAAAACAGATCCAAATGTCAGGTGGACCACACAATAGGAAAGAGTAGTGATTGAATCCCCAATATTAAAAACTTCTTGTGGGCCACAAAAGTTTTGGAACAAGTTGATATTTTTCTTTTGCCTTCCTTCACATCTGTGTGGCCTTATAAACAGATTGGATGACAAATAAACACTATGGTGGGCCCTAGGAAGTTTTTAAATGAGGTATTGTATGACATTGTGTTACAAGCCGTTCATCTGTTGGGCCACCTCGTGGCAGGCGCAGTGATTTACATTTGTTCGATGGCCTGGTAATCAGACGAGTAGGATCACTGCATGAAAGAGATTTTTGCACATCCAGAGGGTTTAGATCACCGTAAGGTGGGCCCACAAGCGGTTTGTTTGGCCCAGAAAAATGGTTTATTGCATGTGATGCCCAACTGGGCCCAATACGCAGAGGTGGTCGGGACCGTCCGTGTTTTGTTGGATGCTGTCCCAGACAAGAAATGGTGGGAGACAATTGAAAAGAAAATTGTTAATGGATCAATGGTCCGGATCAATAGGTTATTCAACACAAAGCCAAAAAAGATGGATGGTTATTGTTGTATGGACACCATGGGCGAAACGGGCTGGTTATCTCGAGTCGGACGTGGATTGCAAGAGGGTATGATATAGGCTTATAGCTAGGATCTGAGTGTAAAAAAAATAATTAAAAAATTTAAAAAAAAATGCAACCCGTCCATCTGTTTTATCAGCTTCTTTTAGGGCATCAACCCAAAAGTGAGGCAGATCTAAAGCTAAGTAGACCACACAAGACCACATCATAGGAGATAGTGGGGATAATAACATCCACCGATGAAACCTTCCTAGGGCCCACCATAATGTTTATTTTGGATCCTCTATGTTCATAAGGTCACAAAGGGATACAAAGGCATGGATGACTAGAAAATACAAATATCAACTTGATCCAAAACTTCCATGATTCCTCATAAGTTTATAATAAGAGGTGTTCAATCGCCATTGTTTGCTATAGTGAGGTCCACTTGAGCTTTGGATCTACCTTTCTTTTGGGCTCATCCCTTCAAAAGAACTGGCAAAACGGATGGATGGTGAGGATAAAACACATACTTCTTCGTGGGCTTCACAGACTCACGTCTCCTCTAGTTTGGAAGTGGATTGTGTGGTCGACTCATGACCATGGATATCCTAGTGACCAGACTTTGTGGGACCCAACTTGATGTATATGTTTTATCCATGCCATCCATCTATTTTGCTGGATAAGTTTAGATCATGAGCTCTGTTGGTGCAAAAATCTGGTCGAATCTCTTTAGACCTTCAAGTACCTGCACAAGAAGAACACAACGGAGACCCTGGATAGAGCAGGGGACCCTCCGATGCCAAAGTCAGGCTAGGAATCTGGGTCTTAATTGTGTTGAGGGGTTCAGGGAGAGAGTTTTTGCGTACCTTTCAAGATGATGGAGGTCCTTTATTTATAAATATGAGAGGATCCTATCGTGTGGGGATTCTCCTCCCAGTATCGTGGAGATTTGATTTTGCCCGCTTCCGATCTCTATTCGATCCCGTGACCTTCGGGATCGGAGATTTCATCCCGAGATACTCGGGATGACATTTTGTTTTACGCCGTCTTTCCTTTATCCGGTTCAGCCGGCTCTGATCCGATTAAGTGAATCGGCCCGACACATGCCCGGATTGCTGGTTCGTTGCCCGAGCCAACTTATTTTGTCTCAGTTTAGTTGGTTTATAACCTTCCCTCGGATTCAACGTATCCTTCGGCAACTTAAGGCACCAAGTCCGAGTCTCCGGACTTGGTACTTTTTGTCCCCAACAAGCTCAAAATTGACGCATAGCCAAAGCTCAAGTGAACCACACCATAGGAAACTATAGCAAAAACTGAAGTTGATTACACCACAAGAAACACACGGTAGAACCGAATGCCTACCTTTGAAAACTTCTCGAGCCCATAGAAATTTTGGATCAAGCTCATATTTGCATGTTCCCTTCAGCCCGGTTTGCTTCACCTTTTGAAAAGGTTAACTGACTTTTTTTATGGGGTGTGGTTCACTTCAGCTTTGGATATGCTTCAATTTTGAGCTCATATATGGAGAATATATTCCAGTGACACATTTCTTACTTCCTATATTTGAACACTTGACCTTTAGATCTAATATCAAAGTCAAACAGTCAATTTCTCTAAAAGCTCGAGCTGCCAAAGGATTGTGTATCAACGTGTGGAGGGACTATTACACTCCAATGTAAATAACATCTTTATAATGTTACTCCATTAATGTGCGTTGAGAATTTTGATTTCTCATGCAAGAACTTAAAACAAATAAAAGAAAAAGAGAAATAAAATAAATCGGCTTGTGTGGCGCGTCTAGCAGGTGCGCACGTGTAGTGGTATTTCATATATATCCTAGTGCCAATACAAAACCATATGAGATGAAAATATGTACAAAGATGGAATAAAAAATAATTCCTATCACATTTTAATGTGGGACCAAAAAGAGTTTGAAAAGCACCTCGTTAAAAGAGCTCTCTCGTAACTTTTTTCATACCGATTTATCTTTTCTTTCTTCTTTTTGTTTTTTTTTTTTTTCAAAAACAAAGCAAACATACAATCCCTAAATATATAATGGGTAAGGGAGAGTGCAAGTTTGTTTGTTTTTTTATTTTATTTTAAATTAAAAAAAAAAACAAATAAAGATTTATTGATGAAGAGACCACTTACATTATTCGGGCATGATCCCACAAAAAGAACAGGAGCTCACCTATCATAAAAGCCCATATACAAACAAACAGGCCTAACTGAAGCACCTTAAATGGAGAGTGCAGCCTAAACCCACAAAAAGGAAGAGTCTTTTCGTCCCAACTGTCTTCTCCTCGTGCCTTGATCAAGAAAGTCCAAGCACGTACGCAAGTTAGTACGAAGTTGGAGAAATGGAATGGTTTATGAGTCCGCTTGACTCGGTTCCAAACTTGGCATCATAGCGAGAGGGAAGAAGAGACCGAGGGATAGGAAGAGGGAGTGTTTGAGTTTGGAAGGAGCGTGTTTATGAAGTGGGTGGCGGTGTTTGGCTCGGAGAGCTCGTAGAATAGGTGACTTGCATCAGAGGCAGTAGTAACCAAAAGACGTCGAAGAGGGTGAGAGGGAGAATAATAACAGCGACACTAAGTTGGCCGATTTCCACGGCATATAACGTACGATAGGATGACGACAATTTCCTTTTTTTTTTTTTTTTTTTACACACGCACACACACCCCACACACTCACGCTAGTGGAATTTCACGACAATTCACATGTGGCTACTTACAAAAATATTTCACCCGCATACTGGATTGAAGACGTGCATATAAGCAATGGCCAACGCATGACAAAAAACCTATACACATGACGATGAGTTGAAGTATACAACTATTTATAGGCCCAGGTAGTTATTTACATGTAAGCAAATATGAGCGAGTAGCTATGAAGATTTCCATCCAACAATTGCCCAAAATTATATAAACAGGAGTAACATTGAAGAGCTCCAGGCCAACTCAATACAACATAAGTCTACAACGCGACGTTGCTTATCTTAGCTTACTTTTAGTGTAATCTAATCTGTTTATGTTGCTATATTACATTGACCCATGCTAGTTGTAGTGTAATCAAATCTGTGTATACTGTTAAGTTGGAACAACTTTAACTTAGTTGTAGTGTAATCTAGTTCATTTATGCTACTACATTCCTCCAAATGCTAGCTTAATTTTTGTATGATTCTCTTCATCTACACCATAATGTTGTACTAAGCGAGATTATAGCCTTATGATCTCGCCATCTACATAACGATCGCTAGACCATTGGAGATTTCTCTTTAATTTGTAAATGTTTATCTTTGATAACATTTATAAATGCAACTTCCTTTTATTTTGGTCACTCTCGTGCTGTTTTACTATTGAATCGATTGATGCTATTACAATTAAAAAAAAAAAAAAAAAAAGTCATTTTGGTTGAAAGGTAAAAGGAACTCATTAAAGGATGAACCATTCCATTCACAAATTCGCTTGATTTCAATTATAAGTAGTTGAATAGACGACCCAATTGCTAGGTTCTCGATCTCTTGGTCCAAGAAAATACTTGAGGTTCGGTTCAAATCTAGTTGCATTAGGCTCTAACTAGCCTGACATTGCGAGCACGCATCATGCCAAATAGGTCCAAAGCTGCAAAAGATATTCCAAATTGTACATGAGGGGACCCTTGATTTGAACAATTAGTTTCTGAGTCATGGCATCAGAAGAGGATTTGGTGAGGTCAACAAACACAGTCGGTGAGGCCTTGACATGGCAAGATTTGATTGGTCCAACCTTGTATGATGTTAGTACAATAATTACTTGACTAGACCACTTTCAAACATGCTTTGAGTGACCACATTAATTTCTATAATGCACATATGGTATAAAGAGTTTATGATACTTACAGGATGTAAAATCAAGTGCAGATTTGAGTCCTGGGTCTAAGTGGGTGATCTCTTACCGTTGCGCCCACCTTAATGTATGTGTTGCATATCTAGGCTGTCCATTGATTTTGTTAACTCAATTTAGGACACGGTCATAAAATAAAGCATACAAATCTCACGGATAAACCACAGAAATAGTGGACAGTGAACGCTCATCATTAAAAACTTCCAAGCCCTTAGAGCCTGTGTTCTTGGAGTGTGTATAATATAGATATTGTACAGGATTCCAGTTCAAAGCTCTTAAAGATATCCATAATCGTAGCTGAGCTGACCATTGATTAAAACAATGACAATTAGTAATTGCATTTAGCCATGGCATCATAACAACTCTATGAGTTCAGTGAGCGTGGTGAGATTTGAGTGATTGAGTCTGATGTGACCTTGATATAGAAGAACACAACTTGGCCTTGACCCTAGAACCAGTGACCTGGCCCACCTCAATGTATGCATTGTATATACATGCTGTCCATCTGTTTTAACCACTTATTTTAGGGCATGGTTCAAAAAAGGAAGCAGATACAATTTCAGGTGGACCAACCCACATAAAACAATATTGATTATTGACCATTAAAAACCTCTTATGGTCCCAAAAGTTTTGGATCATGCTGATTTTATTTTATTTTATCCTTTCATCCCTGTCTGTTTGGCCATATCAACAGGTTAGATGATCAATAAATATTACAGTGGACCTTAGAAAGTTTCTAATGATCGATGGGAGTTCAATAACTACTATTTCTTGTTGTGTAGTCCACCTGAAATTTGTATCTCCATTTGTTAGACCACGCCCTGAAATAAGTTGGCAAAACAGAGGACCGCCTGTATGAACAATGCATACATAGAGGTGGGCCCTACGGTCAGGGTCCCACCCGCATCCCCGGTTCCGGGTTGCATCAAGTCTTTCATTCCAATTTCCAAACATGTCTCTGGATCAATCCGTATGTTTATAAACTTCTGCATAATTGGAAATCTTTAAATAAGCAACTGCCATAACGCCTTTTATGTTACTGAACTTTTGCAGAACTAGAAATCTTTGAAACGAGCATTACCATTTACCACACCAAAACAGAAAAAGCAACAAAGAGGATATATTTGCGGCCATATTGCAATGATCCAAACCATACATCTGATCGGCCTGACTGTAGATTGGTAATAACAGTAAACTGATCTTCGGGAATATCAGATTAACGACCCCACAAAAAGAGGTTGAAGGAGATGGTCCATATATTTAGATAAAACATTTAAAGTGATCAGAAATCACCCACGATGAGGCCCATCAGATAATCGATCCAAATAATTGCAACATGACCCCAATATGAAATACTATGGCAAACATCAAGGGGGGAGAAAATAGTGCCTGGCCCATCACTTGGTAAGCCCCACGAAATCAACACCTTTCAGACCCTCTTCAAACATAGAAGCAAAGCAATCCATCTCTTGTTCGGAAAGCGCCAGCCCAACCTCAATCCCACCTTCTTCATCTCTGCTATCTCCTAAATACATAGCTCCTGTTGTATCAATCGATGTCACCTCAGTCTTCTTAGGCCTTCCCCACCCGAAATCGTTATCATACACCCGAAATTTCGGCGACCCCGCTACCGACAGAGCTTTTTGGCCCAACAAACTAATGGACCTTGAAATCCAACTCTCTGCACCTTTCAAGACCCCGTTCTCTAGCCCTTGGATTGCTCTCCCGATCGCCTCCGACGCAGCCACGATGCCATTTTCACCGTACAGATCGCTCCTTTTCGCCTCAGCGAAACACAAACCGATACAGTTCCCGAAATATGTAGCCGGTAACGGAGGTTCCAATCTAGACCGGCAGTCGACTGCGAAAACGAAGTGGTCATTTTCGTCCGTGATGGCTTCTCCTGGTGTCTTGATTAAGCAAGTCCACACATATGCGCACGTTAGCACGAAGGTGGAGCAATGGAAAGGTTTATGACTCTGCTCGACTCGGTTCAAGACTCGGCATCTTAGTAACTCGATGTCTGCTCGACTCAGCACGAACGTGGATCGGACCGTTGGGGTGGGAGGCTTTAGTGTCAGAACCTCAGAAGCTCCTGAGGTATGATCGAGGACAGCTTTCGCCATCTGGTTCAAGATCGATCTTTTGAGACCGTCCTGATCTTCCAATATGGTTCTCTCGTGAAATGGGCTTGGTGCGATTAACAAATCATCTCCGATTCTGTTGATGGACGACCAGGATTTCATGAAATGGGCTAGGCTGCGGCCATCGGCTACCACGTGTTGGATAGAGATTCCGATGGAGATGCCGGTATTTGGGAAGATGGTGACTTGTAAGGCTAGTAAGGAAGGTGGTTGCAATTGAGGGAGGAGAGGATGGAATTCAGTTCCTTGTTTTCGATGATGGTTTGAAACGAGTTTGTGGAAGTTGGCATCGGATTCAGCGATGGTGAGTGAGATTGAGTCGCCGTCGATGTAGTGGATTTCATGATCGCCGGTTATGGGAGATTGGGTGAGATTGCCGGCAAGAGGGAAGAAGTGAGAGAGGGAGAGGGAGAGGGAGTGTTTGAGTTTGGGAAGGAGAGTGTTTATGAAGTGGGTGGTGGTGTTCGGTTGGGAGAGCTCGTAGAATAGGAGACGTTGGACGGAAGGCGCTAGTAACCAGAAGACATCGAAGAAGGTGAGGGGCAGAGTGGTTTCGGGAACAGACCCGGGTGGGGGAGAGACCCGACAAAGCTCGAGCAGCTTCACAGCTTGGGGTGTAGCCATGGAGAGAGAGAGAGAGAGAGAGAGGAGAGAGAGAGAGAGAGAGAGAGAGAGAGAGAGAGAGAGAGAGAAGAAGAAGAAGAAGAAGAAGAAGAAGAAGAAGAAGAGGAGGAGGAGGAGGAGGAGGAGGAGGCGATGATGAATGAAGAAGAAGAAGAGGAATGATGATAAAGAAGAAGCAGAAGAAGAGGAGGAGATGATGAATTGATGATGGACGGTTAGGAAAAGACAAAGACCAATTGTCCTTAATCAGACTCACAGCGGGCACATGCATGCAAGCTAGATCAGGGCCTGGACGAGTGTGTTGCAGTGCGTGTTGGCTTTACAAAGCCTTAGAACCGTACACACGACAATTGTTGGCTTTACATATCCTTATAACCGTACACATCATAAAGATAATAAAAAACTTTTGTAATAAATTATTTTACTATTTTCTTTTGGCTTTGCTTGCATTGAACACACCGCACCCCAATTGTTTAGATAGTACCTTGCTACCATGTGAAATACCTAATATGCCCTCGTTAGCTACATTAATTCTACTAGTTTCAGACGTTTGGAAATTTACTGGCCACAACACGTGCAAAATGTGAAAATTCCAATAACCACAACATGTGGCATTTCAAATGCCATGAGAGCTTCTAGAGGTTGCTGGAGCATCTGAACCATCCATTTGGTTAGGACATTCCAACACTCTCAACCCTTCAAACTAAAACCGATTTTATTCTAAGCATTGACCTTAGTCATCTGAATATATCAGTCGGTAATGCCTTGGTGAATATGTCCGTGACCTGTTCAGTGGTGTGACAGTACTCCAATTTCACCACTTTCTTCTTCACTTGATCTCTGAGAAAATGGTATTGAGTATCGATGTGTTTGCTCCTTCCATGCTGCACCAAATTTTTTGATAGCTCGATTGCCGACTTGTTATCCACATATATAACTGTAGATCCTTTTTGCGGATGCTTCAGCTCCTTTAACAGGTTTCTAAACCAAATTGCCTCACTGATTGTGGATGATACTGCCACGTACTTTGCTTCACATGTGGACAAAGCAATAACATTTCTTTGAGTTCCATGTGAAAGTAGTCGATCCAAGATAAAATACATAGCCAGTGATGTTCTTTCTTTCATCTTGGTCACCTCCCCAATTACTGTATACAGCATTGCTTCATCATTGTATGGATAGAAAAGACCGAATTCCATTGTTCTTTTGATGTACCTGAGGATTCTTTTTACGGCTAGCTAGTGTGATTCTTTTGGTGCTTTCATGTACCTACTTAGAAACCCAACATTGTAGACGATATCCGACCTTGTGATTGTGAGGTACCTTAGGCTTCCAATCAGATTCTTGAACATAGTCGAGTCAACGCTTCTTCCTTCTCCGTCCTTTGTCAGTTTTAAGCACGTTGCTACAGACGTGTTTACGACATTGCAATCGGCTATCTTGAACTTTTCAAGTAATTCCTTGGCATACTTCTTCTGAGATATATAGTGCCACCATGTTGTTGCTTCACTTCAATGCTCAGAAAAAAGGACATCAGACCTCCGTCTGTAATCTCGAACTCCTTGAACATGGCCTTCTTGCATTCATCAAACATCGGTCGGCTGTTTCCTGTAAACAGCAAATCATCAGCATACAGGCATGCTATAAGCATATCGCCATGAGCATTCTTTTTCATATGAACTGCATCCTCATATGGACATTGGGCGAAGCCGTTCTCTTGAAGATAGTTGTCGATACTTGCATTCCAAGCACGTGGAGCTTGCTTCAACCCATAGAGGGCTTTCTTCAATGGATACACCTTGTGTTCTTCCCCTTGAACAACAAAACCTTCAGGCTGGTCAACATATACCTCTTCTTCAAAAATTCAATTTAGGAATGCAGATTTCACATCCAGTTGGTAGATCATCCAACTGTGATGGGTTGCAAGGGAGATAATCATCCTCACAATGTCAAGGCGAGCAACAAGAGCGAAGACTTCTATATAGTCTACCCCGTACTTCTGTTTGTAGCCCTTTACTACAAGCCTTGCCTTGTAGCGATCGATCTCACCATCAACATTTCGTTTGATCTTGTACACCCATTTGAGACCAATGATCCTCTGGCCTTTAGGGAGTGAGATCAGCTCCCATGTGTGATTCTTATAAATAGCATGGATCTCTTCTTCCATAGCCTTTCTCCAACATTCTTCATTCATGGCCTCTTCAAATGTAAGAGGCTCATGATAAGCATACAGATAGAATAAATTTACTTTCTCGGTTCCTACATATATGTTATCGAGGTTTCTCATTTTGATTGGAGCCATGAGTGAGGGAGAACTGGACGAAGACGTGCTGGCTGAATTTTGATTTGATAAAATACTTCCAGGGGAGATAGAACATATTTCTGGACTTCTGCGATCCGAAGGGGGTGATGTAGGTGTCTGCTCCTGATTCACGTGCCTCTCTTCTTCATATTCTTCGACCTCGACCTGATTTCCTTTGGCCAAATCTTCCTGGCTCTACTTTCAGGCTTCTTCCTCGCAGAACACCATATCTCTATTTACCACCACCTTGTTAGTTAGTGGGTTGTAGAGCTTGTACGCCTTCGATGCTTCACTGTAGCTGATGAAGATGCACTTCTCGTCACGATCATCAAGCTTTTTCCTTCTTGCTTCTGGAACTTGAGCATATGCAACACACCCAAAGATCTTAAGGTGTGCCATGCTTGGCTTGTATCTACTCCATGCTTCCTGCGGTGTTTTAAATCTGACACTCTTGGTCGGACACCTATTGAGCAGATAGGCAGTACATGCAACTGCCTCTGCCCATAAATTCTTCTGTAGACTTTTCTCCTTCATCATGGTCCTTGTCATGTCGAGAATGGTACGATTTTTCCGTTCTGCAATTCCATTCTGCTGTGGCATGTAAGATGCAGTGTGTCGTTGCTTGATTATTTGATCCCTGCAATATTCTCGAAAGGCATTTGAGGTGTACTCACCACCTCTGCCAGATTTAAGGGTTTTGATTTTAAGACTACTTTCTTTTTCAATAAGGGCCTTGAAAATTTTTTAAATAGTAAAAGTAGCAGACTTTTCTTTGATTAAATACACCCATAATTTTCTACTGAAATCGTCAATGAAGGTAATAAAGTATTTATTACCTCCAAGTGAGATTGACTCCAATGGTTCACAGATGTCAGTGTGAACCAACTGCAACAGTTCTCTTGCTCTTCGGGATACTTCACTCGGAAAGGAGTTCCTTTGCTGTTTTCCAAGTATGCATACCTCACACACTTGTTCTGGAGCTTTAACGGTAGGCAAGCCATGCACCATGCTTGATAACGACAGAAGTTTTAGGCCACTGAAATTTAGATGGCCAAAGCGAAGTGGCATTTCCAAGAATCATTCTTTGCTTTTCCATAAAAACACTTCTTGAGCATTGTGTTTATATGGAGCGAAAACATACGATTCTTCACCATATGGACTTTCGCAATCAAATGTCCATGCATATCTCTTATGGAAAGAGAAGAATTCTCCATGTGTATAACATAACCTTTTTCGAGGAGTTGTCCGAGACTCAGTATATTACTTTTCATGTTGGGCATGTAGCACATATTGGAGATGTAGTTTGGAACACCATTCTTCTGAAAGATTTTGATTTTGCCTTTACCTTTCACCGGTGTCTTTAACGAGTCACCGAATGTCACATCACCATGAACTCCTTCTGTGAGTTCTTCAAATAGGCTTTTGTTCCTGCACATGTGATTGCTCGCACCTGTATCGAGATACCATACATCTAGTTGATCACTTCCTTTCTCTTGTGTAAGGAGCACTGTGGAGTCTTCCTGTTCATGACTTGATGCTTCAGCATAGTTGGATCGTTCATCGTGATCTACTGGCTTGCTCCAACAATCCGAGGCATAATGACCGAATTTGTTGCAATTCCGGCACTGAATATTTCTCATATTTCCGCGACTGCATACGGATCGGCCTCTACCATTCCCTCTTTTACGGAAATTGGTAAATTTCTATTGATTTTGTGGATGGTTCAGATGATATCCACGTGCCCTTCCTCTTGCATTGATGTTGGTGCCGCGCCATCTACGATTTGTATGACCACTACTTTAGTCATTTAGAGTCAGCTTAGATTCTAAGGCATGTTCCAACGTCGATGCGTTATTTTTTTGCATTCGTTGCTCATGCACTTGCAATGATCCCATCAACTCTTCGACAGACAAGTTTTCCAAGTCCTTCGATTCTTCAAGGGCCACAACCACATGTTCGAATTTAGTTGTGAGAGATCGGAGTATTTTTTCTACTACCCAAATATCTTCAAACTTTTTGCCATTTCTTTTTAAATGGTTGACTATAACAAGCAATTTTGAAAAGTAGTCTGAAATGGACTCACCTTCCTTCATATGTGCAGCTTCGAACTTGGCTCTAAGGGTTTGGAGTTGAACCCTCCTGACACGATCAACACCCTTGAATATGGTGGTGAAACTCTCCAATGCTTGCTTACATGTTGTAGTTTCGGTGATTCGTTCAAAGGTGGAGTCATCCAACCCTTGATATATAAAAAATAAAGCCTTCTTGTCTTTTTTCCTTTGATCTTTGAGAGTCATCTTTTGTTCGGCAGAATAGGAGGCTTCTTACTCCGTTGTGGGTTCTACATACCCATCACTGACGATATCCCATAGATCCTGAGATCCGAACAAAGCCTTCATCTAGATGCACCAGTTTTCATAGTTATCCTTAGATAACTTTGGAATTTGCGGTTGGATCGAGGACGCCGTCACTTCTTCACACCACGGATCAACAACGCCTTTTTCTTGACGTAACAGTGGCAACACCTTGATCACACGATTTGAACCTTCAAACTATACCTGGTCCCACAGGATCGTCTTGCTCTAATACCAGTTTGTTGGCTTTACAAAGCCTTAGAATTGTACACACCACACTGTTGGCTTTACAAAGCCTTAAAACCGTACACACCACAAAGATAATAAAAAACTTTTGTATTAAATTATTTTGTTATTTTCTTTTCACTTTGCTTGAATTGAACGTACAACACCCCAACTGTTTATATAGTAACTTGCTACCCTGTGAAATACCTAATATGCCCTCATTAACTACATTTATTCTACCAGTTTCAAATGTTTGGAAATCCACCAGCCACAACACGTGCAAAATGTGAAAATTTCAATAACCACAACATGTGGTGTTTCAAATGCCATGAAAGCTTCTAGAGGTTACTGAAGCATCTGAATCGTCCATTTGGTTTGGACGTTTCAACAGTGTGTGCGACCATAGTTCCATAGTGCACGTATGGAAGCGAATTGCGTACTGAGTAAATTCTGTGGGGCCCACCGTCATTCATTTATTTTATACGCTCCGTTCATCCATTTTATTAGGTAATTTTAGTCCTTTAAACAAAAAATTAAGCATATCCAAAGCTTAATTAGACCACACCACCATAAACAGTGTGAATTGAATTTCTACCATTGAAAAGTTCTTGGGTGACACAGAAGTTTTAGATCAGTTTGATATTTGTTTTTTTTTTTTTTTCATTTATATATGTCTATGTGATCTTATTAACAGGTTGGACGAGAAATAAACATCAGTGAGGCATTAGAAGTGTTTCAACTGTTGAAATCAATACTTTCACTGTTTCCTGTGGTATGTTACACTTAAGAAATGCTTCAATTTTGAGCTCAACCCTTAAAATCATATAAAAAATGGATGGATGGTGTGGATAAACCACATGCCTTCACAATGGGCCCAACCAAGTTTAATCAGCATGATAGAGCGTACTGAGTGACTCAGTACGATGATCTGATTTCACAACCAAGGGCTCTTAGTGGCCACCATGATGTATAGTTTTATCCGCACCGTCCATCCATTTTTTGAATATTATTTTAGGGTATGACCAAAAAATAGGACATATATAACACTAAAGTAGTTTACACCGCATGAAGAAGAAGTGATAATGACATGCACCGTTGAAACAAACCTTCGTGAAGTTTTTTTTTTTTTTCATCCAACCTATTCATAATTAGGTGTTCACGAGTCAAGCTAGCTCGAAAAACTCGCTCGACTCGGCTCAAGTCGGCTCAAATTGACTCGGATTGAATGCCTGATTCGGGCTGAGTCAAGCTAAATATTTGAAGCTCTAGTTGAATTCGAGCCGAGTTTGACCACGGGGCATTTCAACTCGAAGCTCGAACTCGAGCTCGACTCGGCTCTAGTAAGATATTTTAATTATATATATTAATAATATTATATATATATATATAATATTTAACTTTTAAAAAAAAGTTAAAAGTAAAAAACTTAAAAAACCGTACCCCTACCCGATCCATTCTCTCTCCCTCTCTTTCTTTCCCTTGCTCTTACCGTAATCCTACCCAGCAGCCCGCACGGTCGTACCCAACAGCCCACCGGCCACCGGTCGTCATCTCTGCCCCTCTCTATCTCTCTCTTTCTCTCATTCTCCTGAAGTGTCCGAGCCAACCCGCGCGACCGCACGACCGCACCCACTCGGTGACTTCGAGCAGCCCGCACGGCCACACCCAGCAGCCCACCCAGCCCATTTGGCCACCATAAAGCACAAAAGTAGGTGATTTTGTTGATTAATATTTTATTTATTTATTTATATTAATATAATGAATAATATATGATATGATTGTAGATTTAAAAATTTCTTTTTTCCTAAATATGATTAATTGGGTCAAGTTGGGCAATGATGGCCGATGGGTTAGGTCAGGTTGGGCAGCAACAACAATAGGTTGAGTTAGATTGGGGTTTGGAGTCGTTTGGATCGGGTTAGGCAATGGGTTTAGGTTGGGTTGGGCATTGGATTGAGTCGGGTTAGGGTTTAGGTCAAAGGGGGTTGGGTGCTGGGTTGAGTCGGGTTGGGTGATAATATGAACAAGCTCGAGCTCGACTCGACTCAACTCACTAGCTTAACTCGAACTCGACTCGACAACTTGGGCAAACAAGCCAAGCTTCAATGTTAAGCTTGAGTACAGCATGGACAAGTTGAGCCGAGCTTGGCCCACCTCGACTCGACTCGGTTCGATGTACAACCCTATTCATAATGTCACCGTCTTGGGTGAAGGGAAAACACATATCAGCTTCTTTATATATATATATATATATATATATATATATATATATATATATATATATATATATATATATATATATATACACACACCACCACACACTCACGCCATGGTGGGATTTCACCACCTATGGGTACTGGAACCCTCAACCAGGTGGGAAAACACATATCAGCTTGATCCAAATTACTTATGTGGCCCCATTTCCATCCAACCTGTTCATAAGGTCACATAGACTTAGGTGAAGGTAAAACACAAATATCAGATTGATCCAAAACTTATGTGCACCGTGGGAGGTTTACAACTGTAGTTATTTAATTTCCACTGTGTGGTCAGCTTTCGAGACTTGTATCTATATCATTTTTTAGCTTATATCCCAAAAGGACTTAGACAAAATGGATGGAGGGTGGATAAAACACTATACGTCACTGTGGCCATTCAGAGCCCTGCGTAGTACCCAATTGGTGTCCTTTCCTCTTAGGCCCACTGTGATTAGGGGTGTCAATGGGCCGGCCAGGCTTGGGCCTGAAAAATTAGATTTTGAGTAAGGCTGGCCTGGCTGCCAGGCCGAAACATTTCAAAATCTGGGTTGAGACTTACCCCAGGTTTAACCCGTGGACAGCCCTTAACTGTGATGTATGGGTTTGAGAACAAAGGAATGGAGGAAAATTTATTTTTTGAAAAAACGGGCAGGAACAAGTGAGTGAGGGTCCCATTATGATGTATGTGATTGATCCATGCATTCTATCTATTTTATTATATTATTTTAGGGCTTGAACCAAAAAAAAAAAAAAAGTAAGATTATAAGCTTATGTGGACCACACCACAGCAAACAAGGAGATAATGAAGTCCATCATTGAAATGTGAAGCCAACCGTGGGTCTAATCCAACCTCTTCATATAGATAAAGATGAAGGGAAAACACAAATACTTGCTTATACAAAAATGCTATGGCCCACGAGAAGTTTTAAATGGTGGGTGTTTAATCCCCTTGTTTCTTGTGTGTGGTCCACTTGCACTTTGTATATGCCTCGATTTTCGGTTCATGTCTTAAAATGAACTGGTAATATAAATAGATGGCTTACATCATACACATATCATGGTGTGCCTCATAAAAATTTCGAACATTTTCCTTGATATTAGTGTCAAGTCAAATCAAAGGTCATGGATGGTACGTATTTCTTATGGAAAACAATGATTGTTTATCTACTTTTGTTACAACAGTAAACCAGGGATTTTGGTTGTACTAGGCTTGAGGTATATATCGTAGAAATTCATAAAAAAGTAGAAGTTTAAAATATTCCGACGGTGGTATAGGTTTTTAAAAGTTTTTTTAGTGTATATTCATCGCCATCAAATTCTTCAACATATGTGCACCACTAACTTTTAAGATCTTTAAAAAAGTGTTGTTTTTGCTCCAACAACCACATTTTTTAGATATGAAAGCCAGTAATACATTAAAAACATTTTAAATGAGTTTTTTATTTTATTTTTTGTAGAATAATATTTTCTTAAAAATGGAAGCCAATTTTAGTGGTGAATAAAGAGAGATGACGTGATTGTCTTGGAGAGAGGTGACTGTTGGAAGGGATTTGAGGTAGATAAGAATGATTATTGTTGTCATTTGAAAGATAACGAAGGATGTAGAATTTAAATTTTGTCATGTATTATCTTGGTTGGAGTGGTTGTCACGTGTTAAGGGTCGAAGTTGCTATTGTGGTGAATATATGTCAGAAAATTGTTAACGTACATAAAAAAATGCAGTCAAATGAAGTGGTAGCAAGTCCTTGAAAATCATTTTTGAAAAGTAAAATGAAACCCTAAAAAAACTGCAAATAAACAACAAAAAGAAACCTTGTACGGGCACCAGGTTCTGAGGATAGGTAAATTAGTCCAAAGAACTTTCAAAGACCTATTAAACTACCCTCAAAGTATTTTAAACTTCCCCTCCTTTTAAGAATTTTACCCTACCTTAATGCTAGCACGGACAAAATCCCTAAATAAGAAAACAAACACTCCCTGGTGAAACCCAAGCCTCACTACAAGAAAGTGGGCCTTTACCGGCGGTCAAAACCGCCGGTAAAGGTCCCAAAAACCGCCGGCAAAGCATTTGCCGACAGTCAGCAAACCGTAGGGAAAGGCTCGGTCGGTAAAGGGTTTACCGACGGCTATAGAGTTTCCTGACGGTTTTTCTTACCGCCGCTATAGGGGGAACTAAACTGGCGGTGGGCACCCTTTGCCGACAATCAACAGATAGTTTCCTAACCGTCCAATATTGTTCTTATACAGGGGTAGCCCAGCTGATGGGTTGACCCACTTGATTGTTGTGGCAGATAATTTATATTAATTGCGGGACCCACTTTATTTACTAGTTTGATGCCCTACAAGCGTGTCATGACGGCACGTGTCTTTACAAATGTATATATTCTATATGCATTCACAAGTCAAACCACACCCTATCTATCCCACTGCTACTACTGAAACAGAACCTTCACTGTAGTAAATACGTCGTACTTAAACTCATCTACATGGAAATGACGACGTGGAATGATCTTGACGTATAGATAGAATACCAAACAGGCAATGATGGGCCCCACCCAAAACACCCAGTGTCCATCCCGGAGGTGGCCGCCTCTGACAAGTGCTGGCCTTACATACCGAGCAGGGTTCAACCCAGCGCCTGAGTACCCTTTCTTCGCCCTCTTTACTTTTTTGTTACTACAAAGTGGGAAAAACAAAAGTTGTAGGGTCCACATGTTATTTGTCCCACATCTAACCCGTCCAACCAATGTACATTAACATTACTATTAGACAAACCGGAAAAAACTGAAATTTCAGGTATTTGGGTCCAACCTTGATAGGTCCATTGTTCGTTCTGAAACTGATTTCAGCCAAATGGGGAACCCGCTGATGAGGAAGAAAGGATCGAAATTCAAAATACTTGCATTTGAAAAAATAAAAAATAAAACTGTCCTTTTTTCTTTTTCTTATTATATTTTCTTAATTTCTCAGTACCAAAAATTCCATTCTGCACAAACATATGGGCCGATCCTGAGATGAACATAGAGGCCAGCCTGCTTCACCAGCTTGATGAATCGAACCAGATCGTATTGGCCCTCAAAATTATACTACAAAACAAGAAAAACCCAGAAATATTTCCAGTCAAGAATTTCAAAAACCAAAAAAATAAAAAATAAAAAGATATATGTCTGGATAACATCCAAGCCTCCATCTTTGGCCTTCTGAATAAGGCCAGGCCACATCTAAAAAACCCCACAAAAATCAGAGAGAGAAATTATGGAAATGCAGAGAAGTGAAGAATCTAACGACACCCACCAACCACATTTTGAGAAAGAAAAAAAAAAAACCTGGAGTTTTTACCTCAGGAACACTTCTCGGGTAGTGGATGGAACCGGAAATGAGAATCCTCCTCTGCCCATTTATGATTATAGCCTTACGGTCATATGTCACAAAGCTTGTGGCTGAGGGCAGAAAGATAAATAACAGCAAGGTGGTGCTCAAGAACAACAACAATCTTTATTAAGAGATAATCGAGGAGGAAATAATTCCAAAATAGAGCATCATGGATAGCACCTTCATTAACAGTAACATCTGCAGCAGATCCATTTCAGTTTTGTGGTTTTTAATGGTGTAAATAATATACAAATTTTATGGCATGGGCCAAAAGATTACTATAGACAAATTTCAGGTGGACCACAACATACAAAACAGTGTAACATGGCCATAAAGATATCTGCACAAAGAAAGCTTCAAATTGATAAAATTAGATCAATTTTATCAATTTTTTGAAACCTAAAACCTTCCTAAGATAAGCTCTAAAACGTTCATTTGAAAGAAGATTCCCCAATTTTTTGTCCTTATTAACTCATCATATACATGTTTTGATTCATTTCTCCATACGCATTTACCTTATTACAAGAGGAAAGTAACTAATATAATTCCAGTCTTGGATATGCAAATGACATTAGGAAATGAATTACTTAAACAACATACAGATAGCCACAACAACAACTTTGGTCTCCTTCATGGAGAAGGATCAAATGATGAATTAAAACCAACATCTTCTCAATTTTGAACTCTTAAAAACTATGCAAAATCTGCATCATCTAAAGACCAAATAAATATCCGGCAATTCATAGTAGCAATAATTGCAACAAATGGGTGAGAATAAAATTCAAGAATCTAAACTAAGAACCCGCGAACTAGCATTGATAGATAATTTCTTCAGGGTGCTTCATTGGAAGCTCAATAACCTGAAAACAATGAGACGCTTAACTGGATCCATCAATACAAATTAATTACCTAAAACACATTGATCGTGAACTCAGTGCTTTGTGAAGAATTACCAAATCAAAAGAAGAAAAGCAGATATATATCACTGGGATATGCTCTCCAACTGCAAAAATAAACTAAGGGCATGTTTGTTTTTCCAATTACCCCAGTAATGTGAATTTGAATCTGAAAAAAAAGGTGCTTTTCCTTTAATACAAAATAATTCCACTCCCCTTTAATCTCTTCATCTACCATTGACCTTTTCCTTTCCACAAAATCTGGACTAGTGGTCACATGTAATTATCTCACCCATATCCTCATCATCAAAGCCTTATCCCAACTAATTGGGAATATGTGATTACCACAGGACAATAAAACATAGAGGTGAATGCTTCACAACATAAATCTCTGTAGATTAGTCAAGCAAAACTATTAAATAATTCAAGAACATAGCAATGGAATCCCACTACAAATATGTAAAGAGATGTATTTTTAGGATTCTCAGCAGATTCCTCACAGAGCTCTTATGAGTACCTGTATATACAAAAAAGGCAATATATAATCATTTAGGCATGAGCCGAAAAATGTCAGAAACCAAGAGCTCTTATGAGATTTTTGCAGCTGATGTCTTTTTAGCATTTTTTATTGTGGTTTCTGGCATCACATGAGCTACTTTCTAAAAGTAAAGTGGAGAAAATTATGGGTCTGCTAATCAAGTAAGCTATTATCAGTACCATCAGGCAATTGATGTGTGTGCGTGTGTTACGTATGTGTGTATATGGAAAATAAAAACAGCATAGCTTCTCTAATCAATTATTTTTGTCTTCAGAAATAACAAAGAGAGAGAGAGAGAGAGAGAGAGAGAGATTTAAGGTCTAAGTCAGAAAATAGACAAAAAACAAAACAAAAATATAACTTTTTTCTAGAGTAATACTATGACCATTGATTTTGGAGAAGTGGGGTCCATGTAGATAATCCAAACTGCTGATCTAATGGACCAATAGTGGATAGGACTGGACCAAACTCACTTTTTGCTATTTTAGGGAAAAATAAACTAGGTTACCTTTAAAACATCCATTGTCAATCCTTATAGATGCCTAAAGCCAAGAACACGAAGTCGAACATGACTCCCTTCCTTGAACTTTTCATCCAGCTTGCAGACTTCCTCATCAACCGCATCAAATATTTGTGACCCACAAAAGAAGAATCTTTATATTTTCAGCCTGGGTTGTAACAACAACACCAGAAGGATCTTCAAATATGAACCAATCACAATAAAAGAAGGCAATGCCTTCATCAGTATATTAAGAAAAGCTAGAGAGGAAAGAATTCACAATTAATGCATGAATTGGTATGTAAATGTTATATCTACTTTTGCAATTGATGCAATATTTGAATGTGGCCCATCATTTATATGATCTAGAATACACGAAGGGTGCAGCAGTCAAATAGTAATGACGGTTGTAGAGTGAATATGGGTGCAGAAATCTTGAGTTTTATCTAGTGACTTAAAGAGCAAACCTAGCATTATTGATGATGAGATGAAGCCTCAAATCACAGAAGGTGCCCCTGTTTACAACCAGATAAAATGTCACTAAGAAGTCTAAGATTGGTCTGTATTTTCCCAATTCCTTATAAGATTCTATGCATGTTTAAAAAGCAAAAGACAAACAAAATTTTAGAAAATGAAAACGAAGACAACCAGCTTCCTTCAGTTGTCCGTCCATTTCAATCATATTAAAATTTCATTGGTCTAAAATATTTCTGCAAAATGATAATAACCTGGCAACAAATGTAATTGTATCAGCAACTTGATGAAGACCTAAATCATGCTATTTAATATACTTCATCAACAGAAAAATAAAAATAAAAAATCAGCAACTTACCTCAGTAATCAAGTAAAGGTTTTCTTCTTGCAACACATCCTCAAAATTTGAAGACATCTATCCCATGAATTAGATAGACCCTTTCATGGTGAGCCATGGGCTTAAAAATGAGGCCAATCCACAACTTAGGTGAGTAACAACATAAATAATGGTTAAGGGTAGATGCACATCCATTGAAACCTTTCTTTTTTTTTTGTACAGCGGACCCAACGAGATGTGGTTTATACATCTAGGCCATTCATTGTGACTTGAATAAACAACCAGCTAAATAAAAGTAGGGTTGTTTTGAATGTATATGTTATTGCCCCAACATTAAGGTTGTTTTGAATCCAACAGTAGGCCACAGACAAATCCATCATTAGCAGTTAGGCCTGAGAATGAAAATTTGATTAAAGCATGAGACTTCTAGAGTTTGAGACTTCGGCTTCCCTTCGTGTATGGTGTTTTGTGTAAGAGAAAATAAGTTTAGCTTGAGTCTTTAGAAATGGCATAGAGACTTTCATTGCAGTATTTCTGCAATTTCGTAGATGCCAAAAGGTGATTTGTAGATGATGGCAGTCATATTAAAGATTTAAGAGGTGATGCACCCAAGCTTTCACAGCCGCAAGCATGAAAGCAAAGGACAGCAAGGGTGGGCCGAACATAATCACACGTGTGGACAGCTGGATGCTACTTTTCCTATCAGTTATAACTTCCGCATCAAACTCCTTCATAAAATCGGTGCACATTACAATACAAGTAAAGACAGCTAATAGATAAACCAATTTAGAAGTATACTGCTTGACAGATTCCACAAACATTTCAAAAAAATAACAGTGGTACTTTTCACCTGTTGGCCCTTAACAGCAACAGAGAAAGGTGGATAAGAGCCAAGTTGCATTCCTCTATTTCGAAGTAACTCTTCTAATCGTTTTCGTTCTTGACTACCAAAT
The DNA here is from genome assembly GCA_030180095.1 of Magnolia changhungtana. Lineage (NCBI taxonomy): Eukaryota > Viridiplantae > Streptophyta > Magnoliopsida > Magnoliales > Magnoliaceae > Magnolia > Magnolia changhungtana. The sequence continues at coordinate 5,870,308 of JASAUF010000123.1, read as the reverse complement.
TTGTCGATGCCACCATAGTTTGATGGAGAAAAATTCATTAAAGAATATAGAACACAAGCTACACCATTTTCCAATCCATATCATCTTCCTATAAAGTTACGCTTGCAGTTGTACAAGAAATGCAATACACAAAGCTAGATCCAGACATGTATTGCCTACCAAGATACTATTGCAATCTGGATACTTGGGTAGGGGTAAGGATGAGAGATCCCCCTTCCTCAACACTTGAGAAATGCGGGATTTACTGACGGTTGTGTTGGCCTGCCTGCCCAGCGTTAGCACTAAGATCTGTCCTAGCTAGGGATCAAACAATTCGCTTAGATTCAGTAAAAAATGACTATACACCATAACTGAGATGTTTGTCTCAGATGAAAAACAGATGAGAGTTGCAACTGCTACCGTCCAAACCACCGCCTGCAATAGAACCTAAGTCCAGGTTGTAAATCTTCGGAACAGTTGTAAGCACAAACTAATATCAGCTTCAACTAATTTTATAGACTCTCCAGCAACAGTTAGTAATGCAAAGCAAAAGAAAGAAGCCTGAATAGAGACTAAATGAAAAGCATAGAAGTACTTGAATAGTGTAAACATCAAACTATTTATGAAGAATAGGAATAAACAAAGATAAAATAAATAGTTAAAAACTTTACCATTTCAATATTGAACCTTGCAGTGGCAACATTGATCTGTGGGGCTAAAAATACATCAGCCTGCATATAAAAATCTCAAGTTAGTTGGGCCTTTGAGGTCCTCAGATGGTAGTAGAAGAAGCCATTACTAATACGTTTTATAGGAAAACTCTTGAAATTAACCATCTGGCAACAAACCAATTTCCAAAAAAACCCAACTTTAATTAAATCAAATCATTTTTTAAAAAAGAACATTTTCTATAGAAATTCAAATAAAACAAACCCAGATGAAAATATGTGGCATATAACAAAAATCCAATTCACTAATTAAAAAATAACACCAGATTCTCCATTGAAATCATAATTTTCTATATTTGTATTGAGAGAGGAGGCACAAGAAATCAATCATTTGAAGCAGTTTATGTTCAAAATCTATGGTGTTCATCCAAATATCTGTTTTGGGCATGTTGAGCAGGAAATGTCGGCATAAAATCTTTGATTTAGGCAGAGAGACCTCACTAAACCACTCATGGTTCAGAGCAGCTTTTGCTGTCATTCGCTGCATTGAAAAGTTTACGGAAAAAAAAAATGAACAAAAACAAAAACAAGCATTCATCGTCAATTACATATGCAAATGAACAAGACCCCATGCTTTAAAAAAAAAGTGGTTATATGGCTAATACAAACCCTTTTTTTTTTTTTTAAATGAAGTCATACCCATATCCTGCATAGACAAGAAGTAATCTGGAGCAATTTGAACAGTACACACAAAAGGAATAGAAAAAACATGGTGAAGTATGTGCCAATTATGCTACAACAATGCTCTCAATGTACATGTAGTGATGTTAAGGATCATGCAATTATGAAAATCAGACATGCTATGCTCTGAATCAAAAGTATGCTTTGCAAATAGAAAATTTGAAGACAAGCTTGATAATATAAGAATTCCATCTCTCACAAATGACCAAAGAAAATATGGGCAGTGGAAGTAGAGGATGGATTTCTTGCTCCCATGCTCTCTAGTATCGATTCTAGACTGATGTAATCCAAAATTTCACATAGCTAAAGTGATTCTAGCTTGATCTGAGCAGTGTAACTAAACATAGATATGCTAGTGTCAAACACAGACTCACAGACAATGTGTTAAGCACATGGGACCCTGGAAAAATCAACATGCTGACACTTTTTTTCATAACCAAAAAGAATTACAGAATGACACTACAACAAGATTCATATTTCATAACCAAACAAACACAAACTGACTGATTTTTGTCAAAGCTTTTTTTTTTTTTTTTTTTTTTTTTTTTTTTTTTTTTTGTCTTTTTAAAAAACAAAAACAAAACTGATGCCCATTGACATGTAGAGGTTGGGTAGATCTTATGTCTCAAAATTCTAATATGAATCTTAACCTATTCTAAAGAAAGTATAGCCAACTTAATGATTGGACCAGCCTATTCTAAAGAAATAGAAGGACCTAGAAAAGGAAGCCACATGAAGGACTGAATGCAGGAGCTAATATTCTTTTAACTTGCACTATGTCAGGGCACAGAAACTTTTCATGCACATCTTATATCAAATGTTCATAAATAAATAAAAGCAGAAGCAGCAGAAAACAGTACGGAAAGATGTTCTTCTTATGGGAATGTTCCACTAGAGGGATTAAGAAGACAGGTGCATAGCATATTGAATATTGGAGAAGCAACACTAAGGAAAGATAACAACAGAGCTGAATTTTAGTGTCAATCTTCAGTGAGAGCATGCTTGCAAGAATAAGATTTCACAACTATAACAGATTCATTTCAGAGATGACCAAATGCAACCATACTAAAAGCTTCTGAATGGATTTGATTATTACCGTATGGTGTGCCAACAATCCACCCTGAGACAGAGGATACTTTTGTCCATTGTCCATCAAGATCATTGTCCACCTGAGAAACAATCATACGAGGGCCTTTGGGTTTCACTTTAAACAAAATACAATCTCAAATAGTAATACATCCCAAAGAACAAAAAATGACAACCGATAATATATTCAGGCATCTATTTCGAAGATTTCATTTACGTTGGTTTATAAGTTGAACAAATGGCAGAGGGTGAGTATTGCCTGTACGCTATTTCCAAATATAAAAATATATCTTGGAATTGAGATTCAAATAAAATAAGATTAAATCCTATATAGGAAAAGGAAGGGAAACAGTAGATCTCAAGATCCTGTATGGAAATGAATTCTACCATTGATAGCAGTTCCTATTAAGGTTTCTAACGATGGGTGTTCTAGAAGAGATGAAAAAGCAACTGATGCATGATTAAACCCACTTACAAGCATAAAACAAATTGTAAGACTCTGTGTCACGCTTCAATAAATGAAAATCAAATTGTAGAAAAACTTACTGTTTCTCTGTTTTTTTATCATTCACTTTTAAACACGAGTTGTATTTGTGGTCAGATGCGAGGAAATAATGGCACCTGACCCTGAAATCCGGAGCAGAAAAATCTTAGACCCAAGAAAACATTAACAAAAAACGCAAATTCATATTATGGGTAACTTCGTGAACTAAACAAAACAGAATTACAAAGAAAAAAAAACTACTGGGTTTTACGTGTGGAGAGAGAGAGAGAGAGAGAGAGAGAGAGAGAGAGAGAGAGAGAGAGAGAGCATTCAAATTAATAGAGTGGGTTTTATCAATCTCTCACTTCTTTCAGAAAAGATTAAGAAATAATACATCTTTTTCTATTTGATCCTCAAGCTATGACCTCAGTGCAAATAAAAAAAATAGTCTACCAAAGGGTATATCCATGTGGAGACAGAAAAAATAGTCTACCATAAGACAATTCATCCTTGCACAGATGAAAGATAACATCTAGTAGTGAAAGATCATTTTTAACACTCAACATAACTAGGAAGTAAGGTCTTATTATGTGAAATACAATTTAATGACCAGCTCCTTGATGGAAGTCCAGACTAGGCCAACGTCCCATTTCTTTAACTGGGAAAGGGAAGGTCACTCAAGTGAAAAAGGCAGTTTCAAAAAACAGATAGTTTACCTTACAGCATAGACGAGAAGTCAAAACAGATAGTTCATCTCATTTTTTTAAAAAAAAGGGGTAGTTTAAAGAGAAAAATGGCACATATGCAAGACCTCATGACCTACTTGAAGAGGCCGCATATGGTTTAGCCAAAGAAAGTACCCCTTGCACAAAGCACCAAAATGCCACTTCGACAGCTATAATGCAGCTCAGATTATAGCCATCCAAGGAATTCCTCCAGAAAAAATGAGTGAACACCTACTATCCAAAATTCCTAGCCAATAAAGCTATAAAAGCTAGATTTCTTTGCACAAGTCACAGATATTGAGAGATATAAGTAACTGCCAGAAATTTTTTATTTTATTTTTTAAAAAAAAGACATATATCATGACAATATTAACTTTTTCATGTATGTTTGGATGTACTATCAAATTGAACTGCAATTACACAGTCCCATGAAGTGGAAATAACCAGATTGTAGTTACCTTCCTTAGCATTCATGTTGAGGGTCCAAATTGCAGTTATGATACCTCTAATTTGACTTATTTTCCTAGTTAATCGTGATTTTGGCTCTTCTATGAACTCCTTCCTAACTTACACTTTGTTTCTAAAAAAACTCAATGACGTGATTTACTTCAAAAAAGAAAAATAAAAAATGGGCATGACATCTTACAGTTGACGAATTTCTGCCTGGTTTCACCATTAGCAGCAATACTCTGCCACATAGAAACTACTAAATCACCGAAGACCAAGACGAAGACCAAGAACAGGCAGTTGAACAAATTAAAAAAAAAAAAAAAACAAATCGAAGGAGTTCTACCTGGAAAAGGGTGAGAACATTGGCAACACGTTCGGAAGCTCTTATGTTAAGAGTCCCGTCTACCATCTTTCTATAGAATTCCACCACCTCCTGTTCCGAGATACCAAAGACCTTTGTTTAAGAAAAATTCATGCTGCACACAAATACATAATGAAAATGACAAGCAAAAGATACACAGAACCTGCATCAAGATGGTCATTGTAACACAGGAATTGAACAACAAGAATCCAGCCCTGTAGTAGTTGTCTGGATCTTCTTCCCTTCTCTGCCACCAAGAAAAACCCAAATTGAGAGAACCCCGATCACTAAAATCCTATTCACTAAAAACCCAAATGGCATCTTTTTTCTATCAGGTGACCTAAATCATTCATATGGTGATCTTCATCATAGGATGGGCCCGACCAAAATCAATCCCCTAGACATGGGGCTTGCAAATGAGTGGTTGAGAAAAGATACAGCCATTGAGTCATACTAAATGGGAAAGTTTCACCAATATCATGTTTTGATTATCCGAGAGGAGATTTCGGGGCATGGCACATTTGTAATGTGGCCCACCATATGGATGGTTTGTATTATCAAAAGGCTAAATAATAAAAACTCAAGTCATGAAATCCAACTGCAAATATTGAAAAAGGAAATAGTAAAACCCCAATCATTCAAATGAAGAAAATAGGAACCAGGAAAAATACCCCCAAATCAATAGAGCCCAAGATTTCTGATTCAGGAAGAAGGAAATCATCCAAAAAAAAAAAAAAAAACTGACTCAAATCAAGTAAATATCTAAAAACCTAGAAAACCCTAAAACCACATCCATTAGAAGAAGAAATAAGATCATTCTAGACCAGATAACTAAATTTGAAAACAGAGAAACCCAAATTAGACAACCTCTAAACTCCTAGAAAACCTCATCCATTTAGGTTTTGTTTGGTGGAAAATTGGATCCAATACCACAGTCGTATGTGTTTGTAGTCAAACCAGAATGCGTAATATTTACGACATTGGTAAAATCCCATTCCACCAAACGCGCCCCAAACACCCAAACAGTCTTGTTAGGGAGATCTTACTGCACTAGGCTAAACTCAACTGCTAACCATTGAAAATCAGTAAAACCCAGATTTACAAAAAAAAAAATTAAAAAAAAAAATCAAAAAACAAAAAACCCCAAATCAAGAAGAAATCTAAAAATGAGGAAAACCCAAGAAAAGGGATCATGCCAGATAATTAGAACTCATTGTGTGTGTGTGTGTGTGTGTGTGTGTGTGTGTGTGTGTGTACATACAAACATCACAATCATCTTCCAGAATGTGTGTGCAAAAGCCCAGATTTAGAGACGACCACCAAAAACTCCGCAATAACCCGGAAACATGGGCATATGGAATATAATTCACAAAATATCTCAATGGAGGATATGTGCAAACACAATGTCAAAGACTCAATCCAAGAAAGCTCATAAAACTCAATCTAAACACTTCTTGCTAGTGAAAGCATCACCTCACAGGCAACAATCAAATGCCACTGTTGAAAATCAACCAAACCTAGATTATAAAAACTCAAATCAAAACAACCCAATCAATAGAACCCAAATCCGAAGATACCCAAATCAAGGAAATATCTAAAACCCAAGAAACAGAATCGGGCCCAAATCGTTAGAATTCACACACACACACACACACACAAACATCCATGATAACTTTCAGAATCGACGTGATAAATACACGATTTGGGGACTGCCAAACACTCCCAAAAAATGGGAATATGGAATCCGAAACATGAAATATCCCAATATATGCGTCCAAACGCTGCATAAAAGAACCCAATCCAAAAATACCGAAATCAATAAAAACCGAAAAAACCAAGAATCGCCGAAGAAAAAAAAAGGGATAAAAAAAGAAGAAGAAATCGACCTCGAGTAGGAAATTGCTGAGGCATCGAAGCGCATTTTCTCTCAAATCTTCATTTCGGAACTCGAGGATTATTTCCGGAATCGCCATCGGCCGCTTCATCCATCTCACCTTGTGCTTCTTCCCTCCCTTCTTCCTCTGCTTTGCTTCCGAAAACTCTAGAATGATAGAGAGAGAGAAGAGAGAGAGAAGCAAAATAAAAGAAAGCCCATCAAAGTATAGAAAGAGAGAGATAGATAGGGAGAGTGAGAGTGAGAGGAGAGCGAGAGGGAGAGGCAGAGGCAGAGGCAGAGGCAGAGGCAGAGGGAAAGCGTTCGAGGGGGAGAGGGAGAGGCAGAGAGAGGGAGGGAGAGCACGAGAGAGAGGGAGAGGAAGGAGAACACGAGAGAGAGGAGCTCTCTAGATCGCGTGACGGAGAGAGAGAGAGAGAGAGGGACGGAGAGCGACAGGGATGGAGAGCGAGAGAGATGGAGGGTCGGCGAGCGACAGGGATGGAGAGCGAGAGAGATGGAGGGTCGGCGCTCGAATAGATTAGGGCTCTTTTTTTCTTTTTTTTTTTGCTTTTATAGGGTGTACCCATTGCCCGCAGCCGGTAAAACTGGCCGCGGGTAAAGGGTTGGGCCATCGGTCGGCTTAGGCCCCTTTTGTTGTAGTGCCTAGGAAATGAAGATGGGTGCAATAGAGATGACTGGGCTATATTTGCTCTTGGTAATTATTATGTCATATTGTTTCTAATACGGTTGTAGAGTCAAGTACACGTAACCTAATGTGGAGCTTTGTTTTGATTTATATTAAAACAGAATGCGATTCCAGGGTTGTTGTTAACAGTCTAATCAGTAATATGGTACCACCTTAGTTAATTTGGGATTGGTTCGGGAGACTAAGAAGAAGCTGCGACCCACATATTATAAGCTCACGCGTGGCTAGAGAGCGTACCGCAGGGTGGCAGATGGGTTTGCTCCCAATGGGAGTTCAGGACCTAGAAGTGACAAATTCTAGCAGGCTTCCAACCTTATTTTTTATTTTTATTTTTTTAGTCGGGACATTTTTCTCAGTTGGAGCCTTGTAATTGTCATGATGAGGCTTTTGGGAGATTTTGTACAGGACTCAATGTAGAGTCCAGGTTAGCAACCTATCAGCTCTCTCTTTGCCCTCCCATGGGTTCTAAGTTGGTTAGTTTATTCAAAGAAAAAAAGAAAGATGTTAGCTGGATGCCTTGGAATAGGTTTTAATGATCCAACCCATTTACCTGACATGAGACTCCTAGTAAATGGAAAGTACTAAAAATATTAAATTAGGCAATTACAAACCTCTAATTATTTAAATATTTTTCATATAAGAGCTGGGCCAGGTCAAACGAGGGCTAGGGACAACCTCAGCCCGGCCATTTGTCACTCCTGCTTGAAGCACCTTAAATCAAAATATGGGCCACTTTTTTTTTTTTCCCACTGAAAGGTGGGGGCACACCGTCTATATTTTATTGATTGAAACTTTTTTAAAAAAAAGTCTGAAGCTTCCAAAGTACTTGAGATCAAAACACATATTTTTGATAAGTACATTTGTGGATACACTCATTTGATACACGCACCTTGCCTCCTCATGTAAGCTTAGCATGTGAAACAAATAGAAATGCTAACTTTTTTTGTTTTTTTTTTTGTTTTTGTTTTTTCTAGCTTAACATACTTCCAATGCGTTGATGTTGATGTTGATTTTATTTTCTATCCTTAAGTCCCATAAATGTATAAATTTTGTTTTTGCCAGTCATTCATGACGTTTTCTCCTGTCTTCTTTTCTTTATTATTATTATTATTTTTTAAGTACTTACATATACACTCTCCCCATAAAGAGTTGCTGACTAGATCCCCTTTGAATCACGATATACACTCTCCCCATAAACAGAGTTGCTGACTACATCCCCTTCGAATCACGATATTTTTTTCGTTCTTATTTATGTGTCTTGATTTTTCCCGTCTTCTTTTCTTTATTTCACGATGTTTTCTGTTGTCTTATATTCTTTGTACTTACATATACACTCTCCCTGTAAAGAGTTGCTGACTAAACCCTTTCTAAAGGTACAATGTGCTCGAGCTAACGATAAGTTCCCGTGAGGTCGAGCTGTGTGGACCCCACCGTGATGTGTTTCGACCATCAACACCATGCATTTAATGGTTACCCTTTAAATTATGGGATATCCCAAAAATCAGCCATATACGGAACTTCAGGTGGGCCATACCATCTAAAATTATGTGAAGACACCGTTAAAACATATAAAAGCACTTTGTGGGGCCCAATTGAGTTTTGCATGAGCTTGAAACTTGGTCTGAAGCCTCATTCAAGTGGGACACACATAATGGATGAGCTAGGTTTGCAAACTACATCTCATTGGGCCCTCAAAAATCATTATGAATGTTTTAATGGTGCACAGCCCCTCCCCACTTCTTTATGTGGTGTGGCCCACACAAGTCACGGATTGACTTAATTTTTGAGACCTAGGTCCAAGATGGAATGGTGCATCTGACTGATGGGGTAGATGTTCGAAATGCATCATGGTGGGGCCCACACAGCTCAGCTTGAGGGCATTGTACCTTTTCCATATATATATATATATATATATATATATATATATATATATATATATATATATATATAGGAACATTCAGCTATGCACCGGTTCACGTCATTACGTGCGAACCTTCTTATCAACCGTCAAATTTGACAAACGGTTTTGGATGAAGGCGCTCTTAGCGCGAGCTTGAAAGAACAAGTTTCCTTCTCTCGTACGGCTCTTCACCCTCTCCAAAAGATGCGACGGAAGCCTTTTCATATGAAATTCTTCGGTTAGGATGTTAGGTGGGTCCCATAAGGATGTTAGTGATAAATTCACATCGTCCATACATTTTTTAAAATAATTTTATGGTTTGAACTCAAAACTGAGGTAGATCAAAATCTCAAGTGGGCCACATAGTGTTGATTGAACTCTCACCATTAAAAACTTCCTGGGGCTACCAAATTTTTGGATCAAGTTGATATTTGTGCTTTTTTCCATCATCCAGGTCTTTATGACCTAATCTATAGGTTGGATGTCAAATAGATATCACAGTGGGCCCTAAAAAATATTTAACGGTGAGAATCATTATCACTGCTGCTTCCTTTGGTGTGGTCCACTTGCGATTTGGATCTGCCTCAATTTTAGGATAATGCCTTGAAATGATAAGGAAAAATGGATGGACGAGGTCGATTTCTCAAAAAGATTATGGTGGGCCCCACTTAGGTTTCAGCGCGCAAAAGGCTTTCACAGGAAATCCACGCTTGAAAAAATTGCGCTGCCAATTTTCTGCGAAAGCCTTTCACATTGCGTTGGAAACCTAAGTGGGATCCACCAAGATGTTTTTGAAAAATCCAATTCGTCCATCCATTTTATGAGATCATTTTAGGACATACATTCAAAAACGAGCCGATCCCAATACTCAAGTGGGCCGAAAACGTGAAGATTGAACTTGCATACTTGAAATATTCGTAGGTCACAGAAGTTTTGAATTAGGATAATATTTGTGTTCACAGCTAATCTTAGTAGGAATGACGTTATGAATGGTATATATGGCATGTAAATATCACTGTATACCCCAAGGAGGTTTCAACAGTAGGAATTTCCCTACCCCTTTCCTTCGGTACGGCTCAATTGAGTACAGTATGCCCCTCACTTTTGTCTCAAGTCCTAAAATGAGCTCAAAAAATGGATGAACGGGATAGATTTCTCAAAAACATCACAGTGGGCCCCACCTAGATTTATAGCGGACTTAGCAAAGTGCGTGCATCATGAGAAGACGCGGATTGGATTCAGAGGTTGAGTAGCTGAGGGAGATTGGATACTAATAGAGGTTGAGTAGATGACACGGATTGGATACTGACAGAGATTGAGTAGCCAGACTCGCTACTGAAGTGACGTCACCAAGTTCCGTGGGCCCCACCATGATGTATGTGTTGTATCCCCACCGTACATACATTTGGAGAGATCATTTTAGGATAAGATCCAAAGAACGAGGTAGATCCAAGGCTAGGGTGGACCCCACCATAGAAAACAGTGGTGAGAGTGATGCCCACTGTTGAAACCTTCAAAAGGTCCACCACGGTTTTTATTTGAGATCCAATCTGTTCATGTGTTAACGCATACATGAAAGAAGGGAAAACACAAATATTAGCTTGATGAAAACCTTCGTGGCCCTAAGAACTTTTTAATGATGGGCGTTAATCTCCCCACTATTTTCTATGGTGGGGTCCTCTAGATCTTTGGATCTGACTCATTCTTTGGATCATGCCCTAATATGATCTCTCCAAATGGATGGGCGGTGTAGATACAAAACATACATCATGGTGTAGCCCACAGAACTTGGCAACGTCACTTCATTAGGGAGTCTGGTTACTCAATCTGTCAGTAGCTAATTGGTACCAGACACTGATTTCCTACTAAAGAAGTACCTGCGCTGGGAACCCAAGTGGGGGCCACTATAATGTTTGTGAAAAATCTTCCCCGTCCATCTGTTTTGTGAGTTCATTTTAGGACATTTTACTAAAAATGAACAGTATCCAAAGCTCAATTTAGCCGTATTAAAGGAAAATGTGGTTAGGGAAATTCCTACCGTTGAAACCTCTTTGGGTCTATAGTGATATTTACATACCATCTATACCATTCATAACGTCATTCCTACTAGGATTAGCTGAGAACACAAATATTATCCTTATTCAAAACTTCTGTGACCTATGAATATTTCAACTATGTAAGTTCAATCTTCACGTTTTCGGCCCACTTGAGTATTGGATTCGGCTCGTTTTTGTGTGCATGTCCTAAAATGTTCTCATAAAACGGATGGACGGATTGGATTTCTTAAAAACATCACGGTGGGTCCCACTTAGGTTTCCAACGTAATGTGAAAGGATTTCGCATAAAATTCGTGGTGCGATTTTTCATGCTCGAATTTCCTGCAAAAGCCTTTTCCATGCTGGAAACCTAAGTGGGGCCCACCATAATGTTTTTGAGAAATCTACCCCGTCCATCCATTTTTTCTTATCATTTCAGGGCATTATCCCAAAACTGAGGTAGATCCAAATCTCAAGTGGACCACACCAAAGGAAGCAACAGTGATAATGATTCTCACCGTTAAATAATTTTTAGGGCCCACTGTGATATTTATTTGACATCCAACCTGTAGATTAGGTCATAAAGACTTGGATGATGGAAAAAAAAAACACAAATATCAACTTGATCCAAAATTTTGGTAGCCCTCCAGGAAGTTTTTAATGGTGAGAGTTCAATCAACATTGTGTGGCCCACTTAAGATTTTGATCTACCTCAGTTTTGGATTCATACCATAAAATTATTTTTAAAAATGTATGGACGGGTGGATTTATCACTAACATCTTGGTGGGACCCACCTAGCATCCCAATGGAGGAATTTCATGTGAAAAGGCTTCCGCCGCATCCTTCGGAGTGGTTGAAGAGGCGTGCGAGAGAAGGAAACTCGCTCTTCCTTCATGCAGACCATTTGCCTAATCCGACGGTTGATAGGAAGGTTCGCACGTAATGACGTGCGAACTGGTGTGTAGCTGAGAAACGACCTCATGGGAACTTCCCATGAGGTCAAGATGTGTGGGCCCAATCGTGTTGTGTGTCAAACATCTACACCGTGCATTTGATGGGTACCCTTAAGATTATGGGATATGATCCCAAAAATTAGCCATATATGGAATTCAAGTGGGCCATAGCATCTATAAAACCATGTGAAGACATGCCTAAAACATATAAAATTAAAGCACTTGGTGGGCCCATCTGAGTTTTGGATGTGGCTAAAACTTGGTTTGACCCCTCATCCAAGTGGGACACAGACAATGGATGGGTTGATTTGTGAACCACATCTCAGTGGGATTAACAAATGATTATGAATGTTTTAAAGGGAGGGTAACCCCTTTCAACTGTTGTATGTGCTGTGGCCCACCAAATTCATGGATCGACTTAATTTTTAAGCCCATGGCCCAACATAGAATGGTGCATCTGGCTGATGGGTTAGATGATCGACACGCATCACAGTGGGGTCCACACAGCTGACCTCATGGAAAGTTCCCATGAGCTCGATCGCATAGAACCTTTTCCTCTATGTGTGTGTGTTCGACACGCATCATGGTGGGGCCCACATAGCTCGACCTCATGAAAAGTTCCCACACACACATGCGTGCGTGCACACACACACACACACATATAGGAAAAGGTTCTATAGAGTCGAGCTCATGGGAACTTTCGATGAGGTTGAGCTGTGTGGGCCCCACCATGATGCTTGTCGAACATCTACCCCATTAGTCAGATGCATCATTCCATGGTGGACCTAGGGCTTAAAAATCAAGTCAATCCATGACTTGTGTGGGCCACACCACATACAAAAGTCAAGAGGGGTTACCCTCCATTAAAACATTCATAATCATTTGTTGGGCCCACCGAGATGTGGTTCTCAAATCTAGCCCATCCATTATGTATGTTCCACTTGGATGAGGGGTCAGACGAAGTTTCACACGCATCCAAATTTCATGTAGGCCCCATCAAGTGCTTTTATATGTTTTAGGCATGTCTTCACATTATTTTAGATGCTATGGCCCACCTACATTTCTTATACGGCTAATTTTTGAGATATCCCATAATTTAAAGGGGACCCATCAAATGCATGGTGTTGATATTCAACACGCATCATGGTGGGGCCCACATAGCTCGACCTCATGGGAAGTTCCCATAAGCTCGACCGCATAGAACCTTTTCACATAATGTATTCCTTTTTCTCAGAGGAACCTTTTAAATTCTTTACTCACATCAAAAGGGATTCTACAGAGGAGAACATTTAGGCGACTCGATCAACCAAAAAAAAATGCCTAGGGCTGCCTATCGTAAGAAAAATTATACATCGAAACTTAAAACCCAGATCCTTTACTAACAGTACCCAGCCTCTCACTTGATCCAAGAAAATTAAACCTTGAATGGGGCGTGGAAGGGTGAACTCCCCCTCAAAGATCATTTGTTCTTGAGATAAGCTTCCAAGCTTTGTCAAACCGTCCACAACCTTGTTGATTTCCGTATGTATCACTTGCATGTGGTGATGGCGTTTTCATCCTTAGTTCAGAGGAGAGATTGAGTAGCATGGTGTAAATCAGATGTATTTTACCACGCTGCTCGACCGGTCGAGTGGGTTACTTAACCGGTCGAGGGTGGTGCTCGACCAGTCGAGGCCTGACTCGACTCAAAGTTCAACAACCAATTGTGTTTATTCTTCCGCGTTGCTCGACCGGTCGAGGGTCCGCTCGACCGGTCGAGGACCTTACTCGACCAATCAAAGTGACACAAATTCATGTCCGGATTTTGTGCGGATTGCGCAAATTTGAGGCAGTTTTTACAGAGGTACGGAAAGGAGATTCCTAAACTATAAATATAGGTCCCTAGGGCTGTTCTAGGTAATGAAAGAGAGTTTCCTAAAGCTTTGCAAGGGTTTACTAAAGGGTTTAGGCCTATCAAAGGTGAGAGAGAGAGAGAGGAAGCTTGTGGAATGGAGGTTCTGCTCGTAGAGGTAATCTAGTATGCACTCGACATCTTAGCGCTTTTACATCCTCATAATCGGTGAGATCTCTCTGTTTTCTTTATTCTCTTATTGTTCATCCACTCCTATGTGAGTGAAGAAGGTTTGATCCAAGCGGTGTGTGCTTGTGATCGATTGTAACGTTCTACTTCATAGTGAATTGTTGCTCTGGACGAGGTCCAGTGGTTTTTACCTCTTTGAGGGTTTTCCATGTAAAAATCTTGTGTCTTGTGGTTTATGCTTTGATTTATTTCATTGCTTTTATTATTCTATAATTCTGGTGTTTTTGGGAGGCTAGATCCTAAGGTTTTGTGCAATGGCCCCCAACACATGGGTATACATGTGCAGCTATCAGACCATCCAAATTGCGGGGCTCATAGTGGATGGAGCATATATAGCAGAAAAGTTAGATGGATCTAGAAACTAAACCATTAAATTTCGGTCGATGAAAATTAAAAAGTTGCTGGTTCATCCATTGCTGAAAATCAGGTGGTTAACATCATCAACACGACTTAATTTTCTTGGTTAGGTCTGTCCCGTCTGCTGTCAAATCAATGATTTGGGTGGTCCATGTGATATGTGATCATGTGGATGTGCATAAATAGGTTGTCACCATCTTAATTAAACCAGATGAATACTGCTCTAATTTATGAGAGTATACCATTCCCCTCCATTTTGCTAGATAACATTCCCAAATATTACAATAGGATGCGTCCAGACTATTTCCATTGGATACAACAAGGTCCGTTTGGGAACAAAACGTACGCTCCAGCAGCATAAAGGTATATGGCTAAAAAGTCTTCAATATTAGAAAATCTTTCTACCTTTGAATCAAATCTCCACTATCGAATTAATTGTCCACAAACAATAATAAATGAAAAAAAAAAAAATCTTATATAGTGAAGAGCTTCCTCATTAATGGGTATCCTCCATCAACAACAGTCAGGCCTACCTTCTATATTTCTTGGTTTAGAAAAAAAATCTAATGGATACTGACAACAGATCGAACAGAGGTGTCCAAGATCCATGCGGTCACCATGGGTTGTTACTGTGACATCTACCCTGCTGGGATCGGATTCAGTAAGGTCGGGGTAACACCTAGTTCGGTCAGGCATTGACCAGGTGGCCCACCTTCATGTATGTACTGTATATCCATTTTGTCAGCTCATTTTAGGACATGGGTCCAGAAAATAAAATAGATCCAAATCTTGGATGGACCACACTACAGGAAGCCGTGGTGATTGAACGACGGCCATTAAAAATTTCTCATGAGCCCACTGTTATTTGCCTTCCAATTTGTTGATAACGTCACACAGACCTGGATGATGGGAAAACACAAATATCAGCTTATCCAACGATTCCGTGGCTTATAAGAAGTTTTTAATGGTCAATCACCACTATTTCCGCTCGAGTGTGGTTCAGTTGGGATTTGGATCTGCTTCAATTTGGGCCATGCCCTAAGATGATCAGAAAACGGAGGACAATATGGATATATATTCACCACACATACATCAAGATAGGCCCAACGGTTATGGCCTGACCCAACTAGTGTCTCATTGACCCGATCGAATCCGCTCTGCAATCTGCTCATCCATCAGGTGTGACATCTCATAGTCTCCATACATCTCTGATTCAGCTTCATCTTAAAACTCTGGTAAGCCTCAGCAGGGAAATGATGTGAAATCACTACCAAAGCCTCTAAGGTGCATTCTTCTTTAGCAGGGTGTGGCAGATTTTTGGAGGGTCCCTCTGTCTTGGTGAGTCACACCAGATGAATGGATTGGATTGAATGGAACATATGCACTGGACCCATATAAAAACCTATCATTGATGTCTATTCATCAGTGTTCCTTGTGGTGTGGCCAATCTTAGCCCTTGATAAGGATGATATTTTGGCGTGGGGTCCAGTACCGAGAGGGTTCACTTGATGGTTGAGTGGATGTCACATACAAAACGGTAGGATCCACAACAGGAGGGCATCGTACCTGTTTTGTTTAAGAGGCGTTGCATGGGATTCAAGTTCCAAGTTGGGATGAGGACAACAACTACCAACTGAAACGAGCCATGTTGCCTTCTTCGGGGGGATTTTTCCCTATAGCGGCCTGCCTTTTCGGTCATGTGTGTGTGTGTTTATTTATTTTTTAAATTGGAATTATATTATTCTCAAACTGAAAATAAGGGTTCTCACCCGATGAACAGAGTGGATTTCACCTATTCAACATGGTGGGTCCCACAGAAGTTGAGTGTTTGACGCTCTAGGTAGAACCGGTTTTCCTAGTTCAAGACAGAAGCTTCTGCCAAAAACCACCGCCCGGAAGATCCGTTCATGTCGTGTTGGAATATGTTTTATTGATGGGATGAGAAATTATGGTATTTGTCCTTTTGGTACTATTTGAGTTTTGGGAGTTATCATATCTAGATAGTTAAACTCTAGTGATAGTATACAGGTAAGACTATTTTCACCGTTCGAATTGTTGGGCCCACTGTAGATGCAGCGATCAAGCAATCATAACTAGCTAATCAACGGCTGTAAAATGTATGTTAAAATTGAGATGTTGAGTGGTCTAAATTCAACTGAAAAACCAGATTTCCACCGTCATCCGTTTCATGTAATTTGGGATGTAATCGGGTTAGAAATATATGTCTCTACCAATGCATGCCTTCACAAGTGTGCCATGCTTGTGGTAAGCAAATCACCATACTTTTTAAAATGGTGGTGAACAATCACCCAGAATTATAACGCCTAGAGGCCCATATTTGAGTGATCTTAATTGTTGATATTAGGGGCCACTAAAGATGTAGCATGACTAAATCTTTTATATTAATTGCAAAATACACCCCATCCATGGCCGCAAAATACACCCAAATATGTCCTCAGCCTTCCATAAGGAAAGGGTGCTGATTGACATCGTATACCCCTTAAAACTTCTTATAGACCACGATAGTTTTGGATCAAACTAATATTTATGTTTTGGATTCTCCTAGGTGAATCTTATGAACATTTTGGATTGGCAAATAAACTTTAGTATTGGGAACCGTGAAAGCACATAGAGATAAATCAAGCAAAGTACTACCAATCGCACAACTAAGTCCAAACACAAACAATCCGAATTTTACATGAAAAAATTTTTACGAGAAAAAATCATAATACAAAGTGACCAATAATGGATTATATATGAAAGCAAAAATATAAGAGATAGAGTGTTATCAATTTGAACAAGCCTTGAATCTACTTCACAAGCCCAAGCTATGTCCTTGAAACTCTTATGAACGAATTAGAAAGCCCTAGAACTCTTCTCCCCCTTCCCGATATATATGGTATGACAATTGGAATAGGAAACAAATCCCGCACTTACGCAATTTTGCATGCACTCGATAACAGTTTCAATGGGACTTTGATGGTATTGACGATTTGTCGATAACATCGAGTAAAACACCAAAACATTTCAGCAACAAAATCTAAATTTTACGAATTTTTCCAATGGCATTAAGCATCTATAGAGGAAGCGGATTGCATACTGAGTGACTTAGTACACTTAGTGTACTGAGTAACTAAGTACGCTTAGTGTACTGAGTAAACTCTATGGGGTCCATCGTGATTTAAATATTTTATCTACTCTGTCCATCCATTTTAACATATAATTTGAGGGCTAAGCCTAAAAAATGAAGTAAGTCTAATTCTTAAGTGGACCTTACCACCACGGAAACAGTGTGAATTGAAATTCTACTGTTGAAAATTTCTTAAGGGCCACAGAAGTTTTAAATCAAGCTGATATTTGTATTTTCCCTTCATCCATGTCTATGTTGTAATGCCCCGATTTCTAAAACTCGAGTACGATACTCGTTTTCAGAAATCTAGGAGTTTATAGATCAGAGAAACAGCGGAATGTAAACTCAGAGTGCGATAGCAAAAAGAAGCATATGTAATCATGTGAACCCAAATATTTGACCCACCCAGCTGGGGGTTTTAGTTACAAAATTCCCATAAGTTTCCAAAATACTAAACCACTGAAATTTAAGTATCAAACTACTGATGGACTCTAAAATACGCCGCTGCTTCCACTACCAAAAAATCGAGCAAAGGCTATGGAGGTTGAAAACTTTTAGCTACAGATTTAATCCGTAGCAATATAGCTATGAATTTAATCCGTAGCTATAGCCTAAGTGCTCTATAGCTAAAGCGTACCTCCCTACCTAAAACATATTAAATATAGATGGTGCTTAAGAGGATCCATGAGGTCCATTGGAATATGTGTGTTTGATCTAAGCCGTCCAAAAATTCTGATATATAATTTTAGTGCATGCGACCAAAAATTATGTAGATTAAATGTCTAACTGGACCACACCATAAGAAATAATATAAATTAAATTTCTAATGTTAATATGTTTTGTGGTCTCCTTACAGATTCGATCTAACTCATTTTTTTTATTAGCACTTCAAATAATAATTTAAAATTAATGGACGGAGTTAATATATGAAATACATCACAGTGGGCCCTACGGTCTTAAAACCATAAAATGTCCAGGGAGCCGTCTGTCACGCGCCCCTCCAAAACCCCAAACCCCTCCAAAAACAAAACCCCCATCCGCCATTTTCTCCTGCTCGCTGATGAACTCATCTCTCCATCTCTCTCTACCAATGGGACTTTGTAGAGGAAGCGGATTGCGTACTGAGTAAACTCTGTGGGGTCCATTGTGATTTAAGTGGACCTCACCACCACGGGAAATAGTGTGAATTGAAATTCTATCGTTAAACATTTCTTGAGAGCCCCAGAAGTTTTGAATCAAACTGAAATTTGTATTTTCCCTTCATCCTTGTCTGTGTGATCTTATGAATAGGTTGGATGATAAACAAACATCCCAATGTTCCCTAGCAAGGTTTCAACAGAGGAACACCAAGTCAGCTTTGAAAAATTGGAACAAGGATACCTTTGGCAACATCTTTGAGCAAATCAAAACGTCGACAGAGCAATTGGAGAAGCTTGAATAGTCGACCATCTCCTCGCCCTCCTCTCACCTTGTCAAGCCTTGTCAGGGAAAGAGCTAATTTGTCCCGCCTTGAGCTCCTTGAGGAGGTGTTTTGGAAGCAAAAATTCAGAAACAGATGGTTAAAAGAGGGAGATAGAAACTCAAAATTCTTCCACGCCTCCATTTCTGACCGCCTCAAAAGATCCCAAAGCAGGCAGATTAACCTTCAGGACGGTACAATGATTTCATACCACTCCCAGATGAAACGTCCAGCTACTGACTTCTTTGAGACCTTATTCTCAGCAAAACCAGTGCCGCAGGCTGGGGAACTCATCAGCCTCATCCCTCCCCTGGTCTCTCAAGCGGACAATGCGTCCCTTATAGCTCCGGTTTCCTTGGAGGAAGTTAAATTGGCGATTTTAGCGCTTCCACCTGACGGGGTGCCAGGCCCAGATGGTTTCTCTGGGGCATTTTTTCAGTCCTGCTGGAGCATAGTGGCGCCAGATCTGCATAGAGCGGTCAACTTTCTTTTCCAGGGAGGTACGCTTCCTCGGGCCTTCTCTGCTTCTCTTCTATGTTTAATTCCCAAATGTATAGCCCCAAAGTCCTTTTCTGATTTCCGCCCTATTAGTCTCTATAACTGCGTATACAAGATCTTCTCTAAGGTCATTGCAACTAGGCTCAGCACCTTACTGCCAACGCTAATTTCTGAAGAGAAAATGGCCTTTGTTAAGGGTCGGTGTATGGTGGACAGTGTTGCCTTGGCGCAAGAACTTCTTTGAGACATAGACAGGAAGATCAGGGGTAGTAATATTATCTTCAAAATTGATCTGGAAAAGGCTTATGACTGGGTAAGCTGGTTCTTTCTAAAAGATGTTGTCCTTCGATTTGGCTTCGACCTTTCCTGGATCTCGCTGGTTGAGAAGTGCTAGGCAGGGCCCTGGTTCTCGGGTCTTTTCAACAAAGAGTCTACGGGTCAGAGAGAGGCCTCTGCCAGGGAGACCCAATCTCTCCTAGTCTCTTTATCCTTGTCATAGATGTCCTCAGCCGGGGCATTAACAATCTGATCGCTTCCAACTTATGTCAGCCCTATCAAACCAAGAGAGGAGCCCAGGTCATCTCCCACCTTCTATTTGCTAATGACATAACAATCTTCATCAATGGTAACTACTCCTCTGTCAGAAACTTGATGTCATTTCTGGTTAATTTCAATAGCGTCTCGGGTCTCAAGATAAACAGGGCTAAAAGCAGCCTCATTACGTCCTCCAAAATGACCTTGAGAAGGATTCGGGCTACAGAAAGGATTACCGGGTTTTCTAGATCGCCGTCTTCGTTCCGCTTCCTCGGTGTCCCTCTCACCAAAGGGAAAATCAGAGTTTCCCTATTTCAAACCATGACAGAGAAAATTTTGGCGCGCATTTCGGGATGGAAGGCCCGATTTCTCAACCAGGCTGCAAGATCTATTCTCATAAAGCATGTTCTTGAGAGCATCCCAATCCACACAATAGCGACAATAGATGTCCCGAAGAAGATCCTGGTGATGCTCGAATCCGCTTTTGCCGACTTCTTCTGGGGTGGTCTGAAAGCAATAAAAACCTCCATTGGATAAGTTGGAGGAAAATTTCTGGCCCTACCAAAGAGGGAGGGCTGGGAATCCCTCCATTAAAGGAGATTGCTGCGGCCTTGAGACTGAAGAGGGCCTGGTCCATTTTCTTTAGCCTCGACAGTAGCCTCTGGGGGTCTTTCATGCGTTCAAAATATGACATAAATGAGATTCGTGTAGCCTCCAATCAGCAACATTCCGATTCCCCCTCGTGGAAGAAGTTAGCAATCTTGCACGACCTCTTGCTCGTGAACTCTCGCCTACTTTTGGGGGATGGCAACAACAGTTTCTGGGAGGACAACTGGACGGGGCAAGGACCTCTAAAAAATTAGATTCAAGGCAGCATTTCCCACTCCCTTCGGCACTTGCAGGCTAAAAACTTTATTGGGTCTGAGGGTCTATCGGCACCCCTACCTCCCGATCTTCCAGATTCCGTTCGGCTTCACATCTTATCGGAAGGCCTGGCCCTTAATCAGGGGCGAGACAAGACGATATGGGTCAGGGAGAAGTCGGGTCTCTTCTCCACAAAATCAGCTAGAACCCTCACTTGTATCTAAGGCCAAATTCATCTGTGGGCCAAGTGGCTGTGGCACCCCCAACTTCTTCCAAAAATCAAAATTTTTGTCTGGAATATCATGAACAATGCTGTCCCCGTCTATTCCAACGTCAAGACCAAAGGAGTACACTTGGCTTCCTCTTGCGGGTGCTGTATGCCGCCTAATCAAAGGGAGGAATCCCTTGACCACTTTTTTGTGGATGGAGATGGCGCGACACCCATATGGCGTCACTTCTCCACTGTTCTTTCAGTTGCTTTCCCGAACCAGTCCACCGGGGGAAGGCTTTCTCAATGGTGGGCCTTGGCCAACAACTCCTCTCCAACGGGTGTCATCAGGGGTCTTCTCCCAACCCTGATCCTCTGGGAGATCTGAAGGGCTAGAAACGCCCAGCGTTATGTTGGTGTCACCTCCAACGCCCATCAGATCTTTCTCCATATTCGTTTGTGGCTCTCCCTTCTCGTCAAGGAGTTTCCCCTCCCTCCGTGTAAGAACAAGACTAATAGAGATGCCGTCTTGGATCTCCATCTCCCTGGTAACCCTTCTCATCTCCGCTCCATTTCTTTTATGAAGTGGTCTCTGCCTGCCCACGGGAGAGTCAAGCTCAATGTAGACGGGTCCTCAAGAGGCAATCCGGGCCCAGCGGGAGGAGGAGGGGTCTGTCGGGGTGCTAAAGGTGAGTTCCTCTTTGCTTTCTCTAAGGCATACGGGCTCCAACTTTCTTGCTAAGATCAAAGCTACCATTCATGGCCTTCAGATTTGTTACAGAAAAGAGCTTTTTTCAGTTGATGTGGAAAGCGATTCACGCTCTGTGGTGGAGGTCCTATTGAGCCAGGCTAACAGCCCCTGGATCGCGCACTACTGGAAGATCCAATTTAGATTGATTTGCTCTTCAGGTTCTTTTTCCATCTCCCATTGTATGAGAGAGACAAACAACGTTGCTGACAGCCTTGCACGTTGGGCTAGCGCTAATCAGCGATCGAGAACTTATGAAGCCACTTTTGATCTCCCTTTGCATGCGCACCCGTGGGGAGCTGGTTCTAGATAGGACAGGCCTCGGCTTTGTGCGGATTTCTTAGCTGCTCCCTCAGGCTTGTGTTTTTTAGTTTGCTCTCCCGTTCTTCCTTTCGCGGTGCCTGTTTTTTGCTCTGGGGGGCGGGCGTTCTACTCGGTAGTTTGTGTTAGTGTAGCTTACGATTGGTGGTCCCAGTCCTTTTTGTTTGGGACCACCCGAATGCATGTACATGGCTTTGTTGAATGAAATTCAGTGGCAAGCGCCTTTTAAAAAAAAAAAAAAAAAAGAGGTTTCAACAGTGGAACTCATTATTCCCATTGTTTCCTGTGGTGTATGGTCCACTTGAGCTTTGGGCATACTTATATTTTGAACTTAACCATAAAATTAGTTGAAAAAACAGATGAACAGCATGGATAACCCACATACATTCACTGTAGGCCCAACTGATTTTACTCAGTACGATCAAAGCATACTAGTAACTCAATACGCAATCCAATTTCATCTGTAGATGGCCTCGAGTGGTCTTTTGATGGCCCATATGTTTACAAATTTAAGACATCAACAACAACGAGTCCTAAGAAGGTTTCAATAGTGTCATTATGCCCGCTTTTTCCCGTGGTGTGGTCCACTTGGGCTCTGGTCTGCTTTATATTTTATGATCAAGTTTTTAAATGATATGGCAAGATCTATGGACGGCATAGATAAAGCATATACATCACGATGGGGCCCAAAGATGCGCATCCCTGGTTAGAAGTTGGAACCACTTATATTATTGCTACTACCTAATTTACCGTAATTATGCTCAGGTAATGATCCTAACCTTTGATTTTCAAAACAACTTTGAACGTGTGGAAGAATGTGAATTAAACTGTTCTAGTTGCATAATGAACAGGAAGTTTGGTAGACAGTGGTAGACTGTGTGCGTTTCGGGTCCTTACTCTTGCTTGGGTGGTAGACTCCCAGGAGTTTAAACTCCCGGTCAAGGGTTCGAGTACCCATAGGTGGTGAAATTCCACCAGCGTGACTGTGTGTAAATAAAAATAAAATAAAAAAGACTGCGTTTCTCTACGCATCAACAGCAAATGGACGGACTAGATCATTTATGTCCAAACTCCGACAACAGTGTAGACGGGAGTACTACTATCCTGCTTTCAGATCCGCCTCAAACAGAGATGCAAACACACGCATTTCGGGATCGGGCAACACCAAACCAATCTCAATCCCGCCTTCTTCTTCTCTGCTATCGCCAATATACATAGCATCGGTTTTCTCAATGGATATCACTTCAGTCTTCTTGGGTCTTCCCCACCCAAAATCCGTATCATATACCCGAAATTTCGGCGACCCGGCAACCGTTATGACACGCTGCCCCATCACAGAATTCATTCTGGGAAACCATGTCTCCGCGCAATCCAAAACCCCACCCAATAACCTTTGAATTTCTCTCCCAATCGCCTCCGCTGCTAAGAATATCCCATCTCCGCTTGCCAAATCTCTCCCCTTCGCCTCCGCGAAGCACCCGCTAAGACAGTTCCCGAAATATGTAGCGGGTATCGGCGGGTCCAAGCGTGCCCGGGAATCCACCAAAGGGACAAAGTGGACGGTCTTGTCGTCGGCGTCGTCACCTCGTGCTTTCACCAGGCAAACCCAGACGTACGCGCACGTTAGCACGAACGCTGAGCAATGGAAGGGATTCCGAGTCGCCGCGACTCGGTCCATGACTCGCTTCCTGAGTCTCTCGATTTCTGCTCGGCTCAGAACAAAGGTCGCTAGAACCATGTTCGAACGAGTTGCACTACTGCTGACTACTACTTGCGTGTGCTCGAACTTGAATTCCGACATCTGCTTCAAGAAGAGTCGCTTGAGCCAATCGCGATCGGCTAACACTGTCCTGTCGTAGGATGGGTGGGACGTGATCAGAGATTCATCTCCGGTTCTGCAAATGGACGACCAAGATTTTATGAAATGGGTCAAGCTACGGCCATCAGCTGCTACATGATGCAGGGAGATTCCGATGGAGATGCCAGTGTTTGGGAAGATGGTGACTTGCAAGGCCAGTAGAGAAGATGGCTGCAACTCAGATAAAAGAGGGTAGAATTCCGCAATATCTCTTGGATGGTTTTGTACGAGTCGGTGGAAGTCGGCATCGGACTCGGCGATGGTTAGCGGGACCGAGTCGCCGTCGACATAGCGGATCTCGTGATCGCCGGTTTCAGGTGACTGTGTCAGTTTACCGGCGAGAGGATAGAAGAGATGGAGGGCGAGGGAGAGAGAGTGTTTCAAGTTGGGAAGGAAGGATTTTAGGAAGTGGGTGGTGGTCTTTTCATCAGGTTTATTGGGAAATTCGTAGAAGAAAAGGCGTTGGACGGGAGGAGCCGGCACCCAGCTAATGTCGAAGAGGGTGAGAGGGAGGATGGTTTCTCGTACGTAGCCTGCAGGAGGAAGGACCCGACAAAGGTCGAGCACCTTCACGGTGTGGCCTGACTTCATTGAGAGAGAACAGGAAAGAAAGAAAGAACAGTGAAATCTCTCACCGAAGCACAACCTTTTTATAACTGTAAAAACCTACCCTCAGCTTATGGATTATTGCTACTACATCCCCTCTATATATACTTGAGAAAAATACACTTGATGAAGAGATCGTTCTGCAGACATGTGGGACCACTGCTATTTTTTAAAAGGGATCCAAACCGTGCATTAGGATCTCCCTGCTACGAAATAGGGAGCCGATTCGGTCAGATGGGGATAACACTCGAGTTCGGTGAGGCTGTGACCTTCTGGCCTACCTTGATTCGTGTATTGTATATCCTTGCCGTCCATCTGTTTTGCCAGATCATTTTAGGGCATGGCCAAAAAATTAGCAGATCTAAATATCAGGTAGACCATACCACAGGAAAGATTGTTAATTGGACATTAAAAATTCTTGTGGACCATAGAATTTTGGATCAAGCTGATGTTTGTTTTCCCTTCGTCCTAATACGTGTGACTTTATCAACTGGTTGGATTGCAAATAAGGTGGGCCGTATGAAAATTTTAATGGTGGGCGTTCAATACCACTGTTTTTTGTGGTATGGTCTATCTGAAATTTCGATCTGCCCTCATTTAATTCATGTTCTAAAATTAGCCTTGTATATATGATAACAAGTACATCAACGTGGCCCCCACCGTCACAAGCTGACAACTCGGTGTTACCCTTATCTGGCCGAATCCCATAAATATAAGACCCAAAAAATCAGCTTAATGAAATCATCAGTTGGAACTAAGATTGTGTCCTACCCCCACCGGTCTCCAACTGGGAATGTGCAGGAGCATTGAGTTATGGGTCTTATCTACACCGTCCATCCAATCATTTTAAAATATAGGACCAAAATTTAGGTAGATGACCACACCACAAGAAGCAGCGGTGATAATGATTCTAATTGTTGAAACTTTTCTACAGCTCACTGTACTGTTTATTTGCCATCAATTCATTTTGTCAGCTCATTTTAGGGCATAGGCTAAAAAATGAAGTAGATCAAATTCTCTGTATGACTACTCCCACTCCCAACATGGGAGCGATTAAGTGTTAGTACTAGAGTTGGGCATTTCATACCCGAACCGGTGGATCAGGCCCGATCTAACCTGATTCTGATGTAGAACGTGTCATAGATACGTTTCTAGTATGGTTGGGCCAAAAGAAGATGGACCGTAAATTGACCATAACTTTTGATCCGGGTATCGTTACAGGGCGCACAACCTATCAATCTTTACTGAAACGGGCCATCCGAGGTGAACCGACCCACAAAAGTGGGTCGCATCTGTCCGTTTCGTCAGAAAATGCGCACTTTCAGCTCAAAAACGAATTTTTAGGAAAATTTTACTATTTTTAGTAATTTCGAATTTTTTAAATATTTTTAGAGTTTTAGATTTTCTTTCCTTTTAGAAATAACTTTTAGTTATACTAGGACTCTTCTAGAGAAAGTTTATTTGTAATTTTTATTTTTTAGAAATTAGGCCTTAGAAGAGTTTTATTAGAATTAGGATTTTTATTAGAGTTAGAATTTTGCTATTTTTGGTAATTACGAATTTTAGTTTATTTTTTTCCTATATTAATGGTGTAAGGAGACACATTATGAATTATCACTTATTCATTAATCTATTTTAAATTTATTTAGAATTTATTTCTATTTTCTGCTCTCTTTTCTCGTGGATTCGAGAAAGTCTCTGTGAGGAGTCCAGAGAAGTTCCGTGGATTCTAATAGTTATCCGAGGAAGACGACGGTGCTCGACCTCACGTCCTCCCCTCAAGTCGTATTCGAACAGAACCGATGGTCGATTGGTCGATCGGGTAGCATATCCCGATTAATTTCGGTCAAATCTGGACCCTGACCGAACCGACCCGATCCGATTGAATCCGATTCCGCATATATATATATATATATATATATATATATATATATATTTTGTGTGTGTATGTTTTTTTTCTGTTTTACTTTTACCGCCTAGGCTTTACAATTCGGCGCCAAAAAATCCATCCTAATGTACACTTGAGCCCGTCCCTATCTCTCTATCTCTCTCCATCTTTCTATATCTGTGATTCTCTCTCTATATCTGCTTCTCTATTTTTGTTGAAGAAGAAGGTGAGAAGAAGGTTTCAGAACTTGGATTTATCTGCTGGAAAGAGATATATGAGAAATGAATCATACTTGTGTTCAGAAGAGATAAAGAGAGTCGTGTACGAAGCGGATGGACTCAGGTAACATCAACAAGTTTTTTGGGTCTGATAATGAGGTATGTCTTATATCCAAACCGTCCATCCAGTTGGCGAGCTCGTTTTAAGGCTTGAGACAAAAAATAAGACAGATCTAACCATCAACTGGACCACACTGCAAAAACTAGAGGGAGATTGAACATCTACCATTGAAACACTTTTTAGGGTCAAGTTTTGGATCAATATGAAATTTGTTTTTCCTCTTCAATCATGTACTTGTGACCTTATGGAACCTGTTTTTTCAGGTACTTGTGACCTTATGAACAAACTGGATGTAAAATAAACGTTATGGTGGGCCTTACAAATTTTTTAACGGTGAAAATCATTATCTCCGCTGCTATTTATGATGTGGTCCAGATGATCTGTGGATATAATTCATTTTATGGATAATGCTCTAAAATGATCTCTAAAAATAGATGATCGAACGGTGTAGATTTTGTAAATAGGTCACTATGGGGCCATGTAACGTGGATCTCCTTTGAACCGTTCATATAACCTAGAGCTCAAGGAGTGTCAGTGCTCGTCTTCGCACCACACGTACCTAGATCAGCTAGCTAGCTGGTGCTAACTGTACTTGGAGGGAGACGGATCGGCTACTCCCCCCGTGGCTGATCGTCGGTGCTCTGTGGGCCTCACCATGATGTACGTGTTTCATCCATTCTATTCATCCATTTTTACAGATCATTTTAGGGCTTGATAAAAAAAAAGTATAGGGACATAAATATTAGGTGGGCCACACTACAGCAAAATAATAATGAATGAATATTCACCATTAAAATCCTCCGAAAGCCCACTGTACTGTTTATTTGAAATCCAATCGGTTGATTTGGTCATAAAGACCCAAATGAAGGGAAACAGTAGATATAAGCTTGATCCAAAACTTTTATTGCCCCCAAAACATTTTTAATGGTCAAAATTCATTCAACATTGTTTCCTGTAATGTGGTCCACTTAAGATTGAGATATACTTTTTTCACATCATAAAATGATATATAAAAATAGATGGACGGCATGGATGACACACATACATCATGGTGGGCCCCACAGAATACCGACTACTAGCCACTTGAGAGTTACAAAGCTTCTTCGAGAAGCTATCTGTATGTGGTGTGGTGTAAAGCTTCTTCAAGAAGCTATGTTTATAGTGTAAAGCTTCTTCAAGAAGCTAATTGTCCGTTTTTTTTTTTTTTTTCCTACTGAGTGAGTAAATTATGTGGGGCCCATCTTGAACTTTTTTGGTTTATCCACACTGTCCATCAGTTTTTTATCCGAACCTTACTCAATCCAATCCGACTCGGTTTTCCTAACCGAGTCAGACTCGGATCGATTCAGGCCACCATGAGTTCGGATCTATTCGAGTTAAATGACCTGGATCCGGTCCCAAATCGGATCAAGTTCGGGTCGGGACCTACAAATTTTGAACCTGGTCGAGTTGGACCAAATTCGATCTGATTCGGTCCGATGCCCAACTCTAGGTGTTACCCTTACCGTGGGGCACACGTTAATGTGTTGTATATCCCTGCCGTCCATCCCTTTCTCTATAGTATTTTAGGATGCATTTCCAAAAATTAAGCAGATCCAAATCTCAAGTGGACCACACCACAAAAACAGTGGTGATTGATTGTCTCACCATTAAAAATTCCAAAGGGCCCATCGTATAGTCTCCGTAATGTTTATTTCACATCGAACCTGTTGATAATGTCAAGAAGACATAGATGAAGGGAAAATACAAAGATAAGCTTATCCAAAACTTTTGAGGCTCATAAAATGTTTTTAACAATCATTTATCATTTTTTCTAGTGGCATGGTCTACCTGAAATTTGGATCTTCTTAAGGTTCGTGATCACATCCTCAAATAAGAAGGAAAAACAGATGAACAGTGCGGATATACAATAAATACATCAAGATGGGCCCCACACGTTTGGAGTAACACCCGCTGAGGTGTTACACGGGTAACAACTAATCTGCTCCCCTTGATCAACACAGTCGATCCGCACTGAGAGGACCAATGATTCGGACAATCAGTCATCGTGGCTAGCCATTTTCGTAAGGATAAGACCGAGTTCAATGAGGCTCCGACATTGCAGATTTGCTTGGTCCAGCAACATCATGGCGAGATTTCATTGGTCCAGCGACATCGTTGATAATGTATAATCCATTTCTAACGGCGACACGACATGGACACGATAGGACTCACCCAACATCAGTGTGAATGTATAATCCATTTCAGGCCTTCCCCACCCGAAATTTCGGCGACCCCGCTACTGACACGGCTTTTTGGCCAACAACATCAATGGACCTCGGAATCCAACTCTCTGCGCCTATCAAGACCCCGTCGTTTAGCCCTTGGATTGCTCTCCCGATCGCCTGCGACGCAGCCACGATGCCGTCTTCACTGAACAGATCGCTCACCGATACAGTTCCCGAAATATGTAGCCAGTTACCGAGGGTGCAATCTAGAACGGCAGTCGGCCGCGGAAACGAAGTGGTCATTTTCGTCCGTGATAGCTTCTCCTCGTGTCTTGATCAACCAAGTCCACACGTATTCGCACGTTAGCACGAAGGGGAGCAATGGAACAGTTTATGCCATCACACACAAACCTATCATTGATGTCTATTCATTAGTGATCCTTGTGATGTGGCCAATCTTAGCCGTTGATAAGGCCGATATTTTTCCGTTAGGTCTAGTACTGAGAGGATTCTTTGATGGTTGAGTGGATGTCACAAACAACACAGTAGGCTCCTCGAAGCTAGGGCGTCGTACCTGCTTTGTATAAGAGGCGTTGAATAGGATTCAAGTTCCAGGCTGAGATGATGATTGATGACAACAACTACAAAGTGAAACAAGCCATACTGTCCTTGTTTGACCGGAATCCTCTCCAACACTACGGAAGCGGATTGAGTCTGTGGAGCCCACCTTATGTATGGGTTTTATCCATGCCGTTCATCCATTTTTCATATCATTTTTGGGCGAGATCTCAAAAATGATGTAGATCCAATGCTCAAGTACAGTACATCGGAGATTGAACGCTCACCGTTAAAATCTTCCTGGGGGCTGCAGAAATTCTGGATCAAGATAACATTTGTGTTTTACCTTCGTCCAGGTTTGTGAGACCGTATGAACAGGTTGAATGGCATATAAACATCACAGTGCTGCTTCCTGTGGTGTGGTTCACTTGAGCATTGGATCTACCTCATGTTTTGGACAATAACCTATAATGATCTGTAAAACTGGATGGACGGTGTAGATAAAACCCGTACATCACGGTGTTCCCCACAGGACCCTGCCTGGAACGAGTCCGTCCAGGCAGGGCAGGATGACAGCACCTGATTTTTTAGTGGAAACCCCTGATATCCACTCCGTCCATCAGGTGTTTTCCCTTATGAGACTTGTTTGCGCAGTGCGTGCAACAGTAACGGTAAGCTGATCTATCTCGTTGCCTTCATGATATCCACTCTGTCCATCAGGTGTTTCCCTTGATGTAAGACCGTGCGGCCAAAAAATCAGACAGATACACTACTCCGGTGGGTCACACCGCAATGAATAATGTGGATGGAGAACCAACCATAGGTTTGGGGCCATCTTTTTTTATACATACATATTTGGACGCTGTTTAGCTACTGAACTCGACAGTAGCGATTCTCTCCAATGAAGTGACGTCAACACGTTATGTGGGCCGCCCATGATGTATGTGTTGTATGCACACCAGTCCATCCATTTGTAGAGATCATCTTAGAGCGTGCGCAGGTAGATCCAAAGCTCAAGTGGATCCAACCGCAGAAAACAGTGGGATTGAACGCCTACCATTAAACATTTCTTTGGTCTATATAAGTTTTCGATCAAAGCTGATATTTGTGTATTCCCTTGTTCCATGCCTGCGTTAACTTATAAACAGGTTGGATCTCAAATAAACATTATGGTGGGCCCTAGGAAGGTGTCAACGGTGGGCGTCACTGGCCCACTATTTTCTGTGGTGGGGTTCATTTAGAGCTTTGGATCTGCCTCTTTCTTTGGTTCATGATCTAAAATGATCCCTCTAAGTGGATGAATGGTGTGGATACAACACAATACATCATATTGGGGCCCAAAGAATGTGGTGACGTCACTTCAGTAGCCAGACTTGCTACTGTAGTTTACAGTAGCTAATCCGCGTCCTACATATTTCATCGATCCCGTTCCTCTGCTGAATGACCAGGAAGAGGGAAAAAAAAATCAAAAATCATCTTATTCAAAGCTCAGGTAGGCCACTCCGAGTGAAAATTAGAGGGTTTTTTTTAGGGTTCTTACTCTTGCTCGGGTGGTAAACTGAGTGTGGGGTGTTAAAAAAAAAAAAAAAGAAAAAAAAAAAGAGGTTGTAGGTGCAATTTTACATTGTTTTTATTAGTAGCCCATGTGATTTTTTTTATTGGGATTATAATTTTCTTGGATGGTGAAAATAAGGGCTCACATCAGATAAAGGGAGTGGAATTTATCTATTTGACATGGTGGGTACCACAGAAATTGTACTCGATGTGGTAGGTAGAACAGATGTTCTAGACGGTTCCCGCCCGTCGTTTTCAGCACCTCCGCTTTTCTCATTCAATACAAAAAAATTACCTCCCAAAAACCACCGCCCGCCATTTGCTCGTGTGGCTTTGGAGGATGTTTTATTGATGGGAAGGGAAACGGCGGTAATTGACCTTTTGGTGCTGTTTGAACTGTGGGAGGAGTTATATCTACAGGTTAAACTGTGGTGATAGTTACAGCTAAAAGCTTCTTCACCGTTCGAATTGTTGGGGCCACCGTGGATGGAGCAATAAAGCAATCATAGCAAGCTAATTAACAGCTGTAAAATGGATGGTTAAAATTGAGATGCTAGAGTGGTCTAAATTAAGCTGGAAAACCAGATTTTCCTCGTCATCTGTTTAATGTAATTTGGAATGTACGGTACATCCGCAACAGGGTTAGAAGTATATACTTCCACGATTGCCTTGGCAAATGTACTGTGCTTGTGGTCGGTGAGTCACATAATTTTTAAAATGGTGGTGAACTATCACCCAGAATTATAACGCTTAGGGGTGTACATCAAGTCGAATCGAGTCGAGCTGGCCTCAGCTCGACTCGACTTGAACACTGGCTAACCTCAGCTCGCACTCAATTCGGCTCGGTCTGGTCAGCAGCTCGAGCCAAGATTGAGCCGAGTTTGCCATTGAGGCATTTCCACAAACATCTAAACTGCAACTTCAAAATCCCACTGTTTTACAAACAGAGGCAATGTTTTTACAGGTATTTTATCAAACACCTTCTAACATAAAAACCAAAAAAAAAAGAAGAGAAAAAAGGTATTTGTTTCATGTACATACTTCCCTTGTGACAGGATTGTTGGTAAGTGGGTGAAGGTGTTCTGGCTTGGGTCGAGGAGATGGTTTTTTGGGTGTGTTGGTTCATTCGACAGGAAGAAGATGGCCCATGACATTTTGTACGATGATGGTGATAAGGAGCAGTTGAAGTTGATGGAAGAGCAGTTCGAGCTCAAAGTTATGCCTGATGAGGGTTTTCACGGGCCTATCAAACTGAAGCCGGAGATAGAGAAGAAAGAAATGGGTTCTGATGATGGGGAGACTGGGAACGAGGATTTGGGTGAGGATGTTGATGCGCAAGTGGAGAAGAAACACAGGAAGGCAAAGGGAAATATAGGATCAAAGGTTGGAGAAAAGGTTAACTGAAAGCAGTCAGATGGGGTAGATAATGAGGAGGTAGAGAACATGGGTGTCGATATGTAGGTTGATGTGCTACCTAGAAAGGATGCTCGAATCGAACTGGTTTGATCCTTGTTCGATTCGAGTTGGATTCGATCCGAGTTGAGTCAAGCTGGGGCCTGCTCGAACTCGGCTCGAACTCATTTTCGAGCTCAAAAAATCAGCTCGACTCGGCTTGAACTCAGCTTTGAACCGAGTTGAATCGAGCTTTTTCGAGTTGAGTCAAGCGAGCTAACCGAGCTAGCTCGGTTCGTGTACACCCCTACTTGAGGCCCATATCTGGGTCTTAAATATTGATATTAGGGGCAACTAAAGATGGAAGTATGACTAAATCTATTATATTAATTGCAAAATACATCCCATCTATGGCTGCTATTTTCAGACTATTGTTGTGTTTGCTCCCTGATCGTTCAAGGAAAGAAAATTCTTATATGGAAACCATAACCCATCTATTGAGGTAAGGTTACACCAAAATTTGAACCAAATTAGGCTTATTAATCACTATTTAGCACAACCAAACGCTCCCTTAAGATATGCTTGGTAGCAAGTTAAAAATGATTTTTATCTCATTTTAGTTACAGTGATAGTGTATTAGCTAGGGTGTGTTTGATCGCACAAGATATCATGATATTTTATGATATTTGGTGCAACCAAACTTACCCTATATATAATTAATAGGAACTATATGAGACAAAATCAATTTTCAGCCCAATACAGGAAGCAAATGGGGATTGAACACCTACCTTTGAAAACTTCTTAAGAACCCCACATGTATGTGATGTAGGTGCATCTCAACTGATTAAGGTTGGACAAAATCCGATATCCGAAACCTAAAACGTACTCCTAATTCAAACTTCAGACATAACTCCTAAACTGTAAACCTAGAAGCTTATAACTTAGAAATCCTAATCCTAATTTCAAACCCTAAATTAAACCCTAACCCGATGCTAAAACTTAGTCAACCCAGTCAATTAGATCCAGCTAAACCATAGCCCTAAAAGGAAAAATCTAGTCAAACCTGGTCAACTCATTGAATCAACTCACCAAGTCAACTTGTTGAGTCGACTCACTCAATCAGCTTATCTCATCAGCTTACCGAGTCAACTCACATTGTCAAACCAAGCCCAAAATCCATCCTAAATCAAGCCCACGTGACTAAGTCCATTTGAAATTCAGTGACACAACAACTCGATACTGTTTGAGGTAGAGCCTCCACACGAGTAGTGGAGCTCACCTGTCAAAGCAAGAGAGCTTGTGTGGCAGTGGAGGCTCCTAAGGAGCCATAGTGACATGGTAGCCCTCCTGCCTTGGCAGGGCAATCTCCACGCATGTGGAGTTGCTCCAAGGACGATGTGCAAATGTGTGGCAAGGTGCTTTGACTCTGATACCCCCCTCTTTGACCATTACTTACCATTTTACAATCGCATCCATCCATGAAGATCTCACCATGTGGCAATTTCAAATTCCATCCATCAACACACTTACATTTCATTGATTTAGAAACACAAAGACAACTCTCCATCCTTCAAATCCCTTAAGCCACCCTTAGCTAACCATTCCATCCCTCCACCAAGGAGAGGAAAGAGCAATAGAAGAGAGCCTAGCCTGGGTTTAGCCTAATCCAATTAGATCCCTAGTCTCCTTAACAACCTTGGCACAGATCCAAGTCAGTCAATCCAATCCTTACAACATTATCTTCAACTTCTGAGATTAGCTTCGTCAACCCTTACATTAACATTGTGTAACATTCATTCCATTCTCAACCCCCTGCTTATCTCATCCATCAGTATTGCACTGTATATATAGCACTAAGCACATAGTTATTTCGAGTGTATGCTTTGTGGCTTGCCAATGTAATAAGATATTGCCCATTACAAACTTTGATTGACCAATGTACACACGATAAGTGGGTAATCAAGGTGGATTTATCCAGGCGAAGCTACAGCCTATCGTCAGCGTTGCATTTAATACAACATCATACATGCATAACATTATATATATATATATATATATATATATATATATATATATATATAATCTTTCACACATAGCACTTAGCACCCAATCAGAAACTTGGACTGGTTGGTTTATCGCTTCAGTAAGTGGCCAGTCAGGTCGAATTTATCTAGCCAAAACCACAACTTGCTATAGTCATTGCATTTGACACAACATTACATACACCCTCACATCATTAGTGCTCAATAACTAATCCAAATCGTAAAAGTTCATGAGATCTTGAGAAGTAGAGATCATACAATTGTACGGGCATATTAGGTGCCTATCACATTCCCTCTTTATAACCATGGTTCTTTACCAAGAATCTTCACCCACAAATCAAGGAATCATCTTAGGGTAGAGAATCCTCGAATTTCTATCATAACATTTCTAAGAGGTTTAATTAACTATGGAATCAAATTAATTGGCCAGTGATGACTCCAATCAAATATAACCTCTTAACTAGGGGTGCACATTTAACCAGTAGAATCGTGGAACCGGACCGGAACTGACCAAACGGTCCGGTTTGGTCCGGTTCTAGAGTACGGTGGTTCCGGTTCCAAAAATCAAAGAACTGGTTACATCGGTTCGGTTCTCGGTTTGGGGGTACATAGAACCGAACCGAACCGTGAACCGATCCATAGAACAAAACCGTGGATCCGATCCGTAGAACCGAACCATGGAACCGAACCTGGAACCGAATTTGGAACCGAATCAAGAACCCTTTGTTGTTTCCATATTTGACTCATGATTTATGGTTTATAATGCACAATTTAATTATTTTCATAAATGTATTTTTGTACACCTTATACAATATCTAAACCGTTCATCAAATGGACCACAACATGGATGGATATGGGCTTGCAATTGGGCTGGATTATAAAAAGCCCAGAACCGTGGAACCGATCCGGAACCGAACCGGTTTTAACGGTTTGGTTCCAGTTCGGTTCTAGGATGCCAACGGTCCGGTTCCGATTCCAAATATCCTAGAACCGTTGGGAACGGTTCGGTTCCGGTTTCACCCTAGAACTGGACCAAACCGACCCGTGTGCACCCCTACTCTTAACAATCACCCTAAAAAATTCAATCCATCATTAACGTGAGCATGATCCGTATTTTGGGATCCAATGTCCATAGGTGGCTCGCAAGGTGGGACTTGTGAGATGAAGGATGTCCATGGGGTGGTCTGACTGTGGTACCTGTGAGATGTAGGGTAACCCCTGGGGAGGTCTCGATCGGGTTACTTAAGAGGGTCAAGATAATGAAAAATTTTGATGCTTCCCCAACAACTCTGGAGCTTTTGATGCTTTGGCATATATTCCCTGCATCAAGTGATATTAGAGCAGGAGACTAATATTTGAATCTCTTTATCAATGTGTGGGTGGATGATGCAAGTGCATCTCCACACTAAGGGCATGTTTGATTTCCGGGTGAAATGGTAAATACCATGTAAAAAAAATAATAATTATTTCCCTGTGCAGTTATATCAAACCTAATTTGACTGCTTACTTTTTGACACAAAAACCAAGAATATTGCAAAATACCCGTGGGTACCACTATGATGCATTTTGCTTATCCACACCATTTATCCATTATTCCAGTTGAATTTATAATATGAGTAAAAAAATGAGGCATATCTAAAACTCAAGTGGACCACGTCATACGAAAAAGGAAATTGAATACTGACCATTAAAAACTTTGTGTGGCCACTGTTTCTTTTGGCGTGGGCCACATGAGTATTGGATCCACTTCATTTTTTGTCTCATGCTTCAAAATATTGTAGTAAAATAGATGGACGGAATGGATATATCATATGCATTATCATGCGGTTCAAAAATTAAAGTTACCTCTTTTGAACCAATTTCAAAGACACGAATTCCTATGAATTTTCAAACACGTGAAATAGAGGGAATTACCGTTTACCGTGTATTTACCATCTCTTTGAAAAAACAAACGGGGAGCATGTGAGATGCAGGATAGCCACGAAGTGGGGCCCAATATGGGAGCTGTCCCACTATGAGACTCGTGGGATGTGGGGTAGCCCGCGGTGAGGTCTCAGGCTGTCAAGGAGGGCTAGGATAAAGGGATATTCGAATACTTCATCAACAACTTTAGAACTTTTGGTGTGTTGGATAATACTCCATCAATATAACCTTGAATATGTTGGAGGGCAAATAAACATCACGGGTCTTAGAAAGGTTTTAAGGGTGGTCATCATTATCCCCGCTGTTTCCTGTGGTGTGGTCCACTTGGGATTTGGATCCGTCTCAAAACATATATCATGGTGGGTCTCATGGAGTCGTGAGCGGTTGGAACCATTTATATTCTTGCTTACTACCTCATTTGCCGTAATTATGCTTCATTAACCATCTAACTTTTGATTTTTCAAAACAATTTTGATAATGCGGAAGAATGTGAATTAAACTATTGGAATTATGATTGGGCACTTGTCTGATGATTCAAAGTTAGGAACTTGTCAGATTATTCAACTATTGGATTGGTGGTCAGTTATTCGACGGCTTCAAATGAAAAATATATCCTGTTTCAACACACAAGTGAACATGAATCAGGGGCTAGGACTGAAAAGTGGGAGCACACCACCTGAGCTTGGAAAAGGAACGGTTGATCTGATGGATGAGATAATCGGACCAGCGTCATTTTCACATGATCATTCTTGAACAGAGATCAGTAGCAAATGGAGGCCCAGATCATTTATGTACAAAATCCAACTACAGTGCAGACAGGAGTACTACTGTCTTGCTTTCAGATCCGCCTCAAAAAGAGATGCAAACACACTCATTTCGGGTTCGGGCATTACCAAACCAATCTCAATCCCGCCTTCTTCTTCTCTGCTATCCCCTACATAAATGGCATCGGTTTTCTCAATCGATATCACCTCAGTCTTCTTCGGCTTTCCCCACCCGAAATCCGTATCGTATACCCGAAATTTCGGCGACCCAGCAACCGATATCACTCGCTGCCCCATCATGGAACAGATTCTAGGAAACCACGTCTCGGCGCCTTCTAAAACCCCACCCTCTAACCTCTGAATTCCTCTCCCAATCGCCTCCGCCGCTACAAATAGCCCGTCTCCGCTTCCCAAATCTCTCCCCTTCGCCTCGGCGAAGCACCCGCTGACACAGTTCCCGAAATACGTGGCGGGTATAGGCGGGTCCAACCGAGCCCGGCAGTCCACTGAAAAGGCGAAGTGGACGGTCTTGTCGTCGGCATCGTCACCTCGTGCTTTCACCAGGCAAACCAACACGTACGCGCACGTTAGCACGAACGCTGAGCAATGGAAGGGATTCCGAGTCGCCGCGACTCGGTCCATGACTCGCTTCCTGAGTCTCTCGATTTCTGATCGGCTCAGAACAAAAGTCGCTAGAAGCATGTTGGAACGATTCGCACTGCTCTCCGCTACTTGCGTGTGCTCGAACTGGAATTCCGTCATCTGCTTCAAGAAGAGTCGCTTGAGCCAATCACGATCGGCTAACACTGTCCTGTCGTAGGATGGGTGGGATGTTATCAGAGAGTCATCTCCGGTCCTGCAAATGGACGACCAAGATTTTATGAAATGGGTCCAGCTACGGCCATCGGCTGCCACATGATGCAGGGAGCTTCCTATGGAGATGCCAGTGTTTGGGAAGATGGTGACTTGCAAGGCCAGTAGAGAAGATGGGTGCAGCTCAGGTAAAAGAGGATAGAATTCTGCAATGTCTCTTGGATGGTTTTGTACGAGTAGGTGGAAGTCGGCATCGGACTCGGCGATGGTTAGCGTGATCGAGTCTCCGTCGACATAGCGGATCTCCTGATCGCCGGTTTCAGGTGACTGTGTCAGATTCCCAGCGAGAGGATAGAAGAGATGGAGGGTGAGGGAGAGAGAGTGTTTCAAGTTGGAAAGGAAGGAATTTAGGAAGTGGGTGGTGGTAGCTTCATCAGGTTTATTGGGGAATTCGTAGAAGAAAAGGCGTTGGAGGGGAGGAGCCTGCACCCAGCCGACGTCGAAGAGGGTGAGAGGGAAGATGGTTTCTCGGACGGAGCCCGCAGGAGGAAAGACGTTACAAAGGTCGAGAACCTTCACGGTGTGGCCTGACGTCATTGAGAATGGGAAAGGAAGAAAGAACAATGAAATCTCTCACCTTTCAAAATGGATAGTCGTAAAAACTTATCTTCCGGTTATGGATTACTGCTACTGCATCCCCTCTATATATACATACAAAAATACACTTAATCAAGAGATCGTTCTGCACACGTGTAGGACCACTGCTGTTTTTAAAAAGGAATCCAAACCGTGCATTAGGATCTCCTTGGTCAGATGGGGATAACACTTGAGTTCGGTGAGGCTGTGACCCCTTTGGCCCACCTTGAATTGTGTATTGTATATCCTTGCCGTCCATCTGTTTTGCCATATCATTTTAGGTCATGGGCAAAAATTTAGCAGATCTAAATCTCAGGTGGACCATACCACAGGAAAGAATGGTGAATGAACATTAAAAATTCTTGTGGACCATAGAAATTTTGGATCAGGCTGATGTTTTTCTTTTCCCTTAGTCCTATTCTGTGTGACTTTATCAACCGGTTGGATTGCAAATACGGTGGGCCGTATTAAGTTTTTAATTGTGGGCGTTCAATAACCACTGTTTTTTTTTACGGTCTAGCTGAAATTTCGATCTAGCTTAAAATTCTAAAATTAACAACACTCGGTGTTGGACGCGGATCGCGTCCTGCCCCCGCCCGTCTCCACGCAGTTCTGTTGGCGGGCCCACTGTGATGTATCCATATATCCAAGCCGTCTATCCTTTTCTCGTATCATTTTAAGGCATGAACAAAAAAATTAAGGTTAATGGTACGCTCAAGTGGACCACACCAAATAATAAGTTTGGTTGCATTAAATGCTAGTAACATTAAATGCAAGAGCCTAGCTTAGTGACAGCTTGTAGCTTAGTACATTAGACAGCTGGATCTGCCTCATTTTTATGCTAACGTATTAAAATGAGATGAGAAAAGTAACCAACAGCATGGATAAACGTATACATCATGCTGGGCCTGCCGACAGAACTTCCCACTGGGGCTAGAGACCGGCGGGGAAAGACGCAATCCGCGTCCTCCGTGTTACCCTTACGCGGCCAAATCCACTCCATAAATATTAGACCTAAAAAATCAGCTAAATAAAATCACCAGGTGTAACGCGACCGTGTCCTACCCAGCCGGTCTCTAACTGGGAACGAGCAGGAGCTTTCAGTGGCCATCTTAACGTATAGGTCCACTGTCCAACCATTTCACGTGGACTACGCTACAGGAAGCAGCAGTGACAATGATTCTCACGTTGAAATTTTTTTAGAGTCCACTGTGAATCTGTGATGTCTATTTGCCATCCAACCTATTAATAAAGTTACATAGATCCGGATGAAGAGAAAACACACAAATATCAGCTGCATCTAAAACTTATGTGGTCTCAAGAAGTTTTCAACAGTAAATATTTAATCCCTACCGTGTAATCCACATGTCTTAGATCTGACTAGGTTTGGGGTTTATATACTAAAATGATAGGAAAAAATGGATGGCCAGTGTGGATAAGACCCATACATTATGGTGGCCACTCAAAGCTCCTCTCCGTTCCGAGCCGGAGATGGGGTAGGACGCAACCCGCGTCCCATCACGTGAACCGCACCCACACCCACCCAATAAACGGATTGCGTCCTTCGCAGACGGAGGCATGTCCGAGTGGGGCTGTATGGAGCCCACCGTAATGCATGGTTTTATTCACATTGTCTGTACATTTTTTTTTTCTTTTATTTATTTATTTTGGTTTTAGATCATTGTAAGGTATCAGTGCAAAACATTCGATATTTTTTTCTTCTCACATCATTTTAAGGTATCAGTCTAAAAAATTAGGCAGGTCTGATTCTCAAGTGGACCGATAATGAAACTCACCGTTGAAACCTTTCCAGGGGCCACCGTGATGTTTATTTTCCATCCAGCCTGTTAATAATCCAAATATCAGAAACATCTGCAACTCACAAGAAGTTTTTAATGGCGGTAGCTCAATCGCCACTGGGTGGTCCACTTGAGCCTTGGATCTACCTCATTTTAAAGTTTATATCTTAAAATGATCTGATAAAAATGGATGATCGGCTTAGATAAAAACCATACATCACGGTGAGCCCCACGGAGCTCTACCTGGACGGACGGATTATCGTCCAGCGTTGGCAGGACGCAATCTGCCGCCCTGAAACATCTAGAATTTCAGCTTAAATGATCGGGTGAGCCGTACCCAGCCAGAAACGAGTGCGGACAGTCGGCGAGGAAATTCCAGTGCCGTTGCTTCTCATTGGTCAATGTCACTTTCGATAAGTCCATATTTGGGAGGCGGATTTCCTGCTAAAGCATTCCGCAGAAGTTCCTGCGCGAGATGCTGGGTGGGAGCCATCGAGACGTTTGCGAGAAATCGACCCTATTCATCCACTCTGGGGGATCATTTTAGGAATTGAAATAAAAAATGATGTGTATCCAAACTTAAGTGGGTCATACGAGAGGAAACAGTGGGGATTTAGTGTGAATCGTTGAAACATTTTTGGAACATAAAAATTGTGTCGGAATTTTTTTTGTTATTTTCACTTCATCCCAGTGGTAATGACCTTATAAACAGTTTGGATAGCATATAAGCATGAGGTGGAGCCCATGAAGGTTTTGATGGTAGGAATTTCTTTCCCCAATTTTTCTTCTTGTGCGACTAACTTGAGTTTTGTATCTGCCTCATTTTTGTAGCATTTCTAAAAGTGAGCACTCAAAACGGATGGATGGAGTGGGTAGATCATGTCACAAACATGTGCTAAAGGCTTTAGTAGGAAATCTGCACTCGATCCCATATGTGAGCGCCCAATTTCTATCTTCCAAAGAGATTGTCAGCTACACAACTTCCCAGGTGTGCAACCTTTCAAAGTCCCTGGCGCATAGGGATGAACTGATGAATGAAATAAATGAGTTAACAACCTTTTAAATAAAGAAACCAAACAATAGTAAACAAATCAGAAATAAATTATAACTAAAACTCTTAAAAATTTATAATTTACTATAAATAATAAATTTACTTTTTATAATAAGTTTTCTACGTGGCTTAACCATGTTATTCTCCTAATTATTTTAAGCACTTTTCATGCTGGATACAACTCCTAAAATCTAACGGATGAAGAGTTATAATCAAACTAAGGTCCCGTTTGTTAAATCTGAAGTCTAAAGACCAAATCTGGAATATGAAGTGTGAATTTGAAATCTAAAGCCTAAACCTGAAATCTGAAGTAAAAAAAAACTTGTTTGATAGTTATAGCTAAAGTCTAAAAATTAAGTAATTAATCTGAAACAAAATGTTTGTTAACAAACCTCTTAAATGTCTGAAATATGTTAATTTAACACATTTGCCCCTATCTCTAGTTTGGAAATGTTTTACATTATAAAGAAATTATTTTTTATTAAATGAAAATAAAATCTTTATATTTAATTCAAATAAACTAAAATACTTAATAAAAAACTAAAATATCATCATAAGGCCTTTAATTCCTCTTAGAGGGAAGATTGCCACTATGTGTTGTATAGAATTGAACACTAGTAGCAACAAAACCTTCAAATAAGGCCCACCTTATATTTATATGCTATCCAAACAGCTTATAAGGTTATTCCAAATTAGATGAAGTAAAAACATATTCAAAACTTCCGTGGTCTATTTAAGTTTATTTTCCATCCAATATGTTGATAAGGTCACAAATACTTGTATGAAGAGGAAAAAAACATAAAAATCATATTGATCCAAACTTTTGTGACCCTACTTTTTGCAGCTCTTTTTTCATCTCAAGCTTTAATAGGAGCTCACCAAAATGGATGAATGGTTTAGATATAACACATACTCATGATGGGACCCACACAGAACTTGCTAACGTCAATATAGGAGCTATATATCTGGTGTGAGGTACACCAACCAATTCGCATCCTACTTGGACGCGGATTAGTGGGCGCGGGTTGGATACTGGAGCCAAATGGCCACTAAAGTGACGTCACCAAGCTATGTGGACCCCACCATGATGCATGTGTTGTATTGATATTGTCCAACCATTTGTAGAGATCGTTTTATGACATTACAAAGAGAATGAGATAGATCCAAATTTCAAGTGGACCCACCACAGAAAATCGTGGGAGTAGTCGCACCCACCGTTGAAACATTTATAAGGCCCACTGTGATGTATTTTTGAGATCCAACCCATTCATAAGTTAACATAGAGATAGATGAAGTGAAACAAAAATATCAGCTTGATTTGAAACTACTTTGGCCCCTAAGAAGTGCTGAATGGTGGATGTCACCGTCCCCACTATTTTCTATGGTGGGGTACGCTTGAACTTTAGATCTATCACATTCTCTGGGTAATGCTATAGAACGATCTCTAAAAATGGTTGGACGGTATGGATACAACACATGCATCTTGGTGGGATCCACAGAGCTTGGTTACGTCACTTCAGTGGTGATTTGCCTACTGACCTTGTCCGTATCCAACCCACGCCCCGGATTAGCTTAACAGATTCGCTACCAGAGTGACGTCATCAAGTTTCATGGGCCCGCTATGATGTATGTGAGCCCTGTAATGTATGTGCTTTATCTACACTGTCCATCTATTTGGAGATTTAATTTTAGAGCATGAGTTAAATAATGAGGCAGATCCAAATATGGAGTTGACCCCACCACAAAAAACAGTGGCTAGTTGATGCCTACCGTTGAAACCTTCCTAAGGCTCACCATGATTTTTATTTGAAATCCAACCTGTTCACATAAAAGAAGGGAAAAAACGAATATCAGTTTGATCAAAAACTTTTGTGTCCTTTTTAAGTTTTTAATGGTGGACATTACTCTCCCCACTGTTTTCTATGGTGAGGTCGACTGGAGCTTTGGATTTGAATCATTCTTTAAATCTTTACCTAAAATTATATTTCCAAATGGATAGATGGTGTAGATACAAAACATACGTCATGATGGGGCCCACATAACTTGGTGACGTAACTTCACTAAGAGGCTCGGTGCTCAACCTGTCAGCGTCCAATCGGCCTCCTCGTAAACAGATTAGCTACTCCCCTGCCACCGGCCAATGGCTAATGGCCGGTGCTATGTGGGCCCCACCATGATGTATGTATTTCATCCATGCCGTCCATCTATGTTTATAGATCATTTTAGGGTATGAGACCAAAAATGAGGTATATCCCAATCTCAAGTGGACCACATTACAGGAAAACAGTGTTGAATGCATGTCGACTATTAAAAACTTTTTGAGGGCCATAAAAGTTTTGGATCAATCCGATCTTTGTTTTTTCCATTCATTTAGGTCTATCTGATCTAATCAACAGATTGGATGTCAAATAAACAGTACATTGGGCCTTACGAGAATTTTAATGATGGATATCCAATCACTATTGTTTTCCTATGACTTGGTCCACCTAAGATTTATATTCCATTCATTTATGGTATCAAGCCCTAAAATGATCTTTAAAAATGGATGAATGGAATGGATGAAACACATACATCATGGTGGGCATGAATAAGTTTCACAGGTTAAAAGTTGATTTTGTATTGTGCAAACAATTTAAAGAAAAAGAATTGCCGTAGTAACTTGAAAATGGGTAATTTTGGAAGTAAAAATTTTTGTTTAATGAAAAATTCATTGAACGCATTCCGCTCACGAAAAGAATTTAGTGAAAAACCACTTAGCGCTTTCCTTTTGCCGCCTTAACGACGCATTAACAAACACCAACATTTTCCGTGTTAAGTGCAAAACTTTAGCATCAACAAACAGGCTATAAGACTTACTATTTATAGTAAAAATAGAATTAGGCCTCCTTTG
The DNA here is from genome assembly GCA_030180095.1 of Magnolia changhungtana. Lineage (NCBI taxonomy): Eukaryota > Viridiplantae > Streptophyta > Magnoliopsida > Magnoliales > Magnoliaceae > Magnolia > Magnolia changhungtana. The sequence goes on along the minus strand of JASAUF010000123.1, from coordinate 5,825,823 downwards.
TTAAATCTGAAGTCTAAATACCGAATCTGAAATCTAAAGCTTGAATTTGAAATCTAAAGTCCGAATCTGAAATCTAAAGTTAAAAAAAAAAAAAAAAACTTGTTTGATAATTATGGCTGAAGTCTAAAAATTAAGTAATGAATTTGAAAGAAACTGTTTGTTAACAAACATCTTAAATGCTTGAAATATGTTAATTTGATGCATTTGCCCTTATCTCTCGTTTGGAAATGTTTTACATTATAAAGAAATTATTTTTTATTAAATGAAAATAAAATCATTATATTTAATTCAAATAAACTAAAATACTTAATAAAAAAATTAAAATATCATCATAAGGCCCTTAATTCCTCTTAACGGGAAGATTGCCACTATGTGTTGTATAGGATTAAACACCAGTAGCAACAAAACCTTCAAATAAGGCCCACCTTATATTTATATGTTATCCAAACCATTTATAAAGTCATTCCCAATTGGATGAAGTGAAAACATATCCAAAACTTTTATGGCCTATTTAAGTTTATTTTCCATCCAATATGTTTGTAAGGTCACAAATACTTATACGAAGAGGTAAAAAAAATCATATTGATCCAAAACTTCTGTGACCCTAAAAATGGTTTCAATGGTAGACGTTCAATCCCACACCGCTTTTTGTAGCTTCTTTTTCCGTCTCAGACTTTAAAACAAGTGATGGTTGGACGGTTTGGATATAACACATACCTCATGATGGGACCACTAAACTTGCTGACGTCAGTATAACAATACATCAGTTGTACAGCTAGTGTAAGGTATGCCAACCAATCTGCGGATTAGCTACTGACAGGTTGAAGAGCGAGATTCGCTACCGTAGTGACTTCGTCAAGTTTCATGGGCCCCTTATGATGTATGTGGGCCCACTATGATGTATATGCTTTATCTATACCGTCCATCTATTTGGAAATTTAATTTTAGAGCATGAGTTAAAGAATGAGGCAGATCCAAATATGTAGTTGATCCCACCACAAAAAACAGTGGCTAGATTGATGCCTACCATTGAAACCTTCCTAAGGCTCATCGTTATTTTTATTTGAAATCCAACGTGTTGACAAGTTAACACAGACATGAAGGAAGGGAAAAAACAAATATCAATTTGATCAAAAACTTTTGTGGCCTATTTAAGTTTTTAATAGTGGGTGTCACTCTCCCCATTGTTTTCTGTGGTGCGGTCCAATGGAGCTTTGTATCTGACTCATTCTTTGGATCCTTACCTAATATTATATTTCCAAATTGATGGACGGCGTGGATATAAAACATATATCATGATGGGGCCCACATAACCTGGTGACATAACTTTAGCAGCGAGTCTAGCTAACCTATCATTATCCAATCCGCCTCTGCAGAAACAGATTGTCTACTCCCTGCCACCAGTCAATGGTTGATGGTCGGTGCTATGTGGGTCCCACGTTTCATCCATGCTGTCCATCTATGTTTCTAGATTATTTTATGGTATGAGAAAAAATGAGGTATATCTCAATCTCAAGTGGACCACATTACAGAAAACAGTGTTGAATGAACGTCGACCATTAAAAACTTTTTGGGTGCCATAAAAGTTTTGGATCAAGCTAATCTTTGTTTTTTCCATTCATCTAGGTCTATATGACCTAATTAACAGATTGGATGTCAAATAAACAGTACATTGGGCCTTAGGAGAATTTTAATGGTGGATATCCAATCACTATTGTTTTCTTGTGACATGGTCCACCTGAGATTTATATTCCTTTCATTTTTGGTATCAAGCCCTAAAATGATCTTTAAAAATGGATGAAACACATACATCATGGTGGGCATGAATAAGTTTCACAGGTTAAAAGTTGATTTTGTTTCGTGCAAACAATTTAAAGAGAACGAATTGCCGTAATAACTTGAAAAAGAGGTAATTTTGGATGCAAAAATTTTTGTTTAATGAAAAATTCACTGAACGTGTTCCGTTCACAGAAAGAATTCAGTGAAAAACCACTTAGCGCTTTCCTTCTTCCGCCTTAACGACGCATTAACAAACACCAACATTTTCTGTGTTAAGTGCAAAACTTCAGCATTAACAAACAGGCCATAAGACTTACTATTTATAGTAAAAATAGAATTAGGCCCCGTTTGTTAAATCTGAAGTTTAAAGACTGAATCTGAAATCTAAAGCCTGAATTTGAAATTTGAAGCCTGAATCTGAAATCTAAAGTAAAAAAACTTGTTTGATAATTGTGGCTGACGTCTAAAAATTAAGTAATGAATCTGAAAGAAAATGTTTGTTAACAAACATCTTAAATGCCTGAAATATGTTAATTTGACACATTTGCCCCTATCTCTCGTTTGGAAATGTTTTACATTATAAAGAAATTATTTTTTATTAAATAAAAATAAAATCATTATATTTAATTCATATAAACTAAAATATTATCCTAAGGCCCTTGATTCCTCTTAGCGGGGAGATTGTCACTATGTGTTGTATAAGATTGATCACCAGTAGCAACAATACCTTCAAATAAGGCCCACCTTAGATTTATATGCTATCCAAACCATTTATAAAGTCATTCCCAATTGGATGAAGTGAAAACAAATCCAAAACTTCCGTGGCCTATTTAAGTTGATTTTCCATCCAATATGTTCGTAAGGTCACAAATAATTGTACGAAGAGGGGAAAAAAAAATCATATTGATCCAAAACTTCTATGACCCTAAAAAGGGTTTTAATGGTAGACGTTCAATCCCCCACTGCTTTTTGTAGCTTTTTTTTTTTTCGTCTCAAACTTTAAAACAAGCTCGCCAAATGTATGGATGGTTTGGATATAACACATACCTCATGATGGGACCACTGAACTTGCTGATGTCAATACAACAATACAGCCGCTGCACAGCTGGTGTGAGGTACGCCAACTAATCTGCATCCTACACCTGGATCCATAGCTCAACTGGTAGACTAAGTGGAGATACTTCGTTTCAACACTTGAGGTCTTGGTATCGATCCCGAGTGGGAGTGGCTAATATGGAGTGTGTGTACTGACATTGGTGTCTACTAACAAGCTAACAAAAAAAAAAAAAAAAACTATCTGCATCCTACTTGGATGCGGATTAGCTACTGACAAGTTGAATACCGAGATTCGCTACTGAAGTGACGTCATCAAGTTCCTTGGGCCCACTATGATGTATGTGGGCTCACTATGATGTATATGCTTTCCCTACACTGTCTATCTATTTGGGCCAGATTGATGCCTACCGTTTGAAACCTTCCTAAGGCTCATCTAGATTTTTATTTGAAATCCAACGTGTCGACAAGTTAACACAGACATGAAAGAAGGGAAAAAACAAATATCAACTTGATCAAAAACTTCCGTGGCTTATTTAAGTTTTTAGTAGTGGGTGTCACTCTCCCCACTGTTTTCTGTGACTCATTCTTTGGGTCTTTACCTAATATTAAATTTCCAAATGGATGGACGGCGTGGATAAAAAACATATATCATGATGGGGCCCACATAACCCGGTGAAATAACTTTAGTAGCGAGTCTCGCTGACCTCTCAGTATCCAATCGGCGTCCGCGGAAACAGATTGTCTACTCCCCTGCCACAAGTCATTGACTGATGGTGTGGGTCCCACCATGATGTATGTGTTTCATCCATGCTATCCATCTATGTTTCTAGATCATTTTATGGTATGAGACCAAAAATGAGGTATATCTCAATCTCAAGTGGACCACATTACAGGAAAACATTGTTGAATGAACGTCGGCCATTAAAAACTTTTTGGGTGCCGTAAAAGTTTTGTATCAAGCTAATCTTTGTTTTTTTCCATTCATCTAGGTCTATATGACCTAATCAACAGATTGAATGTTAAATAAACAGTACATTGGACCTTAGGAGAATTTTAATGGTGGATATCCAATCACTATTGTTTTCCTGTGGCATGGTTCACCTGAGATTTATATTCCTCTCAATTTTGGCTTCAAGCCCTAAAATGATCTTTAAAAATGGATGAATGAAAATGATGAAACACACATCATGGTGGGGCATAAAAAAGTTTTACAGGTTAAAAGTTGATTTTGTATTACGCAAATAATTTAAAGAGAAAAATTGCCTCAGCAACTTGAAAAGATGTAATTTTGGAAGCAAAAATTTTTGTTTAAGAAAAATTCACTGGGCACATTCCACATTCACCATTAAGCTAGACTCCCTATCACAAAAAGAATTCAGTAAAAAACCACTTAGTGCTTTCCTTCTTCCGTGACCACTGAACACATGTAACCTTTTTTTAATGCAGCATTAACAAACAGGCCCTTAATTATGAAATTTTACAGTCAATATGATGAAATTTTGTAAATTCTGTGCGCATGTGGGCAACTTAGCTACAGTCGAGTTGGTTGGTTGGCTAAAGTAGCTCTTCTTACTTCAAAATCATATATTTTACACTTGATAACTCATTCTGGATTGTGAGATACGTTTGATCTAAGGTCCGATGGTCCGAATCACTTCTGTTGTTGACCGGACCTTTTTTGATCTATTTTGGCCATGAAACTATCCGTGACCCGCACTACATCAGTCCCCCATCTTTTTTTGTGTTAGATTCAAGCGGTTCATCAATTTTTCCAAACCTTTCTAAACCATGAGCCAAAAAATAGATACTTTTAATCATATCACATAAAGCAATGGTGATTGAATAAATTACCTTTGAAACTTTCTAAAGGCCAATTGTGAGGCTTATTTTCCATTTCCCCTGTTAATAAGATCACACGTACCTAAATGAAGTTAAAATATAAATATCAACTATCATAGCTTCTTTAATCCTGAAAAGTTTTCAATTATAGCATCAATTCCTAATGTCTTTGGTGGTGTGATGTTCTTTAGCTTTAGATTTGCATTATTTTTTAGTTTGTATCTAACAATGATCCGAAAAAAATAGATCAACGGTGTGCATCTAAAAATACAACAGGAGCCCACGTAAATATCACACCTCAATAAATTCTATTGCTGGTTGAGTGGTGCAGGGAGCAGATTAAGTACGACCTAAACTTCACATGGGACGGTCTAGCCCTTAATTTGGCACCCTTCTTGATGTGTGTATTTTGTATCCACTCCACTCTTTCCATCCATTTTTTCATATCATTTTAGAACATGATACCAAAAATGAAGGAGATACAATTATCAGGTGGACCATAGTACTCCAGCAGACAGTGGTGATAGAACAATCTACCATTCAAAACTTCTTAGGGCTCACCTAAATCTTTACATAATTTTTATTTGTCATCCAATGTGTTAATAAGTTACCATAAGCCTAGATGAAGAGAAAAAACAAATATCAGCTTCATTCAAAACTTGTGTGGCCCATTAATGGTCTATTTACTTTGGTACGGTACATTTGATAATTGGATCTACTTCATTTTTTACGTAGTGCCCTAAAATGATATTAAAAAATGGATGGACAAGTTGAATACACAATGAGATTTTTCCCACCATAAATCTCACATTTCATCCACTGGCTTTTACCCACCACAGAGAAGCCCATGATAAAAGGTGAGATTTAGAAAAATCTCAATACACAATTCACATGCCAAGGTGTGCACCATGGTACACAGTCTTGGGTGAGACCCGGGTCTCACCCAATCCGCCCCCAGTAGCGTTGAGAGAAGATGTCAAGATTGGTTGACATGTGGAACTTCCATGGCCCTGTCGTAATAATGTATATATGTATCATGTATACACCATTCATCCATTTTTCCATACCATTCCATAGAATGAGAAATAAATAAATAAATAAATAAATAAATAGAGAGACAGATACAAGTCTCAGATCCATGATACATGAACATAGGGAATTGGATGCTTATTGTTGAAAACTTCTAAAGGCCTTGGAAGGCGGTTGTATGTGTAGCCTTATGAAGAGGTTAAATGTCAAATAAACCTCACAAGGACTTTAGAAAGGTTTCAACTGTAGTCATTCCATCCTCATTGCTTTCTGTGGTCTGGTCCACTTGAACATTGGATGTGCCTCATTTTTTGACCTATGTTGTAGATTGATCTATAAAAATTGATGGGCAGTGTAGATCTAAAACATATATAATTATGGGGCTAGAAAAGTTCCACAGGTTAAAAGTCATATGGTGTAGCACTCAATTCATTTGGGTAGAGCTGGGCATATCTAACCCGATCCGGTGGATCCAACCCGATCTGACTCGTTCCGAACCGAACCGACGGTCTGGATTGGTGCAGATCGGGTAAAGCCATTCAGATCCGATATTTTTCGGATCCAGATTGGGTCGTGGTCAATTCGGACCGATCTGATCCGAATGGATCCGGCTCAACCCGATTCAAAGTGGTTCTTATAATGATTTTACTTTTTCCTGTGGTATGGTCCACTTGAGCTTTGGATATGCATCAATTTTGGGTTCAACGACTAAAATGATCTAGAAAAACGAATGGATGGCGTGGATAAACCACATGCATTCACGGTGGGCATCAATAGAGTTTAGAGTGCATAATAAAAAAGGATTCGCTGGTGTACCATACACAGCTATATAGTTGTTGTAGGTTGTCCTAGCTGTAGGAATGTGTCATGCGAAGACTAGCACTGACGCTCCTCGAGCTCTGAGTTGTACGAACGGTTCAAAAAAGATCAAAGTTATATGGCCCACAATGATGTATTTATTATATCTACACCGTTCATATATTTTTAGAGATCATTGTAAAGCATTGTCCAAAAAATGAATCATATCCAAAGATCATTTGGACCACACCATAAATAATAGCAGAGAATGATTTTCACTGTTAAACAATTCGTAGGGCCCACCATAACGTTTATCTTCCATCCAATCTATTCATTAAGGTCACAAAGACCTAAATTAAGAGGCAAAACAAATTTAAAATTGATTCCAAAATTCTGTGGGACTGTGACCCCAAAAAGGGTTTGAATGGTAGACATTCAATCCCCATAGCTTTTTTCAGTGTGGCCCACTTGATAGTTAGATCTATCTTATTTTTTGTCTCAAGCCTTAAAATGAGCTCGCCAAATCGATGGACAGTTTGGATATAACACATACCCCATGATCAGACCCACAGAACTTGCCAACGTTAATAGCAGCTCTTTCGTGCAGTGCACGTTACAGTTGCAACACGTGAATACAACTAGTGCCTCGAGCTCTGAGTTGTATGAACGGCTCAAATAAGATCAATGTTACATGGACCCCACAATGATGTATTTATTATATCTACACCGTTTATCTATTTTTAGTGATTATTTTAAAGTATTAGGAAAAAAAATTGAATCATATCTAAAGCTCAAATGGACCACACCGAAAATAATAGCGAGGATAATTATTTTCAACGCTAAAAAGATCCGAATAATATACAACCTGATCTGACTCGGTTTTCCTGACTGAGTCGGACTCAATTTAGGTCAAGCCAACCTTACGTCGGAATGGTTCGAGTCAGGTGTTCCAGACTCGGTCCCGGATTAGATCAATTCGGAGTAGACTGTCTAGATTTCGAACCGAACCAAGTTGAACCCAATCCGATTCGACTCGGTGCGATGCCCAGCTCTACATTTGGGAGAGTGAAATCCAGTGATGACATATGACAATGAAAAGCTATAGCACTAAATATCCGCGTGCCTTGGACACAAACAGAGCGGATTATAAGTGAAGCCAAGTACATAGATCTCTATGCTTGAAGTTGTGTGAGTCATAAGTGTTTGTGATAAATCCATTCCATCCATCTATTTTGAAAGTCCACAATATGACAGGATTCTAAAAATCAGGAAGATCCAAGACTGGGACACATAACACGATGCAGTGAGATTTGAATGCTAATGATGACACAAATTTTGTATCATGATGATATTTGTTCGGACACGGATTGCGTCCTAACCCCCGCCCGGACAGTAATCCGTCTGGGCAGGGATCTGTGAGGCCCACCGTGTTGTAAGTGTTTTATCCACGCCGTTCGGTCGCATTTCTCAGATCATTTTAAGGTTTGATCCAAAAAATGAGGTAGGTACACAGCTCCAGTCGACCACACCAAAGGAACGATAGTGATACCCGTTGAAACCTTTCTAACGGCCAACGTGATATATTTTTTACCATCGAACCTATTCGTGGATGCGGATTGCGTCCTACCCCGCCCGGACGGTAATCCGTCCGGGTAGGGCTCTGTGGGGTCCACTGTATTGTAAGTGTTTTATCCACGCCATTAAACGCTTTTTTCCGATAATTTTAATATGCGAGCCAAAAAATGAGGCAGGTCCAAGGCTTAAGTGGACCACAAAGTGGAGATTGAACGTCCACCATTAAAAACTTCTTGGGAGCTGGAGAAGTTTCGGATCAAGCTGATACTTGTGTTTTCACTTCGTCCACATCTAAATGACCTTATGAATACGTTGTATGGTAAAAAAACATCACGTTGGTCCTTAGAAAGGTTGCAACGGTGGGTGTCATTATTAGTGCAGCTTCCTTTGGTGTAGTCCACTTAAGCCTTGGATCTACCTCATTTTTTGGCTCATATATTAAAATTATTGGAAAAAAGTGTTTAACAGCGTGGATAAAACACTTACAACAAGGTGGACCCCACAGAGCCCTGCCCGGGCGGATTACCTTCCGGCAGGGGTAGGTCGCAATCCGCCTCCCCTATTCGTAGGGTCACGTAGACGTGGATGAAGTGAAAACACAAATATCTTGAAACTTTTCTGTCTCTCAGGAAGTTTTCAATGGTGAAAGTTCAATCCCCACTTTGTGTTCCACTTAAGCCTTGGAACTTCCTCATTTTTAGGTTCAAACATTAAATTGATCTGAGAAACTCGTTGAACGCCGTTGATACAACACTTACCTTATAATGCATATGTTTTTTCCATGCGGTCCATCCATTTTTCCAGCTCATTTTAAGCCATCGTCAAAATATGAAGCCGAACCAAATCTCCATATCAAAGTAAACATGGTGATTGGACACCTACTATTAAAAACTCATGCTAGCCAGAGTTTCAGATAAAACTGATATTCATGTCTTCCCTTCGTCCAGGTCCGCCCGGTCTTATCAATAGGTAATTGGATGGCAGGATAAACATTACAATGGGACCTAGATGGTTTTTAATGGTGGGTGTTCAATTACCATTTCCTGTGATGTGGTCCACTTGAAATTTGGATATATCTCGTTTTTCAATAATGCACTAAAATGGTCTATTAAAAAGGATAGACAGTGTAGATAAAATATTTACATCATGGTAGGGCCCACAGAGTTTTTTTCTAAGTATCGAACAGTACGGACCTCGTAACGAGTGGTAACTTCCAAATCCGAGTCTACAGAACAGTGCTACGGTTCCATGAATGGATTTGATCTCTAACTAATCCAGGATGCTGGCACACGTGTGGCGTGTGAATGAACTTTATTGTATACGCTGTATGCTGTGTGCGCTTAGTAAAGCTTCTCAACTACTTGCCTCTGGAGTCTATCCCCACCCACTGGGGCCACATGCTTAATTGGTCCAACGATTTGAGCCGTCCATGTTCGCATTACTACCGTAAGTAATTTATTGTCCCGTAATCACACTTCCATGATAAGCTTGGCCCTGATTTTTTAAATTTTAATTCAAGGAATTGGAATTTTTCATTACCTTACTGGGAATTCATTAATTTATAGCAATGTTCAAAATTATTCGTCCTGAGTAATTTTCTTATGGTGGTCCTGACATGACAGCAGGGAGTCCACAGCATGGAAGATTCTGATCATGTGGGCCCTCACACATTAGAACCTAAAGTCGTGACGAAGACAGCGATTCTTTTATTTTTGAAAGGAAATTTTACGTCCAAGTACCTTAAATTTCTTCAATGGAAATTGGAGATCTGCCGTATGAGCAAGGGGTCAATAGCTTGGCTGGGCTCCTCTAGGATATTCATATAAAATCCACTTCGATCACAACATGTGTTACCCCTTGTTAGGCCTAAGGCCCAAAAATCAGGCCCATCCATAATTTAGGAGGACCACGATTAGAAACAATCTACAGCGCAATGCTGACCCTCCATTATGTTCCCCTTGGTGTAGCCCACCTAAATCACATATTGGTTTGAATTTTGGGGGTACGCCTAAATTTTGATTTCAAATATAATGGTTGGAATGTATTTCATATAATCATAAGAGTGGCCCTATAAAAGTTAAAAGGTGGATGTCTATATGGAAGTACGGGAAGGACCCGGGACAAGGAGGTGACTACAGTAGTATACTGAATTTTGGGGTTTAGCCCACCTAAATCACATATTGGTTTGAATTTTGGGGGTAAGCCTAAATTTTGATTTGAAATATAATGGTTGGAGTGTATTTCATATAATCATCAGAATGGCTAAAAGTTAAAAGGTGGATGTCTATATGGAAGTACGGAAAGGACCCGGGACAAGGAGGTGACTACAATAGTATACTGACAAAAGTACAGGAAGGGCCCGGGACAAGGAGGCCACTATAGTAGTATACTGACAAAAGCAGCCTTTCTAGGCGACTGTAATAGTATACTAGGAAAGGTGGCCATTGTAGTATACGGAACAAGCCTAGGTCTCTCTTCCAACTATTTCCTTTGATGGGGCACACCTAAAATCAAAGGTCAGCATATTTTTTGTCAGGAGCTAAAAGTGGGATTGCACATTCAATTCCCTGGGTGGATTTCAGATGTGCATTACCATGGACCCTTTAAAAAATCAATGGCAGGAGACCATATCTCAACTGTTGTAATGTTGGTATATTAGAAAAAGAGAAGGTTGCAGGTTCACATAGTTGGACCGCAAATTATGATTCATACGAAAGATACCTTCTAACCTTCTATACCCATGCAACGTCCAACCAGTCCAATGAGAATCCACCGTAATTTCTTCATGCAAAAATCACTCTCATCTACTCATTTATTGGACCTTACTAGTATTTTACTATTTATTAATGGTTAAAACTGATTTCAATGGTCTAGCTAACTAGATGATTAGATGGGGCTGATTTTACGTTAGGTGATTTTTATTGTGGGGCCATCCAATTGGAAGTTAGTGATGTTGATTCTGTCATTAGGTTAGAAGTTTTCCACTGGGTGGACCATAACTCTGGTCCAACCAGTTGGACTCAGGGTTCAGCTCCATGGCTCAGCAGTAGAAAGACTCTGTTTCAACACTGACATGCTGGGATGAGTGTCCATGTGGTGCGGGTTTAGGTGTGAGTGTGTGGTGTGGGTGTGTAAAAAAAAAAAAATCCAGTTGGACTGATCAACACATTCTCTTTAAAAAATAATTTAACTAGGCCCACCCTTGATTTTTAATGGCCTCCGAATGTGTATGACGGATACATTATGAGAAGTAGATGTGTACTCTTATGTTAGTTCTAGGGAAAAGAATGAGGCTGACATGTAATCTTATTTTCAATGTTCAGGGCGCAATGTAGGATTTGTTAATATTTGGCCCATGCTACACTAACAATAACATTTTTAAAACGGTTACAATTCATTTAATGCGCATTTGGTGTCATACATTTAAGGTCGTCCATTTACTGTGATCTCTGTCATGAGTGGATCATTGCCCAACAGTCAAGATCATTTGAGACCATCTAATTTTTCCCAATTGAATTGGACCATTCAATTTGATAGATCCCTACCCAGTTGAATGATAGGATTGATTTCTGTGGTTGTTCTCCATCCAGATTAAGCCCCACTTGTTGGACGGGTTACCATGATTTGGTTGACAGTGGTGATCTGAAACCTTAGTTTAACCAATTCCCCACAAATTTGAATGTTTGAGCCCTGTTTGGTTGTGCCACCCTTTGGTAAAGAAGATTGTTGCTCAGGTGGTCTTGACCATGAGTGACCCTTGCTTGGAAAAATCATTCAGATAGGAAGATCCTAACCCATCCAATTTTTTGGCTGTTTTCTACTGCATGAATGGGTTAGTGGTATTTCTTTCGTAATCATTTATTTGAAGCAGTTTGCTTACCCTGAGGAGCGCTGTTGATGTAGAGCAGGTCACAGACACTTTCATGTCAAAGATGGACCATATAAGGCCTGATTGGAGGCGAAAATGATTAGGACCGTCAAAACCTTAAAACAGTCGTATCTCACAAACCGGAATAAATTTTTTCGATGTATCATATATGATTTTGGGGTTGGAGAAACTATTTTAACCAACCAACCTGACTATTCCATGTTGCCCATGTCGGATTTGGGAGATTACATAAGATCGACGGTTAAAAGTCCATTTTATTTTCGCTTTTACTATAAATAGTATGTTGTGATTGGATCATAACTTTTGATCATTTGAGTTTTAAGAGTCATGCCCAACATGAAAATGACTTATAAAAATTAGGAGAGTAACGTGGTTAGGCCAAATTGGACACTTAATATCTTTGGCTAAAACCATGAAGTCTAGTAAGAATCATGACCATCTATAAATAGTAAGCTTTAAGTCACATTTTTAGAGAGTTTTGAGGTTTTAAGTCACATTTTTAGAGAGTTTGAGTTTGAGTCTACAACTTTGTCCTAGGTTTGAGCTCATTATTTAAAGGATTGTAAATTCGGTTCTTTTTTTATTATTATCATTAATCAATTTATTTTCAAATTTATTAAAATTTATTTCTATTTTATTCATCGTGGATTCGAGGAAACTCTGTGAGGAATCCAGAGAGCTCCATGGATTCAGAGTAGTTACCCCTGAGGAATATGGTGATCGACCTCATCACATCCTTCCTCGTGTCAACTATGGAAATGGTGTGACAGCTGCCCCACTTGAGAGGCAGCGTGCCTCTTTACCCATGTATTGATATTGCCATTTTATGCTTGATATGCTGCTCTCATTTTCTTAATTAGCACATTGACTGGCCCACAGATGGAACTCTCTTACATTTAGGCCATGTGTTTTCTATCCATACAACAACATGTCAGTTGCACAAAATCAAGCTGATGTTACTGACAATTTGGCCAAATACTGCATCAAAGAGATTGAGAAGCCACAGCCAGACAGGAAATGTGGGGTCCCTGTTAGATATTGCTGAGAATCCTCAAGTTGTTTATTGTGGATTGATGCTGCTTTTGATGAAGGAAGCAGTTTGGATGTATTTGCAGCAGATAAATGTTAAGTTGGTTTATTTCTGTAAAATTTCAGATGCAGAGATCAGAGGTTTGGTTGATCTGATTTGACATTCCAAAAATCAAAATCTATTACAAATGGTTTTGAATTAGTTGAAATATCTAAAAGTTTTCCTTCTTTCTCCATCATGTTACTTGTTTCTTGTTCTGCTTGTTTACAATCTTATCACTCTTTTCTCATGTGCTTAAGGAAGTTTTCAACAAATGTTATTGGTTTGTAGGAAATTCATCCTTGAACACACATGATGTAAGTGCCTCAGGTGCATGGATTTGGCCTTGCTGCTAATCGATTGTTGGAGGCTTATAAAATGCTTTAAAAGGTATCCAAGTCCAAATAGAACTCTTGAATCTTCCCTAGAACAACGAAATTTCCTTGGATCTATTGGTTTTTCCTGACAGTTATTTCAGGTTTGTTTCCCTCATCTCAAGTGTATGCTTCATTTTTCTTTCATGGACCTGCATCATCACACTGTTCTGTTTCTGACAATTCATTTATGCAATGCCACTTCTAATCATGATGTGTATTCATTGACTTAACTACTCGAAACCGAGTGTCATGCTTACCATCGGGAGTGTTCACATTATTTCCTTTTTTACACTCAGAGGAAGATTGCAAGATTTGAGTTTATTCTAAACAAAATTTTAAAACTCTTGAACCTTAGGTTTCAATTTTAGAGCCTGTTCGGCTAGTTGCATTGGAAAGGATTAGGTGGGATGGAATTGCATCTGGTCCTGTGCCAATTCCACTCCATGTTTGGGAAGAATGGAATGGAAAAGCTTGGAAGTAGATTAGATGGAATCGCATTGGGTCCCATGCCAATTTCACTCAATGTTAGCAAGTTGTGTAGGTCTCACCATGATGTATGGGCTATATCCACACCATCCACCCATTTTTCGAGATCGTTTTAGAGCATGGGCCAAAAAATCAGGTAGATCTAAAGCTCAAGTGGAACCCACCATAGAAAGCAACGGGGATTGAATACTTACTGTTGAAAACTTCTTTGAGACCACATAAGTTTTGGATCTGCCTCATTTTTAGGCCCATGCCATAAAATGAGGTTACAAAACAAATGAACGGTTTAAATGTAACACATGTGTGTTATTCTCAATAGTTTCAAATGATGGTGGGTATATCCATTCAATGTACCACCGTATTACATACAAAGCATGGAATTAAGCTTATCCCATGGTAAGAGGGAACAATCCCTGCCATGAGTAATAATTATGTTTTTTGAATCCCATCCCACATAATCCTTTCCAATGCAACTGGCCAAACAGGCCCTTATTGTTTTTGTTTTTCTTTATGGAATAATGAAATAATTTTCATTTGTTGAAATGAAAATCAGCAGTTAGAAATAATTCTAAATAATGTTCATTCCTTGAAATGAAAATCTGCAAAATGGACCAATCCATAGGAAGGGATGAAGGAATGAAGGCTAGGCTGCCATTTGGATACTATGTTTGGTTATTTATCATCTAACCCATTGGAGCCATCTTTTGCCCAAAATTCCTAATGCCCCATGTAGTGAGTGAAATAAAAAGTTGTGATTGGTAAAAACATTAATTGGGAAATGATCTAGTGGGTTAAGTGCATGGGAACCTTTCTATGTACATAGTTGCATATGGACATCTCTCCGATGAGGATTAGGGACTGTCCATCAGGTCTAGTCCACTCTTCATAGGTTGTACTAAAAGAACCATTACTAAACAGATGATCCAAACCATCCATTCGATGGCATTCAAAAATGGATGAACAAGATCGTGAATAGAAGATAGGTCCAACCATGGATATTTAGGACTATCCAATTGCTGTATTGCATGGTAGCAGAGGAAGGGTGGACTGGACCTGATGGAGAGGGTCCAGATTGTCTGGTTTTTCTTTCTTTGCAAATTTCTTTCACAATAATGCTTTCATTATTGTTGTGTTCAACAGAAAAAAGAAAAGAAAAAAGAAAATGAAGAAGTGGATGTAGAACAAATGAAAGCAGAATTTTGAATCACCTCAAGTTAATCTACGACAACCTTAATTTGTTGTATCACAGGAAAATGAATGCTGTTGTATGGAATTCTCTGAATTATTCTAAAAACCAAGAGTTATCTTCAAATGAGGGCTTTTGACATGCAAAAATCAAAGGATACATATTTAAAGATGCTGAAGTGGCATAGTGACTTCAACGTTGATACAATTGAAAAGATGTACCCCATACCAAGCTCTACAATGATTTCTGCACAAATGAGAGGTTCTAATGAAATTTCAGTTTGAAAATTTACATTAACTTATCCTTCTCTTTTCTATCATGTTGTATCAAAGCTTCAGGGTGACTGTAGTAGCTTTAGTATTTGTTGTGCCAAAAAAAAAGAAAAAAAAAAAGAAGAAAAAAAAAAGAGGCCTAGTGCAACCTTTTCTTATGCAACCTTTTGGAGGATTTGGGATTGCAATATTCAGAAGTTAGTTGTCTAGTTGCTTCCATGTGGGAGTTATGGTGATGTTATTGTTGTAGGGGATGAAGTCTAGTTCCCATGGTGCAAGCATTACATACTGTTGTACAAACTATCATTAGACAGGTCCCACCATTTAGATGCCCCAATCTGAAAATAAGGGTAGTTTGCTCAGCAGGTTGCCACACATGAACAAAAAAGATGGTTTACAAGAAGTTACTGAGGACTCACATTCAATGTAGGGCCCAATGAGTGGACCAATCTGTTTATTGGGCCAGTGCATCTACACAATGGTGGCCACCTGATGAGCTTCGTCAATCATGTGAACTGTGTGAGGTCTCTGTCAGCTTAGTGAAACTCTCTCTCCACATACCACAGTTCACTTGCTGCTTCATCTTTCATGGAGCTAGTTTGAGTTTTTGTTTGGTGTGAGCAGTTTTCTGGGGAGGACTTGTTCCTGATAATGCCTTCAATAAGAGTTCTCTGGAGGGTCTTCTTGAGGGAAGTGAGATTCTTCAGAGCTGTGACATTCTCAATGATTGCTTATGACATTGAACTCCAGATAAAAGAAGAATAGTTGTCCATTCACAATAAATGGATGAAGGTAGATATGTTTCGTGTATTCCTCACTTCTCTCCATTTATTTATAACACTAATGTTGGTCATTTTGTTACACCATGTATATTTTATTACCAGCTCATACGCCAGATGGTTAGCATCATCTGACCAAAGTGCTTCTTTAGAATTACAAACAATCCATGCTAGGGGCTTTTTGTTAGATGTTTCAAGATGATGATTTGAACTATTTTTCTCTTCACAATCTTGATTATTTTCAATCTATTGGTTGGAGGGTTATGATCTTCCAATTGGTGCAATTTTTACAACATCAATCAAGCAAATTTCCTTAATGAAGCCAAAGGCTCAAGGTACATCTGACGAAGGGTTTCTTGAATAGCTTGAAGATTGAAGAATCCAGTAAGGAGTAAGATTTTCCTAGTTCTTCTAGTATGAAATACAATGTTGTCTTCGCTGAAGTAAATGGGTTGTTCACTGTTGTAAATTGTATGGTTTATGAGGAACAAAGCAAGTTTGAGTTGCTTAAAAATTCTAAAAGATTTTTCTCTCTGCGAGGAATATGATTTTATAATCCGCATTGTTAGATGTTTTGAGTGATATTATGCAAAAAAGCCAGATGAGGTGATGGAAACATTGCAGGCGTGCTGTCATTAGACATTGCAGGCGTGATGTCATTTAGTTTTGATAGAGGACTTGAATTATCATGGAAGGGATGCTTTTTATGTTGATGTGTAGACACTCCACCTAGGCTATATCTTAAGAAGGCTAAGACTATCCGGAAACCAGGAGTATATCCGAATCAAACCCTAATCCTAACTTAAACCCAACCCTGCCCCAAAATTCTCAAAAACCTCCAAACCAGAACCTAAAACCTCGATCCAAACTATTCAATCCACACACAGCCCCCACTTATACCTTATACTTTGATCAGAACCCTTTACCTGAGCCTAAACCTGTCTATCCGAGCCCTTAAAACTCCAAAAAGAGGTTACCGTGCGAACCCACACATCGAGAAAAGCCCGCATGCGTGAGCCCGGCCCAGACGAGTTTTGGGCGGTAGTCGGACTACCGCCGGCGGTACTCAGGATGTCGCCACTCAAGGCCCGCGTGTGGACAGTTGTCCCAGCGTCCAAAAGTCAACTTTCTCATGAATTTACCCCTCCAAATTTCACCATTTACCGTTTTACCACCCCATAGCCAATGAGAACATGCCACATGGCGTCTCTCTCCTCTCAACCAATCACCACCTGCCACATCAGCATTTACCCTCCTCAAACTCAAAAATTACCAAAAGACCATTGGAAAAGGCTATAAATAGCCCTCTCCTCTTCACATTTCACAAGCTACTTCTCATTTTCCAAGCTTAAGTGAGGAGAGGGAGAGAAAGAAAGCAAGTGAGGAAGAGAGTGAGGGAAAGGGAAGGAGCTCCCAAGCCCCTTAAAGTTCAAATTTTCTTAGCCACCCCCTAGCCCTCAACTGAACCTTTCTAACCTTTAAGCCCAACCCAAATGGTCCATGGTGTACTCCGTGTTCTAACCATCTCAAGAGAAAGCCAAAGATCTATTCATTTTACATACAAACATTCATCATGACATCTATTCCCTTCTCAACTCCCCTGCTCCTCTAGATCTCTGGTGAACGTATGCTTTGTGGCTTGCCGTATATCGGATCCTGTCACATCAGAAATTCCTAGTAATCTAATCCACTTTTCTTTACCTGTTAGCATAAGCATCATCACATCCACCTTCTAGACACGCCATTAGACATATGCTCTATGGCTTGCCGAAATCTCGGATCTTCCCGCATCAGAAATCCATGTGTGTGCCTAGTCCTATCTCAACCACATCATCCATCCCTTGAGATTGTTTACCACACAAAGTAGAGACTGTACATTTGTATGGGCAGAGAGGGTGCCTAACACCTTCACTCTTTGTAACCGAGGTCCCTTACCCGGAATCCCGGATCGTAGATCAGGAATCAACCTAAGGTAGGAGAGTCTTCGGGTTTCCCAACCTTACGTATTCTGTGATTCTAGCCGACCGCGGGATTTTGAGATTATTCGGCTAGTGGCGACTCTAACATCCACAAATCAACTTAATCACCCCCACCACCAATCCATAACGTATAAATCAGCGTGGGCGCCGATTTTTTAGTGTCTACAGAATGGCGACTCCGCTGGGGACTTGCTAGCTCACACTAATTGAGACCCGACTCGAAAACGTGTGGTAGCCCAATCTCAAGAGACATTCATCACTGCATTCACCAAAAAAAAAAAAAACAAAACTCTCTTTGGCTTGTACTTTCTTAGGCATAGATTTGAACCATGACCACTCGGTCCCGTATAGTCGTGGCCTCTCAAGTAACCTATGAAGAAGAGCCGACTCCTCAACCAACTCCCGAAACATCCTCACCTGCGCCTGCACCTACACCCGCACCGCTACCAGCTGCTTAAACAGATCCACAAGTCAATACCACTATGCAAGAAATGGTCCAAAGCCTTCGAGCGATGCAAGAGTTACTACTTCGCCTAGTGCCAAATGTTACACCGAATGCACAGGTAACCCAGTCTAGTGTACAAAACAGTTCACTTCCTCAAACCCCTTTCGCTTTCTCTCTCATTCCCCCAGCAAATCTCGTGCTCTCTCTCAGAAGAGTTAGCACAAGATCAATAGCAGCCAGCAATCGGAAGCAACCCTCCCACACATCTCTACTCAGCACAACACAATAATCAGGTTACAACACAAGTTCCCCCTAATGGGAACCACAGACAAGAACTGGCGGATGCCCACGAAGGGGGCCAGTTTCGAGTCCAATTCACTCCCCCTAATGGTAGTAATATTTCGGATTTGGTAGACAGCCCAGGCAGGAGCCATTTTCGAACATCACACCCTCCTCTGAAAGGGAGCGGCGTTCAATTTTAGCTACCTCCCGCCACTGGGAGTCCACCGTGTTTCCAGCAAACCCCCATTCTTGATCCATACGAAGAGAAAACAGCACAAGCCCTACAACAATGGGTAAGATATCCGCCACAAGGCAAGTCTGAAATCGAGGAATTAAGAGAACAACTACAAATGGTGTAAAATCAGCTTCAGAGACAACAAGGAGTGGATCACCCATCCACCAAGTTCAGGGATCTTTGTCCCTTCCCAGACGCTCAGGTACCTCCAAACTTCGAGGTACCAAAGTTCAAAAGGTATGACGGTAGTGGGTGTCCCACAGCACATCTAAAAGCATTTTGTGAGGAACTCAACGCAATAGCAGGGAATGATGGAGCCTTGATACGACTCTTCCAAAAATCTCTCAAGGGTGATACTTTGGATTGGTACACATCGCTAGACAGCCATCAAATCAGAACCTGGGAAAAACTCTCCCAGGCATTCATTGATAGGTTCTCGTACAACCTGAACATGGCTCTGAGAAGATCTGATCTGGCTGCCTCGAGACAAAAAAGTGACGAGTCCTTATCAGCCTACGTAGGACAATGGCGAGCCATGACAGATAAAATGAGAAATCCCATCGATGATGAGGAGCAGATATCCATGATCGTACATTCAGCAAATCCTAGCATTTTAGGGTATCTGATTTCATATCCATACGTCAACTTTTCTCAGCTCATCCGGGCTGAGAACAAGTCGAAGCCGGGATCAGGGCTGGAACCATTTCCCCATGGCCACACCAGGCCCCCTCAATTAAAAGAAACAAAATCGAGGGGAAACCCGTTAGATATGGAAATGGAAATAGCACTGCTCCCGTGCAACGTACTACGGAAGTTAACAACATCGTCACCAATATTCAAAGCAATCAGTATGTTCCGCAACCGGAACCACGGCAAGACAGGCAGTACCAGCCAAATCAAACAAGCAGTACCAACCACAGCAAGCCCAACAAGGATATCAGGGACAGTCGTCTCAAGAAAAATCGCAACAGCCTAGGGAAAATGCGCAAGGACCATACAAGCAGGCAATGTTAGGGACGAAATTCACCCCTTTAGCACAAACATACAGTCAAGTTTTGACAATGTTAATGCAAAAGCAACTCTTGACGCCACTCCAGCCTCGACTTCCACCTAACCCTTTGCCACCAGGTTACAATAAAAATTAATATTACACATATCATCATGCTCCTGGCCACTTAACGGACCGCTGCTTCGCTTTGAAACATGTGGTCCAAGATTTAATTGAGAGCCAGAAGATTGCAATCACCCCATAGGCCAACAATACAGGACAAGCCAATATTCTCCAAAATCCTCTGTCACCGCAAAAAGCGGGACCCAGTACATCCAGCACCTCTACCGTCAACCATATCGAAGGGGGAAACCTGCATACTCCTTTCCATATCACTCCATACAAGCAATCATGCCCGATACAACAAATCAGATATGGGGATACCAACAGGCGTCATCATCAAGACCACAGGTATTCCTCGAAGCAGCATCAGCAACACAACCTCTTGTATTCCACGAAGCAGCACTAGCAACACAGCCTCTTGTAACCTTGGAAACGACACCTGACAGATCATACCCTCAGTATCCTGTCCCCCAAGGGGCACGCTCAACTCCAGTACCTCCAAAAAGGTCGAATTCTGGACCTGTCATTCTCCCAATAGGTCTCCCTGATCTAATCCCGCTAACCTTGTAAGGGGCACCCCCGGTTTAAACCCCAGAATTTCTGATGCCTCACCAATTGGCACATGCCCAGAGGACTTCCCCCACACATCAGGTGGAGGAAGAAAACTTCAATGTCAAATCTCACCAAGATCTGATAACACCTTAGGAAAAATCGTCAAGTCTGCCACAAACTGTTCCAGCCACAACCCTTCCGCCTCAGGAACCCATGATATACCTGGAAGGAAGAGCGGTTTCTTCCTACGACCCGAAAGCAGTCCCATGACATTACCCAAAATGCGCTGAAGTGGGTAATAACGGGAGATATTTCAAGAGAGATAATCAAAATCCAAGAGAAACCAGTGGAACTTTGTCGTAAACCACTTGCAAAACTGACGCTACTTACGACATAGTAGCCCAACTGAAAACCATTCCTGCCCAAATATCTATCTGGGAACTCTTATGCACATCAAGATAGCATCGAGAAATCTTTGCGAAAACCTTGAATGATGCACATATTTCTCCCGACATACCCCCCGAAATGGTGGCAAGTATGATTGGACAAGTCCTCACACCACGGGTTATCACTTTCTCTGATGACGAATTGCCACCTAAAGGTCGCAAACATGGGCACTCATTAAATATAGCTATTCGTTATGAGAATTTTAAAGTTCCACTCGTACTCATTGACAACGGATCAAACCTAAATGTTTGCCCTCTGAGGATTGCCGAATGGTTAGGGATAGAACCGTCTGCTTTCAGGCCCAGCACTATGAGTGTTAGAGCCTTTGACAACTCTCGGATACAAGTTAAGGCAAAAATTGACCTGGAATTGCAAATCAGACTAGACATGACCATTATCATATTTCAGGTATCGACATCCTGCCTCATTTAACCTTCTGCTGGGGAGGCCATGGCTCCATGTTGTCGGAGCCATCTCATCTACCCTCCATCAAAGGGTTAAATTTTCTTCAAGAAATCGAATCATTTCAGTATTGGCCGAGCCAGAAACGATCCTACTGGTGACGGTTAGTATCCCAGAAACCAACATCCCTGTGATTGACATTCAGCATGCAGAGGGTGACATATCATACCACAGCTTTGAATTCAAAAATGTAAATGCAATCACCAACCCATGCCCTCTTGCTACTAAATATGTCATTCCCCCTGCTGAACAATTAATCCTAAACTATCGTACCGAGTTCCATGAAAAAGATATGGTGGTGAAACCAGCACCTGCCAACGTGCAGAGACAGGGACTGGGATATCAACCAACACCAGAAGATCAGGCTAAAAAACCAAAGAAGAGTCAACTGTTCAAATGCACACCCATCAAGTTCATCAAGGCTGGGACAGTTTGTGAGGACACGATAGTGTCTCTTGAGGACCAAATCCAGAAACTCAGACTCGCAGAACATACTAACCAGGAGTCTATCTGGCCACCAATAAGGTGGGATAGGATCCTCAGGGCATCAAAAGCGCATCTAAAGCCAGGGGCAGAACCCCCAAACCCATCACATGAGGTTAGGGGTAAGAAAACAAGGTCATCCATAGGAGACCTAGAACCAGGAGCGCCCCTTGAAGGGAACATGGGAAGGAATGGAGAGACACCCACTTCCACCCACGGTCAAGGGGACAAAGCCCCACCACCAGCTCGGCAACACAAGGGGCAGAAGTAGCCCATCCACTGGATCGACAAGGAAAAGTGGCCTGCCCTTGACCGGACAGGCGTAAAGGTCCCATCACAAGAAGAGTCCGAGGAGCCCAAAGAGCTCTAGCTTCTGAGTGAAGAGATCGAATCAGACTATGACTCAGAGCCCAGCCCAGCAGACATCATAGTCATCAGGACAGCTGACCCCCGGGATCAGACGGAGCAGAGCAACAGGATCAAAAGGGGGAAAGAACCAAACTGGACAGCCATCCCCCTACCGATCGAATCAGCCGGTGAACTGCCCATGGATACCGGTCCCAAAAAAAAATGTTAATGTAAATAGTAGTTGGTACCCTGAACTAGGACATGATCAATCATGGTTCACAACACCATCCTGTTCGGGATACCTTGGCGACACAAAAAAAATCAAAAAATTTTCAAAACACAAAAAAATCAATATTTCTCAAAACCACAAAATATCAGAAAATCTCCAAAATGCAAAAACAAAAGAAAAACTTTCAAAAATCATTGTGCCAAACACTTCCCATACAACGCAGGAGTTTGAAGTCGAATCATATGATTTCGATCTAGAGTTGGACTTCGAGCTCATGGGTTTGGACGAAGCACTGGATGAGGGAAATGATGATACAGCTCTCGAATTCGAGGATTCCCTTGAAAAATTCAAAACAAAGGCCAATGTTGTAGCAGATGACTTCAAAATTGTGAACTTAGGGTCAGCGGAATCCCCTAGAGAGGTGCGCATCAGAAGGTCACTGTCCCCGGAATACAAGCAAAGGATGATGGAGTTTCTGAAACTGAGATTGTCTAACTTCGCCTTCTCTTATGAAGACATGCCAGGGCTCAATGAAGACTTGGTGGTGTACCATCTGCCAACAAAGTCTGACATGAAGCCTGTCAAGCAAAAACTGCGAAGAATGAAGCCAGAATGGACCTTAAAAATTTGTGATGAAGTCGTCAAGCAATACAACGTGGGATTCCTGATACTCTCCAACTACCCGGAATGACTCGCAAATATTGTACCAGTACCAAAGAAAGATGGGAAAGTCAGAATGTGCATCGACTTCAAGGACCTCAACAAAGCAAGCCCTAAAGACGGTTTCCCTCTGCCTCACATCAACACACTGGTAGATAATATTGCCGGACACAAGATTTTCTCTTTCATGGATGGCTTCTCAGGCTACAATCAGATTAAGATGGTCGTCGAAGATCGAGAGAAGACTTCCTTCATCATACCTTGGGGAACTTTCTGTTACCGGGTCATGCCCTTCGGGTTGAAGAACGCAGGAGCTACATATCAGCGAGTTATGACTGCCTTGTTCCATGACATGATAAACAAGGAAATGGAAGTCTATGTGGATGACATGATCATCAAGTCTTGCACGATCGAAGGACACTTCGAAGATCTCAAAAGGCTCTTCGATAGACTCGAAAAGTTCAAGCTCCGCCTAAACCCCCAAAAATGTGTGTTCGGTACAACCAGGGGCAAGCTGTTAGGCTTCATCGTCAGTGAAAATGGTATTTGTGGATAAGGCCAAAACCAAAGCAATCATCAAAATGCACCACCTAGGTCCGAAAAAAAATTCGGGGCTTCTTCGGGCGGACCAGTATATCAGCTGATTCATCGCACAGCTCACACCCATCTGTGAACCCATATTCAAGCTACTATGGAAAAACTCACCAAAGGAATGGAATATCGACTGTCAAGTGGCCTTCGACAGGATCAAGAAATACCTGCTGAATCCCCCAGTGCTCATTCTACCTATTCTAGGTAGGCCATTACTGCTGTATATCTCCATCGTAGAAGAAACAATCGGATGTGTTCTTGGCCAACATGACGATACGGGAAGAAAAGAGCGAACGATCTACTATCTAAACAGACGGTTTACAAGCTACGAAGCCAAATACTCTAGCTTAGAAAAGACATGCCTCGCCCTAGTTTGGGCAACTCAACGGCTACGACAGTACATGATCGCTCACCAAATCCTTTTGCTCGCTCGCATGGACCCGTTGAAGTACTTATTCGAAAAACCAACACTAACGGGTAGGATAGCAAAATGGCAGCTATTGCTTTCAGAGTTCGACATCACATATGTCACTCAGAAGGCAATCAAGGGGCAAGCATTGGCCGACCACCTAGCAACACACTCCCTGCCTGATTACCAACCACTGAAGACCTTCTTTCCTGATGAGGACATCCTCCTGATTGAGGAAGAAGAAGAAAGAAAGGTAGGAGAGTGGACACTCTTTTTCGATGGAGCCGCAAACTCAAAGGGGAGTGGAGTAGGCGCCATATTTTATTCTCTCGAAGACATCCCAGTTCCTATATCCAGAAGGCTGGCATTCCAATGCACTAACAATGTAGCCGAATACGAAGCATGCATCGCTGGGCTAAGAGAGGCCATAATCCTCAATGTGAAGAAGTTACGAGTCTTCGGGGACTCACAACTCATCATCAATTAGATAAATGGTGATTGGAAGACCAAGGATGAGAAACTGATACCCTATCATGTATATCTGGAAAATCTAATCGAAGAATTTAAAGAGATCACATTCTCTTACATGCCCTAAATTAAGAACTAATTTGTAGACGCTTTGGCTACCCTCGCTTCAATGCTGGAGATCTCAAAAGGAGTTGCTGAGTGGGAACTCACTGTCGAGCTCCAAGAAGAGCCCACATTCCTCCTACAGATCAACGAAGCCGAAACTTCCTTGAATGATTAACCCTGGTACACGAATATCAAAGAATACCTCGAACATCAAAAGTATCCAGAAGGAGCAACACAAGTCGATCGACGCACTATCCAACTGTTAGGAGCACAATTTGTGATCACTGGTGGCATCCTCTACAAGCGATCCTTCAACCAAGTCCTTCTCTGTTGTGTAGATAAGACAAGCGGTACAGATCATGTCAGAAATTCACAAAGGACTATGCGGCCCACACATGAATGGACACATGATGGCAAAGAAGATCCTACGGCTAGGATACTATTGGCTCACAATGGAGACAAATTACTGTAAGCACGTCAAGAGATGCTTCAAGTGTCAGGAACATGCAAACCAGATCCATGCACCTACTTCCGAACTCTACAACCTGACAGCACCATGGCCCTTCTCCGTATGGGGGCTAGACATTATCGGCAAGATCAACCCTAAAGCTTTAAATGGGCATGAATACGTCTTGGTGGCTATAGACTACTTCACCAAATGGATAGAGGCGACATCCTACACCACCATCAGAGCATCTCATATGGTCAAATTTATGAAGAACAACATCATCAGCCGATATGGGGTCCCTCAGACCATCATCACTAACAATGGAACTCTGTTCGTCAATAAAAGGATGGGCGATTTCCTCGACAAGTTCAAAATTCAACGTCATCGGTTAAGCCCTTACCGTCCTCAAATGAATGGTGGGGTTGAAGCTGCAAACAAGACTATTATCCATATACTGAAAAAGATGGTGAAAACATATCGGGATTGGTCAGAAATGCTTCCCTACGCACTCTAGGCCTATCGAAGTCTGTACGGTCTGCTACGGGCACAACTCCATACGAACTAGTATATGGAATGGAAGCAGTACTGCCAGTCGAAATTGAAATCCCATCACTGCAGATATTATTGGAAAATGAAGTCGAGGAAAGCGAGTGGCAACAAGCAAGGTATGATTAATTGCATCTGGTAGATGAAAAGCACATGCGGGCGCTAAGCCACTCCCAATGTTATCAAAGAAGGATCGCTCGAGCCTACAACAAGAGGGTCCGAAAGAGAAGCTTCAAAGTCGGTGACATAGTCATAAAGCGTATCTTGCCACCACATTTACTGGATCCCAGAGGAAAGTTTAAACCCTCGTGGGACGGATCACTGATCATCCTTGAAGTACTCCCAATAGGGGCTCTTCGGCTCACCAGTCAGAAAGGAGACGATCTTCCTGAGCCCATTAATGCTGACAACGTGAAAATTTATCACTGGTAACCATACCTAACCTTGTCAATAAGTATAACTGTAAAGCTGCACCCATCACATTTCCCACCAAAAACCCAAAAAAAATGTATATATCCGCCATCTTTACCTTCAGGAAGCACCTACCATCTCTCTCACAAAAAGAAAAAAAAAAGGAAATAGAAAGAAAGAAAACAAAATTGAAACAAAAAAAAAAAAAAAAAAAA
This sequence comes from Magnolia changhungtana, assembly GCA_030180095.1. Taxonomy (NCBI): domain Eukaryota; kingdom Viridiplantae; phylum Streptophyta; class Magnoliopsida; order Magnoliales; family Magnoliaceae; genus Magnolia; species Magnolia changhungtana. Next base: position 5,799,263 of record JASAUF010000123.1, on the reverse strand, counting down.
AAAAAGAGAGAGAAAATCCCCAAAAAGAAGAAAACCTCAAGAAAAGAGAAGAAGTCCATCCCATCATTCCCAAATAACCCAACCAAAAGCAGCTTATGATTGTACTCAAAGACAAGGACAGGAAAGTAACCAATTGGCCTGCTATGAAGGAAGCCTCTCCGATTCACCTAACACTCCAAAAAAAAAGGGAGAGAAAGTATGTCTAAGCAAAAAGGGTGAGGTGAAAATTCGAAAGGGCGCCTCGAGTAAAAACAGTGGGCATGTAGCGGACTTGGTGAAAATCTGAAAGGACATCGAGGGTAAAAACAGCACAGCTGCCAAGGGGTAGGCAAGAGCAAAAATCCGGAATGTAGTGAAAATTCGAAAGGACACTACGGGCAAAAATGACAGAAAACCGGACGTAGCGAAAACCTGAAAAGGCGCTACGGGCAAAAATGGTAGGAATAAAAAATAAATAAATAAATAAAAGTGTAGGAACAGAAAAGACCAAGGCAGCAAACATTACAACAAGATACAAGGAAAGATCAACTTCGGATCAATACTCCATCAAACTCTGCTTAAATTCACGGAATGCGATCCTGGACACCCTCTCAGGGAACCAAGACCTTAAGGATACAATCTAGACTACTGCACACAACGTGGGCTGAGCCCAAGATTCTGATCCCAATCATCCAAAGCATAAACCCAAATACAAGTGCACATTAACAAATTTGGCACAAAATAAAAATATTTCATTCTATTAAAACCCTTCTTACAAATACATTGCTTTTCTTTCCTTTTATACATAAAAAAAAAAAAAAAAAAAAAAAAAAGATCCTTCATGCATACAAAAATAAGCCATCGATCGAAAAAAGGGACCAAAAGGTAAGCCTCTACCTCTCATACAGCGATAATCTCTGCCTGAGCCTCTCTACTTCCATGCGCAGATAAAAGACCTCATTCCTCTCTAGATGGTGTGCCGCAAACATACTCTCGTCATATCGCTGTCCCATGGCGAGTCGACAGGCCATGTCCTCACACGTGTGACGAAGGACAACAATCTCAGAAATCAAGTGACTGTGTGTGGCAAGCAGGAAGGAAGGATCAATGAAAGGTCGCTCCTCAAAGGCCTCAAATGAGTCAACAATACATGAAAAGGAAGAAGTAGTATTGCCCACCATATCTTGATCAGCAGCCTCATCCACTAAATGCCATCCAGGAACCTGACGATACAGTGACTACTCTGCTACCCACCACTGGTATGGCACTGTCGCTATGGGAGGAGCCCAAGACTCAAGCTCCAAAGCTATTGCATCTAGGGAACCCTGCCAGGAAACCCAAACTCGCCTATACAAAGCAATCAAATAAGAGGAAAGAAGGGCATGACCAAATCCAGAGAAGGTGAACTCCGGAATATCCTGCTAGAAACCAAACTGACGGAGGAATCGCACGGGATGATAAGAACAATACCCCCGAAGACCCAGCAATAGCAAAGGAGTGCGAGCTGTGCTGCAAATCAAGGGCGAGTGATAGAGCCAGGTAGCCTCCCAGCTAACCTCCCACCCTCGAAGCTGAGAAAGCATATAGCGATACAACGACTCGGTGGCCTCAGCACCAAGGGGAAGGCCATCAAGTAACAAAGACAGCACATCATCGCGACGGGAATCGGGCCATGCAAGCATAGGAGTCATATACAAGTGCTCCCATACCCATACCTGGAAGAGGAATAAATCAAGCTCAAATTGTAAACAGAAAGCAAAACAAAAGAAAGGAGTAGAACAAAGAATACCTAAAGGAATGAGCAGCAGCCCCAAAGGATACGAGTATGTCCAAGGGAGCACTCAGTCAGCCCAAGAAGAGCTCCGCCAACACCACAGAAGTAATGCTCCTGTGATGCAAAACACGATGGAAGACATCCAGCAAAACTGCCAACGATGACTGTCTCCAACCCTAGAAAAGCAGCTCAGCCAAGACATAGAATATCATTGCATTCAAGCACTGAAGCTGGCGGTCTGATTTAGGTCTCTCACGGGCGGTAGAACAGCGATCGTACAAAACCTCAAGGGAGAACTCATCAACCCCACCCGTTGTAGTAGGAAGGGCAGTAAAAAATCCAAACTAAGAGATCAGATCAGTGGAATAGACCGGCTCGGAAGAGGGGGCGTAGGGCTCCCGGGTAAGAGGAAGACTAGATAAGCGTGTTAACTCCTCCAGAGAGGGGCCCAGCTCCAGATCATTGAAGAAAAATAGATTTAGAGATGGCACCCAATCATACGAAGCTGCGCTCAACAGTCCCGAGTCGAGGCAAACTCGATGAAAATGAAGGACCTCTCTGAAGCCTAAAGAGCCCAACTCAAAGATCTTGGACTCAGTCAAGCTGTCAATCCAGATATGCAACCGTTCAGAACAAGTACCACGCGGCTGCAACCGATAAATTCGAACAGGCATACCCTTTACAATCTGGAATCCAGGATCTACTAGCAAGTCGTCAAATATAGGCATGCTCTCATCCAACAGATCAATCTCGTGATTTCGAAAAAAAATCAGACTCGTCCATCGCATCACGCAAAGTATCCTGGAAAGCCACAACAGGAGGACCCGAATCCCCAACAACTGCCATGTCGGGAGCCATTTGAAATAAACAAGCCCCAAGAACTACAACGCCTAGAGTATCCCAGTAGCTGACAGGATCCTGGATCCCAACAGGAGCTGATTGTCCCATCACCACCTGGAAATCATACCTAAGATCTGAGCCGGGCCATCCACAAGAAGTCCATCACCTGTCAGATCCAAGCCATCCAAACCACTAAAAAGGGACCTGCCACCCATCCAGGCCTGAGCCATCACATCCCCACCATCCATGCCACCCATAACCTCCTCTCCACCAATCAAACCATCGGTCGACATCGCTAAGCCATCCTCACTCTCTAAGCCATTCAATCTCACCATGGTGACATCCACAAACCCTGGTGGCCCATCAAATCCATCAAACCTAATCAAACCATCCTCATGGCCATCATTAATGAAAGAGGAATCCAAACCATCAATGGCATTTACCTCTTTCAAATGACCCACTACTCCTCTATCAACTGCCGTCAATCCATCCATAAATGGATCTTCTCCACCATTTATGGGCCCATCTACTTCTTCACCATTAATAAATCCACCAAACCCATCATCATGATTGACCATAATAACTCCAAAAAGGGGAAGAAACAAAAGAAAAGGACAATGAAGAAAAAGACAAGGGAAAGAAGGGACAAAAGAGAAGGATCGGACGACTTAGGCAAAATAAACAAACAGAAGGGGACATGAAGGAATGAACAGAGAAGAAGAGGAGGCGCTAAAAGAAAAGATGGACGGAGGCGGTACTCCGATTACCGCCCGTGGTACTCCAAGAACCGCCGTCAGACCTGACATTTTTCATCACTGCGACACCTGACAGAATGAGCAGAATGGGCAAAAGTCAACGGGCGGTAGTCCGACTACCGCCGGCGGTAGCTCGACTACCGTCCTGGCCTAGTTTTGGGTGAAATTCGGGAAAGGTCCACTCCGGAGGTTTGGGACCAAGCAATGTACTTCCGCGTGCTCAATTGGATAATATAAAAACACAAAAAATGATAATGATCATAAGAAGACCGAATAAGACAATACTGAACAAACTGAAATTTCATACAAAAAAGGAGGATTACATAGCTGGTCACAAGATGTAATGATCTAATCATCATCGGGAAGATAAGTATCTTTATCCTTGTGATGAAAATGAGGTCCCAAGATCCCTCCTCCAGCAAAGTGGGCACCGCCACCCAGAGGATAGCTAGGCTGTAAAATAGAACCGATGTCGTACTGCTCACACCAAGAACTATACTCTCTGTCCGGGTCGACGAAAGCACTGGCCTCAAAACCTTCCAAAGCAGCAGTCAACTCTCTCTTAGGCACGGATTTCCAATCAGATGGTCCAGATGGCGAACTAAGAGGGACCAAGGGGCGGCCGGTTAGCTGCCAATAAGTCTCTCTCCCAGATACCACTTTGTCACACATGGGTCCTCTAGAATGCGGTGACGACGTGAAACTGTAAAAAAGGAGAAAAGTAAAGGATCGACAGATAAGCAGGAAGCAACATATGGGTAATGCAGGGCAAGACAAATCACTCACATCATCAGGAACAAGGGCATCGATATTTGACCTCCAAGCAAAATAAGAAAATAAGCGTGTGCGGCTGTGGTTAACCTTGTACCACAGCATCATGCGAGAAAATGGAGGCGAATGATCAATCAAAGTGGGTGCCAGGTGGGGAAAATGGTTGAAAAAGCAGACCTGATCCAAAACCGCGATAAAAAAGGTACATCAGATCATCCCCAGGGAGAATACTATAGAAAGTGTATCAAGAAAGTACCTCGATAACTAGATAAAAACCAGTCAAAGATCGGTTGATACAACGGCTGGCATTGTCCAACCCTTCATATAGATGGGCTAAGAGCCGCATTCCAGTTGTATGGTATGGGAAAGGTGATATCTGCCACGAGCGACAGCAGATGGGAACTCACTAATTCGTTCCCATGGCAAAAGATCATCACTCCCATGGTGTACAAAATCAGGGCCTGAGCCTTCACTACAGCCGCGACTTCAGTCTCGGGGATGCGTCAGGCGAAATTCGATGATAGCCACAACAGTTTGAATCGGTGACCTGAAAAATCTGTGGCATCTGGCATCATCCCCAGCAATTCCATCCAGTCATCCTCGGAAGGTACTGGAAGATCATCCTCGAAGGGGACAGATCCTCTGTCATATCGGAGACCCAGCTGCATGTATACATCGTAAGGAGTGATCCCCCACTCCCCAAAAGGCAACTGGAAGGTGTGAGTCTCAGCATGCCATCGCTCAGTCAAGGCAGATAAGAGGGACATGTTCGTCTTGCTTAGACGAACGCGAAACAGATGCGCGAATGGCGTGCGCTCCAAGACCTCAAAGAAAAGCGGCTGAGGATCATGGAACCAATCAAGCCAGTGCGTCCTAACCCCACGCCCTCTGAGAATCGCAGGCGCACTACCCTCCCGGGCTATATCTGAAAGGTGCCGACCCTCCCGCGGTGCATAACATGGATTAGTCGAATGACGAGACGGACCAGCCTCATTCCTACCCCGACAAGGCATACTGCACAAACAAGGCCTACAAGTAAGTATCATCCTCACCACAAAAAGCTTAAAGCCCATTTCCAAAGCCTACTTCAAAGGCCCACTTGCCTAAGCCCATTTTCAAAGCCCATTTCTTAGGCTCACTTCAAAGGCCCACTTGCCTAGGCCCATTTTCAAAGCCCATTTCCTGAGCCCACTTCAAAGGCCCACTTCCTAGGCCCATTTCTAAGGCCCATATCCAAGCCCACTTTCCAAAAGACCCATTCCAAGGCCCATGATTGAGCCCATTTTCTAAAGTTTCTTTCCAAAAAAAAAAAAAAATCACCACCATAACAAGTCCACACATCTGAACACATCAAGATCATAATGTGGGGCCCACTTGGAAAATCCTGCCCGTCCATCATCAACAAAGTGGCCAACTAATAAGATCTATACCATTTACATACTCAAATGAGCCCCATATCATCCATCCAACGGACCAGATCATCCAAAATTTCCATAAAAAAAAACAAACAAACAAAATTTCCAAATGAAAGGGTGGGGCTCCTTTCTTATCACACCCCACTCCATTAAAAAAAAAGAGGGTGAATATATTTAGCCCACAACTTCACCAAAAAAGGGCAAGTAATCCCACAAGATCCAATGATTGGGATTAAATCAAAGCAGATCAACGGTCAGGAAATCTGTTAAAAGCTCGGTAAATGGATGATTCAATAAGATTCATCAAGGATCCATTAATCAAGAGTACCTGAAAATGAAGGATGAAGAAGATACTGAAAGCACAAGACAAAATTCAACAAGAAAGCAAACGAAGGGAGCTTCCACGGACCACAATGGAGTCCCTGGACGCCCATGGGTCGGATTCAAATAAGGGAGGAAGATGCGCTGTACGGACCAACGCACACCATGGACCAGCGGTCCAATTGACGGACCGGCGGTATCTGGACTACTGCTGGTGGTAGTCCGACTGCCGCCGCCGTCCGCCTGAGCGCGCTGTCCCCCATGCCCCTTTGCATTGACCGGTTCTCCCTTCGGACCGGTGGATTAAAAAAAAAAAAAAAAAAAAAAAAAAAAAAAAAAAAAAAGTTTTCAAAAAAAAATCCAAAATTTTCTAAAAATAAAAAATAAAAATCTTAAAATTTTCCAATAATCTCCAAAATTCTAAAAAATCTCAAAATTTTCCAAAAATCCCAGAAAAAAAAAAACTTTTTCATAAAAAAAAATCCAGAAATTTCTAAAAAAATCTCCAAAATTCCAAAAAATCCCAGAAATTTTCAAAATCTCCTAGGAAATTCCAAAAAAAAATCCAAAATTTTTTGAAAAAATCTCAAAAATTTCCTAGAAAATTCTAAAAAATCTCAAAAATTTCCAAAATCCCAAAAATCACCAAAACAACATAAATCCCTAAGGAGTAAAGGACACTTCTTCTAAACCAACGGGCCCAACTAATTTATCAGTGGAGGCGGTTTCTCTGCAAATAAAAACTGGATGACGACGCCCACCCGCGAAATTAGCCAGATGTTTTCCAAGAAAATCTATTCCCAACTAAAATTTCCAAGGAGTCTAGTTCCAAAGGGAATAGCTTTCAAACAAAGTTTTTTTAAAAAAAAAACGCACGCGGCACGCAGTACACTAAGGAATCTTTAGTTGTGGCCAGTGCAAACAACTAAATAAGATTCGATTCCTTCTGGTTTCCCTGAGGGCGAATCGAATCTGTACATGATACAAGTACAGTTGGCCTGATCTTTATATCTGGACAGTCGTACGAATGCTAGTAGAAGTGAGTGGATCTATCTCTGGAAAGAATAATCAAACTCGAAGTGACAACAATCCATTGTAATCAAAGTATCAGAATCAACAGATTTTATGGCAAAGAATTACCTGCACATACCTAGGCTAGGATGTTCGAAAATTTTGATCGAGTCCAAGTCGGCATAGTGAGTTCCCCGTAAGGCCACACCAACGCGTAGGGCAGCTAACCACTTTGACGATCAAATGGAACTAATACTCCTAGAGTGATTACGTAGCAAAGGAAACGACAGACCTAACAGTATGGGAATCCTCGTAAAGCCGTGACAAATGTGTAAAGGCCCTCACTTTTTAGACTTACCCTCCAATGCTATTAACAATCTGACGTGAAAATGTTGAGATTGGTGACCCGTAAAGCCGCGACGAATGCGCAGGGGACAATCACAACGTTTTTCTCAACCCTCGTGGTATGTGCAAGTAAACTCTTCTCCAAATAATCAGCTGATAATGATACAATGGCAGGTAACAGATTTGAATCACTATCCTTTTTAACTAGAAGGGTGGGGTGTCTACTCGCTTTGACCTTTTGTTGCTTACAACCTCGGTCAAAGAGGGGCATCTGTAGACACCCCACTCAAGCTATATCTTGAGAAGGCTAAGACTATCCGGAAACCAGGAGTATATCTGAATCAAACCCTAATCCTAACTTAAACCCAACTGTACCCCAAATTTCTCAAAAACCTCCAAACTAGAACATAAAACCTCGATCCAAACCATTCAATCCACACACAGCCCCCACTTATACCTTATACTTTGATCAGAACCCTTTACCCGAGCCTAAACCCGTCTATCCGAGCCCTTAAAACTCCAAAAAGAGGTTACCGTGCAAACCCACACACCGAGAAAAGCCCGCAAGCCCGAGCTTGGCCCAGATGAGTTTCGGGTGGTAGTCTGACTACCGCCGGCGGTACTCGAGATGCTGCCACTCGCGGCCCACATGTGGATAGATGTCCCAGCATCCAAAAGTCAACTTTCTCATGAATTTACCCCTCTAAATTTCACCGTTTACCGTTTTACCAAGCCCCATAGCCAATGGGAAAATGCCACATGGCATCTCTCTCCTCTCAACCAATCACTACCTGCCACATCAGCATTTACCCTCCTCAAACTCAAAAATTACCAAAAGACCATTGGAGAAGGCTATAAATAGCCCTCTCCTCTTCACATTTCACAAGCCGCTTCTCATTTTCCAAGCTTAAGTGAGAAGGAGAGGGAAAGAAAGAAAGTGAGGAAGAGAGTGAGGGAAAGGGAAGGAGCTCCCAAGCCCCTCAAAGTTTAAATTTTCTTAGCCACACCCTAGCCCTCAACTCAACCTTTCTAACCTTTAAGCCCAACAGTGCTAAAAACAAACTGGAGTTCATCAAAGGAACAATTTTCACCCCAGATAAAAAAGATTTAAAATACTCTTTATGGCAGCGCTGCAACGATATGGTGCATTCTTGGATATTTAACTCTCTAAGTCAGGAGCTTACAGACAGCGTACTCTATGTTAAAACGCCTTCAGAGATTTGGACAGATCTTCAAGAACAATTCTCTCAAGGTGATTTTTCTCATTATTATCAAACTCAACTATCTATTGTTAAATTGAAACAAAATCAAGAATCAATTTTTTCTTACTACCTGTAGTCCTTCAATCACGTGTACTTGTGGAGGACAAAAAGATTTAAAAGAAAAAAAAAGAAAGGATTCAGCTGGGACAATTCCTTATGGGATAGAATGAGACATATTCTGTTGTGCGAGGGCAAATCATGTTAATGCACCCTCTACCAACTGTTAAAAAGGCATATTCACTTTTATGTGACGAAGAAAAGCAACGAGGACTTACTAAGGCCAAGGGTATTAATTTCATTCATGCTAACCTATGACAACTCTAAGGAATCACAGTCTGATGCTCAATGACAACACAGACAGTGGTCATCCTCTCATTCCAAGTCACAAGGCACTAGAAAATCTCTGTTATGTTCTTATTGTGAGGGTACAACTCACACTGTGGATCATTGGTACTACTTGAATGGATTCTCAATTGGTCACAAGCTCCATGACAAAGATGTCTAGCCACCAAATCGAAGCAAAAAACCTGCTGCACATCAAACCAGTGCCGAGATACATCAGGACTCAATCAAGATACCAATAGAACAGACTCCCCAATTCACCTCTGAAGAGGTTGCCCAAATAAAAGCCTTTTTCCGTAATGGTAAAAATTCTGCCAGAGCAAACTATATAGGTATCTCTGCCCCTTTCTGCTCATCCTTTAGTGTCCAAAAGACAGTCTTAAATCATTGGATTATTGATAGTGGTGCAACAAATCACATAGCATCTTCAATATCTAATACCTCTCCTTTATCTTCTCAAGTAACCTTGCTCAATGGTGCATATTCTAAGATAACTGGCATTAGCTTCACAACTCTCAGATCATATGCATGTTAAAAACATTCTATGTTCACCATCTTTTTATGTCAATTTACTATCAGTGAGTCAACTCACAACTGCCATGAATTAATGTTCAATTCACTTCTTTCCCACTTTTTGTATATTGCAGGACCTAACTTTGAAGAAGATGATTGGATTGGGGAAGCAGCTTAATAGCTTATACTACTTTGTTCCTCCAGTGAAGTCTGCACCAACTTCTTATCATGTCAATTTTACTACAAACCTTCCATGGCACAAGCGGTTAGGACATCCCTCTAAGGCACCTTCACAATTTTTGAGTCATGTTATTCCCTCATTTGTATTTGATTCTAAATATTCTTATGAAACTTGTTATTTGGCTAAGCAAACACGACTACCATTTTCTTCAAGTTCTATTTAAATTTTACATTCATTTGATCTTATTCATTATGATATTTGGGGACCCCTTCGTACTGCAACTCATACAGGGGCACATTATTTTTTAACCATTATTGATGATTATACTCGATTCACGTGGATATTCTTAATAAAATTCAAATCTGAAATGCAAAGATTACCAAAAACCTTCATTTCTTTTGTCAACACTCAGTTTAATTGCCTAGTTAAATGCATTCGAAGTGATAATGACTCAGAATTCATCTTCATGAAATCTTATTTTTCCAACCTTGCCAATTTATTTCAAAGCTCTTGCCCATCTACACTTCAACGAAATGGTGTAGTTGAACAAAAACATCGACATCTTTTAAACGTTGGCAGGGCCTTAAGAATTAATGCTAATCTTTCCTTACGTTTTTGGGGGGAGAGTTTACTTACTGCTGCTTATCTTATTAATCGTCTTCCCACCCCTGTGCTGCGACATAAATCCTCATATGAAATGTTGTATAACAAACTACCTATCTACTCTCACTTGAGAGTTTTTGGATATCTTTGTTATGTAACCAATTTACAACCATCTCACAAATTTGACTCTTGAGCTAGAAAATGCATCTTTGTCGGTTATCATGTAGGCCAAAAAGCCTATCGTTTATATGATCTCAACACTCAACAATTTTTTCAAGACGTGATATCATTTTACATGAATTAATTTTTCCTTTTCATGCTCCCGAAACCTCACCAGAAAACATTGTTTCCTAACCTGAGATATTTGAATATATCACTGATTCACCTCCACTTGCGATTCCTCCTGTTTCTTCATCATCCGAGATCACTCCTCCATCCTCTCCTTCTTCTCTTTCTTCCTCTATATCTCTTGCTGCACCTCCTCTTCTCAGAAGTGAACGTGTGAGATGACCATCCACCTTCCTTCAAGATTTTCATTGTGGACAAGTTAGTATAACGCCATCAACTACAACTTCAAAACAGACATCTTTGACTAAGTCAGGTACTTGGTATCCTTTAAGTACCTATCTTTCCTATGATTTTTTGTCTTCTTCTCATAAACACTTTGTTAATACCATTTCAAATGTCCTTAAACCCATCTCATATGCTCAGGCTGTCTTAGATCCCAAATGGCAAGAGGCAATGCAACCTGAACTTAATGCTCTCACTACCCAAAAGACATGGTCCTTGGTTCCCTTGCTTGCTGGTCATCTCCCCATTGGCAGCAAATGGGTTTATCGTATCAAATACAATTCCAATGGCACAATTGAACGCTACAAAGCTCGATTAGTCGCTAAAGGATTTTCTCAACAAGAAGGCATGGATTACACCGAAACATTTGCTCCTATTGCCAAGTTAACCATCGTTCGCTATGTTCTTGTTGTCGTTGCTGCTAGACATTGGCCATTGTATCAAATGGATGTGACTAATGCCTTCCTACATGGTGATTTAGAGGAAGAGGTGTACATGACTCCACCACCAGGTCTTTGTCGACAGGGGGAGAAACTCGTATGTCGATTGCATAAGTCTTTTTATGGGCTTAAACAAGCCCCTTGAAATTGGTTTGCAAAATTCTTGCATGCTATCAAACAGGCTAGCTTTATTCAATCACATTCAGATTATTCTTTGTTCATGAAGACTAAAGTCTTATCTACAACTATGGTGCTTATCTATGTAGATGACATAGTAATAACTGAAAATGATGCAATTGCTATACAAAGTCTCAAACAATTTCTTCATCAACAATTTCATATTAAAGATCTTGGTTTCCTTAAGTATTTTCTTCAGTTGGAAGTTACAAGGTCCAATGCAGGTATTGTTATCTCTCAACGAAAATATACTTTAGAGATCATAGAAGATGTTTTTACGAAGGCTCTTAGAGGAAATGTGATGTAGAGCGATTCACGGACAGTTTCACGGCCAAGATGGATCAGGAAAGGCTCGGTCAACGACAGAAGTGATCCGGACCGTCGGACCTTATATCAGGCGTATCTCGCAATCCGAAATGAGTTACCTAATGTAAAATATATGATTTTGGGGTAGAACGAGCTACTTTAGCCAACCAGCCCTACTATGCTGGGTTGCGTAGACCGAAATTATGAAAAACCCCTGGATCGATGGTCGTTTCCTTGTTTTAATTTCGTTTTTACTATAAATAATAAGTTTTAGTTTGATTATAACTCTTCGTCCGTCGGGCTTTAGGAGTTGCGCCCAACGTGAAAAGAGCTTAGAATAATTAGGAGAATGGTTTGATGAAGCCAAATAGGACACTTACTATTTTTGGCCAAAAACCTTGCACACTGGTAGACATCACGACTGTCGATAAATAGTAAGTTTACTATTTATAGTAAGTCACGAATTTTAAGAGTTTTAGTTGTAGTTTGATTCTGATTTCTTTCCCATTGCTTGGTACCCTATTTAAAGGGTTGTAAACTCATTTTTAGTCATCAATTAATCAATTTTAAATTTCTTAGAATTTATTTCTATTTTCTGCTTTCTTTCCTCGTGGATTCAAGAAGTCTCTGTGAGGAGTCCAGAGAAGCTCCGTGGATTCAAAGTAATTATCCTCATCACGTTCATCTCTGCGTCAATTGGTATCAAAGCGAGGATTCCCCTCAGGCTGATGGCAAACAATGAAGGTATGAATCAAAATCCTGTGCATGATTTATAGCTAGGTTGCGGCCGACAATTTAAGACCAAGTTCAAATGTACCCAGTTGGGACTGTGGATGAAGCAGTTCAATTAGCGGGTAGGGTAGAAACATAACTTGCAATAGCTCCTGCTCATCCATATCCTTCAACTCGACCCCCCATGACGGTTCCCACGGAGGATCGAGTGCTGGCACGAGGAAAAGATCCAATATAAGAATATCCTCAACCTTCTACAACCGCAAACCATGATACAGGGAGCAACTCATCCAGACCTCAACGTGCAGCACCCACAATAGCGGGCTCGAGTAGGATTCCAAATCCTTATACTCGGCCAAAGTCGAACAATTGTTACCGTTGTGGCCAACCAGGCCACTTATCAAACATTTGTCCTCAACGTCCCACAGCACACTTAATTATAAACGAAGGGGGCACTGAAGATGAGGCCGCAGAAGAAGACCATAGCTTTGATGAACATGAATAAACTACTGAAGAAATAACAGGTGGCGTTGAAGTGACGGGCGAGGATCGTGGTGAATTTCTAGTTGTGAGGCGATTACTGTATGCCCCACGAAAGGAATTACATCCACAACAACATAATATATTTCGTACTCGGTGCACTGTCAACAGAACGGTCTGTGATGTGATCATAGATAGTGGTAGTAGTGAGAACATTGTCTCAAGAGTGATGGTGGACAAGTTGCAGCTACTAACGACGAAACATCCTTCCCCGTAGTTAATTGACTGGATAAAAAAGGTGAATGAGACTAAGGTAGCTGAACAAAGCACTATCTTGTTTTCAATTGGCAAAAATTATAGAGATCAAATACTTTGTGACGTGGTTGACATGGAAACTTGTCATATGCTACTCGATCGACCCTGGCAGTCAGACCGTGATGCGACCCATCGGGGATGAGATAATGTCTACATATTTGTCAAGGATAGTCAAAAAATAATCCTTGCTCCTATGGCACCAAAGAACCACCCTGAAGCCTCTAAAGTGGAGAGGAGTTCCCTCTTGACTATTCGGGATTTCATAGAGGAATCCAAGTAAATCGGAGAGATATACGCCGTAGTGATGAAGGGCGAGGAAGAAGAACCCTCAAACATCCCTCCAAGTTTAAGACTATTGCTAAACGAATTCAAAGAAGTCTGGCCTGAAAATTTACCTGATGGATTACCCTCCATGAGGGACATCCAACATCACATAGACCTCATCCCTAGGGCTAACCTGCTCAACTGCCCTCATTATCAGATGAGTCCGAAAGAGTGCGAGATACTTCAGGGGCAAGTAGAGGAATTGATCCGTAAGGGTCTCTTGAGAGAGAGCATGAGCCCATGTGTTGTACCAGCATTATTAACGCCATAAAAAGATGAAAGCTGGCGCATGTGTGTCGACAGCCAGACAATCAACAAAATTACCATCAAATATCGGTTCCCAATACCACAGTTGGATGACATACTCGATATGCTAGAAGGGACCAAGGTATTCTCTAAACTAGATCTGAGGATCGGGTACCATTAAATTCGTATCCGACCCGGTGATAAGTGGAAAACAGCATTCAAGACCAAGGGTGTATGAGTAGCTGGTCATGCCCTTCGGCCTATCGAACGCACCAAGTACTTTTATGCGTTTGATAAATCAAGTTCTAAAACCATTCACTGGCTGATTTATGGTAGTATATTTTGATGACATATTGATATATAGCTAGGATGAGGCAGAGCATAGGAAACATCTCAGGCAGGTGCTGCAAATCTTACAAATTAACAAGTTGTACCTCAACTTGAAGAAGGGTAGTTTTTTAATTGATAGCCTGTTGTTTTTATGATTTGTTGTAACGTTTACAGGCATTCGTGTGGACGATGAAAATGTGCGAGCTATTAGGGAATGGCCGATCCCGACAAACATTCATGAGGTGAGGAGTTTTCACAGGTCGGCGACTTTCTATCGTCAATTTCTGAGAGATTTTAGCACCATATTCACGCCTATAACAGATTGCATGAAAAAAGATCGTTCTAGTGAACCGATAAAACTGACAAGAGCTTTCATGAGATCAAGCATCGTTTATCTACAACACCAGTCTTGGTGCTTCCTAATTTCGATAAATTATTTGAGGTTGAGTGTGACACTTCATATGTCGAATTGGGGGAGTATTATTACAGGAAGGCAAGCCGATAATATTCTATAGTGAGAAGCTCAGCGAAGTCCGAAAGAAGTGGTCGACTTATGAGTTTGAGTTATACGCAGTTGTTTAGGCGTTGCGACATTGACAGCATTATCTGATTTAAAGAGAGTTTGTTCTGTACACTGATCATCAAGCGTTAAAGTTTATTAATAGTCAGACTAACGTGAATCGTGTACATGTTAGATGGGTTGCACTTTTATGGGAATTCACGTTCGTTTTGAAGCACAAGTCAGAGCAACAGAACAAGGTGGCTGATGCACTTATCTGTCGTACATCACTACTTGTTACGATGAGCAACAAGGTAGTCAGCTTCGACTGTCTCAAAGAGCTGTATGCCGAGGATGAGGACTTCAAAGATTCTTGGGTGGAGTACCAAGAAGGTCACCCCAGTGACCTTCATATACAGGACGATTTTCTCTTCAAAGGGAATCTATTGTGCATCCCCCAAAGTTCTCTGAGGGAGCAGATTATTCAGGAGCTACATGGAGGTGGTTTCGGTAGACACCTTGGGCGAGATAAGATTCAAGCTCTTGTGGAAGAGTGGTACTACTGGCCGTAATTAGTCCGTGATGTGGGAAAAGTAGTACAACGTTGTTATGTTTGTCAGACCTCCAAGGGGCAATCTCAGAATACGGGCCTCTATACCCCGTTACCTGTACCTGACGGTCCTTGGGAGGATTTATCAATAGAATTCGTGCTTGGTCTACCATGAACACAGCGCGGTATGGATTTGGTGTTCGTAGTGGTAGATTGTTTCTCCAAGATGACATACTTTATCCCATGCAAGAAAACCCTCGATGCAACACACGTGGCGAATCTATTCTTCAGGGAGGTCGTACGACTACACGGGGTCCCCAAGACCATTACTTCTGATCTGACACGAAGTTCATTAGCCACTTTTGGTGGACATTGTGGACTCGATTCGATACACAACTTCAATTAAGCAGTGCTTACCACCCATAGACTGATGGGCAGACCGAAGTTGTGAATCACACGTTGGGAAACCTCATTCGTTGTATTTCAGGAGAAAAACTGAAGCAGTGGGATTTGGTCTTGTCTCAAGCAGAGTTTGCATTCAACACATGGTCAACCACTCGACAGGGAAATCACCGTTCCAAGTTATCTATGAACGAGTGTCTCGCCACACACTTGACTTGGTCCCTCTACCCAAGTACCCAGGCACAAGCATTGCAGCAGAACATATGGTAGACAAGATCATGGGCATCCATGCGGAAGTGCAGACCAAGCTACATGCCTCGAACGAGAAGTATAAAGAACAAGCGGACATGCACAGGCGACAAAAAGTGTTCGAGGTAGGCGACCGCATTATGGTTTATCTGCGTAAAGAGAGATTTCTGACCAGGATGTACAACAAGTTGAAAAATAAGAAGATTGGACCCATCCCAATCATTTGAAAAATCAATGACAACGGTTATGTTGTTGATATTCCAGATGACATGGTGATCTCAGGGACTTTCAGCGTCGTGGACCTGAGCAAGTATCATGAACCAACGCAGGATGAGAACTCGAGGACGAGTTCTTTTAAAGTGGAGGGGACTGATGTAGAGTGGGTCGCGGACAGTTTCATGGCCAAGATGGATCAGAAAAGACCCGGTCAATGACAGAAGTGATCCGGACTGTCGGACCTTAGATCGGGCGTATCTCGCAATCCGGAATGAGTTAGCTGACGTAAAATGTATGATTTTGGGGTAGAACGAGCTACTTTAGCCAACCAACCCCGCTATGCCGGGTTCGTAGCTCGAAATTGTGAAAAACCCCTGGATCGACGGTCGTTTCCCTATTTTAATTTCGTTTTTACTATAAATAGTAAGTTTTAGTTTGATTATAACTCTTCATCCGTCGGGCTTTAGGAGTTGCGCCCAACGTGAAAAGAGCTTAGAATAAGTAAGAGAACGGTTTGGTGAAGCCAAATAGGACACTTACCATTTTTGGCCGAAAACCTTACACACTAGTAGACATCATGACCGTCTATAAATAGTAAGTTTACTATTTATAGTATGTCACGAATTCTAGGAGTTTTAGTTGTGGTTTGATTCTGATTTCTTTCCCATTGCTTGGTACCCCTATTTAAAGGGTTGTGAACTCATTTTTAGGGATCAATTAATCAATTTTGAATTTCTTAAAATTTATTTATATTTTCTGCTTTCTTTCCTCGTGGATTCGAGAAGTCTCTGTGAGGAGTCCAGAGAAGCTCTGTGAATTCGAAGTAGTTATCCTCATCACATCCATCCCTGTGTCAATTGGTATCGGATCAAGGATTCCCCTCGGGCCAATGGCGAACAATGAAGGTATGAATTAAAATCCTATGGACGGTGATCCAGGGATTCGTTATCTTTAGGAAAGAATGGAAGCTTTCCACCAGGTGAGTTAGTTGACCATGCAAAGGCTGCAGGCAACCATCGACCGTCTTGCGGATGCACTACTTCCGCCCCGAGCCCTAGGCGATGCTCTACCACTTATAGTTGCTCCACCACCCATGGTTGCTGTACAATGCAATCCCAATTTCCATAGAGCACTACTAGTGACAAATCGTAGGGCTACACCAGATGATTCAAGTTCTAGCGACGAGGACCTTAATGAGAGTTTTACCCGATGACCAATCCATAGAGGTGATCATCTAGATCGTACTAAAAGAGACTATCGAGGTAAGGCTGAACTTCCTAGTTTTAATGGTTTATTACGTATAAAAGATTTTCTCGATTGACTAATCGAAGTAGAGAGATATTTTGATTATATGGACGTGCCAGATCATAGAAGGGTAAAGTTTGTAGCGTTTAAATTAAAATCCGGTGCTTCTGTATGGTGGGAACAATTACAACTCTCACGAGCCAGCCAGAACAAGGCGCACATTTCATCATGGCCACAGATGAGACGTCTTTTCGATCACGATTTCTCCCCAGTTATTATAAGCAGATATTATTCCAACAATATTAAAACTGCCGACAAGGAAATTGAATCGTCACAGATTACACTGAAGAATTCTAGCGGTTGGCTACACAAAACGATCTGTCAGAATCTGAGTCACAGAAGGTGACATGATATATATGTGGGTTGCGGCTGACAATTCAGAACCGAGTTCAGATGTACCCAGTCGGGACCGTGGATCAAGCAGTTCAATTGGTGCGTAGAGTAGAAACATGACTTGTAAGAGTTCCTGCTCGTCCCTATCCTTCAACTTGACCCCCCATGACAGGTCCCACGCAGGATCCAGTGCTGGCACGAGGAAAATATTCGGTAGGAGAACGTCCTCAACCTCCTGCAACCGCAAACCGTGATACGGGGAGCGGTTCGTCCAGACCTCAACGTGCGGCACCCGCAACAGCGGGCCCGAGTAGGATTCTAAATCCTTATGCTCGGCCAAGGTCAAACAATTGTTACCACTGTGGCCAACTAGGCTACTTATCAAACACTTGTCCTCAACGTCCTGCAGCACACTTGACTATAAACGAAGGGGGCATTGAATATGAGGCGGCAGAAGAAGACCATGGATTGATGATCATGAACAAACCACTGAAGAAATAGCAGGTGGCGATGAAGTGACGGGCGAGGATCGTGGTGAATTTCTAGTTGTGAGGTGATTATTGTATACCCCACAAAATGAATTACATCCACAACGACACAATATATTTCGTACTCGGTGCACTGTCAACGAAAAGGTCTGTGATGTGATCATAGACAGTGGTAGTATCGAGAACATCATCTCAAGAATGATGGTGGATAAGTTGCAGCTACCAACGACAAAACATCCTTTTCCATACTCAATTAGCTGAATAAAAAAGGTGAATGAGACTAAGGTAACTGAATAATGCACTATCTCGTTTTCAATTGGCAAAAATTATAAGGATCAAATACTTTGTGACGTGGTCGACATGGAAGCTTGCCACATACTACTTGGTCGACCCTGGCAGTCGGACCATGATGCGACCCATCGGGGATGAGATAATGTCTACGTATTTGTCAAGGATAGTTAAAAAATAATCCTTGCCTCTATGGCGCTAGAGAACCACCCTAAAGCCTCTAAAGTGGAGGAGAGTTTCCTCTTAACCATTCAGGATTTCATGGAGGAATCCAAGCAAACCGGCGAGGTATACGACATAGTTATAAAGGGCGAGGAAGAGGAACCCTCGAACATCCCTCCAAGTTTAAGACTGTTACTAAACAAATTCAAAGAAGTCTAACCTGAATATTTACCTGATGGATTACCCCCCATGAGGGACATCCAACATCACATAGACCTCGTCCCTAGGGCTAGCCTGCCCAACCGCCCTCATTATCGGATGAGTCCGAAGGAGTGTGAGATACTTCAGGGACAAGTAGAGGAATTGATCTGTAAGGGTCTCTTGAGAGAGAGCATGAGCCCATGTGCTGTACCAGCATTATTAACGCAAAAAAAAGATAGAAGCTGGAGCATGTGTGTCGACAGCCGGGCAATCAATAAAATTACCATCAAATATAGTTCCTAATACCACGGTTGGATGACATGTTTGATATGCTAGAAGGGTACAAGGTGTTCTCTAAACTAGATCTGAGGAGCGGGTACCATCAGATTTGTATCCGACCTAGTAATGAGTAGAAAACGACATTCAAGACTAAGGAAGGGTTGTATGAGTGGCTGGTCATGCCCTTCGGCCTATCGAACGCACCAAGTACTTTTATGCATTTGATGAATCAAGTTCTAAAACCGTTCACTGGCTAATTTGTGGTAGTATATTTTGATGACATATTGATATATAGCCAGGATGAGGTAGAGCACAGGAAACATCTTAGACAAGTGTTGCAGGTCTTACAAATTAACAAGTCGTACCTCAACTTGAAGAACTGTAGTTTTTTAACTGACAGCCTGTTGTTTCTAAGATTTGTTGTAATGTCCACAGGCATTCGTGTGGACGATGAAAAGGTGCGAGCTATTAGGAAATGGTCGATCCCCACAAACATTCATGAGGTGAGGAGTTTTCATGCGTTGGCGAATTTTTATCATCAATTTGTGCAAGATTTTAGCACCATAGTCATGCCTATAACAGATTGCATGAAAAAATGACCGTTCCAGTAGACCGATAAAGCTGACAAGAGCTTTCATGAGATCAAGCATCGTTTGTTAACAACACCGGTCTTGGTGCTTTCTAATTTCAACAAATTGTTTAAGGTTGAGTGTGACACTTCATACGTCGAAATTGTGGGAGTATTATCACAGGAAGGCAGGTCAGTAGCCTTCTACAGCGAGAAGCTCAGCGAAGCCCGAAAGAAGTGGTCGACTTATGAGCTTGAGTTGTACGCAGTTGTTCAGGCGCTGCGACATTGGTGGCATTATCTGATTCAAAGAGAGTTTGTTTTGTACATTGACCATCAAGCATTAAAGTTTATTACTAGTCAGACTAACGTGAATCGTGTGCATGCTAGATGGGTTGCATTTTTACAGGAATTCACGTTCGTTCTGAAGCACAAGTCAGGACAGCAGAATAAGGTGACTAATGCACTTAGCAGTCGTGCATCACTACTTGTTGCGATAAGCAACAAGGTGGTCGACTTCGACTGTCTCAAGGAGCTGTATGCCGAGGATGAGGACTTCAAAGATTCTTGGGTAAAGTGCCAAGAAGGTTACCCCAGTGACCTTCATATACAGGACGATTTTCTCTTCAAAGGGGATCGATTGTGCATCCCGCAAAGTTCTCTGAGGGAACAGATTATTCATGAGCTACATGAAGGTGGCCTCGGTAGACACCTTAGGCGAGATAAGACTTGAGCTCTTGTGGAAGAGCGGTACTTCTGGCTGCAATTAGTACGTGATGTGGGAAAAGTTGTACAACATTGTCATGTTTGTCAAACCTTTAAGGGACAATCTCAAAATACATGCCTCTACACCCCGTTACCTATGCCTGACAGTTCTTGGGAGGATTTATCAATGGACTTCATGCTTGGTCTCCTACAAACACAACGCGGTATAGATTCGTGTTCGGTGGTAGATCGTTTCTCCAAGATGGCACACTTTATCCGACGCAAGAAGACCCTCGATGCAACACACGTGCTGAATCTATTCTTTAGGGAGGTCATATGACTACACGGGGTCTCCAAGACCATTACTTCTGATCCTGACACGAAGTTCATTAGGCACTTTTGACAGACATTGTGGACTCGATTCAATACATGACTTCAATTCAACAGTGCTTACTACCCACAGACTGACGGGCAAACTGAAGTTGTGAATAGCACGTTGGGAAACCTCATTCGCTGTATTTCAGGAGAAAAACCAAAGCAGTGGGATTTGGCCTTGTCTCAAGCAGAGTTTGCATTCAACAACATGGTGAACCGCTCGACAGGAAAATCATCGTTCTAAATTATCTATGGACAAGTGTCTCGCCACACGCTTGACTTGGTCTCTCTGCCCAAGCACCCAGACATAAGCATTGCAGCAGAACATATGGCAGACAAGATCATGCGCATCCATGCGGAAGCGCAGACCAAGCTACATGCCTCGAATGAGAAGTATAAGGAACAAGCGGACAAGCACCGAGGACAAAAACTGTTCGAAGTGGGCGACCGCGTTATGGTTCATCTGCGCAAAGAGAGATTTCCGACCGAGACGTACAACAAGTTAAAAAATAAGAAGATTGGACCTGTCTCAATCATTCGAAAGATCAATGACAACACTTATGTTGTTGATCTTCCAGATGACATGGCAATCTCACAGACTTTCAACGTCGCGAACCTGACCGAGTATCATGAACCAGCGCAGGATGAGAACTTAAGGATGAGTTCTTTTGAAGTGGAGGGGACTAATGTAAAGCGGGTCATGGACAGTTTTATGGCCAAGATGGATCAGAAAAGGCCCGGTCAACGACAAATTGATTCGGACCGTCGGACCTTAGATCGGGCGTATCTCGCAATCCAGAATGAGTTAGCTGACATAAAATATATGATTTTGGGGTAGAACGAGCTACTTTAGCCAACCAACCTTATTACTCCAAGTTAGCAGCCCGGAATTGCGAAAAACTCCTGGATCGACGGTCGTTTCCCTATTTTAATTGAGTTTTTACTATAAATAGTAATTTTTAGTTTGATTATAACTCTTCATCCGTCGAGCTTTAGGAGTTGTGCCCAACATGAAAAGAGCTTAGAATAATTAGGAGAATGGTTTGGTGAACCCAAATAGGACACTATTTTTGGCCGAAAACCTTGCGCACTAGTAGACATCACGACCGTCTATAAATAGTAAGTTTACTATTTATAATAAGTCGCAGATTCTAGGAGTTTTAGTTGTAGTTTGATTCTGATTTCTTTCCCATTGCTTGGTACCCCTTTTTAAAGGGTTGTGAACTCGTTTTTAGGGATCAATTAATTAATTTTGAATTTCTTAGAATTTATTTATATTTTCTGCTTTCTTTCCTCATGGATTCGAGAAGTCTCTGTGAGGAGTCCAGAGAAGCTCCTTGGATTCGGAGTAGTTATCCTCATCACGTTCATCCCTGCGTCAAAACCACAAGTGCAAACTTCCACTATGAAGAAAACAAGATTACAAGCAATGTACTAACCTTTTCTCTTGAATGTATAGAGAAAACTATTTGCCCACACTTTAGAATAACTCTCAATCATTCACCTTAATCCTATAATAGCCCCAGGGACTCCTATTTATAGTTTAGGCAACTTTTCTTTCACACCTATTGCGAAACCGACTCAAAAATCCGCAGTCCATGCAAAATTCGGAAACGAATCTGTGTAACCTCGACTGGTCGAGCAGAGGCCTCGACCGGTCGAGCACCTCGGAACGCAAAAACGTAGCTCGCTAGACTTTGAGTCGAGCCAGTCCTCGACTGGTCGAGTGGGCCACTCGACCGGTCGAGCGGCCTTGTCCAGATGTGGCTCCATATCTCAACACTTTGAACTCCAACTTGTAGGTAGTGTAATTTCAGTTTAAAACTCAGATCTTCAGTGTGAATGTTATGGAAGAAAATTTCCAAGTTGGTTTTTTAGTCTATTGCAATTCAATTTGATATGCATCCAATCAAAATTTTTGGTATTGGCTGATTTTTTTATTTTTTTTAAATGTTGCCTTATGTGATCTGCATTGCTTTACTGCTGAAGAAGTATAATTACCAACCGAGAAAGAGCCACCGGACTCTGTCTGTGACCCTCGAAGGAATCAAGGTTCCTCTGTATGGTGCAGGTGCCAGCCAGGCCTAGCAGTAACCAACAGTGCCGACAACAAAGTTCCATTGAGAATTGAGTTTGAGATCTGCTCACGAGGAGACTAGAAAAGTTAGTGAGAACAAAGCATTGCAGGTAGATCTCCTGCGCAGTTTTCATGGACCATAACATAAGAAATTGATGTAGAGCTGGTCATGGACAGTTTCATGGCCAAGATGGATAAAAGAAGGCCCAGTCAATGACAGAAGTGATCCAAACCGTTAGAACTAAAAATGGACATATCTCGCAAACCTAAATGAGCTATCGGACGCACCATATATGATTTTAGGGTAGGACGAGTTACTTTAGCCACCCAAGGGTTGCTCACACCGAATTTGTGAAATACCATCATATGGATGGTCAAATTCATGTTTTATTTTTGTTTTGACTACTAATAGTAAGTTTTAGTTTGAGTATAACTCTTCATCATATGGACGGTCAAAATACTATGCAGTGGTAGGAATAACGACCATCTATAAATAATAAATTCATTATTTATAGTAAGTCGCAAATTCTAGGAGTTTTATTTGTAGTTTAATTCTGAAACTTCTTTCGTAGCTTAGTATCCCTATTTAAAAGGATATAATCTCGTTTTTCATCATCAATCAAATTATTTTGAATTTATCTCATTTTTCATCGTCAATCAAATTATTTTGAATTATTTCTCACGTCCTTCCCTGCACCAAAAACAGTGGTGATTGATTACTCTAGCAATAAATTAAACCTACAACACCCAGATCCATAGCTCAAGTGGTCTACTAAGTAAAAGATACCTCGTTTCAACACTGAGGTCTTGGGATCGATTCCCTGGTCGGGGTGGCTAACAGTGAAGTGTGATCTGACAGTGGGGGAACTAACAAGCTAACAAAAATAAATAAATAAATAAATAAATAAACCTACAACAATCTCAGATAATTCTCGTACATGTGATTGAATTCAATTCTCATACATTTCAAGACAGAGCGGCCCCCACTGTGGGCCCACCTTGATGTGTGTATTATGTATCCATGCTGTCCATCCGTTTTTTCATGTCATTTTAAGGCATTTTACAAAAAATAAAGCAGATCCAATAATCAGGTGGACCATAACATAGGAAACAGTGGTGATTGATCACTCTACCGTTAAAAACTTCTTACGTGCACCTTAATGTTTCCATAGTGTTTATTTGCCCATCCAATCTGTTGATAAGGTTACATAAGCCTGGATGCCTGAGCCCCTTCATTTATTTCTTTGGCTGTTGCTCACCAGCTGATCATTTCACCTGATTTTTCAGCGAATTTATATTAAGTTGGGCCCGCAAGATGAATGGTTAGGATCAATAGTGGGCCCCACAGAGCTCGGGTGTTACACTTTCTTCATCTAACAAGTTCTGCAGAAGATTCCGGATGTCAAGCTTTCTGAGCATTCATACAACTCTACGTACAGATACATGTGCCATCGTCTTAGCACGTAGGGGCTGGATTTCTAGCTAATCAAATTAACTTGGTGGGCCCGACCGATAGTTACCAATTAAGATCATGGGCCATCTAACCGGCATATTAAAATCATTGCTGGGTCTCAGCCTAAAATCTGGGCCCATCAGTAAACTGGATGGCCCACCTGGTTTGCTGATTAATCCCATTTTTCTGTCACAAGTTCTCAGCAAGCTAGTTTATAACTCTTTAATAGATAACACAAATATGGAAACCAAATTCAATAATAGATCTCATAAATCTTTTGGTATTTATAGACTAATGTAATTACAATACTATTTGAATAAATCACATATTTGAGTTGAACTTGAATTGAAACTTTTGTTGTTATCTAGCTAATTAGTAGGAGGTCTTTGTGGAAGAAGTGTGCATAGGTTGTTAACATGCTCCCTTAACCTAAGTAGACCCGTTGGAACCTAGCCGTGCTTAAGCCTTTAGCAAAGATGTTAGCTATATGATAAGATTTGGTAGCTATCAATTGTATCCACGCAGCTACTAATAAGATAACTTTGTTGAACTTGTTCTTGTATGAAATGATAATTCACCTCAATATGTTTAGTAAAGATATCAATACAGTATGTATTAGTAATGGGGTGTGTACTAACGAAGTTAATAATAAAAAAAAAAAGTTTGGTATCGGTAAATTAAAATGGCACGAGAAAAATGACACCAATATTATTATAACATAGAATAGAGAATTATTTTAAATAATTAATTAAATTTTGTGGTATCACAAGGATCTAAAATAATTCTACAACCACTATGACAAGAAAGTAATACCTAGATTTAGGACTAGATGGAGAAATGGTGAGTTGTTTCTTCGTACTCTTGTCAGGTTCTTACCTAAATTTCAAAACTTCAAATAAGTGGCTAGCAATTGAACTCACCCCGACTGGACTCATATACGGCTCGTTCCAACCTTTTTTACCTTGTCGAAAGTCAGTATCCGGGAGTTGGACACACTGTAATGTTTGTTTGCCATTGATTATTAAAAGGTTCCTATGGCCCACTATAATGCTTCTTTGCCATCCAACCTGTTGATAAGGCCACACAGATCTGGATGAAGGGAAAACACAGATATCAAATTGATTCAAAATTATAGTGACCCACAAGAAGTTTTTAATGGTCAATGATCACTGTTTCTTATAGTGTGATCCACTTGAAATTGAATCTTATTCAATTTTGGGTCCAAGCCCTAAAATGAGCTGAAAAAACAGATGAACGGAGTGGATATTCACCCACGGTCACATCAAAGTTGGACCATGCTCAGGGACTCACCCACTAAGTTGTGATGACACGAACATTGTAAGTTAATACTTTCATTTTTTGATATTTTCGAAAAGCAAATCTGATCATATCCGGAAAAAATCTAATTGCTAGGGACATGAGCGATTGCTTATACGGTAGCAGTCCCATCCATTGCAATTTTTCAAGGAAACTCGTGTAAAGTCCGTCTAACCCAATGGTGGTCCAGCTTAAAAAAGGGGATATCACGTGACTCCCATTCGGTCAGGTAGGACTGTCATTATTGTCGACATGCAATTGTGTAGTACATTCCTATCATGTAACGGTGGGCCACACTATAAAGATCAGTCGTTTCATTTCTAAAATCAGGATGATCAGATCACTAGGTGGGCCATACTCGTATGTAGAGAAAGATCATTGAATGTCCATTAATTTCAACTGTATGGCCCGCCTGATGAGCGGTCGTGCTAGATTTTTATGACTCTCCATGATATGGCTATGTTTTGCAAGGCAGGATGTCCCACACGGAATACCTACCGATCGAGGAAAAGATAGATGTGCATGTAAAACAGCACTTGCCATGGACCACGTGTTTTTATATACAATTCCATCGCCCCCACTGGACTTGCCTGTTAAACAGAATGTTGTATTTTAAATTGTTTTGAAATAATTTTGTATTTCAAAATTTCCACCCGGTTGCAGCCCTGATACGAGTGTGTATGTGCGTGTATATGGAAATGTGTCCTTTCACGTGAGTTTGAAAGGTTACAATCTGTCATTTTATTTTATTTTATGTTTTAAAAGGAGCTTTGCTAATTGTCTTTAAACCCAATAGACATAATCCTTTTGGCTTTCAAAATATCTGATTTTGCTTTCAAAATATGGTTTAAATGTTTTCTACTACGAGTTAAAATGAGTTAAAATGACGAATTGATGAAACTCATATATAGTAAGTGTATCATTAGGATCGGATAATAGTCATTGTATTTTGGAGGTTGAATACCTAAAACATCATATTAAACTTTGCTAACGCACATGGACCAAAAGAAGTCCAAGGAGAAATTGACATAAATTTAGCATAGTTTGATCGGTTGACCTTCGTGGTCGACAGGTTGAAATTCCGCCAAAATTTTCAGATTGGTTGCTGGGTAATTTTTGTCAATTTTGATAGGTCAAAATACTGTTCTAGATTGCTTGTTGGCTAATTTCTACTAGTTTAGACAGATCTTGTCGACAGGTTGATAGATCAGGTCAACAAGTTGAAAATCATATAATTTCTGGTTCAAATCTCTCGACAAGTTTTAGTTGTTTCGACTTGTCAACTCGATAGGTCAACAACAGGTAGATGGGTGACGGAAATTTGAGTATTTTTCTGAAATTGTTTCCTTAATTGATTACGACTCTTTTATTATGATTTTATATATGGTTTGTTTAGAGTTATTTAAATGTCTTAAACTCATTTTTTTATGGTTATCTATCTATCAATTAAAACTCTTAAAAATTTTATTTCTTCTTGTAGATTTGAGATTTTCTCTTGTGGATTTAAGATCGCTTTATGGATTTAAGGTATCGATTGATCAAGGAAGATGATGATCGACCTCATCACCGATGCAGGGGGGACGTGATGAGGTCAATCACCGTCTTCCTCAATCGATAGATACATTGTATCCACAAAAGAAAATCTCAAATTCACGAGAAGAAATATAATTTCTAAGAGTTTTAATTGATAAATAAATAATCATTAAAAAAATGAGCTAACACCTTTAAATAACCCTAAATAAATCTTAAAATTGTAATCAAAGAGTCTTAATGAAATAAAGAAACAATTTAAAAAAAAATATGCAAATTTCTACCGCCCGTTGACATATCGACTCAATAGGTCGAAACAACCAACAAGAGTTAGATTTAAACTAGAAATTTTGTGATTTTTGACCTGTTGACCCAATTTGTCGACCTGTCAAATTGGATTTTGACTTGTCGACGAGATCTATCGACCTATCTAAACTGGTAGAAATAAGCCCGTGACCAATCTGGAACAATATTTCGATTAGTCGAACAATATTTCGATATGCCTAAACTGATGGAAATCAACTAACAAGTAATTTGAAATTTCTGACGGAATTTCAACTTGTCAACCACAAAGGTTGACCGGTCGATCTATGCTGAATTTTGTCAATTTCTTCTTGAACTTCTTTCGGAACCATTAGCATTAAGAACGTGCTTAATCCTTGTCCCACATCACACTTGGGACACGGTCCAAGAAAGGTGAATTTGATTTCAATCCGAGTGATTCCAAATCACGCCTCAACTTCTACAGACAAATCAGTTTTCTCTATTTTCTTATTTTAACTTTACTTGGTCTAAATAGTTTTCCAAACTCTAAAAATATAACAATTTTAAAATCGAATATTACTTGTAAATTAAATTAATTGGAAATCCGATAATGTAGCTAAGTGTAACTTGGCCACATATGCTTAGGTTTAGTAAGAGATGGTTCACATGTCATATGGATAG
The DNA here is from genome assembly GCA_030180095.1 of Magnolia changhungtana. Lineage (NCBI taxonomy): Eukaryota > Viridiplantae > Streptophyta > Magnoliopsida > Magnoliales > Magnoliaceae > Magnolia > Magnolia changhungtana. The sequence continues at coordinate 5,771,289 of JASAUF010000123.1, read as the reverse complement.
GGTTATCTTTTGGTTTTAAAATATGTCCAGTGTTGGTAGTGGTATAGAAAGCTAAACAAGCGAGAGTCATCAGTTTTATGCATTTCTTGATGGGTTTTTTTAACCCGTTGTCCTTTCGCAACTTGGATGTGCAAAGTCCTTTCGCAACTAGGATGCGCAAGTCCTTTCGCAACTAGGATGCGGAAAGGAGTTTCCTAAAACTATAAAAAGGGGTCCTTAGGATTTTTCTACAGATATTGTGTTGATGAGAAAAATACAAGAGGGCTATCAAAGGTGAGAGAGAGGGAGAAAGAGAGAGAGGAAGCTTATAGAAGGGAGGTTCTGCTCAGGGAGGTTTTTCTATTTTACAATTTATATCTCAGCGCTTCTATGTCCTCATAATCGGTTAGATCTCTTGGTTTTTTCTATTTCTCTTATTGTTCAACCACTCTTGCGTGAGTGAAGAAGGTTGTAAACGTTCTACTTCATAGTGGATTGTTAATCTGGATGAGGTCCCGTGGCTTTTACCTCTTTGAGGGTTTTCCACGTAAAAATCTCTTGTGTGGTGTGTGATTGATGCATTGATTATTTTCATTGCTTTATTATCCATAATTCTGGTTTGTTTCGGGAGGCTAGATCCTAAGGTTTGTGCAAGGCATCCCAACAAAGTGGTATCAGAGCTAAGTTCATTGAACGGGTATGATCGGTTTTGAATTATGGAAGGTGGCTCAAGGATGATCAGCCTCAATGGTTCTAACTGGACCATATGGAAGGCTAAGATGGAGGACTTGCTTTATTGCAAGGACCTATATTCTCCAATCTCGGCATATCAAAGAAAATCCAAGGATATGACCGATGATGAATGGAAGAAGATGGACCGAAAGGCGGTGGGGTTTATTAGACAATGGTTGGATGATTCCGTGTTTCACCATGTGTCTACGAAACCTCACCATGAAGCTTATGGTTTGAAATTACAAGGGTTGTATGAGAGGAAGACAAATGCGGTAATAAGATATTTCGATAAGGCGACTTGTAAATCTCAAGTTCAAGGATGGTGGTTCTGTGGCCGAGCACATGAATGAGGTCGAATATAGTGAACCAACTCACCTCTATGAAGATGGTCCTGGATGATGAATTGCGGGCTTTACTATTGCTTAGTTCATTGCACGACGGTTGGGAGACATTGGTGGTGTCTCTAAGTAACTCCGCGCGACGAAAAGATATCCATGGAACAGTAACCGGTTGTCTCTTCAATGAGGAGACAAGGAGGAAGTCTCAGAGTCTACTCAAGAAGAGGCTCTTGTGACGCAGAACGGGGAGAGGAAAGAACAGAGGAAGGGCGGGAAGGCCCGAGATAAATCAAGAGGCAAGTCGAGTAACAAAAAAGATATTGAATCTTTGGAATTGTGGCAAGAAGGGCCACTACAAGCATGAATGTCGTGGTAAGAAAAACGACAAGAAAGGAAAAGGGAAGGAAGATGAATCTGATTCCACTGCAGTCGCTTCAGATGGCGATATGGTAGTTATTCTTTCTACAGATCATGACGTATGTCTCACGGCTACGAGTCAGGGCACCAACTGGGTGATAGACTCGGGAGCTTCTTTTCATGTGACTCCACGTATGGACTTCTTCACAAGCTACAAGTCAGGTGACTATGGAACTGTGAAGATGGGAAATTCTGGCGTATCAAAGATCGTGGGAGTCGGTGATATTTGTGTGAAAACTGATATGAGTTGCACATTGGTTCTCAGGGATGTGAGGCATATCCCAGATCTTCGCCTCAACTTGATGTCGATGGGAAGGCTGGATGATGATGGCTATGAAAGCCGGTTTGCTGGTGAGCGATGGAAGCTCATCAAGGGTTCGTTGATCGTGGCCAAAGGAAAGAAGTGTTGCACCCTTTACAAGGCAAGTGTCAGTATGTGCAAGGATGGATTGAACGCGGCGGAAGATTCAGCTATTGACATGTGGCACAGGCGTCTAGGCCACATGAGTGAAAAAGGGCTTCAGCTACTAGCGAGGAAGCAGCTCCTTCCAGACGTGACATGTATGCCTCTTAAAACCTGTCTTGATTGTTTATCAGGGAAACAGCATAGAGTTTCATTCATTAAACCTGCTTCTCATGTTAATAAAGTGCATGCATTAGATTTGGTTTATTCTGATGTTTGCGGTCCTATGAGGACAAAAACCTTGGGTGGGGCATTGTATTTTGTCACTTTTATAGATGATGCATCTAGGAGGGTTTGGGTTTATGCTTTGAAATCCAAGGACGAGGTCTTTGGTGTGTTTAAATTGTTTCATGCTATGGTCGAGAGAGAGACAGGTAGACCATTGAAGTGCATCCGCACTGACAATGGTGGTGAATACATTGGCGACTTTCACGAGTCTGCAAGTCCCAGGGTATACGGCATGAACAGACGGTTCCCAGAAGACCCCCAAAGATAATGGTGTAGCCGAGCGAATAAATCGCACCATTGTTGAGAGAATCGGATGCATGTTATCCCATGCGAAGTTGCCCAAGACGTTCGGGGAGAAGCAATGCATGACGGTGTATTTGATAAACAGTCTCCATCGGCCCCATTGAATGGAGAAGTACACGAGAGAAGGTGTGGGCTGGACATGATCCATCATACGGTCATCTCGGGGTGTTTGGATGCGGGGCATCCGTTCACGTACCAAAGGACGAGAGGTCCAAGCTCGATATGAAGATCGTGCGTGTGTGTTCTTAGGGTACGGTGATGAAAAAATTCGGTTACGCATGGTTATGGGATCCGACCAAGAAGAAGCTCGTCGGGAGCGAGATGTGGTTTTCTTTGAAGATCGGTGTATCGAAGACATTGGTAAGCCGAGAGAAGAACCACTAGTTCGTGTGAGCTAGAGGACTAGGATCCGATTACTCCTCCGTGGTGCCTGATGACGGGGAGTACAAAGAAGGTGCAAAGGACGAGAGAGTTCCTTCAGAAGATGGACCAGGGGAGCAGTCCCCACTTGATCCACCTGTTGAGCCACAGGTGAGGAGGTCATCTAGGGACAGACAGCCGTCCAAGAGGTACTCTCCACATGAGTACATTATGCTAACTGATGGAGGAGAGCCAGAAGATTATTCTGAGGCCCTAGCCGACGAGCATAAGGGGGAGTGGTTGAAAGCTATGCAAGAGGAGATAGAATCCTTGCATAAGAACCACACCTATGATATGGTGAAATTGCCTAAGGGCAAGAAAGCTTTGAGCAACAAGTGGGTGTTCAGAAAGAAGGTTGAGCAGAAGAATTCACAGACGAGGTTCAAGGCCAGACTTGTGGTGAAAAGTTTTGGTCAGAGAAAAGGTATAGACTTCGAAGAGATATTCTCACCAGTGGTGAAGATGACATCCATACGGGTGTTGCTTGGGTTAGCGGCTAGCATGGATCTGAAGATAGAGCAGTTAGATGTTAAAACTCCCTTTCTCCATGGTGACCTGGAAGAAGAGATCTACATGCACCAACCAGAGGGGTTCGAAGTCAAGGGCAAGGAGCATATGGTGTGTAGGCTGAGGAAGAGCTTGTATGGGCTGAAACAAGCTCCACGGCAATGGTACAAGAAGTTCGACTCGTTTATGTTGAAACATGGGTATGACAGAACGGAGTCGGACCACTGTGTATTCACGCACAAGTTCTCAGATGGTGATTTCTTAGTTATGCTATTATACGTTGATGACATGCTCATCATGGGAAAAGACATCAAGAAGATCGACAGGCTGAAACAGGAGTTGGGCAAGTCTTTTGCGATGAAAGACTTGGGCTCGGTTAGACAGATCCTAGGAATGGAGATAACCCGTGACAGAAGCAGCAGAAGCTCTGGGCATCACAAGAGCAAGATATTGAGAAAGTCCTAGAGCAGGTTCAATATGAATGCAAATGCGGCCGGGCCAAGACTCCACTAGATGGTCACTTCAGATTGAGCGACAGGCAGTGTCCCAAGACGAAGGCAGAAGTGGAAGAGATGTAGAAGATACCCTACGCATCAGCGGTAGAAAGTTTGATGTATGCTATGGTGTGTACACGCCCAGACATAGCATACGCGGTTGGTGTTGTCAGCCGGTATCTTGCCAATCCTGGCAAAGAGCATTGGATAGCGGTGAAATGGATACTACGGTATCTAAGAGGCTCATCTAGGTTGAGCCTATGCTATGGTGACGGTAAACCTGTGTTAGAGGGCTACACAGATGCAGATATGGCAGGTGACATAGACTCCAGGAAGTCTACATCGGGGTTCATGTTCACATTTGCAGGAGGAGCGGTTTCTTAGCAGAGCAAGCTACAGAAGGTCGTAGCATTGTCGACGACAGAGGCCGAATATATCGCAGTCACAGAAGCATGTAAAGAGATGCTTTGGATGAAAAGGTTCCTACAAGAACTTAGCCTAAAGCAGGAGGAGCACGTGGTCTATTGCGATAGTCAGAGTGCTATACACTTGAGCAAGAATCCAAGTCAGCATTCCAAGTCAAAGCACATAGAGATTCGGTATCACTGGATCAGGGATACTTTGGAACAGAAGGTGTTACAGCTTGAGAAGGTCCACACGGACGATAATGGGTCAGATATGATGACCAAGGCCTTGTTTAAGGGCAAGTTTGAGGTTTGTAGAAACCTGGCTGGCTTAAAGAAGGTGAATCCCTCCTGCGTCAAAAAGGGGGAGATTTGATGGATTTTTTTGACCCGTTGTCCTTTCGCAACTGGGATGCGCAAAGTCCTTTCGCAACTAGGATGCGCAAGTCCTTTCGTAACTAGGATGCGCAAGTCCTTTCGCAACTAGGATGCGGAAAGGAGTTTCCTAAAACTATAAAAAGGGGTCCCTAGGATTTTTCTACAGATATTGTGTTGATGAGAAAAATGCAAGAGGGCTATCAAAGGTGAGAGAGAGGGAGAAAGAGAGAGAGGAAGCTTATAGAAGGGAGGTTCTACTTAGAGAGGTTTTTCTACTTTGCAATTTATATCTCAGCGCTTCTATGTCCTCATAATCGGTTAGATCTCTTCGTTTTCTCTATTTCTCTTATTGTTCAACCACTCCTGCGTGAGTGAAGAAGGTTGTAAACGTTCTACTTCATAGTGGATTGTTGATCTGGACGAGGTCCCGTGGTTTTACCTCTTTGAGGGTTTTCCACGTAAAAATCTCTTGTGTGGTGTGTGATTGATGCATTGATTATTTTCATTGCTTTATTATCCATAATTCTGGTTTGTTTCGGGAGGCTAGATCCTAAGGTTTGTGCAAGGCATCCCAACATTTCTACCCTGAAATAATAATTCCAAGATGAGCAGAATACCAAATTGCGGAAAGTGCAAAACTTTGATACTCTGGCAAAGTGTAATGGTTCATGTATGTGCATTCAGGATCTGTGCGAGTGTATATGTGCCGTCTTAGCAGGGCTGAACAAAACTAGGACGTTCATCAGGTGTGATCTTTTGAACATTGGAAGAACAACCTATAAAATTTCACTTTATTAAAATAACCATATGAACTTTTGAATCGATGGTTATATAGAGAAGAGGGTCTTTTAAAAAATAATGTACGCAACGGGTGTCCCTTCCTAGTTCATACTCTGAAATATATTCTCTACAAAATAGTCCAAAAGTAAGTATATACAACAGATAGATTAGAAAGTAGGCTTGCGGTCGATAGTAAGGCCATATCTTGGCCGGAGGAGGAGACATCCTAGGCAGTGACAATAGCTGCCTGCACTTGGTCTCCATCTCATGGATATATATATAGTTGGATCTCCAAAGATGAGCGCCTTGATGGAGCCATCCATTTTGTCGCAAACCCAACCTTGAGTCCCTGTTTGTGGGCTTTTTGGACAATCCATTAGCAATCTGGACACGCCCCTTTATGAAAACTGCAACAGTTTTGGCGGGCATGGATGGTGGTTGAGGGTTGAAGGAAGGGATGCTTCTCGTCAGCCCTTCTGTTGCACGTCTGAGATGCCTGTTTGTGTAGTAGCCACCTCTTTATTGGTTGTTGCATTGCAAAAGAAAAGAAGAAATAAGAGGAAGAAGAAAAGAAAAGGGAGAAAGGGGGGATTTTTGCTCCATCGGTCACCGCTGGGTTGACTCACTTGGTCACCGAGTCTAGCATGTTGCTGACCTAGTTTTGGTCTCTTTAGCACATCGGATCATGAAGTAGAGCTCCGTTTTAGTTGCAACTGGGGCATTGTTTGAACTTGGGTACGAAACTGAGTTGGGTTGATTTGAGTTAAGGCATTCTCGGCTGAGTTAACTCAGCGAGTTGCTTTGAGTTTGAGTGTAGTGTAGAAGCTGATTTCTAGTTGTTGGTGCAGCATCATGACTAATATTGTGGGGTTCAGTTTCTAACCGGGTGTCGATCAAATCCAAGTCTAGTGAGTCACTCAACAAGGTGATTCAATTCATCTAGTTGTGTAAAAATCCTAATGTATTTTACTTTAACCTCGAGTCATTTCTTATTAAAGACTAAGTTTAGACAAAGGAAAAAACAAATATCAACTTGATCTAAAACTTTTGAGGCCCCAATCACCATTCTTTCCTATGATATGGTCCACCTGATAATTGGATTTGTTTTATTTACAGGTCAGGGATTGGATACTGACAAGGTCAGTAACCAAATGGCTACTGAAGTGATGTCACCATGCTCAATGAATCCTATAATGATGCGTGTGTTGTATCTATACCGTCCTTCCATTTGAAAAAATTATTTTATGACATGAGTAGAAGAATGAGATGGATCTAAAGTTCAAGTGGATCCCACCACAGAAAACAGTGGGGACAATGACATCCACTGTTCAAAACTTCGTAAGGGCTGCAAAAGTTTCCAATTAGGATGATAATTTTTTTTTTTTCATTTCATCTATTTCATTGTTTTCTTATGAATAGGTTGGATTTCAAAAATACATCAAATATTTCAGCGGCGGGTGTTACTGCTCCCATGGTTTTATGTGGTGGGTCCACTAGAACTTTCTATTATCTCCTTTTTCTCATTCCATAAAACGATGACAGCGTGGATACAGCACATGCATGATGCGGGTGGTGACGTCACTTCAGTATTAATTTGGCTACTGACATTATCTAATCCGCGTCTCCTCAAACGATGATCTGGGAAACGGATGTACAGCGTGTAGATATGGGCTAAGGAAACGGATCGGCTACTCTCCCTGACACCAGCCCGTGGCAGGTGGTTGGTACTCTGTGGGCCCCACCATGATGTATGTGTTTCATCCATTCCGTTCATCCATTTTTACCGATCCTTTTAGGGATTGATACAAACAATGAGAGGTATATAAATCTCAGGTGGACCACACCACATGAAAACAATAGCGATTGGATATCCACCATTAAAATCCTCCCATGGCTTACTGTACTATTTATTTGACATCCAATCTGTTGATTAGGTCATATAGGCCCAGATGGAGAGAAAAAACAAAGATCAGCTTGATCCAAAACTTTTATGCCCCCAAAATGTTTTTAATGGTCAACACTCATTCAACACTATTTCCTGTAATGTGGTTCATTTGAGATTGGGATATACCTCATTTTTGGTTTCATGCTGTAAAATGATCTGTAAAAATAGATGGATCGGCATGGATAAAACACATACATTATAGTGGGGCCCACATAGCACCGACCACAGCCAGGATTGGCTACTCGCCTGACACCATCCCCGTGGCTAGTGGTTGGTGCTCTGTGGGTCCCACCATGATGTATGTGTTTCATCCATTTCGTTCATCCATTTTTACGTATACTTTTAGGGCTTGATATAAACAATGAGAGAGATATAAGTCTGGGTGGACCACGCCACATGAAAACAATAGTGATTGGATATCCACCATTAAAATCCTCCTAAAGCCTGCTGTACTATTTATTTGACATCCAATCTGTTGATTAGGTCATACAGCCCAGATGAAGGGAAAAAACAAAGATCAGCTTGATCCAAAACTTTTATGGCTCCCAAAATGTTTTTAATGGTCGACGCTCATTCAACACTGTTTCCTATAATGTGGTCCATTCGAGATTGGGATATACCTCATTTTTGGTATCATGCTGTAAAATGATCTGTAAAAATAGATGGACAGTATGGATGAAACACATACATCATGGTGGGACCCACATAGCACTGACCACCAGCCATTGGCTGGTGTCAGGGGGAGTAGCCAATCCGTTTCCATAGACTAAATACATCAAGGTGGGCCCACGGCAAGTGCCGCACCACCGTCTTGGGTGAGTCCGGAGTTTTTACTTAATCGGCTCCAGTCCTGGTGGGGTAGTACCCAATCCGCGTCCCAAGAAAAATTAGATTTTTATCCGCTACTGCTGTATAGTGATGGTCCATCTCAATCAGCGATGCATTATTAAAAACGCGGATTGCGTACAACCCCTGCCCGTCCTTAGCTTCAAATGGACAGTTCTGTGAGCGGGTCTACCGTGATGTATCTGTACATCCAAACCATCTATCCCCTTTCTCAGATTACTTTGAGACAACGAAACAAAAATAAGATAGATCCAACGATCAAATGAACCACCCCACAAATTACTCTTACATTTAATGCAACTGGCATTTAATGCTTTGTGTATTTTAATGCAAGCAAGCTTATTATTTGCTGTGGTCCACTTGAGCGTTGGATATGCCCGGTTTGGATGTACGGATACATCACGGTGGGCCATCCCACAGACCTGCCAGTTCGGAGCTAGGGACGGGCGGGGGTAGTACGCAATCCGCGTCCCGTTATTAAATGCATTCACAGTGACACGATTCAATTAATTACAGCAACCACAAATTTTGCTGCTGGGTGCAAACAGAGGATCCGTATTCACACGAAACAACATGGACAACATCGCTTATAAAGATCCTGCATCAATCATTGCACCCTACAAGCTATCTCTCTCTCTATCCATGGCAGAACCCCGCGACGTGAAGGTGCTAGAGGTTTGTAGAGTCGGTCCTCCACCTGGCTCGGTTGCCGATACTTCTCTTCCTCTCACCGTCTTCGACGTCTTCTGGTTACTAATGCCTCCAGTCCAACGCCTCTTCTTCTACCAATTCCCCCAAAACTCTAATAAAACCCACTTCATAGACACCCTCCTTCCCAGACTCAAACACTCCCTCTCCCTCTCCCTTCGTCTCTTCTTCCCTCTCGCCGGCAATCTGATCCTCTCTCCCAAAAGCGGCGAGTACGAGATCTGCTACATCGACGGCGACTCAGTCTCACTGACCGTCACTGAGTCGGACGCAGATTTCCACCGACTCGCAGCAAACCACCCAAGAGATGTATTGGAATTACATCCCCTCGCTCCTCAGTTGCCCGTTTCCGACCCTCAAAACCAACCGCTGCTAGCTTTGCAAGTTACCATATTTCCCAACTCTGGCATCTGTATTGGAACCAGCATAAGCCACGCGGCGGCAGATGGGAGCAGCTCTACGCACTTCATGAAATCTTGGGCTTCGATATGCCGGTCAGGCGACGAGTCATTAATCAAGTCGCGGCCGTTCTACGACAGGTCCGTGGCCGCATATCTCGACGGTCTCAAGAGATTGCGGTTAGACCAGATGGCTACTTTCAAACTCGACGAGGCTGCAGAGAGCTTAAAGCCTCGAGCAACCCCAGTCCTAGCCGCTTTCGTCATGGGTCGAGCAGACATCGAGACGCTAAGGCAACGGGTCTTAGCCCAACGGTGCGACGACAGCCAGAAACCAATACATACTTCATCGTTCGTGCTAACGTGCGCATACGTGTGGGTTTGCTTGATCAGGTCACGTGGGGATGATGACAGGGACAAAAACGTCCATTTCGGCTTTCCGGTGGACTGCCGGGCTCGGCTGGATCCGCCGATACCGGCTACGTATTTCGGCAACTGTATAGATTCTTGTCTATGCACTGCGAAGGGGAACGATTTATTGACGGAAGACGGGGTGGGACCCGCGTCGGAGGCCATTGGGAGAGCAATCCAAGCGTTGAATGGCGAGGTCTTGAATAACCTGGAGACACTTTTACCGACAGCTATTTCCATTGTAGTTTCAGGGGAGAACTTCTTAAGCCTTGCCGGGTCGCCCAAGTTTCGGGTCTATGAAACGGATTTCGGATGGGGAAAGCCTGTAAAGGTGGAGGTGATTTCGATTGAAAGAACGGGCGCCATATCTCTTGCAGAGAGTAGAGATGAAGAGGGAGGGATTGAGGTTGGCGTTGTACTGTCCAAATCCCAAATGGAGAGATTTGCTTCTCTGTTTGAGGAAGGTCTGAAAAATCTCCGTCACTGAGGCGAAATCAACGGACTCGGATTCGGTAGTGACCCTCCAGCACCGACGTTGTTTTACGCACGCCATCCACCCATTTTGCCAATTCACTTCAATGAGGTAGATCCAAATCCAATTGAGGTAGATCCAAATCGCATGTAGACCACACCGGACTGAACGGTGCTATGTGGGCCCAATATCATGTATCTGTTCTATCTACGCCACTCATCTATTTTTCAAGATAATTTTAGGACATAATCCAAAAAAATGAGAGAGATCCAAGCCTCATGTGGACCACACCACATGAAATAGTAGTGATTGAACGCTCACCATTAAAAACTTCCCTAGGGCCATAATAATTCTAGATGAAGCTAATATATATGCTTTCCCTTCGTACATGTATTTTTGATCTAATCAACAGGTTGGATGGAAAATAAAGTATTTTACTGGTAAGCATTCAATCACCACTTTTGTTTGGTTTTTTTTTTTTTTTTTCCTTTTTCGTTTTACTTGCAGTGTGATCCACTCGAAATTTAGATGTACCTGTTTGGGTTCATGTCCTGAAATGATCTAACAATATATAGGCGGTGTGGATAAAACACATATTTGATGGTGGGCTGCATAGCACTTCCAGTAGTTACCTCGCTATTGGCAGCGTCACTCGGCAATCCACGTCCGATCACACCACAAGAAACAGTGGTCATTAAACGCCTCCCGTTAAAAATTTACTGAGGTCACGAAAGTACATCATGCCATAGGAAATTTTCAATGGTGGTGTTAAATCAGCACTGCACTGCTTCCTGTGATGTGGTCTACCTAAGATTTGGGTCTGCTTCATGATTGGGGTCATGCCTAGAATGAGCTGAAAAAAAAAAATGGATGGACAGCATACATAAACCACACATCGTGGTTGTGCCTGCGGAGTTTTTCCAGTCTTTGTTGGAGGGTCAGTACCGAATCCAGTTCGAAATCCATGGACGCGATTGAGTGGTGAGGAGCCTTCTCGGTGTGGTGAGATTTGACTGGGGCCGTATGCTGTCAAAAATGGAGTAGCGGAAAAACCTTTTAAAAGCTTCGGGCCCTCATCAATCAAATCTTTTCATCTCCTCACCAGCCAGTCTGCATGAAATCAATGGTCAGATTCATCATTTTAGCACAATCTTTTGTGCGGTGTTAGAGGATGGACGGCTCTGATTCTTAGATGTTCTCTGTATTGCATGCTGATAATCTTGGGGGTAGAAATTGCTGCAAGTTCCTCTCAAGGCACTTATAGAATAAACGTGTTATATACGTTATCGTTTGCATTTAATGATTATCCAATATACATGTTCAGTACTACTCACCTGAGTCCGGATCCTCTGTTACCAGGTCAACAGAGAATTCCTAATACCCTAAAAATCATTGGTCCACGTCAACACTCACTGAAAAAATTAAAAAAAAAAAAAAAAAAAGGCGCCAGACCACTGAGGTAACAGGAAAATCCTGTTGACCCGATTACAGAGGATCCCGACTCCCTATTTATACGCTACTGCTCGTGTGGGCCCACCATGTTACCTACATTCCATCCCAGGTATTGATGGGACGCCCCAGAAATCAACCTTGTCCATTCATTTTGCGGTCACACAACGAAATCTTGGTGGTGGCCCACATAATGATTGGGTTACCTTGACTTTCTGGATGCCCAAATTTCATGGTAACGACTCTAGTGGGGAGGTTGTATGCCATACACACGTTACTTGGGCCCACCCACGACCCTTGATCCAACCGACGGTTCCAAAGTTGGGATGGCAATGTATCGGGTCAGCCTTCCCCTCAACTGGCCTAACATGCTTTTGAGGAGGTTAGGGCTGAGCTAAATGGGTAGTGGGTCCATTTTAGTTTAAAACATATGGCTGGTTTAAATTAACAGGTCCGGCTCAGGTTGTACTCTATCTAACCCGATCAAGACCCACGCATATAATTATTAATAAGCCGGATTAGATGACCTGGCCAGACCCAACCTAAAACCCTTTACCTGTTTGCTAAATAGGTTGGGCTTGGGCCGCCCTGAACACAACCGTGCCAGCATGGTGGCAATCGGTCTCTTTTGGCAGCCATCTGGGGCTCACCATATTCGATCATAAGCACGCATGGGCCCATTCATTTATTTCTTAGGGTGTGGCTCACTGGCTGATCCTTTCACTTGATTTTTCAGTGAATTTATATTAACGGTGGCCCGCAAGATGAATGGTTAGGATCAATGAAATGTCATGAACAATGAACAATCTCATCAATCCAGTGGGTAGATTATTTAAGGCTGCTAGCGAACCTATGCTCCATTTCCTGAACATCCATTTACAGGAAAGAGGATAAGATCGCTAGGACTGTCCAAAGAGAGCAATTTCTTCAGCAACACCGATCCATGGTGGGGTGATCGAGATGACAGTACCTGATCACGGAAATCAGAATATCGTTGTAGCATCTAAGTTGAGACCGGTTCCCTACCAGTTTGAGCTTATTTAATAAGCGTGTGCAAGGGCCCACGAGGGTGCGTGTACACCATCCAACCTATTCAGCAACCTGGCCACCCTGAAAGTTGGATGCCTGAAAAATAAGGCCCGAAAATCATCAGTTTGGCCCTAGTGAGCAAGATCAGCGATCAGGCCATGCTGTGGTGAGATTTGATTGGGCCATTCTCGAGAGTGACGTAAGTACCTAAATCAAGGCGGGGCCTTACCATGTTGGATCACCTAATGAACGGTTCAGACCTCACAAACATCGAGCCTCCCTGCTGTGAATTAATTGTTGTAAACTATTTAACTGAAATAGCGATGTGGTGGCATGGGATGCGACTTTGGTGGAGCCCGGGATATGACTATCGGACCCACTGTGAAGTATGTTCCTTACATCCACACTGCCCTATCTGTTTCGACAGCTCAATTTAGGACATGATTCCTAAAATGAAGCTGATAACAGTAGTGAATTGAATACGCCGTTAAAAACTAATCAGGTGTCACTGGAAATAAGGTCACAAAGACCTTGGCCAAGGGACCACACCGGACCACACAAATATCAGCTTGATCCAGGACTTTTGTGCCCCCACGAGAAATTTTTGATGATTCCTCTGGTATGGTCCACACGAGATTTGGAACTACAATTTTTTTATTATTTTTATTTTTATTTTTATCATGCCCTGAAATGAGATGTTAAATGAATTGACGGTTTTTATACCCATTTTCGGTGCCCTGATATGTACCAATGGGAAGATGCTATACGCAGATAATACGTATTTGGTATTGTCAGAATCGTTCTCACACTTGAAAGAATCTGCATCTGATTTTTCCTCGGTGTTATGCGTTCTGTTATTATTGTGACGATGAAGATCCTATCAAGCCCCTGCAGGGGAATGAATTGTCGCAGGCCACATGGCTAAGATAAATGTGATTGGTTGGTGCTTTGGACCCCACTATGATGTATATGTTTTATCCACTCCGATTCAACCACTTTACAATATAGTTTTAGTTCATGACCCAAAAAATGAGACACATTCAAATCTCAAGTGAACCATACCACAAGATATAGTGGTGATCGAACCCATACCATTAAAAATTGACTGGAGCTACAAAAGTTCTGGATCCAACTGATATTTGTATTTTCCCTTCATCTAGGTGTGTGACCTAATCAACAGGTTAGATAGAAAATAACATTACAGCGGGCCCCAAAAATTTTTTAATGGTGGGCGTTCAATCACTACTATGCCCTCGGTGTGGTCTACTGTAGATTTCTTCTATCTCGTTTCTTGGATTATTCCTAAAAATGATGTCATAAAGTGATTGAACGAAGTTGATAAAACATATACATCAAAGTGAGGCCTAATCAGCTTTTCTAGCACCAACCAACTGAATCCACGACCGCTCGAGGGACTAGTTCTGTCTGGATTTCTGTGGGTCCCACCTAAATGCATGTGCTGTGTTTTTAGGACATGGGCCTAAAAATGACATAGCTCCAAATCTCAAGTGGGCTATACCGCGGGAAATAGTATCTTTGAAGGAGCACCATTACAAGTTTCCTAGGGTCTACTGTAAGGTTGAATCACCATCCTAAATACTGATAATATCACACGGACGTGGATAAAGGTGATTGACTATGAAATACTTGCGTGGGCCACTAAAGTTTTGGATCAAGCTAATATTGACAATATGATGATTTCAATGGCCGTCGTCCAATGATCAATGTTTCATGTGGTATGGCCCACCTGATATTTGGATCTACTTTTTTGGCCTATGCTATAAAATGAGCTGGAAAAATGGATGAGTGTCATGAATCTACATCACATACATTGAGGTGGGCCCCACCACAGGAAAATAGTATTGATCCGAAACTTGTCCCTCAAGTTTGGATCCTGTGTCGTAGTCTACCGAATGTTTGGATCTTCATCTTTTTAGGTCTAATACTGTAAAATGAGCTGGAAATTTTAATTGACGGTCGGATAAAACACATAAATTATGGTGGGGACGATAGAGCTTTGACACCAGCTACATGGTGTGTGTTAAGGTCACCACCAATTCGAATCCTGCTCTAGCATAATGAGTAAACTTTGTGGGCCCACTGTCATGTATATGTATTATCCATGCTGTCCATCTGTTTTTACCTATCATTTTAGGCCATGATTCAAAATTGAGTCATATCCAAAGCTCAAGTGGACCAAACCACTCGAAATGATATGCATTCATATTGTATATGTATTGTGTATTATCCGTGTCATCACGACATATATATTATCCATGCCATCCATCCAATTTTACATATTATTTTAAGACATGATCCTACAATTGAATCATATCCAAAGCTCAAGTGGATCACACCACAAGAAAACAATGTGCATACAATCTATGAGCAAATCAAACTAAATCAAGCCGAGCTTCGAGTTGAACCAAGCCGGTACTGCCCTTGCTTGAGATTGGTTTGGTTTGGGTTTTTTGTTTTTTTTTTTTTTCACGTCCGTGCTTGACACCAAAGCTTGGTTTGATTTTAATGTAGAGCGGGCCGCAGACACTTTCATGTCTAAGATGGATCAAAGCAGGCTCAATCAAAGGCAGAAATCATCAAGACTGTCAGAACCTTAAAACAGGCATATTTCGCAAACCGGAATGAGTTACTCGACGTGCCATATATAATTTTGGGGTAGGACGAGCTACTTTAGCCAACCAACCCCGCATATCCGGGTTACCCATGCCGAATTTGCAAGATTTCATCAGTTCGACAGTCAAATTCCATGTTTATTTTCATTTTTATTATAAATAGTAAGTTTTAGTTTTATTATAACTCTTCATCCGATGGACTTTAGGAGTTGTGTCCAACATGAAAAGAGCTTAGAATAATTAGGAGAATAACGTGCACATAGGAAACTTACTATAAAAAGTAAATTTACTATTTATAGTAAGTTACGAATTTCTAGGAGTTTTAATTTTAGTTTGCTTCTGATTTCTCTCTTACTGCTTGGTATCACTATTTAAAAGGTTGTGAACTCGTTTATTTCATGAATCAATCAAATTATGAATTTCGTTAGAATTTCATTTCTATTGTTATTGTTTTTAACTCGTGGATTAGAGAAGTCTCTGTGTGGAGTCCGGAGAAGCCCCATGGATTCGGAGTAGTTATCCTTGAGGAAGACGGTGATCGACCTCATCACGTTCATTCCTATGTCAATTAGTATCAGAGCGAGGACTCCCCTCGGGCCAATAACAAACAACGAAGATATGAACAAAAATTCTGTAGACAGTAATTTAGGGATTCATTATCTTTCGGAAAGAATGGAAGCTTTCCACTGGGAGAGTAAGTTGACTATGCAAAGGCTGCAGGCAACCCTCAACCGTATTGCAAATGCACTAATTCCGCCCCAGGAAATCTTAAAGGCAGAAGTGAAGGAACTGATCCATATTAGTCAAGTCAAGGAGAGTATGAGTACAAGTATTGTGTCAACTCAAAAGCCTAATGTCAAGTACAAGAAAAGAGCTAATAAACATCAACATCAAAAGTTATCTCAGAATCATGAACCAAGTCCCTTGAGTAACTCGAGGAAGAGTTTTTTCCAAGCGGAGGGATATGATGTAGAACGTGTTACAGATACATTTCTAGCATGGTTGGATCAAAAGAAGGTTGACTGTAAATTGATCGTAACTTTTAATCCGGGTATCATTACAGCACACCAGATCGAGTATTATGAACCAAGTGACACGAGAACTCGAGAATGAGTTCTTTTGAAGTGGAAGGGACTGATGTAGAGCCGGACGCGGACACTTTCATGTCCAAGATGGATCAAAGAAGGCTCGATCAGAGGCAGAAATCATCAAGATTGTTAGAACCTTAAAATAGGCATATCTCGCAAACTGGATGAGTCACTCGACACACCATATATGATTTTAGGGTAGGACAAGCAACTTTAGCCAACCAACCTGGCTATGCCGGGTTACCCATGCCGAATTTGCAAGATTTCATCAAATCGACGATCAAATTCCATGTTTATTTTCATTTTTACTATAAATAGTAAGTTTTAGTTGATTATAACTCTTCATCCGTTGGACTTTAGGAGTTGTGTCCAACATAAAAAGGGCTTAGAATAATTAGGAGAATAGCGTGGTTAAGCCACATAAGAAACTTACTATAAAAAGTAAATTTTCTATTTATAGTTAGTTATGAATTTCTAGGAGTTTTAGTTTTAGTTTGCTTTTGATTTCTCTTTTATTGCTTGGTATCCCTATTAAATAGGGTTGTGAACTCGTTTATTTCATGAATCAATCAAATTATAAATTTCTTTAAAATTTTATTTCTATTTTTATTGTTTTTTCGTCGTGGATTCGAGACGTCTTTGTGAGGAGTTCAGAGAAGCTCCATGAATTCAGAGGAGTTATCCTTAAGGAAGACAATAATCAACCTCATCACGTTCATCCCTGCGCCAGATTTGAACTTCTATTCAAGCCAATCCAAGTCAAGCTTTTTCAAACCAATCCAACCCCAGCTTCGGAGCGTGGGCTTAGTTTGTGTCCAGCTCTAAATGTTATCATGATAAAGGGGTCCATGGCCACTTTTATATTAAAGTGCATGATGTACAGAAAATTGTTTATTATTCCCATACCGCGCGTGCATTTGTATCAGCCCATCTAACCATCCGAGGACTCTAGACACACCCAACTTTATTTTAATCCTTTGGCCATATCCATTCCAAATGTTCTATGATGTATGGTGCCAAACAGAAGGTAATCTGTTAACAGCTCTCTTCTTCTGAAGCCGGAATCTTCTACAAACAGTACCTTCTGCATATGTAAAATCCAACATGTCTATCTGGTATCAACAAACCACATATACTCCCGAATAAAAACTTCGATGCAATGGAAACAATGCATACTTGCTTCCAAAACATAATTACACGCGGTGGCCTGCCTACGTTTTGTGCCGGGCTGTTTTTTTCCAACGTCTCCTAGCCACCATCCCCACCCAAAAAAAAAAATTTTTAAAAATGCATGCTTATCACGGGAAGAAATGTACAAATGCTACAAATTTAGTGATGGTGATATAACCTAAATATAATACCGGCATCTAGAAGTCTATACAGATCCAAACATTGGATGGTCTACCCTGATTTCATATTTCTATTGGGTGTGGTGTCAGATAGAAGGGAATCTGTTTATGGCTCTCTTCTTCTTGGACCATAAACATATACACTTATTTTAAGCAGCAAGTAAAAGACCCAAATCTGTGGGCCCACGGTACTGTATATGTAAAATCCACTCTTTACATCAGTTGAGAATCGTTAAGCCAAGCCGGAGTATAAACTTGGACTGGCCATACCAACCAAAACAATATAAAATTTCTCCCTTAGGTAATTTCTCTCTGAGTATGGCCCGCTTGAGTTTTGTATAGGGTATGATTATTTTTATATTTCTCTTCACCCAAGTGAGTTAGACCTTATTAAGGGCTGTGAGTGAAGATACACACCAAGATTGCCCAGATAAAAACCTAAGGTTGGCATCCATCCCCGCTGTTCAATGTGGTGAGGTCCATTTTGTCAATCTATCTGGTCTTTCGCGTGAGCCCAAACATCAAGTACGGAATGTGATGGATGGATTGGGTGGTTCCTCATAAAATATGGTGGGCCTCACAAACATGCGTCTTATACAGGCATTGCATTTAAGGGGGGCATGGATTGTGTACTGCCCCAAGACCTATAGCTGGAGACAGGGGCGTGGATTGTGTACTACCGAAGACCTATAGCTAGAGTCAGACCGTCGTGGAAGGGGCTTTGTGAGGTCACTATGATGTATGAATTTTTATACACGTTATTTATTTAATTTTTAAGTCGTTGTCTTCCTCGGGTTAGACCGAACCCTTATCCGGTGGTACTGAACCTAACTTCGGTTTAATTGAATGTCGATTTAAATTAACTCTGAAAATCATGATTTATTACTAGAATATTATGTGTACTTTCGGTCGGACCGAACCAGTCTCAGATGGAATCGAACAATCAATCATTTCGTTTAATATACTGTGTGATTTTTCTAATCTTTTCTACCTCAGATGGAGTGAAGATACACACCAAGATTATTGCCCAGATAAAAACCTAAGGTTGGCATCCATCCCCGCTGTTCAATGTGGTGAGGTCCATTTTGTCAATCTATCTGGTCTTTCGCGTGAGCCCAAACATCAAGTACGGAATGTGATGGATGGATTGGGAGGTTCCTCATAAAATATGGTGGGCCTCACAAACATGCGTCTTATACATGCATTGCATTTAAGGGGGGCGTGGATTGTGTACTGCCCCAAGACCTATAGCTGGAGACAGGGGCGTGGATTGTGTACCACCCAAGACCTATAGCTAGAATCAGACCGTCGTGGAAGGAGCTTTGTGAGGTCACTATAATGTATGAATTTTTACACACGTTCTTTATTTATTTTTTAAGTCATTGTCTTCCTTGGGTTAGACCGAACCCTTATCTGGTGGTATTGAACCTAACTTCAGTTTAACTTAATGTCGATTTGAATTAACTCTAAAAATCATGATTTATTACTAGAATATTACGTGTACTTTCGGTCGGACAGAACCAGCCTCAGATGGAATCGAACAATCGATTATTTCGTTTAATATACTGTGTGATTTTTCTAATCTTTTCTACCTCTATTGTATTTTATTTTCTTGTATCTTTGGTACTTAAATTCTTCAATGGTGTCCTTTAAATTTTTTTTTTTTTAATTAATCATTCTTTTAATCTTTAATTTCTCCTTTTAAATATGTATTCAGCTTTAACTTCCGAATTATCTCGCATATAAAAATTATATCTTATTAGATTAATTATGTATTTAAATTCAACCAAAATTAATGTAATTGAAAAAATAATTACGCATCTTTTAAGAGTTATCATGTAATTAGGTTAAAAGATGGCTAATCAGTTGATTGATTGAGTGCACACTGCTCTATTCAGACACACCGGTTCTGACATGCTGCACAACAGTGCATGTATCTTGCACGGCAGTAAATTGCACTAACAAGAATCCTAGGCCTTTGTTTTTACTCAGTTGAACATGGACCACCGCGCGTTTCTCTTTTAGCTGTCCATTTGCAGGCTATTGATGTGATTGTCCGATCGAGAAAGCTAGTGTAAACTGTAAAGGTCCACCAATCATGTAAGGAAAATAGGACTGCGTGGTTGGATGGGTGAATGATGTCGTAGGACCAAGAGCACCGAAAGATATTGTGAAGTCCAATATATTTGGCGCTGCGATGTACGGGATCGGACCATGTCATATAAGTGGCATAGCAAGGATGGCTAACTTTTCAAAAACCAAACCTTTCGGAAGATTATATTCATCTAATCAGTGGCAATTTAATTAACGGTGGAAAATAAAAGTAGTTAATCGACCAATTTTCAACTATGATGAGCCATGATTTGAAAATCCTACACAGTAAATGATCAGTGCCCTTAGGATGGGCCGTAGTATGAAAGTCCTCACCATCCTCACGTCAATGGTTTTCATCTGGCTCATGGGAAGAAAGTCCCTCATGATTAATGGTTTTCGCTCATCAAATGGGGTAAAGCAGTGAAAAGGGACAAATAGGTTGCGGTAAAAATGTCATCTCTCAACAACCACCACCACTTTTACTAACAGTCCATAAATCAAGTCAAGTCAGAGATTAGGCATTAGTATATTTAAAAGATAAATGATTCTATAAAAATAGTCTTAGAAGTTGAAAATTTTCAAAAAAATCCAATATAAATATCCCTTAACAATAAAGACTCGATGACGACCTTTATATTAAATGACATGGCGTACAGAAAACCTTTTTGTATTATTCCCATACGGGCACGTCTCTGTCAGCTCATCCAACCAGCCGAGGACTATAGACATACCCAACATTATTTTTGACTATTGGCCATACTCTTTTAAATATTTTATGGTCGGAAATGCTTCTTTGGATGGATTAGGGGCAGATGCCATGTACAGGCCTTTCCCATTCCTATCAGTCAGCGTCCATTGTCTGTCATCTATGACGTATGGTGCCGAACCGAAGGAAATACTTCCACAGCTGTCTTCTTCTAAAACCGGAATCTTCTACAAACACCTTCTGTACATGTAAAATCCAATCCATCTATCCCTTATATACAATCAGTGTGGCCCACTTAAGGTGTTGATGCAAAAATCTGGTCCACCCTTTTTGTACCTTCAAGTACCTGCACAGGAAGAAGACAAAGGAGACCCTGGCTAGAGCAGGGGACCCTCCCGATGCCAAAGTCAGGCTAGGAATCTGAGTCTTATAGTATTGAGAGGTTCCGGGAGAGTTTTTGTGTACCTTTCACCCTTGGAGCCTCTCGTATTTATAGGAGAGAGAGGATCCTGCTATGCAGGGATTCTAATCCAAATATATTGGAGATTTGATTTGGCAAAATCCCATTTATAGATGATATCCAATCCCGAGATTTCAAGGATCAGGAATCATCTTACAAGACTCGGGGGATAGTGTTTAAGATTACACCGTCTCTCCTTTGCCTGACTCAGCCTTATAGACATTGTAGTCTCGGCCGACTCATAAGTATGGAGCTTTAGTTTATTTATCGGACGAAACAGGGTCAGTTTAGGATTGACACACTTTTTTAATCTGATAACTGACATTGCAATCCCTTTTGACATTGCTACCTCTTAACCGAGCCAGCTTCATGAGCCTTCGCCTGTAACTCCGGACTAATCAATTTTGGTCAGGATTTCTACCGTACTGATCCGAGCTAAGTCTTTCCATCAAGCTTTAGTCTGTCTCAATCTTCCCCGTTGCCTCGGGAAGTGTCAGCGGATACTGTTCGTTCTACTGCCGAGTCTCTGGATTTGTTGTGTTTCTCCCCAACAGTAAGCCCCCTACTCCTTGTGTTAGCTCAGTCAACACAAAGGAGTAACTGATTTTTGAGTCGGCACACACTGAGGATCGAAGTTATGATGAAGCATTTTTTGCTTCTTATATCGTCTTCAACGAGCGACAGTTCGTTATTCGAGGCCGCACGAGCGAACAGCCATCAAGTCGATCTGCCCGCCTATGAGCATCGGACACGTGGCGGAGACATTACTGGCGTCAGTTGGCGTGCGCCACGTGTCGGGCAAGGGAGTCAAAACGAGTTTCGATTCGACCCCTCCTTAATTGCGGGTGCCACGTGGCTTGGTTATAAAAAGGCGCAGTGGGAGCGGTTTTAGCACTTTCGCACGCCCGCTCCATTTCCCGCTCAACCTTCTTTTCCTTCCTTCTTTACAGCGCTCGCATCCGCCATTTTCTTGCCGCTTTTACCCTTCTTCTTTCTCTTCTACTGTGTCTTTTGCCTCTTCGGTGAGTTTCTCCTCTCCCTCCTTTCTTTTTCAAATACAATGAATCCCTCAAGTCCCCGGGAGGGGGTTTCCGGTGACGAGGGCGAAACGAGGCATCTCTAGAACGTCTCGGAATCGCCCTCCTTGCCGTCGGAGATGGCAATTGATGCCAATGAGGCTTTTAAACATGCCTCTAGACTGTCCAGTGGAGTTTTAGCGGAGTTCTATGCTCTGATGGGTCCCTCCAGCGTCAGGTAGGAGCCTCGCAAGCGTAAGCCTCATCTGATAGGGGATGAGGTGGAAGAAGAAAAAGAAGAAGCTGTTAGGATAGATCTCCCTGAACAGTCGGTGAGGACTGATTTTAAGGGAACTAGTGAACGGTTCCCCTGCGGAGATCAAGCAGGTTTGTTGAATCGACAGCTGAAGAAGAAAAGGCTGCCGAGGGTGAAGAGGTCGGCGATGAGCAGAAAATGGTCGATTCCTTCAGTTTTAACTGAGGCAGATCTGGATATGATACGAGTTGGGTATCATGTTCCCGACTCAGTTATCCTTCGGCTTCCGCTGTCGAGCGAGTTGCCTGACCGTCCTCCTCCTAGGATGGTAGTAATCTTTCAGGTCGTCATGCAATGTGGCTTACGTCTGCCCTTACAACCTGTTGTTCGGGATTTTCTCTCCCGACTCAAAATTGCTCCTGGGCAGATTGTTCCTAATGGGTGGAGGAACTTGTTCGGATATGCGGTGTTGTGGGCTGAGGTAGAACAGCCCCCACTGACCATGGACGAATTCCTTTACCTATACCAAGTTCGGTCGAACCATTTGCAGCCCAGCTGGTATTTCTTAAGCGCTTGGCGGAACAAGGGACGCTCTTTAATAACCGACCCACCAACCTCTAACAAGCATTGGAGAGAGGTGGTTCTGGGCATGCGGTCGCTGGGAGACGGCCGAGTCTGGACTCTTCGAGCCACGCATTCTCTGAACGTTTTTCAAAGCAGGTGACTCGGCATGCTCTTTCATCTATCTTGGCTCGTTATCGTCCTTCCGAATATAACTGAACATATTCTGTAGATATTTTGAAGAAGAAGCCAAAGCTAACTTCCTCGGCTTTAGCTCGGATAAAAGGTTTGTGGGCGATAAGTCCAGAGGATCGGTCTTGGAAGTCCCTCTTGCAACCAGAGCGTCTTCTCCTCTTGGGCCTGGATTCTTCTGTGACAGGTGTCTCCTGATTACTTAAATGCATCCTTCTTAAATTTTTTCAATTTTTTTTGTTTTTTTTTTACTTTGCTTCGAACTTTTCCTGATTGTGTCTCGAACCTTTCCTGTCTCAGAAATGGCTGAAGCTCGTCCTCTTCTGAAGCAAACCAAGTTGAAGGCTCCTCCGAGGTCGGTTCTTTATCGGAATCTCGACCTCTGAAGAAGGCGAAGGTCACACCCTCAGCTAAGGAGCCTGCATCCTTAGCTAAAGAGCCTTCTGTCTCAGTCGTTCCTCCCTCGACTGCTCCGACAGTCGTCGTTCTTTCTGACCCGAAGAAGAGGGTGGAGGACATCAGCAGCCCTCCTGCCGAGTCTCGGGCTACTCCCGAGTCAGGGCCTGTAACAGAACAGGTCCCGAGATGACGTGAAGAGCATAGAGGAGAGACTTCCAGGGGGAATCGGCTTCGATGGAGCCGTCTCCCTTCCGTCGGGCCATTGCTGACATGGTCCCCTAGGCTATTTCTCATGGGAGTGAAAAGGAATTCGCTTCCATTTTTTAAGCTCGCGGGAGTCGGATTTTCTCCCATGCTGCGAAGGTTGTGCTTCAGGTACTGACTCTGAAATTAGTTCTTAGTTTTTGTCTCTTTCCTTTAGCCTTGATCTGACTGCACTGTTTTCCTATGTAGCTTACTCCCTACCTTCTAAGGGCCAGCACCGATCTGACTGAGGCTGAGAAGGCTCAGTACAACATGGCGGAGGCCGAGGCAACTCAAAAACAGGTAGCCGAGGCTAGAGCCAAACTTGAGATTGCCTCGAACAAGGTTGGTCGGCTGACTGGAGAGCTGGGTTTGGCTCAGAAGGAAGCTAAGGATGCTCAGAAGGTGGCTGAAGCTGCTAAGGCTGACTGTGCACGAACGGCTATACTTCTGAAAGAAGCCCATGACGAGAGTCGGCAGCTTCGCGTGGCCCTGGATACTTCCGAGGGAAAGCTAACTCGGCTAAAAACTGAGACCAAAGGGGTGCTTGAGTTGGCTAAGAAGGAAGCCGGGGACAAGGCGGTGAAAAACTTTCTCGAATCCTCAGAGTTTGAAGACGAGAGAGATCGCTTATATGGGAGCGGGTATACGGCTTGTATTGACGTGATGAAGCGGTACTTTTCTGACCTCGACCTCTCGAGATTTGAGGAGGACTCTCCTGAAGACCAGGCAGTCGAAGCGGCAGAGCCTGTTACAGACGACACCGGGGCCGAGTCCGTAACCGCCCCAGTAGCCGATCCAGGTGATTCATAGTGGGTTTTGGAGCTTGGTGTTTTTTTTGGTACCATCATCAGCTCCACTGGCACCAGTATTTTCAGAGCTTGGCTTTTGGTACCATCATCAGCTCCTTTTTGGCACTCACACCAGCTCTAGGCCACTTCGAGGGTAGTTCTGACCGAGGAAGGATTTTGTACGTTTTGGCCGACATTTCTTTAACCTGTTAACTCTTTTGTTCGACAACGTAATACCAAAGTAACAGATTACTCAATGTAACAAATCTACTGATAAATGAATATATTCGTTTCGATTCATTTTGACTCAGTTTACATATTTGTCATTTTTAAGCCTTCTCCATTGCTTTGTTATACCGAACTTTTAGGGGTAATAGATCTTTAAATGCTCGGCATTCCATGGGTGAGAAAGCAATCGTCCGGTCAGGTCCTTTAGTCGATATGTTCCTGGTCGGATTGTGCTCGAGATGACATAGGGTCCTTCCCAATTGGGTCCCAATGTGCCCGAACCAATTTCCTTCGTATTGAGGAACGTTTTCCAGAGGACCATGTCTCCGACTCGAAAACGTCTAACCTTGACACGGGCATTATAGAACTGCGCGACTTGTTGTTACCGAGCCATCATGCGTAGCCGAGCTTTCTCCCTCTGTTCATCCACAAGGTCAAGTCCAAGGGACAGAAGTTTTTCATTTTCCTCCTCATTGTATGAACTGACTCGGGCTGAAGGCAACCCGATCTCCACTAGTGTGATAGCCTCCGAGCCATAAGCAAAGGAAAAAGGAGTTTCTCCCGTAGCTGTACAGGCTGTGGTTCGGTATGCCCATAGGATCTTCGGGAGTGCTTCAGCCTAACCCCCTTTGGCTCGGTCGAGCTTAGTCCGGAGATGCTGTTTGATGATCTTGTTTACCGCCTCAACCTGTCCATTTGTCTGAGGATGGTAGGGTGATGAGTACACATTTCTGATCCCGAGATTTTCACACATACTGCGAAAGCTCCTGTTGTCGAACTGTTTTCCATTACTGGTAATAATGATCCGAGGTACCCCAAACCGACAGATGATGTTCTTTCACACGAAGCCAGTAATCTTCTATTCGATTATTTTTTCTAATGGTTCAGCCTCTGCCCATTTTGTGAAGTAGTCCACTGCCACTACTGCGAATTTGATTTAGCCTTTCCCCAAAGGAAGAGGTCCAATAATGTTGATCCCCCATTGCACAAAGGGTCATGGACTGGTCATGGGAGTTAGCTCCTCAGGAGGTTGTCTCAGGATAGCCGCGAACCTCTGACATTTGTCACATTTCTGGACAAGCTTGCGGGCGTCGTGTTGGACAGTTGGCTAGTAATACCCTTGTCGTAAGACTTTATGTGCAAGGGATCGTCCGCTCGAATGATTTCCGCAAATTCCTTCGTGGATCTCTCGTAGCACATAGTCAGCTTCATTGTGGTTTAGGCATCGTAATAGCGGGGTGTAATAACCCTTTTTATATAATGTTCTGTTCAGCATGGTGTAACGGGAAGCTTGGATTTTCAATCGCCGAGCCTCGGCACGATCTTCAGGTAATTCCCCCCTATCTAGGTATCGAAGAATTAGGTCGAACCAAGTGGGTCCAGAATCAATAACGAGTACGATCGAGCCAACTGATTGTAATTCCCCCATGTCTAGGTATCGGAGAATTGGGTCGAACCAAGTGGGTCCAGAATCGATAACGACTACGGTCGAGCCAATTGATTCGGTAATACTAGGTTTTGCGACGTATTCGATCGGAACGGACCTTGGTATGTCATCTTCATTAGCCGAGGCAAGTTTCGCAAGTAAATCGACTTTAGTGTTCTCCGTTTGAGGAATCCGAGTGACGACACAATGTTGAAAACCGCTAATCAATTCTTTAGCTCTCTCCATATATGCTTTTAATTGTGTTTTCCGTATTTGATATACGTTGGTGACTTGATTGACGACCAGTTGAGAATCGCTGAAGACGTTGAGATACGTAACTCCTAAACTGGCCGCGAGTCAGAGGCCGAGCAATAATGCTTCGTATTCTGCTGTATTATTCAAAGCTTGAAATCCAAGTCTTAAGGCATATTGCATGTAAGTTAAGTCGGGAGTTTCCAGTACTACTCCTGCCCCGCTTACCTTAGAGTTGGAAGAGCCATCGACGTATAGTTTTCAGGCTAGTGGCTTGGGCGGCGACTCGGGGGAAGTAATCGTCGATTCTTCTACAGACTTGGCAGTATTTGCAGTGGCTTGTGGCGTAACTTCAGCGATGAAGTCGGCCACAGCTTGTCCCTTGAGTGCGACTCTCGGTTTATAATGTATATCAAATTCGCTGAGTTCAACCACCCATTTCGTGAGTCGACCGAAAGCGTCAAGTTTTTGTAGAATCTGATGCAATGGGTGGTCGATCATGACGATGATAGTATGGGCTTGGAAATATGGTCGTGGTCGACGCAAAGAGACGACCAGAGCTAGGGCCACTTTCTCCATGAGTGAGTACCTTGTCTCTGTCGGCAAGAGTGTTTTGCTAACATAATAGACCGACAGCTGCTTTCCACCATGTTCTCGTATCAAGACCGAGTTAATCGCTGCCTCAGACACTCCGAGATATAGCAAAAGAGTTTCTCCGGGCTCGGGCTTTGATAATAGAGGAGGGGATCCTAGATAAGACTTCAGCTGCTGGAACGACGCCTCGTACTCTTCCGTCCAGTCCACTATTTATCGTCCCTTCAATTGTTTGAAGAAAGGGAGACATTTGTCGATGGCTCGGGATAGGAAGCGATTAAGCGCTGTCACTCATTCAGTTAAACTCTGCACATCTTTAATCGTTTTCAGGGATTCCATGTCGAGCAACGCTTTAATATTCTCGAGATTTGCTTCTATTCCTCTCTGGCTAACCAGGAATCCGAGAAACTTTCTCGAACTCACACCGAAGGCACATTTACTTGGGTTTAACTTCATTTGGAACTTTCGCAGAATTAGGAACATCTCTTCTAGGTCTGTTATATGGTGGGCCGCGTATACACTTTTGACGAGCATGTCGTCGATGTATACTTCCATGGTTCGACCTATTAGTCGAGCGAAGATTTTGTTCATTAATCTTTGATAAGTTGCTCCTGCATTTTTCAACCCAAACAGCATCACACGATAACAGTGAAGACCTTTGTCGGTGACAAAGGTAGTTTTTGATTTATCGGATTCATGTATTACAATCTGATTATACCTTGAATATACATCCATGAAACTAAGTAATTCATGTCCCACAATACTGTCTACCAACTGATCTATCCTTGATAGAGGAAAGCTATCCTTTGAGCGGGCTTTATTTAGGTCAGTATAGTCAATACAGACTCGTCACTTTCCATTGGCTTTCTTCACAAGTACGATATTAGCTACCCATTCTGGGTAGTATCTCTTTTATAAATTTTGCCTTTAGGAGCTTGCTGACCTCTTCTTTAATGACAGCGTACCTTTTGGGACTGAGAGGACGTCGCTTCTATCGAATCGGTCGGTAGGTCGGATCTATGTTGAGTCTGTGAGTGATTACTGATGGGTTGATTCCCGACATGTCTTCATGACTCCACATGAACACATCGGCATATCGACGGAGCAGGCCTATCAGATTATCTTTCAGAAGCGATTGCAAAGACGAGCCAATCCGCACGGTTTTTGATTCGTCTGTCTGAACTAAAGGTATCGAGATAAGTTCTTCAACCGGCTAGCTTCGCTCATGAGTCTCGACTCGAGGATCTAATGATTCAATCAGTGATACCTCGGCTGGAGTTTTCTCAGCGGGGATCTTTACAGCAGTCGCATAGCAACGTCTTGCATCTTGTTGGTCTCCTTTTACTATCGCCACTCCCGACTCAGTTGAAAATTTCATGGAGAGGTGGTATGTAGATACCACGGCTTGAAGAAGGCTCAAAGAGGGTCGACCAAGTATAGCGTTATATACGGATGGTTGGTCGACTATCAAAAAATCAACCATTGTCGTTACTTGGTGCGGAGGATTTCCTGCCATGAGCGGCAGCAAAACGATACCCTCGGGATGTACTTGTTCCCCTGAGAATCCAATTAATGGGGTATGAACCGGTCGTAATGTTGATCGTTCAACGCCCATTTTATCGAAAGCCTAGGTGAACAGTACGTCGACTGATGATCCGGTGTCGACAAGGATACGGAACACCCTTCGATTTGCGATGGTAAGTGTGACGACTAAAGCGTCATCATGGGAATGGTGAATGCCTCGAGCGTCCTCTTCGTTGAACGAGATATAACATTTTTCTCTCTTCTTTTCTTTCGAAGGCCGAGCCATAATCATAATCTCGGTCTCAGGCCAACTGATGCTCTTGGCGTGATTTTTCCGAGCGTTATTTAAGTCACCCCCGCCTCGGGGTCCCCTAACAATAGTTCGGATTTCTTCTGTATGTCGATCGTCGCTCAGTCGCTCTTTCGTCACGGTCTTTTCGATATGTTCTCTGAGTCGGTCATCTCAGATGAGTCTTTCTATCTCTTCCTTCAAGTGAAAGCAATCACTCGTATTATGGTCGTGATCACGATGGAAATGGCAATACTTATATTTATTTCACCGGTTCAAATTACTTCGAAGTTTATTCGGCCAATTGACAAATCCTTCACTTTTGATTTCCATCAGCACTTGCTCGTGAGGTTTGTTGAGGGGGATATATGTGGAAAACTTTCGGTCGGGTCGTTTGCCCGACTTGTGCTCACCATATGTCCGATCGTCTTTACGCTTTTTTCCCTTGGCCAAGTCAACTTCCTTTTTGGTTGACTCTTTGGTCGAACTTTTTGCGTTCTGAACGGCTTCGTGTAAGTTTCTCCTTTCCTCAGCATTTGCATACTTGTCCGACCGAGCCATAAACTCGGCCAGAGTTTCAGGAAGATTCTTATCCAAAGAGGCCAAGAATGGTTTGTCTCCGACTCCTTGCATGAGTGTATTGAGAGCGGTTTTTTCTGAGTGTTTTTGAACCTAGAGAGACTCGAAATTGAAACGCTTGATGTAATCCTTTAATAGCTCTCCTTGCTTCTGAACTATATTGTTCAGGTGAGCGGAGGGTTTCAGTTTCTTTTTCCCGCCGATGAAGTTGGTGAGGAAGGCGTCGCTGAGTTCGGTGAACGAGCTAATAGACCTCAGTTTCAGCTGTTTAAACAAAAGTCGTGCAACATCGGTCAACGTAAGAGAGAAGGCCTGACACATCACGGCATCCGAGGTATCATGCAGCTCCATATAAGTCTTAAAGCATTCGATATGCTCAGTGGGGTCGGTTTCTCCAGTAAAAGGAGTGATTTGGGGTAACCGAAACCTTTCTGGTAACCGAGCCTGTATTACCTCATCCACAAACGGGGACGCCTTTGTTTCGATCCTAGTTGCACTCCGATTATGCCTCATTTCTTCCAACATTTCTTTCTTGAAATCCTAGAGGTCAGCTTTCCAGGGCATGTCGCTTTCCACCGTGCTTTCAACTAAAGGCTGGCTACGCCTCCTCTGATCTATTTCGTGTCGTAGATCGGTGGGAGGTAGCACGGCAGTGGCTGAATGAGCTGGCGCTGGTTCGGGAGAGCCATGTGGCTGACCTGGCTAACGGATGGATTGCGGAGCAATAAGCTGAGGATCGACTGCTAGTAAAGGAACACTCGCTACTTGCCCCTATTGGGGCGGCTACATTTGTTGGCGATACATCTGTTCCAACGTTTGCTTCATCATATTTATATCAGACCGGATCCCCTGAACCTCTCGATCTAACCGTCCATTGTTACGGTTCTGCTAGTTATTGGCTACACCGGACGTTACTCGATGTGCCTCGGAATCCTGATGGTTGTTTGGCAGATTTTATATTGCGCCCACCGGTCCTATAACCGCAACGTCATTCATCTCTTCTTGGACTGTCCCCTTGTTGTCACCATAAGAGTAAACTTTCAATTTTCAGACTAGAATGTGAAAAAAGGGCTCTTCGTACCGATTCCCACAAACAGCGTCAAACTGTTGATGCAAAAATCTGGTCCACCCTCTTTGTACCTTCGAGTAGCTGCATAGGAAGAAGACAAAGGAGACCCTGGCTAGAGCAGGGAACCCTCCAATGCCAAAGTCAGGCTAGGAATCTGGGTCTTATAGTATTGAGGGACTCTGGGAGAGAGTTTTTGCGTACCTTTCACCCTTGGAGCCTCTCGTGGTTATAGGAGAGGGAGGATCCTGCTGTGCAAGGATTCTTATCCAAATATATTGGAGATTTGATTTGGCGAAATCTCGATTATAGATTATATCCGATCCGGAGATTTCAGGGATCGGGAATCCTCTTACGAGACTCGGGGGATAGTGTTTAAGATTACACCGCTCTCCTTTGCCTAGCTCGGCCTTATAGACATTGTAGTCTCAGCCGACTCATAAGTATGGAGCTTTAGTCTATTTATCGGATGAAACAGGGTCGGTCTAGGATTAACACCCTTTCTTAATCTGATAACCGACATTGCAATCCCTTTTGACATTGCTACTTCTTAACCGAGCTAGCTTCGTGAGCCTTCGCCTGTGACTCTGGACTGATCAATTTCGGTCAGGATTTCTACCGTACTGATCTGAGCTAAGTCTTTCCATCAGGCTTTAGTCTGTCTCAATCTTCCCCGTTGCCTCGGGAAGTGTCAGCGGATACTGTTCGTTCTGTTGCTGAGTCTCCAGACTTGTTGTGTTTCTCCCCAACATAAGCCAAGCCGGTGTAAAAACTTGCATGAACCATACCAACGAAAACAATATAAAATTGCTCCATAACAGGTAATTCACACCACACCACACCTCAGGAAAGATAGGACAATGAGACCCACGTTTAAACCTTCGTAGGGCCCACCGGGGTGGTTATTTGCCATCAAACCTGGAAAACATAAATATTGGCTATCCAAAACGTCCCTGCCTACCAACAAATTTTCAACTGTAGGCATTCAATCCCCACTATTTATAGTGGTGTAGTTCACTTGAACCTTTGATATGCCTTCTTTTTTGACTCATGCTTTAACATGATCGGTCAAAATGAATAGATGGCATGGATCAGGGAATGCCCTAGAGAGCGCCTTCCAAACCATCCGTCTTTGGCTAGTTGCACCTCCAAGAAAGGAACTCAGCTTCGTGCGCGGGTTGGGTACTTCCTGGGGCTCTCTTAGCTAGGAATGCATGGGCTTTAGTAGACAAACATTATATATATATGTTACATCCACCCCGTCCACCTATTTTAACATTTCATTTTAGCAAAGGAGCCAAAAAATGAGGTGGATCTAAATTTCAAGTGGACCACACGGTGGGGATTAAACATGAATTATTAAAAACTTCACATAGGCCACTGAAGTTTTGTATCAATCTCATATTTGTGTTTTCCTTCTTCTGAGTATACGTGACCTTATGAACAGGTTGGATGGAAATTAACCATTATGGTGGGCCTAAGAAAGCTTTCAATTGTCACCCATTGCTTCATGTGGTGTGAATCTACTTTATTTTTACGCTCATATACTAAAATAGCATGGAAAAATAAATATGCTGTGCGGACAAAACCAATACATCCAGGTGAACTCTCGGAGTCCGTGTCGGTTCCTAGCCATACAGAGGATGGGGTAGTTCCCAATTTGTGCTCTCGGCTTTAGTAGTGGGCCCATCATGAAGTGTGTATCTTATCAACGCCGTCTGCCAGTTCATTTTAGGGCATGAGTCTAACAATGAGGTAGATCCAAATCTCATGGGTCCACACCACGGGAAACAATGGTGATTAAAAGTATACCACTAAATATTTTCCCGGTCCTGCTGTAATGTTTATTTCCCATCTAAACTGTTGAGCAGATCACTATGGTCTGAATGTAGGTCTTGATTAGAAACCTCTTTGGCTCCAAGAACTTTTTAATGGTGTGCGTTCAATTACCACAGTTTATACGGTATTCCACCATAGACTGGGACCTCCTTTATTTTTGTGCTCGCCACGGAAGTCGATTGGCTGGTGTACCACACACCAGCTATACAGCACTGACGCTCCTCGTTCTCTGAGTTGTACGCACGGTTCAAAGGGGAAGTGGATTCGCCACTCCCCCTAACACCAGCTAATGGCTGGTGGTCGGTGCTATGTGGCTCCCACTATGATGTATATGTTTCATTCATGCCATTCATCTATTTTTAAAGATCATTTTACAGTATGAGACCAAAAATGAGTTACATATCAATCTGAAGTGGACCACATTAAAGTAAACAGTGTTGAATGAGTGTAGACCATTAAAAACATTTTGGGGCCATAAAAGTTTTGGGTCAAGCTGATTTTTATTTTTTCCCCTTCATCTGGGCTGTATGATCTAATCAACAGATTGGATGTCAAATAAACAGTACAGTAGGTTTTAAGAGGATTTTAATGGTGGATATCCAATCTCTATTGTTTTCATGTGGTGTGGTCCACCTGAGATTTATATCCCTCTCATTTTTGGCATCAAGCCCTAAAATGATCTTTAAAAATGGATGAACGGAATGGATGAAACACATATATCATGATGGGGCCCAAAGAGCACCGACCACCAGCCACAGGGTTGGTGTCAGGGGGAGTAGCCAATCTATTTCCGTTCAAAGGTGATCAAAGTTACATGGTCCCACAGTGATGTACTTATCATACCTACACTCTTTGTCTATTTTTAAAAATAATTTTAGAGCATTTATCCAAAGATCAATTTTTTAAGATAATTTTAGAGCATTTACCTAAAGATCATTTGGACCACACCACAAATCACCACAAATAATAGAGAAATAATAATTTTCCCCATTAAACAATCCGTAAGGCCCACCACAACGTTTAGTTTCCATCCAATTAGTTCATAAGGTCACAAAGAGATAAATTAAGAGGAAAAACAAATTTTATATTGATCCAAAACTTCAGTAACCCCAAAAAGATTTCAATTGTAGATGTTCAATCCCCACTACTTTTTGTAGTGTGGTCCAATATCTGTCTTACTCTCAAGCCTTAATACTGGTTTGCCAAATAAATTGATGGTTTGGATATAACACATGACTCATATCAGACTCACGGAACTTACTGACGTCGATACAGCAGCTCTACAGCTGGTGCGAGGTACACCAGCCAGCGAGCGCTTCCGCTCCCAATAAAATGAAAAACAAACAAACGTTATGTAGATCCCACAGCTTTTTCCAGCACCAACCAGTACCGAGCTCGGTGCTTGAAGGGTCACTGCAGAATCCGAGTCCGTATAAAGAGGCGTTGCAGACGATTCGGAGTCCTTCCACCCTCTCTCTCTCTCTCTCTCTCTCTCTCTCTATAGATGGCACCACTCCACAATGTTAAGATGCTGGAGGTTTGTGAAGTGTCTCCTCCACCCGGATCCATCGCCGACGCCACTCTCCCTATCACCTTCTTCGACGTCCTCTTCCTACAATTGCCTCCGGTTCAACGCCTCTTTTTCTACCAATTCCCACAAACCACCACCACAACCCACTTCGTTAACACTCTCCTTCCCAAATTGAAACACTCCCTCTCCCTCTCTCTTCGTCTCTTCTTCCCTCTCGCTGGCCATCTGACCTGCTCTCCCAACAGTAGCGAACACCAGATACGCTATGTCAATGGCGACTCAGTCTCATTCACCATTGCAGAGTCCGACGCCGATTTCCACCGACTCATGTCCAACCACCCAAAAGAAGTAGCGGAATTACGTCCACTCGTTCCTCAGTTGCCCGTTTCCGACCCTAACCAACCCCTACTAGCCTTGCAAGTCACCATATTTCCCAACTCTGGCATCTGTATCGGAACCTGCATACACCACGCAGTCGCAGATGGGAACAGCTCCATGCATTTCATGAAATCTTGGGCGTCGATTTTCCGGTCCGGAGATGAGTCATTAATCACGTCGCGGCCGTTCTATGACAGGTCCGTGGTTGCATATCTCGACGGGCTCAAGAGACTGCGATTAGACCAGATGGCTAATACCCAACTCCACCAGATCGCAGATAACATGAAGCCTCGAGCAACCCCAGTCCTAGCCACGTTTGTCATGGGTCCAGCAGACATCGACAACCTAAGGCAGCGGGTCTTAGCCCGACGGTGCGACGACAACCAGAAACCAATACATTGCTCATCGTTCGTGCTAACGTGCGCATATGTGTGGGTTTGCTTAATCAGGTTATCTGGGGATAATGACAGGGACAAAAACGTCCATTTCGTCTTTACGGTGGACTGCCGGGCTCGGCTGGACCCGCCGATACCCGCTACGTATTTCGGGAACTGTATCAGTTCTTGTATATGCCATGTGAAGGGGAGCGACTTAGCGACGGAAGACGGAGTGGAACGCGCGTCGGAGGCCATTGGGAGAGTAATCCAAGCGTTGGATGGCGGGGTCTTGAATGGCGCGGAGACTTTTATACCGGCGGTCGTTTCTATGGCCGCTTCAGGGGAGCGCATTTTAACGATTGCTGGGTCACCCAGGTTTCGGGTCTATGATACGGATTTCGGATTCGGAAGTCCTGTAAAGGTGGAAGTGTTTTCCATTGAAGGAATGTCCGGTATATCTCTTGCGGAGAGTAGAAATGAGGAGCGAGGGATCGAGATTGGGGTGGTGCTGCCCAAAGGCGAAATGGACCGATTTGCTTCTCTGTTTGAGGAAGGTCTGAGAAGTCTCCTTAGCTGAAGGCGAAATCAATGGTCCAGATTCGTCCTTGAAGCTTAGTAGTTGGGATGGTATATTATTCAAAATAGATCTAGAGGATGGACGGTTCTGTTTCATGCTGACGATAGGCAGATAATGTGTTCTTGATGTCTTATT
The DNA here is from genome assembly GCA_030180095.1 of Magnolia changhungtana. NCBI lineage: Eukaryota > Viridiplantae > Streptophyta > Magnoliopsida > Magnoliales > Magnoliaceae > Magnolia > Magnolia changhungtana. The sequence goes on along the minus strand of JASAUF010000123.1, from coordinate 5,736,005 downwards.
TTCTAAGTCGGTTTCTCTGCAGTTTCTTATGGAATATGTATTATTTTATAAGGTCGGTTTGTCTGCTGGTTCCTATAAAATATGCTTATTCATCTGCTTGCTTACCTGCTTATGCAGTATTGCGATTTGTTATCTCATGACAACCCTCTATAGAAACGATCTTCAGCACCGTGATGATGAGACGCCCCACAAATCAAGCTCACTCATTTATTAGGTGGGCCCCATTGAGGTAAACCATACACAACAAAAATTCAATTTGACTCGGTGGCCCAACACGTGATGCGAACACACGTGAAAGTGGTGCTACATGGGACCTTTGACTCGGAAGTGGATTGCGACATTGGTGGTGTGTTGATGTCACCAAGTTCTGTTGGCCCCACCAACATGTATGTGTTATATCCACACCGTCCATCCATTTTGTGATTTCAACCGTGATGAGCTCGTTTTGTAGCACAAAATTTCCAACGGTGGGGGCGAGTGTTAGTTACGCGCATAACTTGTTTGTGGTTTTGCTTAAATGGGGGGCAATCAATTTGAAAGCCATGACGGTATTATAGTAGAAAACTAAAGGGTATTTTTCCATTTGGCCGCCTGCCTACTTGCCTTTAAAATAAATTGCTTTGATATTTTCAAATACGGTTTTCTTTTGACTTTGACTGACATGCATGAAATCCTCCCACAATGCGTGAAAAAGTTACATTTGCTCCTACGCGTCTGTTTTTACAATTTTACTTGATTTCAAGGCATCCATTAGGGCAGCTTATCTTAGACCATGAGTCCAAAAATAAAACAAATTCCAAACACTGTTGGACCACACCCTAGGAAATAGTGGTGATTGAATTCTTATTATTGAAAATTTCTTGTGACCACAAAAGTTTTGGATCGAGCTGATGTTTGTATTTTTCCTTCATCATAGTCTGTGTGACCTTCTCAAAAGGTACTGACCTTCTCAAAAGGTAGGATAGAAAATTAACATACGATGAGCCTTAGGAAGGTTCTGATGGTGACCATTCGCTTTCTCTTGAAGTGTTGTCCACCTTGGATTTGAATAAAACACATGCATCGAAGTAAGGCCCTAATGCATATAGGGGTGCACATTTAACCGATAGAACCGTGGAACCGGACCAGAACTGACTAAACGGTCCGGTTTGATCCGGTTCTAGAGTGCACTGGTTCCAGTTCCGGTTCCAAAAATCAAAGAACCGGTGACAATGGTTCAGTTCCCGGTTTGGGGGTATGTAGAACCGAACCGAACCGTGAACCAATCTGTAGAACCAAACCGTGGATCCAATCTGTAGAACTGAACTGATGTATTTTTGCACACCTTATAATTATTTTCTCTAGAACAATTATTTTCGTAAATGTATTTTCGCACACCTTATACAATATCTAAATCATTCATCAAATGGACCACAACATGGATGGACATGGGCTTGCAATTGGGCTGGATTATAAAAAGCCCAGAACCGTGGAACCGATCCGGAACCGAACCGGTTTTAACGGTTCGGTTCCGGTTCGGTTCTAGGGTGCCAACGGTCCGCTTCCGGTTCCGAATTTCCTAGAACCGTTAGGAACGGTTCAGTTCCGGTTTCACCCCAGAACCGGACCAAACCGAACTGTGTGCACCCCTAAATGCATATATCATCCGCTTCCTCTTATGCCTATCTTAGACATTTGTGCCATATGGTTCAGGTGCACCATGATTCAACGTCCCCACCACTTTCATGCCACGTGATACATGTCTTCCCTGATCCTAACTATGATTGAGTGCAGGATCATTCACATGCATGCACTAGAAAAATTATTTATGGTATTTATGTAACTTAATTAATTTAGCCAAATGATGAGTCTACTTAAAGAACAAATGCATAGATGTGAAAAACTTCATCAAATTTCTAACCTGTCCACCTATTTTTTATACCCAAAATCACCTACTGAGTGGACCAGATGGATTCTTGATTATGGGGCCCATTGTGATGTTTTTGTTTATATTTATGTTGGCTGTCCATTTTGTTAGCTTATTTAGGGCATGAGCCCAAAAATAAAATAGATCTAAATCTCAAGTCAATCACACCAAAGGAAGTAGTGATCATGGATCGCCCACCGTTAAAAACTTCCTAGAATCCATTATATATAATGTTTATTTGCCATCTAACTTTTTAATAAGGTTATTCAAATCTTAATGAATGAAAAATATAAATATCAACTTCACCCAAAACTTTTGCATACTTGGATCTACTTAATTTTTAGACCATGTTCTAAAATAAGTTAAAAAATTAAATATTGAATGGTGTTGATATACAATACATACATCCAGGTGGGCTCCCACAGTCATGACCTGACGTAACTGAATCCCTAATGGTAAAAATTGGTAAGAATTAGTTAATAGGCATTTTTGGGTTTACAAAAATACAGTTCCTCGTACATATATCTAAATAACATCATCTGACAGGTGTTGAGATGTTTAACCATGCATAACTTAGGTGGATTACTTCAAATATTTTTAAATATTTTAAATGCAAGTGGTTTTAGTCCAAAGTCCAGAAAGGCTGGTAGTCAAATGGCTGCTATACCACGTGTTTTTGAAGAGTAGAAAATCCAAACACCAAAGTCTTCTCTCCCTGCTGGCAGCACCCTACAAAGTAAAGTTGCTTTGGGTTTGTATATTTTGTCCTCCACCTTGTCACGTGTGGTGCATGAAGTTGTGCTGGAATTGATTGCATTGCTCAATTCAAACCAAACAACTTAATCCCACGCCCAAGTGTCAAACAACTTGATTAATTTCAAGCCCATGCACCGTATCTTCAATTTTCAAGGTCTATAAGCTTCAATGCATCCATCCAAATTGTCCACAAGGATTGACTTGAAGAAAGATGGGCAGGAACGGAATCTGCCATTGAAGTACTGTGATTATAAATTCCCACGATTTGAAAATCAAACTTGCTGATAATGCAAATATCATCTGAATGAATAGAAAAAAGAAATAATAAATTGATCAAAAACTTTTGTAACGCATAGAAAGTTTTAATGGTTATTTTTCATTATTTTTACTGGTAAATTAAGTCCACATGAGATCTAGATTTTTTTATAATTTGAAATTCTAAAGTATGATAGAAAAATAGATAGACACCATGGATATACAAATAATAATAATAATAATAATAATACATCAAGGTGTGGGACCACATGGTTAGGGTAACACCCATGAGATGTTACTCGAGTAACAACTATTCTACTCTCCAAATAAACATAATCGTGGGCTGTATGAAGGTTTCAACGGTGGGTGCCATTGTACCGCTATTATAAGTAATGGTAACTTGGGAAATGAAATATACTATGCCAAAATCGCTGTTTTGCGACGGACCAAATGCGTCATAAAACCAAAAAAACGACGGACTTCGTCCGTCGCTTGGTCCGTCACTGTTTCTGGGTCTTTTTGGTCTTACGACAGATTAAATCCGTCATTTAATCTGTGATGGATAAGGTCCATCGCATCATAGCGGCGGATAAAATCCATCGTAAAAAAATAAAAAATCCATCAGTAATATTCAAAAAATTAGTCGTCACTAAAAACATTAGTGACAGATAAGGTCTGTTGCTAATATGCGTAAGCGAGGGACCTGATATCCGTCGTTGATTTTAAACGGTTAGAAATTAGCGACGAATAAGGTCTGTCCCTCATATCCATCGTCGATTTTCAATGGTAAGAAATTAGCGACGAATAAGGTCCGTCGCTAAAATATCTGTAAACAAAATTATATCAATAAATTATTATTATTATTATTTTTAATCTTACATCTGATAGTCATTCAAAAAATAATTCAGAATATTGTTTGATAAGAATCCTATTCACAAAATAGGTAACAACTCAATTCAATAAAAGAGGAAATGACCCAAGTGGCCAACTCCAAATATTGACTTTAACCCTCCTAACTAAACACTTCCCCCCCAAAACTAGGACCCATACAAAAGAAATTACCCGGAACTCAACTGTTGGCTATGCCTTGCCTTGAATTGGCTACTTAATATCTTCTCTTGTTCAACCTTATTTTGAGCCCTTCCTGCATATATTACAAACAACCAGATCAGAATTGAGTCCTGTATTAGAATCAAGAGAGGAGCAAATGCTACCTCTGCAACCATAACTTCAACCTTAAAAAGCCTTTGGAAATTCATGGGAACAGAGTTGTGGATTCACATTTTCCTTGTCGGTCGACTATTTTTGCTTCTAGAGACATGTCAGACACTGCCTCGTTACTCAGATTGGCTTTCAGATCTTTAACATCTTTATCAATGGTTTTTGCAGAGTTAAACTGATACACACCAATGTTTAGCAACCATCACAGCTTAGGAATAAAGCATAGATGAACAGATCAACCCAATACTCAATAGTTTCATTATCTAATCTAGCTAAGGAAATTCATGCAAATGGAGTCTATAAGGATCCTCTCACATGGATGTGTCCACTTCATCTGTAGGCCGATTGCCTACCAGATCAAAAAATAAGAAAAAACGCTAAAAGGAAAATCACATGGCAGCATCTCTTCATATATGGCTCTCATTTGCTAATAATCTTTTCCTATTACTGGCAACACTTCAAATACATTACATGAATTGATTGTGTAGGAATTATCGGGTCGTAGGCCTCAAGGTTTGTAGTGTCCTGAACCCAGAGTCCATACAAGTGGGCACATGGCATCTGGATGATAGATCTGACAGGCTCCACACATGGACCGCACTGCAAAATTGTTACCTGTTTGGAAGCCCTCACTATCCAATCTTTTGCATTGTTTTCATTCAATGTAGACATTGGATGTATTTTTCTCTTTTAACTATTTGCAGGCCACCAACTGAAAAGTTAGGATCATTCAACCAAGAAGATTTTCAGTGTGTGTATGGTTGGGCCTATGAGGCCAACAACCTGCATCACCAAACCTGGGCCTGACTTGTATGGAATTAATACTGAGCACATTAGGAACTTGGCAATGCCTCTTAAATATATTGATTTTGTGTTTACTCCATGTAGTACAAGAACCTTCATACCAACCTGTCAACTCAAGTCCAGTAACATATTGAAAAAATAAAAAGTTATAAAAAAGAAACCAGCTGAAGGCACAAAACCAAACTTGTTCCTGTAGAGCCTGCATCTGTGCCAAGCGCTTGGACATTTTTTTGTGAGCCTAGAAAAGAGAGAAATTGCTTAGCATAATCAAGACAAGAGGCAAAGATCAAATGAAAAGGTCATCTTAAAGTAAAGAAGCATATGAAAAATGAATATATTAAACATAGAGAAATTGCTTAGCATAATCTAGACGAGGCAAAGATCAAATGAAAAGGCCATCTTAAAGTAAAGAAGCATATGAAAAATGAATACAACAAACATAGAGGAATTCATAGTCTTTGACAGACAAAAAAGTTAAGTGAAACTCTCTGAGAAAGGTAACCTCATGAGGAGTGGCGATGTTTTTTGTTGGAAATACAACACTCATGATAAATGCCAACTTTCCTTTAGAAAGTCATTGTTTGTAGTGACTACATTCTCCTAAAACATGGAGTTTTTTTTTTTAAAACCCTTTATTCTTAGTGGATGGCAGTTTTTAGGAAGACCACCACTCATCATGGGGATTTATAGAACCACCTTTCTATTTAAAAAGATGATTGGGAAAAAAATATAAAATTGGGAAGACGATAGAAAAGAAAAAGAAATTAGGCAAGCGGAGAGAAAGCAAGGCTTCAAAAAGTGTTCCAATCGTAGAACAAACAACATGCATTACTATTATATAAGAGGTAGTTTAACTAGAGGTGAAGTTTTTACAAATGTAAAGTGTTTACACTTTTTGGCTCTTGTTTGTGTGTGGGTGCACCTTTACATAGGTAAAGTCTTCACTTAAAAACACTCTAAGGTGCTTCTCACCAATTAGGTGAGTTGCCCTTTGCCTATAAATTCTTTACCAACTAACGACTCTTTACAATGTGTGTGTGTGTGTATTAAAATCTTTACCAACTAGCAACCCTCTCCAACTGCCCAAACATGATAAATTCTCTACTTGTAAAGACCACACCAGTACCCAAACCCAACTTATTGAAGGAGGGGGGGAATCACATAAAGATTTTAATGTTAAATGTTTGTAATTTTAGTTTCCTTTAATTTTAAGCTCCTCCAGAAGCCCTACTCACTACTAAGAGGCTGCTCCACATTCATATTGATCAGAGTAATAGGAACTCAATTTAGAAGAGAGCCCTACAAGAAACTAACGATGGATATAGATCCTTTCTTTGGACTGACTCCATGTTAAAACTTCTTAAAGAGACTGATTGAAGGGTTGTGTAAATTTTCAATAAAATAATGGCTATAACAATGGTGGAATTTGTTTGTAATTTTCAATGAAACAACAGATTCATTTTACGGAAAACAGCATTATAGTCCATAACTGAAGTGATTATGTACTTTTAAGTAAAAAAGTTACTTGTAACTAATCATGAAACCAAACTTACCTGAAATAAGTCACCAGAGTTTCAACACAGGTACACACTACTGTGGTTTGAGTGTATGGGTACATGTGAGGTATGTGCAAGGAAAAGAAAAAGAAGAAAAAAAAACTATTTGACATCCAAGGGACAATGGAATATGTAGACATGACATAGGTTTTGAATCCTTGGTTGATGTGCTTTGTAAATCTTAGTACTGCCCCAAAAAAGAAAAAGGAAATAAGAAACTACAATGCTATTGAACCTTCAAACCTCTAATTTAATGGACACAGGAAAATGTTCATCATTCATTTGGAGGTTTGAATTAATTCGAGTGGAAATCACTTTGAAATCTAGTGAACCTCTAATTTGTGTTGGAATGCATTTGAATATCTAATATATATATATATATATATATATATATATATATATATATATATATATATATATATATATATATATATATATTTTTATTTTCAATGGTAAATTTTGTTAATAACATATTTGAATGAATTTGAAATAAGGTACTTAAGAGCTGTTTATTTTTTTCAATTACACTGGAAATACTTATAAATGGACCATCTTTGTTTCTTACTATTGTTTGCATGATGTAAGAATTTTTGCCTCCAAAACTATATGAATCCTTCCCTCTAAAATAGAGAATTCATGGATTTCTATACTGATAAAAATTGTAGAGCCCACAATGACGAATATGTCATATCCATGCCATCCATTTTGTACCACCAGCTCATTTCAGTGCATAAGAAGAAGAAAAAAAAAATAGAGAGAGAGAGAGATCTAAAGCTCAAGTGGATCACACCAAATGAAATAATGGTTCTAACAGACTTCAACATTTGAAAGCCAAAACCTTTCTAAGGCCCACATGATTTTTATTTGTCATATAATCTGTTCATAAGGTCATACTAACATGGATATAAAGAGAAAATAGGATCCAACCAAACAACTGTCATAACTCTCTTTCTAAGAGGTACATTTTAGAGAGATTTTCTTAATCCATATAAAGAGAATGATTACAATCCTTACAACTATATACAATATCTTTTGCCATTTTAAATTTTAGATTACAATTATGCTAGATTATGTGAGATGGAGAGATTATCAGTTGAAGAATCTTGGCCATCTTACCACGTGAAGAGTCCTTATATATTGAAGACTCTTTACCACCAATTTTAGTACATGAAGTGCTCTTATATTGGAGGTTGTTATGGAAGAGTCCTCGTGTGTTAGTATTCTTTACTTGGTTGAAGAGTCTCGGCATACTATTGATCCTAGTATTCTCTGTTACATACTAGTAACATGCAACCAATATTGGGGCACCATACCATAAGCTACAAAATTTCATGTCCCCCTAAACAAGGCATCCTCCATTGATAACATATATATATATATCATAAGTTTTTTTTATTTTTATTTACATTCACAAATTGGTAACAACTCAATTCAATAAAAGAGGAAATGACCTAAGTGGCCCACTCCAACAAAAATTCACTTTTAACCCTCCTAACTAAACACTTCCCCCTCCCAAACTAGAAAGCATACAAAAGAAATTACCCGGAACTTCAACTGTTGGCTATGCCTTGCCTTGTATTGGCTACTTAGTATCTGCTCTTGTTCAACCTTCTTTTGAGCCCTTCCTACATATATTACAAACAACCAGATTCAATCTAAGAAAAGACTAGTTTAGTCAACCCTTCATATATTTCAAATAACCAGCTCAAATCTATGGAAAGTGAATAGTTTAATCAACTGAAACCAATTAACAAAATAAAAGATTAGAATTCATCCTACCCATTAGAGGTTCAGGTAAGAGCATTTCTTAACTTCATAGCATTCACTGGGAGAGCACAATACAGTTTGAAAAGATCTTTAGATGTTGAAATCAATACACAACAGTACAATGCAATCTGCATTTAATGCACTAGTGTCTAATGACATGACCAAATGAAAGTGTAGGAACTGGAAAATTCCTATTTCCCAACAATTCGAACTCTTTTACAAGCAGGGATAATGCATCAAGTTCAGCTAAGTTGGACTGTAGGTTATCGTCCAGCCAATGGACAACTTCTAACCTGTCGTGCATGCAACATCCAACTTGTCCAAAAGGTGGGCCTACCATGAGGAGCACCTTGTGCAAAAATTAGCACAATCCATGCATTGGATGAACCCTATATGTATAGATGCCCTGGCCCATAATTCAGGCTGGTATGCTCATCAGGCTGGTCCGACATGCATGTTGACTGTTTGGGACCATGGCTTTTAAAAGGTGGCAAAAAGCTCTACAATCAGATGCCCACCAGACGTCAACCTTCCCCTTTTACCCGGGTTCTTGGAACTAGCGATTGCACAGGATACCAATCACATGCCAACAAAGTCCAACCCAGTATTGACCCATTTGCCCCATACATGATTGCCAACATGAATCACAAGCCAACATGGTCAGGCACTACACTGCACCGTGGGAATTTATGAACAGTTTATCTCTACTTCATGCAATAGACCGCCGATCATAGAGTGGGCTAGAAGAGAATATGGGGAGAGACTCGTGACAAAGTCTTTAAGTCTCACTATAGCTATGATATGCTAATTGAATCCTACAATATCCATTTGAGAGAACAACAATGATGTTTGGTGTTCACTACAAGTTAGTGCGTGAGCATTTCCAAGTTCACTATAACAGGGCACATGAGCTATGTAGTGAGCATAAGCTACATGCTACTTCCAAAATTTTTATTAAGGTTGCATTTGGTTGCCCCAAATATCATGAAATTTCATGATATTTGGTGTAACTAAACACAACCTTAAATAATGAGAGAAATAGACCAAAGATTAAGTATCAAGATGAAGAAATAGCAAGGAACTGATTTAATACAGTTAATTATATTACCGAAATTGTTGAAAATATCAGCTAATTTTTATTGAAAATAGAAAATTGTAATAAATCATTGAAAACATTGATTGATTTCAATGTGTTAGTGAAAAGTAACTTGCAGTGTAAGCTACATAATGAATAGCTTCGGCTATGTAATAGGCTATGCAGTGTGTAGTGTATACTAATTAGCATGTAGCCCACTTAAGCTACTTTCATGAGCTATGTAACATGAGGGCTAAGCTATGCTAAATAGCATGAGCTACATGCTACATATAGAGTAAGCTTTTTAAAACACTAACCATAATAAAAGCCATTATTTCATCTTCTTAGTATTTATTTATTTATTTATTTATTTTGAGAGTGCAAATTTTTTACTGACACAAAAGGGAAAATACATCAAAGGATGGGGAATGACTTCCCCATAAGGAGTGAGTGAGGTCACTCCTTCTAACTAACGCAAGGAAAATCCATGCTCTTGTGAGGAGGTGATTGGCAAAGAACATGCCAATGTAGCATGGATGTGCTAGATCCAGGCCATTCATCAGATGGGGCAACCTATGAACATCCCCTGGTGCAAAAAAATAACGTGAGCCACCATCCATTCATCAGATTAGGCTACATCAGTATGAGAAAAATGGACTCCAAGAAAACGATCAACGATCTATATTCAACATACAAACATGATCCACCTGATGAGTGAACCAGCCTAATTTTTGGGCCAAGGCATGTTCTTGGTGGGCCCACCTGAGACATACACATGGCATGATGGCACGAATCCCATTAAGATTTCTGTACATCTAATGTATGATGCATGCAACGGTCCATCCATTATTTACCTTTTACTAATTCATCTTCGTCTACAGCTTTTGAGGAACATACTTCACAAGCAGTGGGCCCAACTTTGATTTCTAAATAGGAAAAGAACACCAAAAACAGCAAAATAAAATAAAAATAAATTAAATTAAATAAAAAACATAATCACCATCTAAGCCTTATCCCAATTAATTGGGGATAGCTACATGAAACCTATTCTATCATTCCAATCTATCAAGGGCCAGACCTCTACTTAAGAATCACCCATTTGGAATCACCCATTTGGAATAACCATTTGGAATCATCCATTTGGAATAACCATTGGCAGATTTTATTGTTGTAATGCTTGGGATGGGCATCATTTTCTGGCACACAATCATATCAAATGAAGGACAGAATGTGAAAATCAATTTGCATGTATAAAAATGGAGCGAATAAAGGAAACCATTTACCATTTCAACTTTGACTTCAGTATACCAGTTGCCAACCCGAGTGACCTAAAGCAAAATAAGGAAGACCATCATTATCATCATTTAAGCCTTATCCCAACTAATTGGGGTCAGCTACATGAATCCTTTTCCATCATCATTATCATAACTTGCTTTTGAGTGCTTGTCACTTATCACATCAACCTACATATCATAACTGCAGCTAGATCCAGGGCATGTTGTAATGATCCAAATTGCCTATATGGACCATGCGGAGTGGGTGGTACCCAAAATCTTCCAAAACCAAAGACAACACCTGTCGAGGTACAGTTGAAATAGTAATTCCCACCACCAAAATCGTCCAAAGTACATACAGGTTCCACCCTGATATTTATATGCCATCCAATCTACTTATATGATTTGCCACACTGGGATGAATGGATTCCCTGAAAATCAGGATATTCCAAGACTCATCTTGGCCATATATAGTAAATTTAGCATAATTTGACATTATTCCTTGTGGCGTGGCCTTGATTTTTAGGATCCATCATGAAAATTGGAAAGAGAATAGTAACAGAATGTTAAATAAAAAAATAAAAAATAAAAAAAACCTGTAAAATCAGAAAATCCCAATTTGTAAAATCAGAAAATCTCCAATTTGCAAAATCAAAAAATCCCCAATTTTAAAAGTCCGCAAATCCCCAAAATCCTAAAATCCCTAAATCCCCAATTTGGGGTCCACATTCAAATCTGTAAACCCTAAAATCTCTAAACCCTAAAATAAGGGTCCACATTCAAATCGGGAATCTACAAACTACTAACTCCCAAATTCCTAAATCGGCATTAATATTGAGAGAGATTGAGAGAGAGAGAGAGAGAGAGAGAGAGAGAGAGAGAAATACTTTCACCTGTGTGAATCTGATTTAACCCGAGCTTCAAATCCACCTTTTCCATCAGGCGAGTCACTAGATTTTCACTATGAAGAGAGAGAGGAGAGAGAGATCGACAGGAAGAGAGAGAGGAGGGAGAGAGATCGACAGGAAGAGAGAGGAAGGAGAGATTTGTAGGAAGGGAGAGAGGAGAGCGTATGGGAGGGGTTGAAACAGAGACTGGTTAGGGTCGGCGCCCTAACCAGTCCTCAAAGCTCAAACGTGGATTTCGTGCTAAAGGAGGCATGCTCACCTACGCACCTACGCACGTGCGCACTTGTACACACGTGTCATAGGTGTTGAATCTGAACGGTCCATAAGATGTAGAATCTCATGAAATCCTAGGGGGTGAATTTTCACCCTGATCTAAGATTCTGGTGGGCCATAGCAAAGAGAAATGCAAATCAAGGGAAGAAACTGTTTGCATTTTTCATGGCCCACCGAAGTCTTGGTTCAAAGTAAAAATTGATACTAAGGGTTTTATGAGGTTCTGCTTCATGTGGACCATTCATATTTTAGAGACTCATCATGTGTGATGAGTTCTCAAAAAAGTTCATACATAATCCGTGCGAACTGGTTCGTATGTGAGCGTTCCGCGTGCTAAAGCCTTTGGCAGATAAGTTCCTGCGAAAGGATGCTGGGTGGGGCCCACCACCATGTTTGTGGGAAATCTACTCTGTTAATCCATTTATAGAGCTCATTTTAGAAAAATATACCAAAAACTAAGTGGATCCAAAACTCAAGTGGGCCACACGAGATGAAACAGTGGGGATTCAGTGAGAACTGTTGAAACATTCTTATGGCCATAAAAACCTTTGTTTCAGGCTTTTTTTTGTTTCTTTTGTATTTTCACTTCATCCCAGTGTTAATGACCTTATCAACTGTTTGGATGGCATATAAACATCAAGGTGGAGCCTAGGAAGTTTTCAACCATAGGTATTTGTTTCCCCACTGTTTCCTATCGTGTGACCCACTTGATTTTTGGATCCAACTCATTTTTGGTCTCTTGTCTTAAAATGATATCTAAAAACGGATTAACGGAGTAGATTTTCCAAACACATGGTGTTCGGCCCCACCCAGCATCCTTGCGCAGGAACTTCACGCCAAGGGCTCCTTTCACGTCTGTCATTCAAAGTGGCGACCAGCCAATGGCTGGTGGTCGGTGCTCTGTGGACCCCAACATGACATACGTGTTTCATCCACACCATCCATCTATTTTCCAGATAATTTTATGGTATAAGACCAAAAATGAGGTATATCCCAATCTCAAATGGACCACATTACAAGAAACAGTGTTGAATGAGCGTGGACCATTAAAAACCTTTTTGGGGCCATAAAAGTTTTGGATCAAGCTAATCTTTGGTTTTTCCCTTCATCTGGTCCTATATGACCTAATCAACAGATTGGATGTCAAATAAACAGTACAGTGGGCCTTAAGATGGATTTTAATGGTGGATATCCAATCGCCATTGTTTTCATGTGGTGTGGTCCACCTAAGATTTATGTCTCGCTAATTTTTGGTATAAAACTATAAAATAATCTGAAAAAATGGATGAACAAAATAGATGAAACACGTACATCATAGTGGGGCCCACAGAGCACCGACCACCAGCTACGGGACTAGTGGTAGGGGGAGTAGTCATTCCGTTTCCCGCCCAATGAACGAGATGAATAGTTGGCTTACGTCAGCAAGTTCTGTGGGTCCCATCGTGAGGTATGTATTATATCCAAATCATCCATCCAACTGGCGAGCTCGTCGTAAGGCTTGAGACAAAAAAAATAAGACAGATTTAACCATCAAGTGGACCACAATGAAAAAAGCAGTGGGGGATTGAACGTCTACCATTGAAACCCTTTTGGGGCCATAAAAGTTTTTGATCAAGCTGATCTTTGTTTTTCCCCTTCATCAGGGCTTGTATGATCTAATCAACAGATTGGATGTCAAATAAACAATATTGTGGGCCTTAAGAGGATTTTAATGGTGGATATCCAATCAATATTGTTTTCCTATGATGTGGTCCACCTTAGGTTTATATCCTTATCATTTTTTCGATCAAGCCCTAAAATGATCAGTAAAAATGGATGAACATAATGGATGAAATACATACATCATGGTGGGGCCCACATAACATCGAATACTAGCTAACGGGCGGGTGGCAGGGGAGTAGCCAATCCATTCCCATCCATGCTGGTATTTGTGGTGCGGTCCATTTAATCTTTGGATATGATTCATTTTTTGAATAATTCTCTGAAATGATCTCGAAAAATGGATGAACAGTGTGGGTTGATCCCGAATTTTCGGTAAATCCAAAACTCAAGTGGACCATGCCACATGAAACAATGTGGAATAATGATTTCCACCATTGATACCTTCCTTGGGCCCACAAAAATGTTTATTCACCATCCAACCTATTCATAATATCAAATATATATATATATATATATATATATATATATATATATATATATATATGAATGAAGAGAAAACACAAACATCAGCTTGATCCAAAACTTCTATGGCCTCCAAGAATTTTTCAATGGTAGAGGTTCTATTACACTATTTCCTGTGGTGTGGTCCACTTGAGCTTTGGATATGCTTCATTTTTGTTCTTTAGACCTCAAATTATCTGTTAACATGGATAAACGGAGTGGATAAAATAAATAAAAAATGGTGGACCCTACAGAGTTTACTCTGGTAAGGGTAATGACTAACTCACCTAAATGTAGAGGGGTTTCCTTAAAACATTCATAATCATATATTGGGCTTGCCCTAATGTGATTCATTTATCCAACCCACTCATTATGTGTGTCCCACTTGGATGAGGGGTCAGACCATGTTTTAGCCACATCCCAAACTCATGTGGGCCCCACCAAGTGCTTTTATATTTTTTAAGGTGTCTTGACATGGTTTTAGATGGTATGGCCCATCTGAGTTTCGTTTACGGATGATTTTTGAGATATCTCAAACCTAAAGGGGACACATTAAATGCATGGTGTTGATGTTCGACACACATCATGATGGGGCCCACAAAACTAATTAACATCAATTCGTAGGTTCTCGCGAGGTCAGTAAGTTGGGTCACAATTTTGACAATAATATTTAGCCCATTTTATATGTATAGTCCATTCACTCTATTTTATTAATCAATACCCTCAATTTGACTAGTTACTCGCCCCAATCAGGCTAGCTACATGTGAGAAAGGTATTGGGAATACAAGATTGATCAACAATTTGAGTGAAATCTGATTTAAACATATGATCGTTATTTACTCTTCAATCTGGACTAATTCGATTGTCCAAAAGTGGATGTGCCTAAAATTTATTAAAAAATATATTTTTTCACAGATAAATTTCAATTTCCATTTAACATTTTTGTTTCAAAATGTATATTTTTTTACTCTTAATTTTTCTTTGAAAACTTTTAACAAAATATCATTTTTATTATAAAATATTTCAAAAAATAAATTAAAATATAAATTCTGAATTTTTATTTTCAAAATATCTAAAATTTTCACAAATTTTAATTTTTTTTCCCAAAAATTCCAAAATGCCGATTTTTTTTCTTCAAAAACATCATGTTGTTTTCAACTTTTCAATTTTTTTAAAAATTATATATATTTTTTCAAAATCTTAGTGTTTTTATAAATAACTTTTTCTTTTAATTTCGAATTTTGAACATTTTCATTTATTTTTCAAAATCACAAATTATTCAACTTATTTATTTTTCATTTCAAAATGTTTGCTTTTTGATAAAGTATCAATTTTTTTAATATCGTTTTATTTTATTTTTCACTCAAATTTTATTTTGAGTGAAAATAAAATAAAATTTCATATTTTTTAAAATATGAAATTTTATTTTATTTTTCAAATTTCAAACTCTCATTTTCTTTTTAAAAATATTTTCATTTTTCAACAATGTGAAAATTTTCACATTTTTAAAAATATTTTTAATTTTCTATTTCAGGATATTATTTTTTTCTCAAAATCAAATGCTTTTTTTTTTTTTTTTCAAATTTATCAACTTTATTCAAAATTCTTTTTTGTTCCCACAAAATAGATTTTTATTAAATTACGATTTTCATTTTTTCAAAATCTAATTTTTTTTTCAAACATTGTTAATTTTTTTAACTTCTCAATATTCCTTTTCATGTAATAATACAAATCATTTAAATATTAATTTTAAATTAAAAATAAAAATAAAAATCCCACTCATTTGATATAAAAACAGAATAAATTTTCTTTTTGCATTCAGTCAATTGTTAAAAAATAATCTTAGATATAAATATGTACAATTAAACCACTGAAATTCTATTAAAAAACAACTATTAGACTACAAACAAACTTAACTTTCCACCATATTCTTAAAAAAATGAAAAAAAAATAATGTGAAGGTAAAAGTCCTTTTACGACGGACCATGATCTGTCGCAAAAGTAACTGAAAAGCCCATCATTTGGTGTTTTGGGCGGGAATTTAGCTGTGACAAAATCAAATTTTGCGATGGATTTCGTCCGTCGCCTGTTAGCGACAGACCAAAATCCGTCGTAAATCAGATTTTAGCGACGGATTTTGGTCCGTCGCTAAATTCAGGGACGTTCAGAGCATGGATTTTCAAGAAACACGGGATTAGCGACGGACATGTTCCGTTAGCGACGGATTAAATTCGTCGTTAAACCAAGAGATTTTAGCGACGGACAAAGTCCGTCACAAAAATACGTTGCAAATTGAGCGTAGTGAATGGTTAGTGTACAACATATAGGGCCGTACATCGAGCTGAGTCAAGTCAAGGTGGGTAAAGCTTGGCTTGGCTCGTCCGTGCTCTCCTCGAGTTCGAGCTCGAGCTTACTGAAGGAGCTTGACTTGTTTGCCAAACCTTTTGAGTCAAGCTCATGTTGAGGGTCAAATATTGTATATTAGACCTCAATTATTACCTAAATTTACGACCATGAAAATGTTTAAAGGCCCATTTAAATCGTGTTTGTGTTGCAGGGTGAATTTACAATCATGTGTCTGAAAAGGATGCTAAGCACGTGGATTTAATGCTCTGATGTCACCAAAGACAAGGGACGGACTTCAGGGAACCAAGATCGACGAGTTTACACACCGGAGATCCGCGAAAATCGAGAAACTGAAGTTCAAGTGGCTCGAAATTGGTCCAGAATGCAAGATCACGGGGTTCCCACGATCCGTTCAGCTCGAAACTTCATACACAGCCTGAGGACCTTAAATTAACCATACACGTCGAATTTCAGCTCCTGGATCCCTGTGGAAATGGCCAAACTGACATATCAGCTCCCAAAATCTTGATTCGGGACCCGCCTGCTACCTGGATATATTTCAAGTTTTGTCCCGACGGTTTAAATGATATGACAAGATGGATGGACGGATCGGACTTCCCAGATCCATCATCATGGACCCTAACTGAGTTGGGCATGCATACAAGGCTCACGTGCACTGGACGTGCACCAAATATCACAAAGTCGGTCCAGCATATGCTGACCGACTCCATCTTCCAAATTAAAGCAGCCGTCCAGCGTCTTTACGCACGGACGCTGTTTTTGCTTGTGGGCCCCACCTATCATCAAGATCATCGATCCAGACCGTTCATCATATCCCTATGGATCTTCTTAACACTGCCTAGGTGGAAGAATTTTCAGAAGTAAAGAGGACCGAAAACCAGCCGTCCAAACGAAGGATGAACGGCAGAGAAGAAAACCATGTGGGCCACTCCGAATATAACCCAAAACCAGTCAATTCCTACTGTTTTTTCGAGGGGAATACAATGGACGGAACTGATTCTCCAGATAATCAGAGGAATGGGCCCCACCATCATCGCAGCGCCGGTTTGGCGTCCGTGTAACGCACGGCCGCTGGCCGTTTGCGACTATTGTGGGCCCCGCTCGTCAACTTTCCTAAGATCTGATCCGTCCATCGTGTAGAGGGCTACGAATACTACAAAACCATGTTAACATTCCTCTCCCATGCGTACACACATGTGCGGTACGAGGCTACAAAAGGGCTACCCTGCGACGTTCAAATCGGATCATTTTGAGATTTCTTCTGTGGGCCACGTTAATGGACCTTCAAAACCACTCATTCTTGACTAAAATTTCGTCCTAAATCCAATGGACGGGGTGGATTTTCCAGAAAACACCTCTGTGGAGCCCACCGATCACGGTTGCGAAAATCTGTACTCTGAGTCCTTCTACGACTCTGCCACTGATTCCAGCCATCCAGCAGCTATAAAAAGGAAAGTTTTAGACGTGGGAAAGGCATTCAGATCTTGGGAGAGGCTGGAGCGTGGGGGTGGAGCAGAGAAAGAGACAGGGAAAGTTTACTCTAGTTGTTATTTTTTTGTTTTTATTTTTCCTTCTTTCATGAGATCTAGTCCACTCATGTGTGGCTAAACCTCTTAGCTAGGGCTAAGAGGTGAAGCATGTAGCGTGATGGGAGAACTCTTTGCTTGTGCCTTTGTTTAGACTGAATTTGATGTTGATTTGGGTTTTTTTTAAGGGAATGTTTTCAGTCTTTAATGGTCTGTTGTGACTGAAATTACAATGGGTCTGCAATGGCTTTGAGCATGTTCTTTTTCCTTTTATGTTTATGACGTCAGGAAGCCCTGTTGTTCACCATCGTCTCCTGGGCATGATTGGATGTCGGTACCCTTCCTAACCTTCATACATTGATTGGTTGGTAATTAGTTTAATTCTGTTGTTTGCTTTGTCTCCTGGGCATGGTTTGGTGATGGAATCCATTCTAATTCATATACCTTTCATCTTTTCAAAATTACATCAAAGGAAGTTCAGTGGATTTTCATGAATCAAGTGTAGTTCTCCCTGATCTCTACAAGTGGATCCTCTGAATCCCTAGTTTTTCACTTCTGAATTCTCCTAAGTTTTAGATTAATTATTTCACCATTATTCCTCAAATCATAATTGGTTTAGATTCCATCTTAGCCTAGTCCTAGATCTGGTTATTTTTAGAAAGCGTACGAGGTTGGTCACCTGTGATTCGACCTCTGGTCTTACCGAGTTTATTACTACATCACAACCCTATACTTGGGGAGTGAACAAGTTTTTGGCGCCGTTGCCGGGGACTGACGGCTACGATTTTATGAAATTAATTGGATTTAGAGTTAGTTTAATATTAGGATTTTACTAATTTTAATTTTTGATTTTGTTTTCTATTTTGATTTATAGAAACTAACCAGTTTTCTTGTTTTGTAGGATTCTAAGATAGAAACTTCTAATTTGGTGATATCTTCCTAATTTCTTTACTTTTTTCTATTTTTAGAATTAGGGTTTTATTTTTAGAAATTTTCTAACCTTAGACTTACTATTCTTAAAAACTAACTTGTTTTGTTTTGTTTTGCAGGTTTTTTACCTAGGAATCTTTAACCTGGTAACTTCTTTCTAACTTCTTCCCCTCATACTTTCCATACTGTTGTAGGATCTTTTCTTTTTATTTTTCCTAGGAGTAGATTTAGAATTTGGGTGTTACTATGCAAGAGTTGGAACGTATATATGCTGAGATAGCTAAGGAATCTTGGGAAAATTTTTTGATGTATGATGATAATGATGGAAAACAGCCTATGCCTCAAATATTTTCTGAAAATTACTTCAACCAATCGAAACATGATGCTCCACCGATTAAGAAGTCCTTCGGTGATTATCTACGGGAAAATAATTGCATTCCACGAGTTAAGGAAACAGTACGTGATTATTGGAATGATAACGCGTATCAACTCTCGACCGATGACCCGTATGACTATAACCAGTGGAACCATCAAAACTGGGAAGATGAACCAACCACATGTAATGATTATTCTCTTGGATACCCTACCGTTGAGAACCTACCAGAAACGATCCAAGAGGATGAAATTCAGTATACCATGGAATGCCTTACGGAAATAAGAAAAGCAATGGAAGCACTGAATTCGCGCCTTGAAAGGATAGAAGAAGCTCGTGCATCCCAACTACAATCCAATCCAAAAATACAATGCCAGGAAAGTGATCCTCACTCGCTTTTGACGAAATCCGGAATTTGGAATGAGGAGTTGGATTCCATTAACGAGCACGTGGTTCAATTTCCCAATGAGCCGATCTCGATGACTGTTCAAAAGAATGGTGGAGATACATGGGTGTCTTTCAAATACAGTGATGATGACACACCTCCCTTACTTGACACACATGAATTCAATGATGAGGTAGAGGTTAGTTCATTCGAACCTCAACCGAATTTAGGAATAGATTGTGAGGAAAGCGATCTCATCTCAAGTGTGTCACTTGCACTGAATTGGAAGCTGAGAAGTATTGGGATGAGATTCATGAGAGCACAACCCAAATTCCCCTGGAATCAATCTCAAGTATGGTCCAGTCAATGCTCAAGAAGCACACGAAGTGATCGGTCATCTTGAGCTACTCCACTCACCTAACATATCCGATTTAAAAGTGGAAGATGAGCTCATTAAAACCGACCCTTCCAACTTCTGTGAGACATGTTTGGACCACTCTCTTGAATTGAATGATAATGTGATTCGGGAGAAGGACGAGTTGCTCGCTACGACTCTAGAATTTGAAACCACTCAATTAAGACCACCATCTGAGCTGTACACGTCTGACAGTTCAACGCCTCGATTGAGTAGTTTCAATGAACAAAGTGATCCCATCGATGCTTCCCCTATTGATCTTCAATATGTTTGTGCAGGGCTGGAGCAAGAGAACATATCTTCATATACTTTTAAGGGCGAGGGAGTCCTTGAGCATCTCATTACAGATTTCCATGAGGAAAATAAGTCACTCTCAGCTGAAATTTCCGACTCTTTTGATAATTGCTGGGCACACTTTTCAAAGTCAAACGATCCCATGTCTAAAGACAAAGTGGATGCCTTGCAAGACAACATCTCGGTAGTTATCACTGACCGAGAGAACCCTTATTTTGAAGCCCCATCTTCCCCTGATCCTAACCGTCTACCATTAAAGGAGGAGGAGCTGAAAATTGAACCGAAGATTGACACTTCGAAATGTGTTGAGGCTACATCACTTTTTGCGAAGTTTTCTAAACTTTATCTACTTGTAGTCTCTGATTCACCATGGGATACTAACGTTGAAACTTCTTCATCACAGTGAATCGTACATACTCTGGTTACCTCAAGCAATGCAATGGAAAATTTCTTATGAGGTACATAAGTCTCTTTGGAAAGTCATGCTCCAGGGCACCCAAGCCTTTTGCAAAAAGGGCTTTTGGATGATCTTGTTGAGGAACTTACTGAGGAACTTATCAAGATATCGGCGGAAGATGAACCTTGCGGATGAGTAGATAGTTCAATGTTTGTGGGTAACATTACTGCAAACCCTCACGAGACTACAACTCGTCCACTAGGGGCAACCTAGGGGTTTAAAGGCTTGTTGCATGCGCTAAATGCAATCGAGAGCACCTGCGAAAGTGGTATAGGTAGGATTTTATTTTATTTTTGTTATTTTTGTTCTGCTTTCTCTCTCGTGCTGACTGGATTCCATGCTGCGATTTCTTGGAAAGTCTCTTATGATTCATCATCCAGGTACTATCTTCCCATCACTTCACATTTACTTTTGTTGTCCCATGTGCATTCCATGCTCATATCTTTTACATTGAGGACAATGTAGATTTTAGGTTGGGGGTGGGAGATTAGGTTACCTAATCAGTGTTTTCTTCGTCTTGAGCAAAAATTGTGAAAATTTTTAAATTGTTTCTGGTCTTTCTTGTGAATTCAAAGTGATTTTGACAGATATCCTGGATTTAGAATTTAAAGATACGTGATGTTGGAAATTTATAACTCTTGGATTCTGTATTTGTTAGATTTCACAGTTAAGTTTGAATTATTAATCTATTATTAGAAGTTGTAAACTTTGATTGAGTCATGATTTCACATACCACATCTCACTTACACATTGAGATTTCAGTTTGATATTGAATGATTAACTTGGTAATCACTGAGCATGAAAGAAACCAGCCTAAAAGATTTGGCCATCAGGGTATAAAAAGGAATTACACCATGGGTTTGCTCCCTATAGGTGTGGATTTGATTTTCCATGATTAACAGTTAGACAGAGCTGGGCGACTAGTTTCACCATAGGTTTGCTCCCTATAAGTGAAAATTTGATTCCCATTAAAAAAAAAAAAAACTAGAAAATGAAAGAATGATCTGTGAGGCAAAGTACTAGTATAGGTGATGGGTGTTATGAATTTTCTGATTGATTACTAATGATATCATAAAATCGACAATTTGATCTCTTAATGATGATAGGCTGAGATTTCACTATACACCCATAGAACTCAATGTTTAAAATTATTTTAGTTTATGGATTAATATTAGAACTTGATTATGAAATTCACCGTGCATGTGAGGCCAGGAGAAATTGATAATCAACATTCATAAATCTTAAAGATTTCTCATATCTGGATTATTTTTTCAAAATATCACTCGGCTTCACAAGAATTACCTCGTAATTCTCAATTTAAATTTCGCATATTTTGCTCGGGACTAGCAAAATGCTGGTTGGGGGTTGTGTTGAGGGTCAAATATTGTATATTAGACCTCAATGATTACCTAAATTTACGACCATGAAAATGTTTAAAGGCCCATTTAAATCGTGTTTGTGTTGCAGGGTGAATTTACGATCATGT
Organism: Magnolia changhungtana; assembly: GCA_030180095.1. Lineage (NCBI taxonomy): Eukaryota > Viridiplantae > Streptophyta > Magnoliopsida > Magnoliales > Magnoliaceae > Magnolia > Magnolia changhungtana. Next base: position 5,713,813 of record JASAUF010000123.1, on the reverse strand, counting down.
GTCTGAAAAGGATGCTAAGCACGTGGATTTAATGCTCTGATGTCACCAAAGACAAGGGACGGACTTCAGGGAACCAAGATCGACGAGTTTACACACCGGAGATCCGCGAAAATCGAGAAACTGAAGTTCAAGTGGCTCGAAATTGGTCCAGAATGCAAGATCACGGGGTTCCCACGATCCGTTCAGCTCGAAACTTCATACACAGCCTGAGGACCTTAAATTAACCGTACACGTCGAATTTCAGCTCCTGGATCCCTGTGGAAGTGGCTAAACTGACATATCAGCTCCCAAAATCTTGATTCGGGACCCGCCTGCTACCTGGATATATTTCAAGTTTTGTCCCGACGGTTTAAATGATATGACAAGATGGATGGACGGATCGGACTTCCCAGATCCATCATCATGGACCCTAACTGAGTTGGGCATGCATACAGGGCTCACGTGCACTGGACGTGCACCAAATATCACAAAGTCGGTCAGCATAAGCTGACCGACTCCATCTTCCAAATTAAAGCAGCCGTCCAGCGTCTTTACGCACGGACGCTGTTTTTGCTTGTGGGCCCCACCTATCATCAAGATCATCGATCCAGACCGTTCATCATATCCCTATGGATCTTCTTAACACTGCCTAGGTGGAAGAATTTTCAGAAGTAAAGAGGACCGAAAACCAGCCGTCCAAACGAAGGATGAACGGCAGAGAAGAAAACCATGTGGGCCACTCCGAATATAACCCAAAACCAGTCAATTCCTACTGGTTTTTCGAGGGGAATACAATGGACGGAACTGATTCTCCAGATAATCAGAGGAATGGGCCCCACCATCATCGCAGCGCCGGTTTGGCGTCCGCGTAACGCACGGCCGCTGGCCGTTTTGTGAATTATTGTGGGCCCCGCTCGTCAACTTTCCGGAAGATCTGATCCGTTCATCGTGTAGAGGGCCACGAATACTACAAAACCATGTTAACATTCCTCTCCCATGCGTACACACATGTGCGGTACAGAGGCTACAAAAGGGCTACCCGGCGACGTTCAAATCGGATCATTTTGAGATTTCTTCTGTGGACCACGTTAATGGACCTTCAAAACCACTCATTCTTGGCTGAAATTTCGTCCTGAATCCAATGGACGGGGTGGATTTTCCAGAAAACACCTCTGTGGGGCCCACCGATCACGGTTGCGAAAATCTGTACTCTAAGTCCTTCTACGACTCTGCCACTGATTCCAGCCATCCAGCAGCTATAAAAGGAAAGTTTTAGACATGGGAAAGGCATTCAGATCTTGGGAGAGGCTGGAGCGTGGGGGTGGAGCAGAGAAAGAGACAGGGAAAGTTTACTCTAGTTGTTATTTTTTTGTTTTTATTTTTCCTTCTTTCATGAGATCTAGTCTACTCATGTGTGGCTAAACCTCTTAGCTAGGGCTAAGAGGTGAAGCATGTAGCGTGATGGGAGAACTCTTTGCTTGTGCCTTTGTTTAGACTGAATTTGATGTTGATTTGGGTTTTTTTTAAGGGAATGTTTTCAGTCTTTAATGGTCTGTTGTGACTGAAATTATAATGGGTCTGCAATGGCTTTGAGCATGTTCTTTTTCCTTTTATGTTTATGACGTTAGGAAGCCCTGTTGTTCACCATCATCTCCTGGGCATGGTTGGATGTCGGTACCCTTCCTGACCTTCATACATTAATTGGTTGGTAATTAGTTTAATTCTGTTGTTTGCTTTGTCTCCTGGGCATGGTTTGGTGATGGAATCCATTCTAATTCATATACCTTTCATCTTTTCAAAATTACATCAAAGGAAGTTCAGTGGATTTTCATGAATCAAGTGTAGTTCTCCCTGATCTCTACAAGTGGATCCTCTGAATCCCTAGTTTTTCACTTCTGAATTCTCCTAAGTTTTAGATTAATTATTTCACCATTATTCCTCAAATCATAATTGGTTTAGATTCCATCTTAGCCTAGTCCTAGATCTGGTTATTTTTAGAAAGCGTACAGGTTTCAGTCCCTGTGGATTCGACCTCGGTCTTACCGAGTTTATTACTACATCACAACCCTATACTTGGGGAGTGAACAGCTCAAGGCGAGCTTACCTCGAATCAAGTCGAGTTTGTTAAGAAAAAATCTTTAATCTGTTTTTTACTGTAGCTACGACTGGTCGAGGGACAGCTACGACTGGTCGAAGGAATAGTTCGACTGGTCGTGGCCTGCACGACTCAAAGTCCAGCGACATGGGATTTCGGTGTCCGAGCTACTCGACTGGTCGAAGGGATGTCCAGACTGGTCGAAGGGGTCCTACGACCAGTCGAAGACTCGGCTAGACTAGTCGTAGGTTACTCAGTTTGTTCTGTGATTTTGCGTGAAACTGTGGATTTGAGTCCTTTCGTAACTGGGATGCGAAAGGAAAGTTTTGCGAAAGGGAAGTTGCCTAAACTATAAATAGGTATTCCTAGGGTTTTCCTAGGGGATGGAAATATATGAGAAGGCTTTCTAAAGTAGTTCCAAGGGTTCCCAAAAGGGTTTAGGGTTATCAAAGGGTGTAGCAAGGGTGAGATTCAAGGTTGTTCGAATCGGGTAAGTCCTTTCTCTTTGTAATTTATATTTTCATAGTGGTGATCTGTCGCTTTGTGCCATGGTTTTTTCCCGCAAGGGTTTTCCACGTTAAATTTGTGTGTTCTCTTGTGTATTTGGTGTCATTGGATTGCTATCCTAGATCTAGATCTGTGTGATTCCGCAGGCCAAAAACCTCAACAAGTGGTATCAGAGCAATCGGTTGGGGCACAGATCTGAATTTGAGGGATTAGTAATAATGGCGAACACCAGGTATGATATTGAGAAGTAATCAGGGAAAAATAATTTTGAGTTATGGAAGATCAAGATAATGAGTTCCTTAATCAAGCAAGGTGAAGATGGTGCTCTTGAGGAGCGGAAGTCCACTATGACTGGTGGTGATTGGAATACTCTTGATAAGAAGGCTTTATCATCGATCCGTTTATGTTTCACGAATGAGGTTTTCTACAACGTCATAAGGGAGAAAACTGCGGCTAAGTTATGGGCGAAGTTAAAGGATGTTTATGCGAAGAAATCCTCTGAAAATCGCCTGCACTTGAAGCGGCAGTGGTATAACTTCAAGATGGCAGAGGGTAGAGATCTGGATGCTCACATCAGCAACTTTAATAAATTGGTTTACAAATTGCTGGATATGGAGGAAGTGATGAAAGATGAAGAACAGACATGTATGTTGCTGAATTCTCTCCCGGCGTCTTTTGAGGCATTCAAGGACACTATGTGCAGCACGAACAAAACCCTGAGTGTCGATACCGTTATCTCAGCTCTTCAAGGGAAGGCTATGAGACAACTAAACAGCGACATGGGAACATCTTCTGATGCACTGTTTACAGTGGGTAGGAATTCTGGACAAGGTACAGGTTCTTTTGGTTCTAGATCCAAATCCAGGGGCAAGGGCAAAGGAAAGGTAAAGTGCTGGAATTGTGGGAAGGAAGGACATGTGAAGAGGGATTGTGAAAATCATAAATCGAAGAGGGAAGATTCTGAGGCTTCATGAAGGGAGGCCAACACTGTCACGTCAGATGGATGTGATGGTGATGTTTTGTCTGTGTCTTCGCTCAGACGGTCATACGATGATCATAAGGACGAGTGGATGCTAAACACAGGGGCATCTTTTCACATGACTCCTCATCGGAGTTGGTTCACCAGCTACAAGGAGTGCGATGGTGGACAGGTATTTATGGGTAATGACATTGCCTGTAATGTTTTGGCTGTTGGTACGGTGCACATCAGGATGTTTGATGGGGTGGAGCGTACCCTAACTGATGTCAGGCACGTTCCTGATTTGAAGCAGAATCTGATTTCTCTTGGTGTGTTTGAGGCAAAAGGATGCAAATACACAGGTATTGATGGTGCTCTTAAAGTATCTAAGGGGGCACGGGTAATCATGAAAGCGCAACAACTCGGTAACTTGTATAGGTTGATCGGGAGCACTTCAAACGGTGGAGCTAAATTGGATGTAGTGGATTCCACCTCTGTACGTGTGTGGCATGTTGGGCATGGCTACATGAGCGGGTAGGGCAGGAAGGCTGAGACGTGCGAACAGGGATATAAAGCAGGTGGAGCAGCCACCTGTGAGAAGAATCACACGGCATGATCACAGGATATCGGTGAGGTATATGGACGATGATGAGTGTCGAATGTTGCATACCAGACACCAGTAATTGCCTAATTTTACGTACATGATAAGGGTTAATGGAGATTTTACTCCTGTTTTTATTACAGGATGAAATCAGGAGCGTTAATTGGAAATTGATGTTAAAAGCGTGGATTTGACGTTCCAAAGTCACCAGAGCACGGGATGGACTCCAGAGAACCAGTGGTGAAGAATGTACACGCCTGGGATCTGAGGAAAGCACGATAAAGAGGCCTGAAATTGGTGCAAAATGCAAGATCACATGGTTCCCGCCATCCGATCAGTTCGAAACTTCATACATGGGATGAGGGCCATAACTTAACCGTACATATTAAATTTCATCAATTAAAGATCTCGGGAAGTGGGCCAACTGACAAATCATCCCACAAACCATCAATTCTGGTCCCACCTGATATCTGGAATTGGCTCAACTTTGGTCTCAACCCCTTAATCTGGGGACAAAAAAAGATGGACGGTACGGATTCTCAAAAAAACCTCGTAGTGGACCCCACACCATAGTGAGTGTACACCAACTACTCATTCTCCTGCCGTGCACCAGACGGCTGAGTCGATCAGCGCGTGCGCTGACAGACTCCGTTTCTCTCAAAAATTAAAAAATAAACCAATCGGCTACAGCGTCCCGTAAGCCGATCGCGGTCGTCGGTTGTGGGTCCCACCTAGTGTCCAAATGGACAATCCAAGCCGTCCATCCGCTTCCTGGGGCAGCCATAACCATCACCTAGCTTTCTGTTTTAGTCCATATAGGTGTACGCTCATGAATCGTCAGCAAACGGAAGATGGACGGCGGAAGTAAATATCAGGTGGGACACACCAAAACAGAAGAAAATCGGTCATTTCCGACCGATTTTCCGTTCTCATCCCAGTGAACGGAGTGGATTTCGGGATTTCCATCGTTCATGGGCCCCACCATTGCCACGGCAGTCGTCGTTGACGTCCGCGTAACGTCCAACCGCTGCCGATTTTTGCGGGAGTTTTTGGGCCCCGTACGTCACCCTTCCGGACGATCCAAGCCATTCATCGTGTAGAGGGCTTCGAGAGCTTCAAAACCATGCTGATATTCCACTCCCATGCGTACACACGTGCGTGATACAGAGGCCACAAAAGGGCTGCCCTATGACGTTCAAAACTGTTCTTTTCGTGATTTCTTCCCTGGGCCGCGTCAATGGACATTCAAAATCACCCATTCTTGACTGAAATTTCGTCCTAAATCCAATGGACAGGTTGAATTTTCTAAAAAATACCTCTGTGGGGCCCACCGATCACGGCTGTGAAAAATTACACTTCGTGTCCTTCTACGACTCTATGCCGACTCCAAATTTCTTCAAAGAACTATAAAAGAGGAATTATGGACGTGGGAAATTGATTCAGAACCAGGGAATTCGAGATCCAGAGCAAGGGAGAGAAGAAAGAGAAGAAAGAAGAGAGAGATTAATTGGTTTGGTGTTTGTTTTTATGAATTTTATTTAATATTTTTTATGGATTTTATGGGCCACTAATCTCTCAGCTAGGGCTGAGATGAAGCCCCTAATTTGATTAGCTCTTGTATTGGTTGATTTACTTTGAATATTAATTAATTCGTTTCTTTCTCTAAGTGGGCTTGATTGGTTTAAATTCTATACTTCTCTATCTATGAACTTGACCAAAGTATATATATATGGATGTTGTTTGGATGCTTATTATAGGTGCTTGTGTCTGATCAAGAACAGGTTTCCTATAGAAGAAGAAACAGGGTGCTTTAATGAATGTACATTCCATGTGCCCGACCAAGGACATGGGATATGTTATTCATGGCATTGCTTAAAGGAATTAGACATTCTGTATGCCCGATTAAGGACACAGATTGTGCTTTCTCTGTATAAGTGGTATCAATCTAGATCAAGGTGAATCAACAGACAAAACAAGGGTTAGGATAATTAGGGGTGGATTCAAAAGTCCTAGTGCTCTTTCTCTGATTGAATTTTCTTCCCTGTTCTTAATTGTTTTTTTTTTCTAGAATTGTGCTTAGTAGTTCATTCCATTATTTGTTGGATTAGTTAAGGAGAGTCATAGATTTGAATTGTGACGATTAGTCCTCGTGGGAATGATCTCGTAATACGTACCATATCTACATCTGATTCGTATACTTGTGAGTTTAAAAATCATTTAAATCGTGTTGGTTTAAATAAAACATCAAGTTTTTGGCGCCGTTCTTGCCGTGTTTTCGTTCCAAATTGAATTTAGGATTCTCTCTTATCATAATTCATAGCTTAGGATTTTACTAACTTATAGTTCTTTTCTTTATTTTAGAAACTAACCTATTTCCTGTTTTGTAGGGTCCTGAAATAAACTTCTAATTTGGTAATCCCTTTCTAAATTCTTTATTTTTTTTTCTAATTTCTATTTTTAGAACTAGGATTTTATTTTTTAGAAATTTTTTTTTTTTAGTTTGTTCTTTCAATTATCTTTCTATTTTCTAGTTTAGAAATTCTTCCCTTTTTAGAAACTTTCTTTTTAGAAATTAACTGTTGCTTAAGATTTTTTTATCATTATTTTAGGAAACTTAATTTGTTTTTTTTTTTTTTTTTTTTTTTTTTTTACAGGAATTGAGGAAGAAAGCTACTAAGTGAAGGAGGAACTTCTTAAATTTTCTGACATCAATCATCTCCTTTTCCGGGTTCTTTCTTCCCATTCTTATTTATATAGTTTTAACTTGTTTTAGAATCTCATAGTTTCTAGGTCTAGTTTTATTTCTCTTAGGTTACTTCTTAGTTTAGTTTTCTTTTTTACATTGCAATAACATAGTTTATGCTAGGACGTAGATCTCTGAATATAGAACTAGCACCGTTTGATCCTGAAATAGAAAGAACACTTCGTGAAAGATTGAGAAATAATTCTGTTGAAATGGTGAATGAGAATGAAGTTAAGGCTCTCAGAGATTATTCAGCTCCTGTCCAATTTAGTGCGCCTTCATGCATAGTGTTGCCAACCACTACGGCGGCACACTTTGAACTTAAACCTGGAGTCATACAATTGTTGCCATCCTTTTACTGATTGGACAAGGAGGACCCATATCATCATGTGAAAGAATTCCTAGACATTTGCTCCACCTTTAAGTTCCAAAACTTCTCAGACGATTCGATCCGCCTACGCCTGTTTCCTTTTTCTTTGAAGGATAAGGCGAAAGCATGGTTGAATTCTCTAGAAGTTGGATCTATCACTACATGGGACCAACTATCTAAGAAGTTCTTAAACAAGTTCTTCCCCGTTCACAAAACCAATGCCCTCCGTAGAGAAATTACTAACTTTACACAAAAAGAGGGCGAACACTTTCATGAATGTTGGGAAAGATGGAAGGACTTGCTTCTTAAATGTCCTCACCATGGTTTTGAGAAGTGGCAACAAGTTCAATACTTCTATGACGGTCTGACACCCCAGAACCGTCGCATGGTTGATGCCACCAGTGGAAGGTCATTCATGACCAAAAGTGATGTTGAAGCGTGGAACTTCTTTGAAACCTTGTGCGAAAATTCCCAGCAATGGGACTATTCAAATAGAGGTGACAAAAGTCCCCAACCACAAAAGAGAGGTGGTATATATGAGATAGGAGTCGTGCAGAGTCTGTGCGCCAAGCTTGATAACCTGACAAAGAAAGTTGATGCTCTCGGTATTAAATAATGGACCTCCACAAACAAATGTCAAGTCGAGGCATGTGCCACATGTTCTAGTCCCGCCCATCCTATGCGCCTTGTCCATCCGTGCAAAGATCCCCGAACTTCTCTCTCGAACAAGTTCATGCTATGAACACTTTTCAAAACCAGGGAATGATCCTTACTCGAACACATACAACCCAGGGGTGGGCTAGGCATCCAAATTTTTCTTGGGCAAAAGGACCACAACAAGGAGGACCATCCGGAAATCCTCCCATGCAACCGCACCTCCAAGTTGGCGATCAACAACTTCAACGCTTTCCGCAATATCAACAATCGCCTACACAATCAAGAAAACCATCTCTTGAGGATACACTCCATCTTTTTATGCGAGTTCTCTCCAATTCCAAAAAGACACCCAACAAACCTTACTAGCCAACCAAAGAAAGCTTACATGCAAATGCGCAATCCATTGCCAAGCTGGAAGTACAAATGGGTCAACTAGCTGCCACATTGAGTGAGAGAGAGAAGGGCAAGTTCCCTAGCCAACCTGAGGCTAACCAAAAGGGACAGTATGAGATTGGCTCTAATTCCAACCAAGGGCAATATCATGAACAGGCCAAATCGATCACTACCCTTAGGTCAGGCAAGCAGATTGATAACAGAATAGAGATGCCTGGGGATGAATCAAATTCTAAAACAGAAGATCAAGATGAAACAGAGAGTCACACCAATGCATCCAAAGTCCAAAAGCTCTCTGACTCTCCAAGAGCCACTAATGTGCCACCTTACGTGCCCAAAGCACCCTTTCCTCAACGTCTGGCACCAATAAAGAAAAGAAATAACTTTGATAAAATCTTGGATGTGTTTCAAAAAGTGCAAGTCAACATCCCGTTGCTTGACGCTATCAAACAAGTCCCTGCTTACGCTAAGTTTCTAAAAGATTAATGCACTCAAAAGCGTAAGCAGAATGTTCATAAGAAAGTCTTCCTTGCAGAGCAGCTCAGCTCCATGATTCAACATAACACCCCTCCTAAATTTAGGGATCCAGGAGCTCCCACCATTTCTTGCAGCATAGGAGATCATAAGATCAGGAAGGCATTACTTGATTTAGGGGCGAGCGTCAATTTGTTACCATATTCGGTTTATGAGCAGCTAGGACTTGGTGAGTTGAAACCGACTAAGGTAACATTACAACTGGCTGATAGATCTGTCAAGGTGTCCCGCGGTGTTATTGAAGATGTGTTAATTCAGGTTGATAAATTTTATTTTCCTGTGGATTTCATAGTTATAGATACTTAGCCTGTCCAGAATCTTCATAGTCAGATCCCAGTCATCTTGGGTCGTCCATTTTTTGCCACATCAAATGCTATTATAAATTGCCGGAATGGAGTTATGAAATTGTCCTTTGGTAACATGAATATTAAACTTAATGTTTTTAATACAGGACAACAAGCCGCAGATTTGGATGACATATCTGAAGTGGACATGATCGAGAGTCTAGTGCAGGACTCCTTCCGTAAATCTTTTGAAGATCCACTTGAGACCTGCTTAGCACAATATGGCATGAATTTTGACATCGATAGTCCCATCCATGAAGTCAATGCACTGCTCGACTCTACTCCTATATTGGAGACTGAAAAATGGAGAGCAAAAGTAGAACCTCTTCATCCCTCTGAGACTTTTCTTGACAGCACAGCTTCGAACTCTGAGAAGACAAAGGCGAGCAGGCTGCTTAATGTTCTTAGAGCATATAAGGCAGCAATTGAACGGAAGATAGCGGAAATACAGGGAGTATGCCCCACTGTATGTATGGATCATGCTGTGGAAATGTCGCGTGAAATGCAAAGGAAGCGTGATCTTAACATGGAAGAAGTCGTGCGAGCAGAAGTACTTAAATTATTTGACGACAGTGTCAGTTACCTCATTACAGATAGCACAGCTCATGGGAACTCACATCACTTGTCTGGGATCGGTTAATTAAGGTATTGAGGTAATTTCTTTGTTGGACCCTGGTTATAAAGATTATTTCATTCATGGTCCGTTCTTGTCTGGCTGAAGACGTTAAACTTAGCGCTCCTGGGAGGCAACCCAGCCTTTTATTTGATTGTATTGCCTTTTCTTAGTTAGTTAGTTCAATGTTTGTGGGTAACATTACTGCAAACCCTCACGAGACTACAACTCGTCCACTAGGGGTAACCTAGGGGTTTAAAGGCTTGTTGCATGCGCTAAATGCAATCGAGAGCACCTGCGAAAGTGGTATAGGTAGGATCTTCTTTTGTTTTCTTTTTGTTATTTTTGCCTCTGTTGATTTCTCTCTTGTGCTAACTCGCTTTTACGTTGAAATTTTTTGAGAAAGCCTCTTGATTCTCCGTCCAGGTATTATCTTTCCCTCATTCCTCTTTTATTATTCGTTGTCCCATATGCATTGCTTGCTTATTTCTTTTACATCGAGGACAATGTAGATTTTAGGTTGGGGGTGGGAGATTAGGTTACCTAATCAGTATTTTTTTGGTCTTGAGCAAAATTTGTGAAAATTTTAAAATTTTTTCTGAAATTTCTATTGAATTCAAAGTGATTTTGAAGGATAGTTGTGATTTTAACATTATAAGATTTGTGATGTTGGTAACTTATGACTCTTGGATTCGGCCATCTGCTTGATTTCACAGTCAATTTTGAATTGATAATCTATGATTAGAAGTTGTAAACATTGATTGAGCCATGATTTCACATATCAGATCTCACTTACACATTAAGTTTTCAGTTCGATATTAAATGGTAACTTGGTAATCATTAGGCATGAAAGGAACCAGCCTGAAAAACAAAATTTTTAGCATCAGTTTATAAAGAAGAATTAAAAGAGTAAGTCGCATAATCGTCATCATAGGTTTGCTCCCTATAGATGAAGATTCGATTCATAGTTGACATAAGAAAAGAGTTAGGCGACAAGTTTTCGCCATAGGTTTGCTCCCTATAGGTGAGAATTTGATTCCCCTCATTTGCGTTACTACTCATGAAGAAAATCAAAGGCTGGTAAAATTAAAAGTTAATCTGTGAGATAAGTGTTGGTTTCAAGCTTGGTTGTCACGAATTACTAATGATATCATGAAATTGACAATTGGATCTTTTACTGATTGTAAGCTGAGATGATACTATACACCTGTGGAACTCAATGTTTAGGAATGTTTTAATTGATGGATTAATATTTTGAACATTGATTATGAAGTTTACTGTAAGCTTGATTCCAAGAGAAAAACTCCACACACCAATCATGAATCTTAGAATTTTCACATCTCAGCTATCTGTTCACAAGTCACTTGAGTTTACAGGAATTGTCTTTCATTTCTGAAATTATTTTTCGCATGTTTTGCTCGGGACTGCAAAATGCTGGTTGGGGGTTGTGATGAGTGCCGAATGTTGCATACTAGACTCCAGTAATTGCCTAATTTTACGTACATGATAAGGGTTAATGGAGATTTTACTCGTGTTTTTATTACAGGATGAAATCAGGAGCGTTAATTGGAAATTGATGTTAAAAGCGTGGATTTGACGTTCCGAAGTCACCAGAGCACGGGATGGACTCCAGAGAACCAGTGGTGAAGAATGTACATGCCTGGGATCTGAGGAAAGCACGATAAAGAGGCCTGAAATTGGTGCAAAATGCAAGATCACATGGTTCCCGCCATCCGATCAGTTCGAAACTTCATACATGGGATGAGGGCCATAACTTAACCATACATATTAAATTTCATCCATTAAAGATCTCGGGAAGTGGGCCAACTGACAAATCAGCCCACAAACCATCAATTTTGGTCCCACCTGATATTTGGAATTGGCTCAACTTTGGTCTCAACCCCTTAATCTGGGAGACAAAAAAAGATGGACGGTGCGGATTCCCAAAAAAATCTCGTAGTGGACCCCACACCATAGTGAGTGTACACCAACTACTCATTCTCCTGCTGTGCACCAGACGGCTGAGTCGATCAGCGCGTGCGCTGACAGACTCCGTTTCTCTCAAAAATCAAAAAATAAACCAATCAGCTACAGCATCCCGCAAGCCGATCGCGGTCGTCGGTTGTGGGTCCCACCTAGTGTCCAAATGGACAATCCAAGCCGTCCATCCGCTTCCTGGGGCAACCATAACCATCACCTAGCTTTCTGTTTTAGTCCATATAGGTGTACGCTCATGAATCGTCAGCAAACGGAAGATGGACGGCGGAAGTAAATATCAGGTGGGACACACCAAAACAGAAGAAAACCGGTCATTTCCGACCGGTTTTCCGTTCTCATCCCAATGAACGAAGTGGATTTCAGGATTTCCATCATTCATGGGCCCCACCATTGCCACAGCAGTCGCTGTTGACGTCTGCGTAACGTCTGACCGCTGCCGATTTTTGCGGGAGTTTTTGGGCCCCGTACGTCACCCTTCCGGACGATCCAAGCTGTTCATCGTGTAGAGGGCTTCGAGAGCTTCAAAACCATGCTGATATTCCACTCCCATGCGTACACACGTGCGTGATACAGAGGCCACAAAAGGGCTGCCCTGTGACGTTCAAAACTGTTCTTTTCGTGATTTCTTCCCTGGGCCGCGTCAATGGACATTCAAAACCACTCATTCTTGACTGAAATTTTATCCTGAATCCAATGGACGGGGTGGATTTTCTAAAAAATACCTCTGTGGGGCCCACCGATCACGGCTGTGAAAAATTACACTTCGTGTCCTTCTACGACTCTGCCGCCGACTCCAGCCCTTCAGCAACTATAAAAGAGGAATTATGGACGTGGGAAATTGATTCAGAACCAGGGAATTCGAGATCCAGAGCAAGGGAGAGAAGAAAGAGAAGAAAGAGAAGAAAGAAGAGAGAGATTAATTGGTTTGGTGTTTGTTTTTATGAATTTTATTTAATATTTTTTATGGATTTTATGGGCCACTAATCTCTCAGCTAGGGCTGAGATGAAGCCCCTAATTTGATTAGCTCTTGTATTGGTTGATTTACTTTGAATATTAATTAATTCGTTTCTTTCTCTAAGTGGGCTTGATTGGTTTAAATTCTATACTTCTCCATCTATGAACTTGACCAAAGTATATATATGGATGTTGTTTGGATGCTTATTATAGGTGCTTGTGTCTGATCAAGAACAGGTTTCCTATAGAGGAAGAAACAGGGTGCTTTAATGAATGTACATTCCATGTGCCCGACCAAGGACATGGGATATGTTATTCATGGCATTGCTTAAAGGAATTAGACATTCTGTATGCCCGATTAAGGACACAGATTGTGCTTTCTCTGTATAAGTGGTATCAATCTAGATCAAGGTGAATCAACAGACAAAACAAGGGTTAGGATAATTAGGGGTGGATTCAAAAGTCCTAGTACTCTTTCTCTGATTGAATTTTCTTCCCTGTTCTTAATTGTTTTTTTTTTTTCTAGAATTGTGCTTAGTAGTTCATTCCATTATTTGTTGGATTAGTTAAGGAGAGTCATAGATTTGAATTGTGACGATTAGTCCTCGTGGGAACGATCTCGTAATACGTACCATATCTACATCTGATTCGTATACTTGCGAGTTTAAAAATAATTTAAATCGTGTTGGTTTAAATAAAACATCCGACGACTCCAATATTGCAGGAGATTCATCTTCTATTCAGATGGCTCTAGGTGAGCCTGGTGCTGAAAAGTGGAAGGTGACTATGGGTGATGTGATGGATTCGTTGTATCAGACTGACATATGGGAGCAGGTGGAGCTTCCAGTGGGCAGGAAAGCGATTGGATGCAGGTGGATCTTTAGGAGGATACAGCATAGATACAGAACGAGGTTGGTAGCGAAGGGTTATGCTCAGAGAGAAATGATCGGCTTCTCAGAGATATTCGCGCCGACGGTATAACAGGTTTCTATTAGATCCGTGATTGGCACTGGTTGGCCAATGTGAGATTGAGTTGGAAAGATGGATGTGGAGTGTCACGCCCCGAAATTCGGGTACCTAAATAAGGTATTCAGGACCCGAATCCCAAGGTGTGAATTATGATATGATGACATTTATTACATTCTAGCTGATTCAACTAATATTCAACATAATCTAAAAGAAAATACAACTGGATATTTATTAAACTCAACTCTTTGATAGTTGTTCATTTCTACATCGAAATTTAAATATAAACTAAACCTAATTAACAAAGAAAACTGAATTGAAATAAAACTAAACAAATTTTCTAGAAAATAACATTAATAGTAGAGGCCCGCCTGCTCGTAGTATTCCAGCTCTTCACCTGTACATTTTATTTTAGTAGGATGAGCATAACAGCCCAGTAGGGTCATTTCTTACCCAAAATTCAATATGTTCAGGTAATATTACTTTTATAACAATGAAGGAAAAATAAATACGATAAATGAATGTAACAAAAGAAAATGCAATGCATGTAATATTTCCATGAATACTTGTAACATTTAAATTATTTCTTACAACACCGTACCCAAGTGGATGGTCACGTTGCATTAACGCCCATGCACTGGTACCTCCTGGTGAGGGACCCATTTACACGTTAGCTGGTCAGACTACTGCTCCAGTTGTACATTAGACGTATGTCCACGCACACAATTGTACTCATACGCCGTACACAAAGAAGACTCCAATGGATCCAGTGGGTTCTAGGGTCTTTCACCCAAGGGACACAATTGCCCTACTTGCTGGCTTTAGGGTCTCTCACCCAAGGGACACGACGCCCTACTTGCTGATACAATTATACATATCTTTTTACAATTAAATAATCAATAAATGAACATGAATAACATGAACAATTTTAATATCAACAAAAATAAAAATTAACAATTTAATAAACTCAATTCTACACTATAATGCAAGTTCTGAACGATATGCATAATTTTGTTAAAATATCAGGTTCTACATGAGCTCCACCCTTGAGAAATAAATCTCACATTGAGAAGATGGGGCCTACTAAAATTCATAGTTATTTCACATTCTCAGCTCAAATTTTTGGTGGTCCACCATTAAAAGTTGGTTCATCAATTTAGACGATTAAATTTACCGTACAAGCATTTCATGATGTACGGTTGAGGAGTCACCACCATATTAAGAATGGCAGTAGACTATCATGATAGTGTTATTTAATAAAGAGGCAGAGTGTGGAAATAAATCCATACAACAAATTGAGTATTTGGTGTCACTCAAATTAATAATTTAAAACTGCAGGTATATGTGAATCTTTACTCTACAAAATCTAAAGGGTTATGACCATTTGCACAATCCAAAGCTGTTGGTTCATTTCTAGAATTCATACAGCAACTCCAATGCCCCACATTCATTTCTTTATTAAAAAAAAAAAAAGGGAAAGCTACTTGCGCAAGTAGGATTTGAATCCTACTCATGTGTTACGTGCCACACGAGCAACGTGTGTGATATCCATTCCGTTCATTTGAGAGGTCATGTTTTCAATGTTCATCTTACTAAAAATTTGGTAGTTAAACTAAATAGGTGGACCATACTTGTAAGTTGAATAAGGAACATTGTTAGCTTTCATTCATTCATAGTGCCCAAGAAATAGACAGACCGTGCTCTTTTTATTTATTATTATTATATATATATTTTTGCTATTTGGGCATGTCAAGGATGTGGATTACATAGTAGATTTTCAGACTTACACACGTGTGTTATGTTCCGCATGTAGCTACGAGTAAGATTGTAGTCATACTGGCATATCTCGTACTAACAGAGTCCCTTAAAATAAAAAGATCTCCAGTACAATCGGTTGGAAACATTACGGTCCATCAAGTAAATAACTTCTAACCTTTAATATATATGAAAAATCTAACCCATTCACTAGGTTTATTGAACAATTAGGAACACTTACAAAAAAAATACACTTACATTCACTCATTAAATGAATAATACCATTTATCAACAGTTATAAGTTATTTTCTATTTTTGAGGATACCCTGACTAGTATGTAGGAATAATTTTTTATATATGTGATCTTCATGTTGTTTAGATGTATTGGAAGGGTTGAAATTTGTATAAACTTAGTATGTCATAAATCTATTGGTGGGTGGACCGTGACTTGTGGTCCAACTTAATGGACTTGAAACATTTTCCATTAAAGTAGGTTCTCATGGTGCATCCTCTGACATCTCATAAGGAGTTATTTGGTACTCTGGCAGAGTATGACGATTGACACGCATGCACTCTGAAATTTGTAATTGTGGCACATGATGACACAAATACTTTTATAAATTAATTTATAACTTTAGATAAATTGTTTATTTATTTATTTATTTATTTAAAAACTTATATCAGAGTTTAAATTAGTATGAATTGAAAGTTTAATTTAACATCGAGTTAAGATTTTGATTTAAATAATTTAATAATCATCTAGATTAAATCATATAAAACCTTAAATACTTAAATTTAGACTTATAACAATTTAATTTGATCAAAAGGGATTTTAAAACTTCTAAATCAGAATACAAATTTAGTAAAATTATTTTATCTATTTATTATATACATATATGTATATATATAATATGTATATTCTTAATTTAGAATAAATTTAATTAGTATTTATTCTAATAAACTAATTTAGATTAATTACTCTAACTTAGATTTATGGTATAAATCTTAACACTTAATTTCGAAATAAAAATATTATGATCTAATCTACAAGTTAAGTAGATTCAGTAATTACTAAAATTTAGAAAAACAGATATCATGTATAAATGAATTTGGAAATATTTATTAAAGTTATTTTAAATAATTTCAGAAATATATAAAATCAGAAAAAATTCATAATGGAGGAGAATTACCCACATAATAATCACTACAATAATATTTCTATTAAAATGTTTGGAATAATAAAAATAATAATTAACTAAAAATATTAAATTTCGAGATAAGATCACCTACCTCAAAGTTGATGATCCGGCCCCGCACAAATCTCTCTCTCTTGATCTACCGGGTTCTCACTCTCCCTCTATATATATTTTTTTTTTGATTGATTTCTTCGATTCTTTCACTCTCTCCGTTTTTTTTTTTTTTTTTTTTATAAATGGATGCGTAATGAAAATGGAGGTGTAGATTACGGGACGGTTTCAATTAGTGGGAGGTTTCGCCCATTACCGTACGAAAAGGAAGGAGAACGGAGAACGTGGTTTAGTCGGCGTGCGAAAGGTATAATTTATTTTATTTTTATCTCTTTAGATCTGGTATGTCCCACTAGCAATAGTATAAATCTAATCCGTCCATCATCTCAGCCAAGCCAAGAGAAGATGTAAGGCCAAAAATGAGACTGATCCAAAACTCAGGTGGACCACGCATAAGCCGACGGTGGGGTTACTTCCCCTAAAAAAATGGGTTGTTACATGGAGTCTGCACTTTTATAAGGGAAAGTGAAGAGCAAATTTACATGAAGCAACCAGAGCGGTTCGAAGTTAAAGGGGCTGAGAAAAGACTTTGCAGGAGGTCGTGGTTTGACCTGTCGCCTAGGCAGTGGTTTGATTCCTTCATGATGAGTCAGGAATTGATGACATGTAGATCGTCAATTATGACATGTATGAAATCAATGTACTGAAGACTCGGTTAAGTGGGACATTCAGGATGAAGGATCGGGGGGCTGCAAAGATGGTTCTCGGCACTAAGACTGAAGGAGGAGTAGGCTTTGGTAATCATAGGAAGAATACCTTGTGTGTAAGTATTGATCAAGGATGTGATGGGCCAAGTAAAGCTGGAGAGCGTTCCCTACGCATCTCTCCTCAAGTTTTCCTCAGGACATGTCCCAAAACAGATGGGGAAAAGCAAGATGTCTCATGAGCCTTATTCGAATGCGCTGAGCAGTGTATGCCATGGTTTGGTTTAGATCGGTTATTTCACAGGCTATCAGTGTTGTGAGCAAGTACCCCGGCAAGCAATATTGGGTAGCGGTGAGATGGTAAGAAGACTACGTTTTTTCTTTTTGAGAAGACAGGAGCAAATGTGGTTGAGCACATAGATTTTGATCCGGTAGATATGCTCACCTAGGTCGTTCCTGCAGAGAAGTTTAAGTTATGTGTAACTTCTTTGGGCTTGGCGATGGCGGAAAAGAAGGATGGAGTGTGCACGAGAAACTATGATGTGAAGCAGAGATAAGAGAAGAAATCAAGGAGCTCTACAGTTGAAGATTGAAGACTTGGTGGAGATTGTTAGGAAAAAGTCTTTAATTTGTTTTTTACTGTAGCTATGACTGGTCGAGGGACAACTACGATTGGTCGAAGGAATAGTTCGACTGGTCGTGGCCTGCACGACTCAAAGTCCAGCGACATAGGATTTTGGTGTCCGAGCTGCTCGACTGGTTGAAGGGATGTCTAGACTGGTCGAAGGGGTCCTACGACCAGTCGAAGACTCGGATAGACTAGTCGTAGGTTACGCAGTTTGTTCTGCAATTTTGCGCGAATCTGCGGATTCAAGTCCTTTCACAGCTGGGATGCGAAAGGGAAGTTGTCTAAACTATAAATAGGTGTTCCTAGGGTTTTCTTAGGGGAAGGGAATGTATGAGAAGGCTTTCTAAAGTAGTTCCAACGGTTCCAAAAAGGGTTTAGGGTTATCAAAGGGTGTAGCAAGGGTGAGATTTGAGGTTGTTCGAATCGGGTAAGTCCTTTCTCTTTGTAATTAATGCTTTCATAGTGGAGATCTGTCGCTATGCCGTGGTTTTTTCCCGCAAGGGTTTTCTACGTTAAATCTGTGTGTTCTCTTGTGTGCTTGGTGCCATTGGATTACTATCCTAGATCTAGATCTGTGTGATTCCGCAGGCCAAAATCCCCAACAGAGCTTACCTTGAGTCAAGTCAAGTCTGCTCCCAACCTAACCCAACCCGCACCTAACTCAAATCAACAATCCAACCCAACCGACCTAACCCCCAAATTAAATATTCAATTAATAATGTGTGTGTGTGTGTGCGTGTATATATATAAAAAATATTAGATAGAGCTATAAAGGATACCTTGTTATTGGTGTTGAGAGAGAGAGGTACGGAAGGGAAAGGTAATTAAGAAAGAGACGTACGAGTATAGTATGGTTTAAATTTTAAATTTTAAAAATTTTAAATATAATATATATTATATATATTCGAGTCGAGTCGAGTCAAGCCTAACTGGGATCGAGTCAAGCTCTAATATATTCGAACTTGGCTTGTTTTTAAAACGAGCTGAGTCATATCAAGCCTGACTCGCCTCAAAATCATTATTCAAGTGAAGTCAAGTTGAGCTAAATCGAGCCAAACCGAGCGAACTTTTCGAGCCAGCTTGGCTCGTGTACAACCCTAACCACACACCATTGATATAGCTAGTGTGGCTCCTTCAGCTCGACACAGATAGATCAAAGTTACATGGGCTCCACAATGATGTATTTATCATATCTAAACCATTCATCCATTTTTTGAGATCATTTTAAAGCATGCATGACCCAAAAAAAATGAATCATATCCAAAACTCAACTGGACCGCACCACAATTTTTACCGTTAAAATATTTGTAGGGCCCACGATAACATTTATTTTGCATCCAATCTCTTTATCAGGTCACATAGACCTGGATGATGGATGAAGAGTTAAAACAAATATCCTATTGATCCAAAATTTCTATGATCCGAAAAGGGTTTCAATGGTTGACGTTTAATCATCTACTGCTTTTTGTAGTGTAGTCCACTTGATATTTAGATCTGTCTCATTTTTCGTCTAAAGCCTTAAAACAAGCTTCTCAAATTGATGTACAGTTTGGATATAACACATACCTGATGGTGGGACCCACATAACTTGCTGACGTCAATACACCACCTATATGGCTAGTCTGTGGTACACCAGCAATCCTCTCCGGTAGCGAGATCTACCTCATTTTTCTGATTACGCCCAAAAGCAATCTAGGCAAATCTGTGGACGGTGTGAATATCATGGAACATGGTAACGTCACTTCACTTCAGCACTGAAGGGCGCGGACTGTGTCCTACCTCCGCCTGGACCGTAATCTGTTCAGGCAGGGCTCTGTGGGCCCCATTGTGATGTAAGTGTTCTATCCACACTGTTAATCGCTTTTATCAGACTATTTTGTGATATAATTGTAAAAATGAGGCAGGTCTACAGCTCCAGTGGACCACACCAAAGGAAGCTTGCAGTGATAATGACAACCACCGTTGAAACCTTTTTAAGGGCAACTGTGATATTTTTTTTTTACCAACCAACTTATTAATAAGGTCACCTCGGCGTGGATGAAGTGAAAACACAAATATAAACTTGATCCTTAACTTCTCCGGCTCTCAAGAACTTCTTAATGGTGTTCAATCTCCACTTTGTGGTTCAATTAAGATCTGAACCTGCCACGGTTTTTGCTTCATACTTTAAAATGATCTCAGAAAAACGATAAACTGCGTGGATAAAACACTTACATCACGGTGGGCCCTACGGAGCTCTGCCCGCACGGATTACCGTCTGGGCTGGGTAGGACGCAATCCGCGTCCAGAAATAGCTCCTCAAGGCGTCGCCAGCTAATCCGCTCATGTCCTACCTGTATCCCCGTTTATTTACAGCTTGCGTGTCGCGATATAAGCAAATCAGCTCACGGCTCTCTTTTCCAGGGAGACGGATTGGCTACTCCCCCGGCTACCAGTTAAGGTAGTCGCTGCTATGTGAGCCCCACGATGTATGTGTTTCATTCATGCTGTCCATATATGTTTTTTGATCATTTTATTCCATGGTATGAGATAAAAAATGAGGTATATCCT
This sequence comes from Magnolia changhungtana, assembly GCA_030180095.1. NCBI lineage: Eukaryota > Viridiplantae > Streptophyta > Magnoliopsida > Magnoliales > Magnoliaceae > Magnolia > Magnolia changhungtana. The sequence goes on along the minus strand of JASAUF010000123.1, from coordinate 5,693,216 downwards.
GTCTCAAGTGGTTTACATTATTAGAAATACTGTTGAATGAATGTGAATCATTAAAAACTTTTTAGGGTTATAAAAGTTTTGGATGAAGCTGATTTTTATTTTTTGCCTTCGTATGGGTATGTATGACCTAATCAACAGATTGATTGTCAAATAAGCAGTATAGTAAGCCTTAAAAAGATTTTAATGATGGATATACAATCACTATTGTTTTCCTGTGATGTGGTCAACCTAAGATTTATATCCCTCTATTTTTTAGATTAAAGTCCTAGAATGATTCATAAAAATGAATGAACGGAATGGATGAAACACATACATCTTAGTATGGCCCATGGAGCACCGACCACCAGCCACCGACGCATTGGTGGCAGGGAGTAGGCAATCAGTTTCCCTATTCCATACGGTGCTCTAGGTAAAATCCACTCCTTTTATCAAGCGAGAATATCATAATCTGGTATAAAAACCTACATGGCCCACGCCATTGAAAACAATGTAAAATTGCTTCATAATCGATAATTTCACACTGTGTGCTCACTTGACTTTTGTATCCCAGGGCGCGTGTGATTGTTTTAATACTTCCCTTCATCCAAGTGAATTAGACCTTACACACCTTCATGGCCCAATCAAAAATGTATGGTTGGGATCCATCCCACGGTTCCATGTGGTGTGCTCCATTTTGTCGAACTAGCTAGTCTTTAGTACGTGGCCAAACATGGAGTACAGCATCGGAAGGATTGATTAAAGTTTAATTTTACAATACGGTGGGCCCCACAAACTTGTAAAGCGGATTGGCTGCTGTACCACAAACAAGCGACCTACGGGTCAGACGAGCGTTCACTCTCCATACGAACGGTTCAAAGGGGATCAAAGTTACATGGGCCACACAATGCTATATTTATTATATCCACACCGTTCATTCATTTAGCAAGATCATTCTTAGAAAATGAGCCCAAAAATGAGTTATATTCAAATCTTAAGTGGACCAAAACATAAAAACAGTGGGACAATGATTCTAACCGTTAAAACATTCGTAGAGCCCACGGTAACATTTATTTTGCCAATCTGTTCATGAGACATAAAAACAAATATCGTATTGATCGAAAACTTCTGTGGCCCTCAATGGTAGACCGTCAATTCACCACTGCTTTTTGAAGTATGGTCCATTTGATCTTTGGATCTGTCGTATTTTCTTGGATGAAGCCTTTAACGAGCTCGCCAAATGGACGGACGGTTTAGATATAACACATACCTCAAGGTACGACCCGTTCTGATGTCAACACTAGCCACGTCGGTGGTGTGTGGTACACCAGTCAATCCGCTTCCGATTTATCCAATGCGAGTAGAAGACGCGTAGGGAGAGAATTTAGATCCGTTTCTCCGGAGACGGATTGGCTACTTTTCTGTGGGGCCATCATGATATGTGTTTCATTCATGTAGTTTATCGATTTTTTTAAGATCATTTTATGATATGAGGCCACAAATGAGGTATATAACAATTTCAAGTGGACCACACTACATGAAACAGTCTTGAATGAGCGTCGACCATTAAAAAAAACTTTTCGGGACATAAAAGTTTTGGATTAAGCTGAGATTTATATTTGTCTTCTTTTTTTTTTCTTGGATAAAACTCTAAAATGTTATGTCAAGATGGATGAACGGAAGGAGGAGTAGCCAAATCCGTTTACCCTTTATCCTATCTCTCTCTGTCTCGCTCTCTCCCTTATCGTCTCTCTCTCTCCATGGCAGAACACCACAACGTCAAGGTGCTGGAACTTTGTCGGGTCTCTCCCCCACCCGGATCTGTCCCCGAAACCACTCTCCCTCTCACCTTCTTCGACGTCCTCTGGTTACTAATACCTCCGGTCCAACGCCTCTTCTTCTACCAATTCCCACAAAACTCTGATAACACCACCACCACAACCCACTTCATAAACACTCTCCTTCCCAAACTCAAACACTCCCTCTCCCTCTCCCTCCGTCTCTTCTTCCCTCTCGCCGGCAATCTCACCCTCTCTCCTATCAACGGCGAGCAAGAAATCCGCTATGTCGACGGCGACTCAGTCTCGCTGACCGTCGCTGAGTCGGACGGAGATTTCCACCGACTCGCAGCAAACCACCCAAGAGATGTATTGGAATTACATCCACTCGTTCCTCAGTTGCCCGTTTCCGACCCTCAAAACCAACCTCTGCTAGCTTTGCAAATCACCTTATTTCCCGACTCTGGCATCTGTATCGGAACCAGCATAGGCCACGTGGTAGCAGATGGGAGCAGCTCCATGCACTTCATGAAATCTTGGGCTTCGATTTGTCAGTCCGGCGACGAATCATTACTCAAGTCACGGCCGTTCTACGACAGGTCCGTCGCCACATATCTCGACGGTCTCAAAAGACTACAGTTAGAACAGATGGCTAATTTCAAACTCGACCAGGCCGTAGAGAGCTTAAAGCCTGGAGCAACCCGAGTCCTAGCCACGTTTGTCATGGGTCGGGCAGACATCGAGACGCTAAGGCGACAGGTCTTAGCCCTCAGGAGCGACGCCAAACAGAAACCAATACACTGCTCATCGTTCGTGCTAACGTGCGCATACGTGTGGGTTTGCTTGATCAGGTCATTTGGGGATGATGACAGGGACAAAAACGTCCATTTTAGCTTTCCGGTGGACTGCCGGGCTCGGCTTGTACCGCCTATACCCGCTACGTATTTCGGGAACTGTATCAATTGTTGTATGTGCAATACGAAGGGGTGCGATTTGTTGACGGAAGACGGGTTGGGTCTCGCGTCGGAACTCATCGGGAGAGCAATCAAAGCGTTGGATGATGGAGTCTTGAATGGCGCAGAGACTTTTGTACCGACAGTTATTTCTATTCTAGCTTCAGGGGAGCGTTTGGGATCGGTTGCTGGGTCGCCCAAGTTTCGGGTCTATGATACGGATTTCGGGTGGGGAAAGCCCGTAAAGGTGGAAGTGTTGTCGATTCAAGAAACGGGTGCTATATCGCTTGCGGAGAGTAGAGAAGGAGAGGGAGGGATCGAGATTGGGGTTGCCCTGCCCAAATGCCAAATGGACCGATTTGCTTCTCTGTTTGAGAAAGGACTGAAAAAAAATCCATAGCTGATGGTAAAATCAATGTTTCAGATTCGTCTTCTATGCTTAGTATTTGGGATTATAGCTTATTCAAAATAAGACCAGTATGGACGGTTCTTATTCTGGTATTTGTATGCACGCTGACGATTTCGAGCAGCGAAGTAGGCAGAGTTTTGTGTACTTGGTATGTGTTTTATTTCTAAGGTTGCATGTTTTTTTTATTGTTATTGTTGATGCTAAAATCTGGATCGTCCCCATAGACCTTCGTATTCCTGCACAGAGAGAAGGGACAAAGGAGACCCTGGCTTGAGCAGGGGACCCTCCGATGCCAAAGTCAGGCCTGGATCCTGGGTCTAAATGTATTGAGAGGTTTTGAGAGAAAACTTTTTTTCGTACCTCTTAGATGATGGAGGCTCCCCTTTTATAGCCGCTGGAGCGTTTAATCGTAGGAGGATTCTTCTCCTGGTCTTGTGCAATCGAAAGAGGATTCTCTTCCTAGGATCGCGAACACCGGATTGTACCCGTCCGTGATCTTCGTCCGATCCCGCGAGCTTCGGGTTCGGGGATCTTATTCCAAAATATTCGGGACGAAATCCGGTTTCGCGCTGTCCTTTGGCTGATTCCGTTAAAAGGGTCGGCCTGATGTATCCTCGGATTACTGGGTCGGCCCGATGCATCCTCGGATTACTGGTTCTTCGTCCGAGGCGAGTTAACTTTCGTCTCGGTTTACAGAGTTCATAACCCTGGATCCGACGTAGTGCTTCCCAAGCCGAGGCACCAGGTCCGAGTCTCTGGACTTGGTATTTTTGTCCCCAACAGTTATCTTGATAGTACACCCCAATGTCAGTTCACACATCACTGTTAGCCATCCCCACTAGGGAATCGATACCAAGACCCCACTAAGGTCGCATGGTTATTCATCTGTCAGCTCACCTGCTTGTGCAGTAGGGATGCAGATTGCATCCTACCCCCGCCCGTCTCTAGCTAGCTGTTAACGGGCAGGAACTTTGAGTGGCCACGGTTACGTATGGGTTTTATCATGGTGCAAATGAGTCGAACTGAGCCGCTGGCTGACCCGGCTTGGTTCGGTCAGCAACTATGTCTACTTCAAGCTGAGTTTGAGAGTCAAGATCGAGCCTATATATGTAGCATTTTCACACACACATGGAGTGCACCTTTAATTCCTCACATAATGTAAATCAACAACATTAATTTACGGGTATTTCATCAAACACTGAGTACACGATATAAAAATCAAGATACAAGAGTATGGTTTCGTATTAACGCTTGCTTAACAACAACGATATCAAAATAACTGAGTCATCGAATTGGTTGTATTGAACTGGTTTGATCCAAGTTTAATTCGAGTTGGGGTTCGATTCAAGCCGAGTCAAGCTCAGACTCAGTTTGAAATTTTTTTCAAGCTCAAAAAATCAGCTCAAGCTAAGTTGAATTGAGCTTTTTCGATTCGAGCGGAGGGAGCTGACTGAGCTAACTCGGTTAGTATACTTTAGGGTACATTGTACTTATCTACACATTGTACTTAAGCCTAAAGTAGAATTAGGTCTCTCTTGTTGTTGTTGTTGTTGTTGTTTTTTTTTTTTTTTTAAAGCTTGTTAGTACACTCCATTGTCAGCTCACACTTCACTGTTAGCCACCCCCGCCAGGGAATCGATACCAAGACCTCGGTGTTAAAACAAGGTATCCTTCACTTAGTATACCACTTGAGTTATGGATCAGGGTGTAAAGTGGAATTACATCTAATGGTCAAAGTGAATCTAGCAAACACACCATGGTGGGTAAGAGTGCACATAGGTCACCCAACCCTTAAAAAGAGGACTTGGATTGTGTTACCTAGCACGTAGACAGTGACACTGGTATTATGTGCTGCCATGAAAAGCTTCATGACACTTGCGCACTTAGTCCGGAAAAGTCCGGAAACCACCTCAAATTTACGCAGTCCGCGCAGGATCTGTGTAACCTCGACTGGTCGAGGAACCCTCTCGACCGGTAGAGCCATCCCCTCGACTGGTTGAGCGGCTCGTACACCAAAAATAATAACACGCTGGACTTTGAGTGGAGCAGTACTCGACTAGTCGAGCGGCTCACTCGACCGGTCGAGCCAGACGCTCGACTGATCGAGAGACCCAAAAAGGACAGATTTTAGGCATCTGTCAATAACATAGGGCCGTACATTGAGTCGAGTCGAGTCAAAGTGGGTCAATCTTGGCTTGACTCGTCCGTGCTCTCCTCGAGTTCGAGCTCGAGCTTACCGAAGGAGCTTGGCTTGTTTGCCAAACCTTTTGAGTCAAGCTCAAGTCGAGCTTACCTCGAGTCGAGTCAAGTCTGCTCCCAACCTGACCCAACCCACACCTAACTCAACTCAACAACCCAACCTAACTAACCCAACCCCCAAATCAAATATTCAATTAATAATGTGTGTGTGTGTATATTAGATAGAGCCATAGAGGGTACCTTGTTATTGGTGTTGTGAGAGAGAGAGAGAAAGAGAGAGCACCCAAATCCATAGTTCAACTCATAGATTGAGTGGAGATACCTCGTTTCAACACTCGAGGTTTTGGTAGGGTGGCTAACATAGAGTGTGTGTACTGACATGGGTGTGTACTAACAAGCTAACAAAATAAGAAAGGGACGGACAGGTACAGTATGGTTTAAGTTTTAATTTTTCAAAATTTTAAATATAATATATATAATATAATATAATATATATTCGAGTCAAGTCGAGCCGAGCCGAGCTAGGTTCGAGTCGAGTCAAGTTAAGCTCTAATATATTCGAACTTGGCTTGTTTTCAAAACGAGTTGGGTCATATGAAGCTTGGCGCGCCTTAAATCATCGTTCGAGTCAAGTCAAGTTGAGCTAAATCGAGCCAAGCCGAGCAAACTTTTCGAGTTAGCTTGGCTCGTGTACAACCCTAACCACACACCATTAATATAGCTAGCATGGCTCCTTAAGCTTGGCACAGAGAGATCAAAGTTACATGGGCTCCACAATGATGTATTTATCATATCCACACCATTCATCCATTTTTGGAGATCATTTTAAAGCATGACCCAAAAAATGAATAATGTCCAAAACTCAACTGGACCACCCCACAATTTTTACCGTTAAAACATTTGTAAGGCCCACCATAACATTTATTTTGCATCTAATCTCTTCGTAAGGTGACAAAGACCTAGATGATGGATGAAGAGTTAAAATAAATATCATATTGATCCAAAATTTCTTCAATGGTTGATGTTTAATCCTCTACCACTTTTTGTAGTGTAGTCCACTTGATATTTAGATCTATCTTATTATTCAGCTGAAGCCTTAAAACGAGCTCCCCAAGTGGATGTACAATTTGGATATAACACATCATGATGGGGACCCACAGAACTTGCCAACGTCAATACACCACTTATATGTCTAGTCTGTGGTACACCAGCCAATCCTCTCTGGTAGCGAGATCTACCTCATTTTTAGGATCATGCCCAAAAACAATCTAGGCAAATCGGTGGACGGTGTGAATATCATAAAACATGTAACGTCACTTCAGTACTGAAGGACGCAGATTGCGTCCTACCCTCGGATGGTAATCCGTCCGAGCAGGGCTTTATGGGCCCACAATAATGTAAGTGTTCTATCCACACTGTTAATCACTTTTATCAGACTATTTTATAATATGATCTTAAAAATGAGATAGGTCTACAGCTCCAAGGGACCACACTAAAGGAAGCTGCAGTGATAATGACAACCAACGTTGAAACCTTTCTAAGGGCTACTGTGATGTTTTTTTTACCATCTAACCTATTAATAAGGTCATGTAGACGTGGATGAAGTGAAAACACAAATATAGGCTTGATCTAAAACTTCTCCAGCTCCCAAGAACTTCTTAATGGTGGAAGTTCAATCCTCACTTTGTGGTTCAATTAAGATTTGAACCAGCCACATTTTTTGGATAATACGTTAAAATGATCTCAGAAAAATGATGAACGGCGTGGATAAAACACTTACATCACGGTAGGCCCCACAGAGCCCGCCGAGCGGGGTTAGGACGCAATCCGCGTCCAGCATAGAAATAGCTACCAAAGGCGTCACCAGCTAATCCACTCCTGTCCTACCTGTATTCCTGACTAGAGCTGGGCAACGGTCCGGATTGGAACGGATTATGTCCAACCCGATCTTACTCGAAATCCTAAAGGCTTGACCCGAACCCGATCAGATTCGAGACCTAATCCAGGTCACCAGACTCAGACAGATCCGATGCATGATTGGTCAGACCCAAACCGAGTCTGACTCGGTCAGGGAAACGAGGTCGGATCGGGTTGGGTACGATTCAGATCATATGAACGTTAATTCAACTGTTTCATGTGGTGTGTTCCACTTCAGTCTTTAATATACCAAATTGTTGTGCCTATGGTCTAAAATAATATTTCAAAATGGATAAATGGCTTAGATAAAATACATACATCAAGGTGGGCCCCACATAGCTCTTGAAGATTGAAATCTACCGTATATATACGTTTACTGGAATTTGACTTTTGACGTGCCAGGTGCATTGCCCGAAATGGCAGTAGCTTGCCTTTCATGCAAGCACGGCATCCACGTAATCAATATTTTATTGATGTTTATGAGTTCTGTGGGTCTGATCATAGGTTGTATGTTATATCCAAACCGTCCATCCATTTGGCGAGCACTTCTTAAGGCGTGAGACGAAAAATAAGACAGATCTAACTATTAAGTGGACCACATGAATTGTTTAACGGTGAAAATCATTCTCTGCTGTTATTTGTGGTGTGGTCCATATGACCTTTGGATGTTTTTATTTTTTTTTGGATAATTCTCTATAATTTTCTCTAACAACATATGAACAGTGTAGATATAATAAATACAACACTGTGGGGCCCATATCACTTTGATCTCCTTTGAACCGTTCGTACAACTCAGAGCTCGAGGAGCGCCCGGAGCTCAAGGTGCGCCAGATGCTGGTACCCTGTACCAGAAATGGACTGGCTACTCCCCTTGCCATCGGCCACTGGCTGGTGGTCAGTGCTCTATGGGCCCCACCATGATGTATGTGTTTCATCCATGTCCTCTATCTATTTTTATAGATCATTTTATTTATGAGAAAAAAAATGAGATATATCGAAATCTCAAGTGGACCACATTATAGGAAACAGTGTTAAATGAACATTAACCATTAAAAACGTTTTGAAGGCCATAAAAGTTTTTTTTTTTTATCAAGCTCATATTTATTGTTGCCCTTCATCTAGATCCTCATGACCTAATCAACAGATTAGATTTCAAATAAACAGTACAGTGGGCCTTTGGAGGATTACAATGGTGGATATCCAATCATTATTGTTTTCTTGTGGTGTGGTCCACCTGATATTTATAACCCTATCATTTTTTATTTTTTATTTTTGTATAAAGCCTAGGAATGATCTGTAAAATGGATGAACAGAATGGATGAAACACATATATCTCTGGATTGGGTCGGATCGAATCGAATCGGATCGAATCGGATCGGATTATGAATCGAGTCGGTTCGAAACAAGGACTATCTGGATCCGACCCGAAAATATTTCGGATCTGACTTATGCTACCCGATCCTAACCATCAGTTTTGTTCGAATCGGGTCGGATCAGGTTTGATCGGGTCGGATCCACTAGTTTGGGTATGAAATGCCCAGTTCCATCCCTGACAGCGTGTGTGTCGTGATAGAAATAAATCAACTCACGGCTCTCTTTTCTTGGATCATAAACGTCTCTTCTTGGGAGATGGATTGGCTACTCCCAAACCTTTTATAAGGTCATTAACAAAGGATGAAGTGAAAATACAAAAAAAAATTAGCCTGAAACAAAACTTTTATGGTCATGAGAATGTTTCAACGGTTCTAACTAAATCCTTACTGTTTCCTCTCGTGTGGCCCACTTGAGTCTTGGATCCACCTCGTTTTTTGTAGCTTGTCCTAAAATTATCTTGCAAAACAGATGAACAAAGTATCTTTCCCAAAAACAATGGTGGTGGCCCCACCCCGCATCCTTGCACAGGAACTTCCTGCGAAAGGCTTTTGCAGGAAATCCGCGTCCCTCCCTCGGCTACCACCCATTGGCTGGCAGCCGGTGCTCTGTGAGCACCCATGATGTAGGTGTTTCATACACCCTGTTTATATATTCTTCTAGATCATTTTATTTTATGGCATGGGATAAAAAATGAGGTATATCCCATCCCAAGTGGATCACATTATTAGAAACAGTGACCTAATCAACAGATTGGATGTCAAATAAACAGTACAGTGGGCCTTAGGAGGATTTTAATGATGGATATCCAATCACTATTGTTTTCCTGTTGTGTGGTCCACCTGAGATTTATATTCCTCTATTTTTTGGGATATGGTCCTTAAGTGATCTATAAAAATGGATGAACAGAATGGATGAAACACATACATCATGGTGTGGCCCACGGAGCAACGACCACCAGCCACCAAGCCCTGGTGGCAGGGGAGTAGCCAATCAGTTTCCCTAATCCAGACGGTGCTCTATATGTAAAATCCACTCCTTTCATCAAGCGAGAATATCATAATCCGGAATAAAAACTCACATGGCCCACACCATTTAAAACAATGTAAAATTGCTTCATAATCGGTAATTTCACACTGTGTGCCCACTTGACTTTTGTATCCCAGGGCGCGTGTGATTGTTTTAATACTTCATTACTTCTCTTCATCCAAGTGAATTAGACCTTGTAATTTTGAAGGAAGATATCTATGGTTGGGATCCATCCCACGGTTCCATGTGGTGTGCTCCATTTTGTCTAACCAGCTAGTCTTTAGTACGTGGCCAAACATGGATTACAGCATCGGAAGGATTTATTAAAGTTTAATTTTACAATTACGGTGGGCCCCACAAACTTTTAAAGCGGATTGGCTGCTGTACCACAAACCAGCGACCTACGTGTCGCGCGAAGACTCTCCCTGTGACCGGTTCAAAGGAGATCAAAGTTACATGGGCCACACAATGCTATATTTATTATATCCACACCGTTCATTCATTTAGCAAGATCATTCTTAGAAAATGAGTCCAAAAAGGCCGGCAGTCAATCCCCCACTGCTTTTTGAAGTATGGTCCATTTGATCTTTGGATCTGTCGTATTTTTCGGGTGAAGCCTTTAACGAGCTCGCCAAAATGGACAGATGGTTTGGATATAACACATACCTTATGGTAGGACCACAGAAATTAGTGACGTCAACACATCAGCTACATCGGTGGTGTGTGGTACACCGGACGCCGATTGCGTCCTACCCGGTCGTGACGGTAATCCGTCTAGGCAGGGCTCTGTGGGGCCCACCACGATGTAAGTGTTTTATCCATGCCGCTAATCGTTTTTCTCAGATCATTTTATGGTCCAAGCCAAAAATGAGGCATGTCCATAGCTTAAGTGGACCACAGAGTGGGGATTGAACGTCCACCATTAAAAACTTCTTGGGAGCTGGATAAGTTTTATTTTTGTTTTCACTTCATCCACGTCTGCATGACACTATGAATAGGTTATATAATAAAAAAACATCACGGTGGCCCTTGGAAAGGCTTCAACTGTGGGTCACTGCAGCTTATTTTGATGTGGCACATTGGAATTTTTTATATTCTTCATTTTTTTTTCCAGTAACTTAAAATGATATGATAAAAGAGATGAACGGCATGGATAAAACACTTATACCATGGTTGGCCTCACATAGCCCTGCCGGGACGGATTACTGGAGTAGGACGCAATCCGCGTCCGTGGTACACCAGCCAACCCGCTTCCGTATTCCATGCAAGCGTGTAAAAGACGCGTACGGAGAGAATTGAGAGGGAGCGTATTGGATACGTGATGTGGCAAAACGCCATTGGTTAAATACCACTGGCATGTTCCCTTGGTATAAATGCTACTCCATATCCGTTGCCGAATCTTTCTCCGTTTCCGCCGTGCACCCACTCGGCCTCGAAATCGGATTGTCATACTAAGAAAATTCAGCTGGGCCCGATATGAATTCATGTGATTTATCCATACCTTTCATCCGTTTTTCATCTAATTTTAGGCGTTGTACCCAAAATTAAAGCTTATAAAAATCACAAGTGGACCATACCACGGCAAACGCGGGGAATAATGATTTCCACCGTTGAAACTACAGTGATGTATATTTTCCATCCAAACTGCTCAAAACATGGATGAAAGTATATATATATATATATATATATATATATATATATATATATATATATATATATATATATAATCTTGATCCAAAATTTTGTGACCAATTTTTCAATGGTATAAATTCAATTCAGATAGTTTCCTTTAGAGTTGTCGATTTTAGCCTTATATATGCTTAGGTTTTGATCTAAGGCTCTAAAATTATCTTACAAAATGGTTGGACAGACCGGATAAAATACATAAATCACGGTGGACCACATAGAGTTTACTCAGTACGCAATCTGCTTCCCTTGGCCACATATACGTTTTAGCGGATATCTTCCTGCGCTGGGAATGAGGGCCCAGTGTGATATTTGTGAGAAATCCTCTCCTTCCATCTGTTTTTTTAGTTCATTTCAGGACATTATGCCAAAAATGAACTGTATCCAAAGCTCAAGTGGGCCGTACTAAAGGAAAATGTGGTTAGGGAAATTCCTACCATTAAAATTTACCTGGGTTCAACAGTGATGTTTACAAGCCATCTATACTGTTAATAACTTAATTCCTACCGGGATGAACTGAAATCACAAATATTAGTATGACTCAAAACTTCCGTGGCCCATGAATTTTTCAACTGTGGATGTTCAATTATCACGTTTTTGGCCCACTTGAGATCTGGAAACAATTCATTTTTGGCTTTATATCCTGAATTGAACTCAAAAAACGGATGGACAGATAGGATTTCTCAAAAACATTACAATGGGCCCCACCTGAGTTCCGAGCGCAGGAAACAGGAAATCCGCGTGGCCAATTTTGTTCACGGCCTAAATGGAAAAACATTCGCTAACGGATCTCCGTTGAAAGAGAATTTATTGGAAGGAAATAGCCGATTGGTATCCACCAATGCCATTTTGCCACATCACTTCAGTAGCCTTTTGGCTATTGAAGTGATCAGTATCCAATCTGAACGTTTCAGTAGCCCAAACGTTACTGAAGTGATGTGGCAAAACGCCATTGGTTAGATACCAATGGCATGTTCCTTGGGTATAAATGCTACTCCGTTGGATCCGTTAACGGATCTTTCTTAGTCTCCGCCGTGCACCCACTCGGCAATGAAATTAAATTGTGATACTGGGAAAATTCAGTTGGGCCCACTGTGAATTTATGTGATTTATCGCCACCTTCCATCTGTTATTCCATCTAATTTTAGGTGTTGAGCCCAAAATTGAAGCTTATAAAAATCTCAAGTGGACCATACCACAGAAATAGTGGAAATAATGATTTCCACCGTTGAAACCTTTCCAGGCCCCACAATGATGTTTATTTTTCATCCAAACTATTCAAAGGATCAAAAAACATGGATGAAGGTAAAAACAAATATAATCTTGATCCAAAACTTCTGTGGTCCTCAAGAATTTTTCAACGGTATAAATTCAATTCACACTATTTCCTTTGGTGTGGTCGATTTTAGCCTTTTATATGCTTAGGTTTTGAGCTAAGGCCCTAAAATTATCTTATAAAATGGATGGACGGACTGGATAAAATACATAAATCACAGTGGACCCCACAAAGTTTACTCACTATGCAATCCGCTTCCCTTGCCTTTTACAGTGTGGTCAACTTGATAGCTAGATCTGTCTTATTTTACATCTCAAGCCTTAATACGAGTTCGCCAAATAGATGGACGATTTGGAAATAACACATACCTCATAATATGACCCACAAAAGGCCAGGAAAAAAGAAATACTCTCTCTCTCTCTCTCTCTCTCTCTATATATATATATATATATATATATATATATATATATATATATATATATATATATATATATATATATATATATAAGCATAAAAAAAAATTTCTCTTTTTTTTTCATTTTTTTTCTTTATTCATTTAACAAGAATATCTTCTAAACCAAAATTAATTACTTAACGTACCATAGATGATTTTGGGGGTAGGAGAAGCTACTTTAGTCAACCAACCTGGTTATTTTCCAAGATTCCATTAGGTCGATGGTCAAAATTCCATTTCATTCACTTCATGGTCAATTTCATTCACTTCGCGGTCAATTTCATTCACTTCGCGGTCAATTCAATTCATTTCACAGTCAATTCCCTTCACTTCATGGTCAATTCCATGCATTTCGCGGTCAATTCCTTTCGCTTCACAGTCAATTCCAACGATTCCCCTTCACTTCAAGTCAATTCAATTCATTTCATAATCAATTCCCTGCATTTCACGGTCAATTTGCTTCACTTGACGGTCAATTCCATGCATTTCACGGTCAATGACTGTGAAGTGATGGGAATTGACCATGAAATGCATGGAAATGACCGTGAAATGAAACAGAATCGTCGGAATTAACCATGAAATGCATGAAAATGACCATGAAGTGAAGGGAATTGACCGTGAAGTGAAGCGGAATCGCTGGAATTGAGCGTGAAATGCATGGAATTGATCGTCAAGTGATGGGATTTGAGCATAAAATGCATGGAAATGACCGTGAAGTGAAGTGAATTGACCGTGAAATGCATTGAATTGACCGTGAAATGCATGGAATTGACCGTGAAGCGAAGGGGAATCACCGAAAATGACCATGAAATGTATAGAATTAACCGTGAAGTAAAGGAAATTGATTGTGAAATGCATGGAATTGACCGTGAAGTGAAGGGGAATTGCCGAAAATGACCATGAAATGCATGGAATTGACCGTGAAATGCATGGAATTGACTTGAAGTGAAGGGGAATCACCGGAATTGACCATGAATGCATGGAACTGACCGTGAAATGCATTGAATTGACTATGAGTGAAGGGAATTGACCCTGAAATGCATGGAAATGACTGTGAAGTGAAGCGGAATCGCCGGAATTGACCGTGAAATGCATGGAAATGATCGTGAAGTGAAGCGGTATCGCCGGAATTAACCATGAAATGCATGGAAGGGTCGACCCCGTTCGGCTGAAAGTTGTTTGGGCTCCACTTCTTCTTTTATACCGGACCCATTGAAAGCAATTGACGTGAAAGTCAATGCAGAGGATGTATGTGAGATCATTTCGGAGAGTCTAATGTGAAATTTTTGGAATCGCCGTATATTAAGAATCTATAGTTTCCTCAACAAGTTTGGATGGAAACTAAAATCACGGGATAAATCTATAACTCAGGTATGACCTAAAGAGCATTGAGGGGGAACGGGGTCGACCCCATCTAGACCCAGTCGATTTCACGGTCAATTACATGCATTTCACGGTCAATCACGGTGATTCCCCTTCACTTCACGGTCAATTCCATGCATTTTCATGATCAATTCCCTTCACTTTACGGTCATTTCCATTCATTTCACGGTCAATTCCCTTCACTTCATGATCAATTCCCTTCACTTCATGGTCAAACGCGACGATTCCCCTTCACTTCACAGTCAATTCCATGCATTTCACGGTCAATTCCCTTCACTTCACGGTCATTTTCATTCATTTCAGGGTCAACTCCCTTCACTTCACGGTCAATTCCATGCATTTCACGGTCAATACCGGGGATTCCCCTTCACTTCATGGTCAATTTCATGCATTTCACGGTCAATCCCAGGGATTCCCCTTCACTTCACGGTCAATTCCATGCATTTCACGATCAATCCATGGGATTCCCCTTCACTTCACAGTCAATTCCATGCATTTCACGGTCAATTCCCTTTACTTCACAGTCAATTCAATGCATTTCACGGTCAATTTGCTTCACTTCATGGTCATTTTCATGCATTTCACGGTTAATTCAATGCATTTTACAATTAATTTGCTTCACTTCACGGTCATTCCCGTGCATTTCACGGTCAATTCATTTCACTTCACAGTCAATTCCATGCTTATCACGGTCAATTCCCTTCATTTCACGGTCAATTCCATGCATTTCAAGGTAAATTCCCTCCACTTCATGGTCAATTCCATGCATTTCACGGTCAATCCCGGCATTGCTGTGAAACATGTTCTTCGGATAAAAGCCTACAACATTTCACGTTTATCAATGCATTCATGTCATCTCAGAAAACGAATGTAGGTAGCCTTGAGTAGAATGAAACATGGAAGATGTAATATGATAGTAGGATGAAGATTTAATGAAAAAAATTGGTGAAAAGAAGGAATAGGGATGGAAGAGATGAGTTAAAACGTGTATTTGAGGGAATAGGGATGACAGAGATGAGTTCGGATGTGTATTTGAGTGTAAGGGAGTGAATGGAGTGAAATGCATGGAATTGACCGTGAAGTGAAGGGAATTGGCCGTGAAATGCATGGAATTAACCATGAAGTGAAGGGAATTGACCGTGGAATGAATTGAATTGACCATGAAATGAATTGAATTGACCGTGAAGTGAAGGGGAATCATCGAAATTAACCGTGAAATGCATGGAATTGATCGTGAAATGAAGGGAATTGACCGTGAAATGCACGAAATTGACCGTGAAGTGAAGGGAATTGACCGTGAAATGCATGGAATTGACCGTGAAGTGAAGGGAATTGACCATGAAATGCATGGAATTGGTCGTGAAGTGAAGGAAATTGACCGTGAAATGCATGGAATCAACCATGAAGTGAAGGGGAA
This sequence comes from Magnolia changhungtana, assembly GCA_030180095.1. Classification (NCBI taxonomy): domain Eukaryota; kingdom Viridiplantae; phylum Streptophyta; class Magnoliopsida; order Magnoliales; family Magnoliaceae; genus Magnolia; species Magnolia changhungtana. The sequence continues at coordinate 5,677,368 of JASAUF010000123.1, read as the reverse complement.
TTGCCGGGAGTTTCAACACCCAGTCAAGGGTTCGAGTATCCATAGGTGGTGAAATTCCACTAGCGTGAGTGTGTGGGGTGTGTGTGCGTGTGTTTTTTTTAAAAAAGGGGAATCGCCGAAAATGACTATGAAATGCATGGAATTGACCGTAAAGTGAAGGGAATTGACCTTGAAATGCATCGAATTAACCGTGAAGTGAAGGGAAATGACCGTGAAATGCATGGAATTGACCATGAAGTGAAGCGGATTCGCCTAAATTAACCGTGAAATGTATGGAAATGACTGTCAAATGCATCGAATTGACCGTGAAGTGAAGGGAAATGACCGTGAAATGCATGGAATTGATCGTGAAGTGAAGCACATTCGCCAAAATTGACCGTGAAATGCATGAAATTGACCATGAAGTGAAGGGAATTGACCGTGAAATGCATCGAAATGACCGTGAAGTGAAGTGAATTGACTGTGAAATGCATCAAATTGACCGTGAAGTGAAGTGAATTGACCGTGAAATGCATGGAATTGACCATGAAGTAAAGGGAATTGACCGTGAAGTGCATAGAATTGACCGTGAAGTGAAGGAGAATCATCGGAATTGACCGTTAAATGTATGGAATTTACCGTGAAGTGAAGGGAATTGACCATGAAATGCATTGAATTGACCGTGAAGTAAAGGGAATTGATCATGAAATGCATTGAATTGATAGTGAAGTAAAGGGAATTGACCGTGAAATGCATAGAATTGACCGTGAAGTGAAGGGTAATTGCCGATATTGACCGTGAAATTAATGGAAATGACCGTGAAGTGAAGGGAATTGACCATGAAATGCATGGAATTGACCGTGAAGTGAAGGGAATTGACCGTGAAATGCATTAAATTGACTATGAAGTAAAAGAAATTGACCATGAAATGCATGACATTGACTGTGAAGTGAATGGGAATTACTGGAATTGACCGTGAAGTGAAACGAATTGACCGTGAAATGCATGGAATTGACTGTGAAGTGAAGCGAATTGACCGTAAAAGTGAAAGGAATTGACCGTGAAATGCATGGAATTGACCGTGAAATGAATGAATGAAATTGACCACGAACTGATTGAAATTGACCACGAAGTGAATGAAATGCATGAAATTGATCACGAATTGATTGAAATTGACTACGAAGCGAATGAAATGGATTTTCGACCGTCAACATGATGGAATCTTGAAAAATAAGTAGGTTGATTAGCTAAAATAACATCTCCTACCCCAAAATCCTATGTTGTACGTCAAGTAACTCATTTTGGTTTAAGAGAAATGTTTATTAATGAATAAAGAAATAAATAAATAAAAAAAGAGAGAAAAAATTTTATATGCTTATATATACATATTTATATAAATATGTATTAGAGAAAAATGTAGGAGAGAAAAAGTTCTCCTTGAAAGATAAAAGAAAAAAAATAAAAAAAATGGAGGTTTTACAACGAGCCGGGTCAACCAGGTGTAACTGTTTTTTGTTATGGCTGTAATCTCTACTACTTTTTGTGGGTCTCATTATGATGTGTGTTATATCCAAACCGCCCATCTATTTTGCAAACTCGTGTTAAGGCTTGAGACAAAAAAAATAAGATAGATATAGCTATCAAGTGGACCACACTGTAAAAGGCAGAGGAGGATTGAACATCTGCCATCGAAACTCTTTTAGGAGTCACGGAACTTTTAGATCAATATGAAATTTGTTTTTACTCGTCATTCAGGTCCTTATGAATATATTGGATGGAAAATATATGTTATGGTGGGCCCAATGAAATTTTTAACAGTGAAAATCAAGTTTCCCGCTGCTATTTGTGGTGTGGTGCAGTTGATCTTTGGATATGATTCTTTTTATTCCCATAATGCTCTGAAATTATCTCGAAATATGGATGAATGGTGTCGATATAATAAATACATCATTGCGGGGCCATGTCGCGGAGCGTCAGCGCTTGTCTTCGCATGCCAGCCAATCGGCTTCGGAAGGAAAGAATGACGGGGTATTTTAGTCCCTTGAAAAGTCGCCCGAACATGGGGGATTATTCTTGTAAGTTTAAAAGAAGTGGGCTTAAAATGGCTGGTGGGCCATAAATAGGTCGTACACTAGGAAATTTATCTTTTTTATTTTTTCTTAAGATAAACAATTACTTGAAAGAGTATTGGAAAAAACACCACCAATACCATTTTGCCACGTCACTTCAGTAGCCCAGCTACTAGCTAATGAAGCATTCATATCCGTTTCTCCGGAAACGGATGGGCTACTCCCCCTGCCACCCGCCATTGGCTGGTGGTCGGTGTTCAGTGGGCCCCACCATGATGTATTTATTTCATCCACGTCGTTCATCTAATTTTTTCGTATCATTTTATGATATGAGACCACAAATGAGGTATAGCAATATGAAGTGGACCACATCACAGGAAACAGTTTTAAATGAGCGTTGACAATTAAAAATCTTTTTAGGGCCGTACAAGTTCTGAATTAAACTGAGATTTATATTCCTCTTATTTTTGGGATAAAACCCTAAAATGATCTGTCAAAGAGGGGCCTACAGAGCAGAGGGAGTAGCCAATCCGTTTCCCCGTTCTCCTATCTCTCCCTCTCTGTCTCGTTCTCTCCCTTATCGTCTCTCTCTCTCTCTCTCTCTCTCTCTCCATGGCAGAACACCACAACGTCAAGGTGCTGGATCTTTGTCGGGTCTCTCCCCCACCCGGATCCGTCCCCGAAACCACTCTCCCTCTCACCTTCTTCGACGTCTTCTGGTTACTAATGCCTCCGGTCCAACGCCTCTTCTTCTACCAATTCCCACAAAACTCTGATAACACCACCACCACAACCCACTTCATAAACACTCTCCTTCCCAAACTCAAACACTCCCTCTCCCTCTCCCTCCGTCTCTTCTTCCCTCTCGCCGGCAATCTCACCCTCTCTCCTATCAACGGCGAGCAAGAAATCCGCTATGTCGACGGCGACTCAGTCTCACTGACCGTCGCTGAGTCGGACGGAGATTTCCACCGACTCGCAGCAAACCACCCAAGAGATGTATTGGAATTACATCCACTCGTTCCTCAGTTGCCCGTTTCCGACCCTCAAAACCAACCTCTGCTAGCTTTGCAAATCACCTTATTTCCCCACTCTGGCATCTGTATCGGAACCAGCATAAGCCACGTGGTAGCAGATGGGAGCAGCTCCATGCACTTCATGAAATCTTGGGCTTCGATTTGTCAGTCCGGCGACGAATCATTACTCAAGTCACGGCCGTTCTACGACAGGTCCGTCGCCACATATCTCGACGGTCTCAAAAGACTACATTTAGAACAGATGGCTAATTTCAAACTCGACCAGGCCGTAGAGAGCTTAAAGCCTCGAGCAACTCCAGTCCTAGCCACGTTTGTCTTGGGTCGGGCAGACATCGAGACGCTAAGGCGACAGGTCTTAGCCCTACGGAGCGACGCCGGCCAGAAACCAATACACTGCTCATCGTTTGTGCTAACGTGCGCATACGTGTGGGTTTGCTTGATCAGGTCATCTGGGGATGACGACAGGGACAAAAACGTCCATTTTAGCTTTCCGGTGGACTGCCGGGCTCGGCTTGTACCGCCGATACCCGCTACGTATTACGGGAACTGTATCAGTGGTTGCATGTGCAATACGAAGGGGAGCGATTTGTTGACGGAAGACGGGTTGGGTCTCGCGTCGGAGCTCATCGAGAGAGCAATCCAAGCGTTGAATGACGGAGTCTTGAATGGCGCAGAGACTGTTGTACCGACAGCTGTTTCTATTGTAGCTTCAGGGGAGCGTTTGGGATCGGTTGCTGGGTCGCCCAAGTTTCGGGTCTATGATACGGATTTCGGATGGGGAAAGCCCGTAAAGGTGGAAGTGTTGTCGATTCAAGAAACGGGTGCTATATCGCTTGCGGAGAGTAGAGATGGAGAGGGAGGGATCGAGATTGGGGTTGCCCTGCCCAAATGCCAAATGGACCGATTTGCTTCTCTGTTTCACAAAGGTCTGAAAAACAATCCGTAGTAGCTGAAGGAAAAATCAATGTTCCAGATTGGTATTAGTGGCTTCGTATTTAGGATTATAGTTTATTCAAAATAAGACGAGAGGATGGACGGTTCTGATTCTGGTATTTCCATGCATGCTGACGATCTTGAGTAGCACAGTAGGCGGATTTTTGTGTACTTGGTATGTGTTTTATTTCTAAGGTAGCATGGTTATTCATCTGTCAGCTCACCTGCTGTTGCAGCACGGACGCGGATTGCGTCCTACCCCCGCCCGTCTCTAGCCGTTAACGGGCAGGAGCTTTGAGTGGCCCTATTACGTATGGGTTCTATCACGGTGTATACGAGTCGAACCGACTCGGCTTGGCCACTAGCTGACCCTAGGGTGGTTTAGGAAACCACCCATTGTTTTGTTTCCGGGACGCCGGGGGCTTTAGCATATTGGAGCCGGGGATGTTGACATGTCTCACCTGAGCTCTTGCTTTGATTGAGACTGTCACTATTTTTTTGTTTCTTGTTGTCTCCCCAATCACCAAGGGTGACAGCCTGCACAATGAACTCTTGTTGTTCTTCCAGCAGCGCCCTCTTCCTAAGAGTATATCTTGATCCGAAAATAAAAAAGCAGAACTTGGCTTGCCTCAATCCTCAAGCTTGATTGGCTAACCCGGTTCGGTACGGTCATCAATTCACAGGTATTTTATCAAACACTTACTAAACATTGTAAAAATTAAAATACAAGAGTATTGTTTTGTATTAACACTTGCTTAACAACAATATCAAAATAATCAAGTCATCGAAGTAGTTTGATCTGAGTTTAATTCAAGTTAAGATTCGAGTCAAGTCAAGCTTGAACTAAGTTCAAAATTTTTTCAAACTCAAAAAATCAGCTCGATCCGAGTTGAATCAGGCTTTTTTGAGCCGAGCTAAGCGAGCTAACCGGGCTAACTTTTACCATACAGCCGTGCTTATCTACACATTCATCCAATTTTTTTTTACTATCATTTAGAGTATAAGCTAAAAAAATAAGATCCAAAGCTCAAGCATACTATAAAATTGAGATTAAACTCTTAGTTTTAAAAAATCCTCAGGGGCCATGGAGCTTAGAAAACTTCTTACGGGCCACAGTAGTTTTGGATGGAGCTGATATTTATGTTTTCTCTTCATCCCGGTCTAACCTAACTTCATGAATAGGTTGGATGACAAATAAATATAAGGGTGAGCCCTATAGAAGTTTAATGGTGAGAATCATTATCACTGCTGCTTCCTTTGGTGTGGTCCACTTGAGTCTGGAATCTATCTTATTTTTGGGCTTGTACCTTATGATGATACGACAAAATGGATGGATGGTGTGGATAAGACCCATACATCACGACGGTGGCCACTCAAAGCTCTACCTATTCCCAGCTGGAGACGTGCGGGGTAGGACGCAATCCCCGTCCGTGCAGTACCGCCGGTTTGTGTATTTTATGCAAACTTTAAATTAATAAGCGATGGGATGCCCCTTGGTCAAGACCGCTCATCAATTAAGTGGGCCCCACTATAGGAACCCATTCACAACCAAAAAAAAATCCAAATTGACGTCGAATTCCACTACCGCGACTTTGGTAAATGGATCCGGTGCACGGTCAGACCAAAGTAATGTCACATGGGAACCTTGACCCCACAATCTGAAATTCAAGGCCTGGTATCTGGCTATGTCTAAAAGCCCACCCATCCTATTTACAGTTTTCAGGGCATTTTTACAACTTTACTGGTTTGTTTAGAATGTATAGCAAGCAAATGATCAGACTAGCATGGGTTGTAGACCATAGTAGAAGCACCTCAGAGTACACCATGCGCCTGTGCGGGCTCATAGGCATGATTGCGTCACTTGGCTCAAGGAGGGCCATTTTGACCCATTATCTCGAGTGAGCCTAATAAGCCAAAGCATTTTTAACAGTATCGGCAGCTGTTGAGCGTTGCATGCAGCGTGTTTGTGGTGTTGCTTTAACCCGATGAATTATTAGTCCGTACATGATTGATTTGATGAGATACACCGTTGACCACAGCTGCCTAAAATATCTTCAAGATTGAAGATCCTGACCCTTCAATCGAAGAAACGGTTAAGAAGTCTTCCCATTTTAAACACGAAAAACTCTCCTAGTCCAACAGACAGTACGACTTTATTAATACGGGATAAATTAATTTTACCCCTGATAAAAAAATGGGAAGGGAAGTAACAAATGTGGCAGCTTAGGTAGGTCCCACCAAGGTGTTTATGTGAAATCTAACCCATCCAAAGTGTGTCATGTTATGCCCAAGGTCAAAATACCAGCTCCACGTGTGTTTCAAGTAGATCATATGATTGGAAAACATGTACATGTCAACTCTCATCATTCAAAATATAAACCTTAGTGTAGCCCACCTAAATCACATATACATCTGATTTTTAGGCTCAAGTCCATATTAGTGTGGCATCTAATGGTTTGGAGTGGATTTGATATAATTACTATGGAAAGCCGTGTAAGAATTAAGAGTGGGAGCATCTGTCTCAACTATTTTCCTTTGTGTAGCTCACATTTTTTTTTTTTTTTGGGTTAGCTTGTTAGTACACTCAGTACACACACTCCATGTTAGCCACCCCCACTAGGGATCGATACCATGACCTCAAGTGTTGAAACGAGGTATCTCCACCTAGTCTGCCAGTTGAGCTATGGATCTAGGTGTAGCTCACTTAAATCACAAGCCAACCTGATTTTTTTCACTTAAGCCTAAGGTGGATTTACTTATCTCTTATTCGGAGTCAATCTCACAAACCCACCATGGTGGGTAAGGGTGCACATAGGTCACCCAAGCCTTAAAAAAGAGGACTCGGATTGTGTTACCTAGCACACAACAGTGACACTGGTTTTATGTGCAGCTGGAAAAGCTTTATGGGCACCCACCATGATGTATGTATTTTATCCATATGTCCATATATCTTTTTAGGTTATTATAGGGCATGAGCCAAAAAATAAGTAAGATTCAAATCTCAACGGACCAGATTCAAATCTTGACCATACCATAGGAAACATTAGTAATTGATTGTCTATTATTAAAAACATTTTTAGGCTCTGCTGTAATGTTTATTTGCCATCCAACATGTTGATTAGGTCACACATAGGGAAAACACAAATATTAAATTGATCCAAAACTTTTGTAAACTCGGAGCATTTAATTATTACTGTTTTTTTACAATGTGGTTCACCTGAGATTTAGATTTGCCTGATTTATTATTATTATTATTGTTATTATTTGTCTCATCCTCCTAAATGAGGATGGATGGCATGGATAAAATGTATATATCATAGTGGGGCCGTGCTACACCGTAATCCGAGTACAGCCTCAAAACTGCCGAGACATCTCTTTACGTACACGTGGCAGGTTGTGCCAATGGGGTAAACAAGGATGTAGGGCTGTCAATGGGCCAGGCTTGGGCCTATCAAAATTAAAATTTTAAAAAAGACATGCCCAATATATCTCAGCCAGAGAAAGTCCAAAATGTTAGCCTCAGCCCGTTTACAGGCCTACAAGGACGACGGGAGCGGGTCCGTGTCACCTGTTAACAGCTTAGTGGGTGTTACCCTCACCGTGGGCCTACCTCCATTCATTTCTCCAGCTTATTTTAGGACACCGTTTGGTGGATCACACCACAGGAAACAATGGTGATGGAGTGCTTCAACATTAAAAATTCTAAAGAGCTCGTCATAAGGTTTTTGTAGTGTTTATTTGCAATCCATCTTATTGATAATGTCAAGAAGATTTGGATGAAGGGAAATAGAAAGATTAGATTGATTCAAAGCTTTTATACCCAAAAAAGTTTTTAATATCTATTCATCACTGTTTCTATTGGTAAAGTATGCCTGAGATTTGGATCTTCTTATGATTTGGGATCGTGTCCTAAAATGTGATAGAAAAAGAGATGGACAAAGTGAATATACAAAAAAATACATTAAGGTGGGCCTCACACACTTAGGGTAACACCCACTAAGGTGTTATCTGGGTAACAGCTAATCCGCTGCCAACTAGGACAAAGCTAATTTCCTGCCAAAGCCTTTGTCCGGAAGTTCCTGCCCTGGGATAAATTCACCCAGTCTATCGGATTTACGAGCTCATTTTAGTCTATACTACCAAAAATGAGGCTGATCCAAAACTCAAGTGGGCCATACCAGAGGAAACAGTGTGGATTCAAATGCCTACGGTTGAAACCTTCCTCGACTACACCTTGATGTTTAAATGCCATCCAACCGTTTAAAAGGTCATTCCCACTGGGATGATGTGAAAACACAAAAATCTTAACCTGCTACATAACTTGTGGCCGTTAGAATGTTTTAACTGTGATCATTAAATCCTCACTGTTTCCACTGGTCTAGCCCTCTTGAGTTTTGGATATCTCTCATTTTTTGTTGCATGTCCTGATCAATGAGCTCACAGAATGGATGGACCCGGTGAATTTCTCACAAATATAACTGTGGCCCCACCTAGCATCCCAGCGCAATGCCAATGGGTTCGGCAGGAAATCCCTGTTCCATTTATTACTAGGTTATATAGAGCCAAAGGTCACAACAACAAGCCCAGCCTCACCTAAACAATAAAGGCAAGCAAACTATAGGAAATAAAAACATCTACACCAAAGCAAATACCTCAATGCTATCCACTCTCCCATCCTAATGAGCCCCATTCCATCGTATATGGGTCGGGCATTTAAACTTGCTAGAAATCTTGCCGAGTGAATCATCGAGTTGGGTAAGTCACGATAGATCCAAAGTAATGAAGGGGTTAGATTTTACACAGGCATATGTGTAAATAGATAGATTATGTAGAAATTATATTTTTTGATTACACACTGGATTACAAGTTCCATCTATTATATGTAGAAATCTTAGATAAAATCGTAAGTTACAAATTCAACTAATCGAACATGGAAGGTTGCAGGCCGACAATTTTAATACGCCAATGAAAATTTACTTAAAGAGAACAACATTGTCTATAATCATTACAATTACATTCTCCACTCACACCCTTAGCTTTGTAAATTTAAATTTCAGTTTTACCATGTATATGTGGTGGATCCCTTTTTCTATTAGGGCGTGTTTGGATTCACGTTTTGGGTGTATTGCATTGTATTCCGGTACTATTCATGTATACGTTGGATGATTTTCAGAATACATCCATCAAAAACATGCTACTAACCAATGTTTGGATAAGAGGTATTGTCCTAGCACGTATACAGCTTCTTGTACAGATCACTGTTTGGAAATGACGAATAAGGGCCACACATTGTATAGAGATCTGAGAGGCTTCAAAGCTCATGCACAAGCTGTAGCCACATGTATTCTTCATCTCTGCCATTCACTCGTTAGGAAAACAAATAAATCAAAATCAAAATTTGTAAGTTTTCATCTCAACCCCCTCTCTCTCTCTCTCTCTCTCTCTCTCTCTCTCTCTCTCTCTTTAATTTCTTCATAAAAAAGAAAGGAAAAAAAAGGAAGAAGAGGATGTTCTGTTTCCTTCATTATAGGAAGCTCATCCAAATCAACATCCAAACACTCCAAATCCAATCCCTACAAAACCCATTTCTAAAATCCCATTCCCAAACAAGCCCGCCTTCTATTTTCCTACAATACCCGAAAAATTCATGTCATCTCTCATCAGAAAAGGCTCTAACAGTCACCAAAATGCTAAAACACACCCCCAAGAACCCAGATTATGTCCTCACCTTCTTCAAATCTCATGGGTTCTCAGATGCATTTTTATGCCATTGAGAATGACAAATCTCAATCTGTAACAGTTCAAGAAAGCACAAAGGTGGGTTTCCCTAAATCTTTCATGATGATTGGACCTACTCAAAGTTTATTTTTATGCCATTGATTAGATTGATAAGATCAGCTGACAGATGTGATTTTGCATCTCTCTCTCTCTCTCTCTCTTTCTATCCATCCATGGCCATTAGATCCAATGGCAGAAGCCTCTCCAATTCAATCTCCTCACCAGTGACAGTTCTGGCGATGCTACAACCTTCATCCACGGTACAATCTCCGATTTGGCCCATAACGATGCCACATCATAGGATCCTCCACTTCTATCCATTCACAAACGCCGACGTCGGCGGAACAAAGGATCGAAGAAGACGTCGCTCGCTTCCATCTCCTATAGATCGTAATGGCCCTCACGTGGATGGATTTGAATCTTATTACAATGGACGAAACACTTGCGATCCTCTGATTTCAGGAACTGGAACGGCCGTCAAAAGAGTAGTTAGTATATTACAGGTTATGGTTTTCAATGCAGAGAGGTTCTGTGATCTTACGGAGGCATTTGGGTGTATGAAGAAGGGTTCGGATGTATTACGCCCAAGAGTACAATCGATGCAGTTTTTTAACTTCACGCTGTATTCGCGCGCGTGGAATACTGCGGTTGCCTACTCTAAACCAAACACTGTACATGTCACATCACACCCTTTAATACCATACAATACACCCACAAATGCGAATCCAAACACACCCTTAGTGTATATAGTGGTTCTCTTTTCTCATCTATCTACCTATGCGACATGTGTTTACCGACTTGGCCTCTAATCATGATCCTCTTCCCTACGACCAAGACGGCCATAACAATTGCTATCGGTTGTCGGTCTTTACAATCAATTTTGTCGTTTTAATGGCCATTTTTACTGTTTTAACAACTATAAAAATTTTCTTCTTAATTTTAATTGAGATAGTATTGTCATGTGACATCTTCTTAGTTGTATGATATGATAGTGCCAAATCGAGTGTAAATAGGTCCGACTTAATAGCTGAATGTCACATGCACAATATGGTGGGACCCACCAAGCTTGGATGTTGTACTCGGTGCATTCAACAAGTGTCGTATGGGACTGCAGTCAATAAGGAGAGTGGAGTAGGAGAATGGATGTAAGAAGTACATCAATTTGGTAGAGATGGAAATTTTGTTCATCCAAAGTTATCTAAAACCATTTTCAATAGTTTAAAGCCTTTGTTGTTAACATGTCTTAAATCTGCAAAGTTCGACTAGTCTTGGGAAAGTTAGGCTCAAAGTCCAGCAAGGAATTCCCGAGGTCTTCGACCAGTTGAAGCCCTGCTTCGACTAGCCGAAGGTCTGCTTCGACTAGCCGAAGGTTACGGTGACAACATACGGACTGTGTAAATTTTAGGCGGTTTTCAGACTATTCCAAAGTCGGTGCGTAAATGGAGTTTCCTAAACTATAAATAGGAGTCCCTATGGCTATTCTAAAACATTATAAGGGCTTTCTAAAGGTATTCCAAGGATTTCTAAAAGGGTTCTAGGGTTTGCAAAGGGGATAGCAAGGGTGAAATTTGAGGTTATTCTAATCGGGTAAGTCCTTTCTCTTCTTAATTTATGCTTTCATAGTGGATTGTTCGTCGCTTTGTGTTGTGGTTTTCTTTTTCCGAAAGGGTTTTCCATGTTAAATCTTTGTGTTCTCTTCTGTTTGCTTGGTATCATTGGATTGCTATCCTAGATCCATCTCTGTGTGATTACGCAGCCCAAATCCCAACAAGTGGTATCAAAGCAAATCGTTGGGGCACAGATTTGAATCTGCAGGGGTAACATCAATGGGAAACGTCAAGTTTGATATTGAAAAGTACTTAGGCAAAAATAATGTTAAGTTATGAAAGATTAAGATGATTAGTCTATTAACCAAGCAAGACAAAGCTAAAGCTCTTAAGGAGCGAAAATTGACTATAAAAGATGAAGAATGGGAGACTCTTGATAGTAATACTTTAGCCCCCATCCATTTGTCTTTCAAGGATGAGGTTCTCTATAATGTCATGAGGGAGAAAACTGCAGCTAAGTTATGGGCGAATTTAGAGGATGTCGATGCGAAAAAATTCTTTAAAAATCGCCTAAATTTGAAGCTACGGTGGTATAACTTTAGGATGACAGAGGGTGAAGATCTGGAGGCCCACATCAGCAACTTTAATAAATTGTTGTGCAAATTAATGGATATGGAGGAAGTGATTAAAGATGAGGAACAAGCATGTATGTTGTTGAATTCTCTTCCGTCATCGTATAAGTCATTCAAGGACACGATGTGTACCGCAAATAAAACCTCTGTCGATGCCGTTATCTCAGCCCTTCAAGGGAAGGCTATGAGAAAGCTTAACGGCGACATAGAGACATCTTCCGATGTACCGATTACGAGGGGCATGAATTCTTAAGAAGGTATAAGATCTTCAAGCTCTAGATCCAAATCTAAGGGCAAGGGCAAATGAAAGTTAAAGTGTTGGAACTGTGAGATGGAAGGACATATGAAGAAGGATTGTGAAAATCCAAAATTTAAGAGAAAAGAATCTAAGGCTTCATACAGGGAAGCCAACGGTGCCATGTCAGATGGATCGAGTGGATGTGATGGTGATGTCTTGTCTGTGTCTACGATTAGACCCCATACGATGATCATAAGAGTAAGTAGATTCTAGACACAGGGACATCTTTTCATATAACTCCTCATCGGAGTTGGTTATCCAGCTATAGGGAGTGTGATTGTGGACAAGTATTTATGGATAATGATAGTGCCTATAATGTTGGTACGATGTGTGTCAAGATGTTTGAAGGGATAGAGTGTACCCTGACTGCGGTGAGACATGTTCTTGACATGAAGAAAAGCTTGATTTCTCTTGGTGCACTCGAGGCTATATAGTGCAGGTTCACAGATATTGATGGTGTCCTTAAAGTATCTAAGGGGGCACAGGTAATCATGAAAGCGCAACTACTCAATAATATTTATAGGTTTATCGGGAGCACTTCAAAACGTGGAGCCGTAGTGGCTGTAACGGATTCCACCTCTACACGTGTGTGGCATACTGGGCATGACCACATGAGTGGGCAGAACAGGAAGGATGTGACGCGTGGATAGAGATACGAAACAGGTGGAGCAGCCACCTGTGAGAATAATCACACAACATAATCTTAGGATATGACAAGGTACATGGACAACTCCAATATCGCACATGCTCTCATTACAGGCGAGGGGGATCCATTTATTATTTAGATGGCTCCAAGCGAGCCTGGTGCTAAGAAGTAGAAGGTGACTATGGACGATGTGATGGACTCGTTGTACTAAATCGACATATGAGAGCTGGTGGAGCTTCCAGTGGGTCGGAAAGCAGTTAGATGCAGTGGATCTTCAAAAGGATACAACATAGATACGAAACGAGGCTAGTAGCGAAGTGTCATGCTCAAAAAGAAGTGATCGACTTCTCAGAGATATTCGCGCTGACGGTATAACAGGTGTTTATTAGATTTATATTGACGTTGGTTGCCCAATGCGATCTTAAGCTGGAATAGATGGATGAAGAAACTGCACTTCTGCATGGGAAAGTGGAAGAGCGGTTCTTCACGAAGCAACCAGAGCGGTTCGAAGTTTAAAGGGGTTAAGAAAAAAGTTTGCAGGAGGTCGTTACATGACCTGTCGCCTAGGCGGTGGTATAAAATTTGATTCCTTCATGGTGAGTCAGAAATTTTTTAGGAGTGAATATGATCACTGTGTCAATTGCAAGTCACTAAGTGATGGCACGTTCATCATACTAGAATTGTATGTTGATGACATGTAAATCGTCAATCATGACATGTCTGAAATCAATGTACTAGAGACTCGGCTAAGTGGAACATTCAAGATGAAGGATCTGGGGGCTGCAAAGAAGGTTCTCGATGGTGATACATATAGAGACTGGAAGAAGAGTAGGCTTTGGTTATCTAAGGCAGAATACCTTGAGTAGGTATTGATTAAGTATGTGATAGAACAGGTAAAGTCGGTGAGCGTTCCCTACACGACTCACTTCAAGTTTTCCTCAGGACATGTCCCAATACAGATGAGGAAAAGCAGGATACGTCTCGTGAGCCTTATTTGAATACGGTTGGTAGTACATGCCATGGTCTGTATTCGACTGGTTATTTTACAAACTGTCGGTGTTGTGAGTAAATACCCTGCAAACAACATTGGGTGGCAATGAGATGGTTACTTCGATACATTCGAGTTACGAATGACTCGTCTTTCCTTCTAAGAAGACATGAGCAAAGGTGGTTGAGTATGTGTATTCAGATCTGGCAAACATGCTCACTATGGTCATTCCTTCAGATAAGTACAAGTTTTGTGCGACTTCTCTGGGCTTGGTGATGGCGTAAAAGAAGGACGAAGTATGCACGAGAAGCCTTGATTGAAGCTATGATGCGATGCAGAGATAAGAAAAGAGATCAAGAAGATACATGTTTGAAGATTGAAGACATGGTGGAGATCGTTGTTAACATATGTCTTAAATCTGTAAAGTTCAACTAGTCTTAAGAAAATTTGACTCGAAGTCCAACAAGGAATTCTTGAGGTCTTCGACTAATTGAAGGACGGGTTCAACTAGTCGAAGGTCAAGTAGACAACACACGGACTATGTAAATTTGAGGCGGTTTCCGGACTATTCCAAAGTCGGTGCGTAAGTGGGGTTTTCTAAACTATAAATAGGAGTCCCTAGAGCTATACTAAAACATTCTAAGGGCTTTCTAAAGGTATTCCAAGGGTTTCTAAAAGGGTTCTAGGGTTTGTAAAGGGTGTAACAAGGGTGAGATTCAAGGTTGTTCGAATTGGGTAAATCCTCTCTCTTTGTAATATTTATACTTTTATAGTGGATTATTCGTCGCTTTGTGCCATAATTTTTTTCTTGAAAGGGTTTCCTATATTAAATCTTTGTGTTCTCTTATATTTGCTTGGGGTCATTGGATTGCTATCCTAGATCCATGTCTGTGTGATTCCGCAGCCCAAATCCCAGCAGCCTTTTCATGAGCTGTTCCACATAATTAAAAATGAGTTCAGCTAATTTCATTAATCTTAACTATGCAATGACGGTAACCAACAATCCCAATCTCTAACGAAATTATAACAAACTAAAATGGGATTACACATTTTTTAGCAACACACAGGCCCTAAAATTTCAAAACCGATGAAAAGAAATGACATGGGTAATCAGAAAGAAAACAAGAACATATTTAAAATTTAGTTTCTTCCGGTGAAATCGAGCCATAATACTTTTTTTTTCAATCATTTCATATGATTACATTGAATTAATATTTTACCCCTAGCCATGCACTTTAGATAATGAAACAAAAATGGCAAATATTATTAAAAAAAAAAAACACTGCATTTTCAGTGTTGCTTTCGCAGGCAAGCATCATGGTTTGCAGTGTTATCCTATGTTTGCCTTTCCGGATCATCTTTCTCGCTTACAACAGTAGCCATCCAAACAGGCGGGCCACATATGTACGAAATTAATTGATTTAGCCCCTAATAATCGGATCAGTACTCTCAAAGTATCAGTAGAAGATGAAAGAAACTGTGGAAAATTACTCCCAATGGATCATTATTCACCGTTGATCTGTGCAGATGAATGTAGAACTTGGATGGTTAATGATATATTTTCTCATTTTCGATGGCCCCATGATGTATGTGTTTTATCCATGCAGTTATCCATTTGGTCATTTCATTTTAGGGCATGATCCCAAATGGCATAGATCCCAAGCTCAAGTGGATGACACCATAGGAAACAGTGGGGAATGGCCGTTGAAAACTTCTTGGGGGCCACCAATATCATAAAGTCATCTAACTATGGATGAAGGGAAAACACAAATATCAATTGATCCGAAACTTCTTTGGCCTCCAAAAGTTTTTAACTATATATAAGCATTTAATCTCCATTGTTTCTTGAGGTGTGGTCCACTTGAACTTTGATCTACCTTATTTTTGGACTCGTGCCCTAAAACAAGCTTTACCAAAATAGATGGACAACGTAGACAGAACACATACATCAAAGTGAGGTCCAAGCTTTTTACCGGGAACCTGACTAGTGAGGGGTCACCAGCCAATCTCTGTCCCCTTTTTCATGCCGACTTGCTACTGAGACGAATGGTACTCCTTTTCATGTTCACACGGAGGGTACATAAACATATAATAAGAGGGAAGCCGTGTGGCTTCGGTGGATCTGAGAGTGGGATATAGAGCTGGGCGTTGAGTCGAGTGAGATTAAGTTAGGGTTAACCTGACTTGATCCGATTTTGAAATAGGCCTAACCAGAGCTTGACCTGACACGACATGGAATCCAGCATGCTTGACTCGATCCAAGTCTGGGTGTGGCGTGGACAAATCCGGATCAAATCCAACCCAGTCGCAAGTACCGAGTCAGGTCAGGTCTGCACCGATTCAGCTCAGATGCAATGGTCATATGTAGAGTTCAAAACCTAGATTTACATGCCAGAATCGTAGCCTCTCCATCAGCTACATTGCATCTTATATCTCAAATGTCATATCAGAAAATTTGAAAATATACATGTAGAAGTCGAGTTTCAGTTCAAGTCGAGCAAGTACCAAGATGAATTTCGGGTCGAGTTTATTCGAGTTACTAGGTGACTTGAACTTGACTCATTTTAAATTTAGATTGTACGGAGCCAACTTGATTCCGATCGACTCACCCACTCTGCTCGGATCGAGAGTCACCCCATGCCCAACTCTAGCTGAGTGTGAGGCACACCGTGATGTATGTTCCTTGCATCCATGTCATGCAACTGTTTTAATGGCTCATATTAAGGCATTATCCCAAAAATGAAGCATATCCAAATCTCAGTTGGACCGTACCACAGGAAACAGTGGTGATTGAATCCCCACCATTAAAAACTTCTTCGGAGTCACCGATACGTTTATTGCCATCCAACCCTTTGATAACGTCACAAAGGCCTGGATGAAAAGCCTATACAAATATCAGCTTGATCTAAAAGCTTTTCCTGCATGAATTTTTTAACGGTCACTCACCACCGTTTCCTGTGGTTTGGACCAACTAGAATCTGCTTCATTTTTAAATCATGCCACAAAATGAGCTGTCAAAATAGTTGGACGGCATGGATGTAAGGAACATACATCAAGGTGGGTCCCACGGGGATCCCACCGACTTCGCTGAATCAGGGGATCCACGGAAGCCGCACCGATAAACCGGAGTGAATGCGGACAACCCACCGCCCTTCGAAAGTCTGTCCCACATTATCTCTTTTGGAGCGGATTGCGTCAGACCTCGGACGGACCTTTAAGCGTCCGGTCAGATTTGTGTGGGGGCCCACCGTGATGTATCTGTTTATCCACACCGTCCATCCCTTTTGTAAGATCGTGTTAAGATATGGTCCCAAAAATAAAGCAAATCCAATGTTCTACTGGAACACACCATAGAGTAAGCTTAGATTGCATTAAACTCATATTAAATGCTCAAAACGTTAAATGAAAAATCATACTGGGTATCTTGATATGATCTGAGAAAAGGGATGTACTGCGTTGATAAACAGATACATCAAGGTGGGTCCATACAAATTTGGTCGAACGCAATCCGATTCCTTCTTTTGCGTTGGGTGTCAGATGTAAGAAAATCTATTCACGGCTCTCACGCCTACATTACTTATTTCAGGCAGCGAGATGTAAAATCTACTCCTTCCATCAGGTGAGAATCGTCATAAGCCGGAGCAAAAACTTACGTAGGCCCCGCAACGAAAACAATATGAAATTGCTCCCTAACCGCTAATTTCAGTGTGTGGCCCACTTGAGTTTTATATCAGGTGTCATTATTTTTATATTTCTCTCATCCTACTGATCAGTTAGACCACATTAAGGGCTTGTTTGGGCGGTGGGATTAAAAGGAATTACGTGGGATGGGATTCATATGGTCCTGTGCCAATTTCACTCCATTGGAAAAGCTTGGAATTACATTAAATGGAATTGCATTGGGTCCCGTGCCAGTTTCACTCAATGTTGGCAAGCTGTGTAGGTCCCACCATGATGTGTGGGCTATATCCACACCGTCCACCCATTTATCGAGATTATTTTAGAGCATTGGCAAAAAATTAGACAAATCTAAAGGTCAAGTGGACGCCACCATATATAGAAAGCAACCGGCATTGAATACTCACCGTTGAAAACTTCTTTGGGCCCACGTAGGTTTTGGATCTACCTCATAGGTTTTGGATCTACCTCATTGTTAGGCCTATGCCATAAAATGAGGTTACAAAATAAATGAAATGTTTAGATATAATTTGAAACGATGTTGGGTATATCCATTCAATGTACGACAGTATTATCAACAAAGCATGACATTAATCTTATCCATGGCAAGGGAGGACGATCCCTCCCATGGGTAATAATCCCACCGCCCAACAGGCCTTAAGAGGTTTGGAGGAAGATAACACATGATGATGGTTCCAGGACTATCAACGGTCTAGACCTGGGGTTGGGCTTAGCAGGTGGGGCCTATTCAAAACCTATGGTATCCATCTATCCAATTGTTCAATGTGGTTTGGACCCTCTAGCTGATCTTTATCCTCGGACCAAACATCAATTACAGAATCTGATGATTGGATTGGAGTTATACAATACTGTGGGCCACACGTACTGCTGTTTTATTCACCCACGGCCTATAAAAGAGGCGTTGCACTGGATTCTGATACCGCCCTCACAACATGGCACCACTCCACAATGTCAAGCTGTTGGAGGTTTCTAGAGTCTCTCCTCCGCCCAGCTCCATCACCGACGCCTCTCTCCCTATCACCTTATTCGATGTTGTTTGGCTACAATTGCCTCCGGTCCAACGCCTCTTCTTCTACCAATTCCCACAAAACCCAGATAACACAATCTCCACAACCCACTTTATAAACACTCTCCTTCCCAAATTCAAACACTCCCTTTCCCTCTCCCTCCGTCTCTTCTTCCCTCTCGCTGGTAATCTGACTCGCTCTCCCAACAATGGCGAACACGAGATTCGCTATGTCAATGGCGATTCAGTCTCATTCACCGTCGCTGAGTCAGACGCTGATTTCCACCTACTCATGGCGAATCACCCGAGAGATGTAATGGAATTACATCCACTCGTTCCTCAGTTACCCGTTTCTGACCCTCAAAATCAACCCCTGCTAGCTTTGCAAGTCACCATATTTCCCGACTCTGGCATCTGTATCGGAACCTGCATACACCACGCGGTGGCAGATGGGAGCAGCTCCATGCATTTCATGAAATCTTGGGCGTCGATTTGCCAGTCCGGAGACGAGTCTTTAATCAGGTCGAGGCCGTTCTACGACAGGTCCGTGGCTGCATATCTCGACGGGCTCAAGAGACTAATGTTAGACCAGATTGCTAATATCAAACTCGACCAGGTCTCAGATAGCTTGAAGGCTCGAGCAACCCCAGTTCTAGCCACTTTCATCATCGGTCGAGCAGACATCGAGACGCTAAGGCGACGGATCTTAGCCCGACGGTGCGACGCCAGCCAGAAACCGATACATTGCTCATCGTTCGTGCTAACATGCGCATACGTGTGGGTTTGCTTGATCAGGTCACGTGGAGATGACGTCAGGGACAAAAACGTCCATTTCTCCTTTCCGGTGGACTGCCGGGCTCGGCTGGTACCGCCGATACCCGCTACGTATTTCGGGAACTGTATCGGTTGTTGTACATGCCACGCGAAGGGGAACGACTTAGCGACGGAAGACGGTGTGGGACCCGCGTCGGAGGCCATCGGGAGAGCAATCCAAGCGTTGGATGGCGGGGTCTTGAATGGCGTGGAGACTTGGATACCGGAATTTGTTTCTACGGCAGCTTCAGGGGAGCGGATCGTAACGGTTGCTGGGTCGCCCAAGTTTCGGGTCTATGATACGGATTTCGGGTGGGGAAGGCCTGTAAAGGTGGAAGTGTTTTCGATTCAAGAAGCAGGCGCTATATCGGTTGCGGAGAGTAGAGATGAAGAGGGAGGAATCGAAGTTGGGGTGTCGCTGCCAGAAGTCGAAATGGACCGATTTGCTTCTCTGTTTGTGGAAGGTCTGAAGAATCTCCGTAGCTGAGGTCGAAATCAACGGTCCAGATTCGTCCTTGAGGCTTAGTATTTGGGATTTTAGGTTATTCGAAATAATACTAGAGGATGGACGGTTCTGATTCTGGTATTTCTCTGCATGCTTGACGAACTTGAGCAGATAAGTAGCAAGATTTAGATCTACCATATTTTTAGGTTCAACCCCTAATGGACGGCGTGGATAAAGCACCGGCCACCATCCACCTGGCTGGTGGCAGCGTCACTGGCCAAACCGCGTCCGTTTCTATCATGTTCCTGTAGAATGTGCTTATTTTCTGACGACGGTTTCTCTGCAGCTTCCTGCGAAGTACCTACACGTAAAGGCTATTCACGTGAGCGGATTAGGTGTTACCCGGGTAACACCGTCGTGAATGCTACCCTGACCGGGTTCACCCGTTTTTAAAGTTTATTTTAAGACGTGTTTACAAAAATTAAGGATATCCAAATCTCAAGTGGACCACACTACAGGAAATAGTGGTGATAGAACGTCCACCATTAAAAACTTCCTAGGGCACCCGTTTTTAAAGTTTATTTTAAGACGTGTTTACAAAAATTAAGGATATCCAAATCTCAAGTGGACCACACTACAGGAAATAGTGGTGATAGAACGTCCACCATTAAAAACTTCCTAGGGCTTACTGTAATGTTTGTTATCCATCCAACCCGTGTATAATGTGAAACAGACCTGGATGGATTTAAAATACAAATATTGGCTTGATCCAAAACTTGTGGCCCGAAAAAGAGTTTTTAATAGTCATTCACCACTGTTTCTATTGGCGTGACCCACCTGAAATTTATATCTTCTTAATTTTTGGGATCACGTACTAAAATGAGTTTTTAAAACGTATGGACGGCGTGGATATGTAAAAATTTCATGTAGACGGGCCCCACACGGTGAGGGTAATACCCTCTAAGGTGTTAGAGGGTATTACCCGGTATTCGCATGCTTGTTCATCTGCCTGCTCACCTGCTTTTGCATTACTGCCGGCTTGTGTATTTCATGCAATCGTTGATTTATTGATGACGGGATGCCCCATCGATGAAGTCCGCTCATTCATTAGGTGGGCCACAATGTAAGGAACCATGCATAACCACCTAAGAAAATTCAAATTAACGTGATGGTTGAGACAGCTTGATTTTCGGGATGTTCAAATTCCACTGCCGTGACTTCGGTGGACGGGTTGGATGCATACACACACTTGGGTTGCATGAAATATCAGGCACTGTTTGGGCTGGATATCAGGCCCATGAGCTTGATCTGGATCCAAAACTCAAGGCCATTGCTTAACTCGCCGGTCTCCGGCTGTCTAAAAGCCCATTTGTCGAACATCCTATTTACACTGTTCATGGCATTTTTCACAACTTTATGTGGTTTGTTGGCAGATTTTTTTTTTACACACCCACTTACACCATATGGACACTCAATCCCATGATCTCAGGGTTGAAACAGAGTCTGTCTACCTTGAACCATGGAGCCAGACCTGTTTTGTTGGTAAATGTATAGCATGCAAATGATCAGACTAGCATGGGTTATGGACCATAATACAAGCACATCAGAGTACATAGTGCACCTGGCCCGGCTCATAGGCATGATCTCCTCAGACCTGGCTCAAGTAGGGCCATTTTTGACCCATTATGTCCTAAACGAGTTCATTCATTTCAAGGGATAAGCCAAAGCACCGGTGCGGAGACTGACAAGCATGATTGATCAGAAATGCAGACTCAAGGAAGGTTTAAAGTATTGTCTGAAACTGGTATACATTGCCTGATATATACTGGCATTGCCCATGAATGATATGGATGTATCAGCCCTGCATTGGCCCCATACAGCCTGATTTGTATGCATGTACACTACGTTTCAGTCATTGCTTACTAGCAATTTAGAAAGCCTAACACTCGACCAGCTCATACGCATGATCTTAGCGGGCTTTGCACTTTCCCCACTTTGACCCATAAATGGATTTCCACTGACCCATGGTTCAGCGGTAGATAGGGTATGTTTTAACGTTGAGGTCATGGGTTTGAGTCCGCACGAGAGGGTGTGTGTGCAGACTTCAAAAAACAATCATCTTCATTTTCGCCAAGCAATGATTGTCCAGAACTGAAGTCTCACAAGGGATTTAGCAAATCTAGGACCACATGTGCTCAACTTAATATCTATGCCCATTATTACAGTTAAGCTGATGAGGATCTTGATGAATGGCTCAGTGATAGATGATCTGCGTTTTAACACTTAAGTATAAAAATTAGAAGGAAAAAAAAAAAAAAAAAACTGATGAAAGTTTTCATACCAACAAATAAGTTACTTTTTAACTTATACTAAGTAATTAAGTTACTGTTTTGCACTCAAGTATTAGCAAATCCAATCACAAGGGGGATAGGAACTCCTTTCTAGAGAGTATTACCCTTTAGGCCTTGGGTATGGATAACAAGATACCAAAGGACAATGTAGAATTGAGATTGTCAAATGGATTAAACCATTCATGGGATGTAATGTATTTATGTGGAATTGTCGAAGAACCTTGTTGTACATTGGATATGGAGATATGAAGAACTATACTTGTTGTGCCGCTGTTGATGTGTTGGATTGAGGACCCAGCCCTGTTAATATAGGTTAGTGGGGTGAGGAGTTTGAAACCTATCAAAACTTCTCTCCAAAAGGCTCCACATGCATTGCTAGTCCTAGATCCACTAAAACATGTGTACCACGGTTGCAGCACTCCACCCCTCATATATGAATGTATCTCAACTTAGTGGGGGCCCACTGGTGGTACACCTGATCACATTATCCAACCCTTAGAACAATCCAGACCATTGATCAATAAGGCCCACCTTATAGGATTTTTACATGGGATGCCTCGGCGAAATTTGGAACCGCATATTTGTAGGATATATAATATATACATGCAAAGTTAAGCAAAAATAATAAAAGAAAACGAAAGAAATTCAAAAAAAAAAAAAAAAAAAAAAAAAAAAAGCAAAAACAAAAGAAGAAAAAAGCATGCAAAGTTTGGCCTGGTCAGACTAAAATGACTTAGAGCCAGAGCTTGACACAAAACCTGACTAGGTCATGCATGAGAGGCCCATGGACGGCTCATGGGCCAACTTTGGTATTTCGAAGCCCAAGCCAAAGCCAGTCATGCTCGTTGGGTCAGGTGGGCCACCTGGCCCTTTACCACCCTTATATGCCATGCAAGAACATGACCGATGGAATGTCAAATCCATCTGAGGCCTTATTTTTTTGTAGCCATTCGAATTGATTAACAGAAGTGGATATTTAGAATATAAGTAATCCACGATGGGATTAGATCTTATTTTGTACAAATGATCTTGGCGCCGTGTGTATTAGAGGCCATTGATCAAATGGTCCAGATCATCGGACCATACTAAAATTTGCATGGCTGCGCATGCAATGTGTGTTGGACCTAATGGACGGTCTCAATCGATCCATTGGATTGTTTAAGTGTGCGAATATAACTAAAAGGAATATAACTTATAGTGCTCGGATGCATCTCTCTATAATTTGCACCCAGATAGTTGGGAATGTAACAGGGAATTATACAATGACTAGAGCTCTACAGGAGTCGAGTTAGCTCGGTCAGCTCGTTCAACTCACCTTGGCTGGAAATTGAATTCCAGTTGAGTGGAGCTAGTTTTTTTAAGCTCTAAAAAAATTCGAGCCGAGTTCAAGATTGCCTGAACTCGACTTGACTCGGCTCAAACCCTTATTTGAATCGACTAGCTAACTTGATTAATTTGATCTTGATGTTGCTCACCGAGTGTTTGATGAAATGCCTCAACAAAGTATTGTTTCTTGGACTGCTTTCGTATCAGGGTATTCTCGAAATAAGCATTCGAGGGAAGATTGAATAAACAAATTTCCACGAAAAAAAACTTTACATTGTAGAACTAGCCTCATATCTTGATTTTGATATTGCTCACTGAGTGTTTGATGAAATGCCTACAAATCACTTTTACTAATTTGCATTTGAAGTGTGAGAGAATGAAGATTTAATTTATATACTTCAGAAAATGTCGCACAAGCTCAAACTCAACTTAAGTTGGCCCGAGCTATTGACCGAGCTAAGTTGACTTGGCCAGTCAAGCTCGAGGACCGAGCCGAGCTGAGTTCAAGCCGGGGTTGGCTGTTGGCCGAGCCAAGCTGAGCTGTGCCTAGTTCGACTCAGTTCAACTGGCATACGTCTCTAATTGTGGCCCCATAGTTTGGTGATCTAGATCGTTGATATGATGGGACCCACCTTGGATGGACAATGTTCTACCAAAAAAGTTTTAACCTTCAATCTTTGGCTTAAAAACAAATGCCAAAGAAAAGAAATGCATCAACGTCAACACTCAATGAATTAGATGAATGATCGTGTGCAAATGAAAGAAGGACAAAGATTAGATGGCTAAGATATTCCGATATCTAACACTTGGGAGCCATTATTCATTTAAGATAGCAACCATCTGGTCAAAGATTTGGATTACTGAACCACAAGCCCACTTGTAGAAAGTATTCCAAGAGTACAAATTTTTTTCTTGGATATATGTGGATACCCTATGCCACCTCAAACAAGAATGAACTAATCTTCGCACTTTAACAAAATCACCCTAACCAACTCTTTGAACCATTGAAAATTTAATTGATCAAAAGGGGTAGGATTCTTGAGACGTTATAACCGATGGACCTGATTGGTGGACAACTTCCTCGAGCAAATTTAATTGATGCAGCTACTATCGGCTTTCTGAACTGAAGCTTGGACCGGTCTTCTTGTCAATCTCATTCATCCCTGATGAGCTTTCGTTCAACTTCACCAAGCCGAACCACTGCTTGGGCCCACTCTAAGCCAAGCTAGGCTGATCAGAGTCTTTCAGGACAGTCCTTATGAGGTACATAGGTGGAAGCTCTGGGACGTGTGCTACAAATGGCTGCGCCCCGAGCTCTAACATTTCTGGATGAGATGGTGTGGGAGTGTATGCTAGTCAGCCCCGACCAACCTTGAGAGTGGTCAGATCGTATTTTGCCCATAGCAAATACTATTTTGATTTGTGTATTAAAACTGAAGTTTTGGATTCGAGCATCCATGTGTCAGTGTGTTGGGGGTTAAGCAGCAGTTGAGTGTGCATTATTACCGGATGGTGGGACCAAAATTCAGGACCATAAGATCAATGATTTTAAACGTTGGGTTGAACTTGTATGCATTCAAAGTCCCCAAAAGGATCATATGATTCGGAGAAACTCCGATGCACTCAGAGCATGATAAGTTATTGTGCTCTTGTTTACATCTTGTGACGTGGACGCTATGGTAGATCAATGTAAGCTGTCCATTAGAAGGGCTGCCATTAGGGGTGGCAATGAGCAGGGTTTGACCTGGGCTCAGCCCGTACAAATACTTAAGTCCCAAGGCCCATGCCTGAGCCTGAAAATTTTGTTGGGGACAGGTTCAAACCGATCTGTACCGATAGGACCTGAAGATTTATAAAATCATATTTCCTAATTGAATTTCTCTAATGGACCCACTATTCAAATGGGTCCACAAATGCACATATATAGAAACAACATTTTAGAAGAATGAAACCGGCCGTCTACATTTAAGATGGATGGGATGCCTCAGCAAGGATTGGAACCGCATATTTGTAGGATGTTCTATGCGCTTGAGCTCATGGGGACTTACCATGAGGTCGAGCAGTGTGGGCCCAACCGTGATAAGTGTCGAACATCAACACCGTGCATTTGATGGGTCCCCTTTAAATGATGGGATATCCCAAAAATCAGCTTTATACCAAACTCAGGTGAGCCATACCATCTAAAATCATGTGAAGACATGCCTAAAATATATAAAATCACTTGGAGGGGCCCACCTAAATTTTGGATGCATCTGAAACTTGTTTTGACCACTCATCCAAGAGGGACATACATGATGGATGGGCTGGATTTGTGAACCACACCTTGGTGGGCCTAACAAATGATTATGAATGTTTTAATGGGAGAATAACCCCTCTCAACTTTGTACATGGTGTGGCCCACAAAAGTCATGGATTGACTTGATTTTTAAACCTGAGGCCCACCATGGAATGGTGCATCTGACTGATGGGGTAGATGTTTGACACACATCATGGTGGGCCAACACAGCCTGGCCTCATAGAACCATTTCTCTCACACACACTCTCACACACACACACACACATATTTCTCACACACACACACACACACATATTTCTCTCTCACACACACACACACACACTCACACACACTCACACACACACATCTCTCTCTCTCTCTCTCACACACAGATATATATATATATATATATATATATATATATATATATATATATATATATATATATATATATATATATATAGTTAAAAAGTAGGGGTTTCAACCGGCCGGAGTAGGGCCGGGCCAAGCTTGGCCAAGCTCAGTCAAGCTTGGCCCGCAATTTTAAAAGTAGCTCCAAATCCAGCCTAGCCATGACGGGCTAAAATAGTCCAGGCCCAGACTGTATAAACAGGGCCCGTACGAGCCTGAGCTCGGAAAGGTGCATGGAGGGATATTTCTTGCCAACAGGTACACTGTGGGGCCATGGTGAGGTATATATCTCAACCATTCCATCCATCCATTTTTTTCAGAGACTTTAAGAGCACACTACAAAAAATGAAGTATGTCCAAAGTTCAAGTGGACCACACCAGAGCAAAAGGCGGGAATTGAATTCGTATAGTGAATAATTATTGAGGGCCAAAGAATTTTTGTATCAAGCTGATAATTATTTCTTCACTTCATCCATGCATGTGTGACCTTATGAACAGTTTGGATGATAACTAAACATCTTTGTGGGCCCTCAACTATCCACACTGTTCCTTGTGGTACGGTCCCGTTGAAATTTGGATATGCTTCAACCCTGGGATCAGGCCCTACAAATAGCTGATAAAACAGATAGACGGCGTGGATAAGATACATACGGTACATTGGCCCCACAGACTTTACTCGATATGCAAATCTGTTGGTTGCACAGGATACGGAATCTGCTCCTGAGGTTAGGGTTTTGGAAAGGCTGATTCCCTTTGAAAGGAATCCAACGGCTTGCAGAGGAAGTTACCGCAGTGGGAAGTTAATTGGGACCCTCCGTAATGTTTATGTGAAATCCAACCCGTCCATCCATTTTTCCAGCTCATTATAGGAAATGAGACCAAAAATTAAGTGGATACAAAACTCAAGTGGGCCTCGCAGGTGAAAATAGTGGGGATTGAAATACCATCGTTGAAGCATTTATGTAGGCACAAAAGTTTTGTATCAAGTAAGCTTCATGCCAATGTATGACGTTATAAACAAGTTGGATGGGAGGTAAATATCACGGTTGACGTAAGAAGGTTTCAACCGTAGTCTTTTTTTTTTTTTTTTTTTTTTTTTTTCCACTTTTACCCTCTTGTGCAGCCTCCGTAAGTCTTGGATCCACCTCACGGCTGCTGCTAGAGCTGGGCATCGGACCGAATCGGATCGGATTGGGTCCAATTCGAGCCGATCCGAAATTTCAATGGCCTAACCCGAATTCGATCCGATCCGGTACCGAGTCCGGGTCACCTGACTCGAACCGAACCGAAATACACTTTCTCTGATCCGATCCGGACTCGGTTTGAAAACCCGAGTCGGACCGGATTGGGAAGAGTTCGGATCAGTCTAGATTTTAAAAAAAAAAAAGAAAAAGAAAAAATAAAATAGATGGTCGAATGGCGGCAAGAAGAAGTTTCCATCACGAAGATTAGGTGAGCCCCACCGTTTATCTGGTCCGGATGTCATACAGAAGCAACACATTGTGGAGAGTGCATTTTAAACAGCACAGTGGCTGGTGGTCGGTGCGATCAGAGTTCTTCAGTACAGTAGCTGGTGGTCAGCGCCATTTTCTCCTATCAGAGCTCTTGAAGCAGCTCTTCAGAAGAAAGAAATGATGATGAGGGATTTAGAAGAGGAGGAAAGGCACGTGGAGTTTATATCAAAATTCAATAGTTATACAATACTCGGCCCCTGTGCGGCTTGTACACGATCCTGTTCGAGTTCATTTTGTGCAGAGAGTGGACGCAGATTGCGTCCTACCCCTGTCCGTCTCTAGCCTCAAATGGGCAATTCTGTGGGCGTGGCCACCATTATGTATTTGTTTATCCAATCCGTCCATCTCCTTTCTTATATCATTTTAAGGCATGGTTAAAAAATTGAGGTAGATCTAACAATCAAGTGGACCACACCAAATAATAAGCTTGGTTGAATTAAATGCATTAAGATTGAAATACCAGTTGCATTAAATGCAAGAGTCATCTCTGATTTGGTTCATTTGAGCGTTGGATGTTCCTCATTTTTTTAATTTATGATTAAAATGATATGAAGAATGGATGAACGGCTTGGATAAACAGATACATCACGGTGGGCCCGCCCACAGAATCGTTCGCTCAGGGCTAGAGACGGGCAGGGGTAGGACGCAATCAATGCCTGCAGAGAGTAGCCAGATAGGGAACAGATTAGCTATTCCCCCGCCACTAGCCTCTTGGCTGACAGTCAGTGCTATGTGGGCCCCAACATGATGTATGTGTTTCATCCATGCCGTCCATCTATTTTTTTTATCATTATAGGGTATGAGACAAAAAATGAGATATATCCCGATCTCAAGTGAACCACATTACAGTAAACAGTGTTGAATGAGCGTGGACCATTAAGAACTTTTTTAAGGCAATAAAAGTTTTGGATCAAGCTGATCTTTATTTTTTCCCTTCATCTAGGTATGTATGACCTAATCAACAGATTGGATGTCAAATAAACAGTACAGTGAGCCTTAAAAGGATTTTAATGGTAGATATCCAATCATTATTGTTTTCCTGATGTGTGGTCCACATGAGACTTATATTCCTCTAATTTTTAGGATCAAGCAATAAAATATTCTGTAAAAATAGATAAACGGCATGGATGAAGCACATAAATAATGGTGGGGCCGATGGAGCACCAACCAGTGGGTTTTGCTCTTCCCCTTACACAGAGCTATTGATATTACGATGAAGTGACTCTACTAGACCGATTTCCAAGGCTGGATTTACAAAATCCATCTGCCAAGTGGTGTTTCCAAGGAGGGTTTCAAATTTCATCTCCGGTGTGAGTCCGGAACAACACCTGCCTATAATCCATGGTTAAAAAATCCTACATTCCTACTCTCTCCTAATGTCATTTACTTCCACGAGCCAAACGGCCTAAAACGTAAACAAAATCTGGTTTGAATGGTAGAAAATAAGATGAAGAAGAAGAAAAGTCAAATTATAGCTCTTCCTTCTCGAAAGCTGGAAGCCTATTTCATGTAAGTAATGTAAACCTTCATTTCCTATTTAAAATAGAACTCTTACATGAGTATATGGAGTCCGTTCTGCATATACCGGCTGAAGGGAAACGGCGTTTCATCGGCATCTCAGCCATCTATTATCTATCAACGGATACCTGTTCTTTATGCAGAAAGGGAAAAGGGAATGACTCGAATCGGATTCCGGTTCGAATCAGTCCGGATCCATTCGATCGGATTCCTGATCGAATCGTCCGGATCCACCCCGACAATCGATCCGAAATTCATTCGGATCTGGATTACCCAACCCAATCCTAACTGATCTAGGCCATCGGTTCGGGTCAGACCGGGTCGGATCGAATCTGATCGGATCGAATCCACCGAATCGGACCTGTTTTGCACAGCTCTAGCTGCTGCTAGAGAATGGGAGAAACCAGCCGGGCCTGAATTTACGGGCTATTGGATATTGCATCCAAGCCTGCCTGATTTTATAATGAGCTTGATTTTTAAGCCCGAGCCCGGCACTCAGGTTTAATGCTCTAGCTCAAGCTTGGGCTAAGGTAGGCCAGGCCAGGAAGCTGGACAGGCCGACCAGCCCAAAATACGCATCTTCTGGCTTTTCTCAATGGTTATGGTAGTTAAACTGTTGCCACGTCGATCTTCCGTATCCTTATATCTTCTTGTCCTTTTAACTGCCCTTTTCTGCTTGATCACTTTCCTCCTTTTGTACTTTTCGTTCGTGCCTCACCATCAAATGATGTGTATCATCCAGCTGCTCAATGCCAACTATCATACAGGTCAACCCCATATATATATATGAAAATCGCTCCAAATATCTCTAAAGATCTCTAGCACTTCATTGGCTATTTCAATAATGGCGAGAAATAGAGTACAACATTACTCCTCACGTCACTTTAGCTTTGGGCAAAAAGATAAAATCGATGGTGGCTCGTTGTCTGATGTAATAAATGTGACTACTCGATCAAGAAAAAACATCAATTTCGACCATCTTAGTCAAACTTAACCATCTTGGTCAAAAAACATCAAATTCGACCATATTGATCAAACTCGACTATCTTGGTCGAAAAATATTAAATTTAGCTATCTTGGTTGAACTTGACTATTTTAGTCGAAACACATCAAAGTCGACAATCTTCGTCAAATTCGACCATCTTGGTCAAAACACATCAAAGTCGACCATTTGATCGAACTCAACAATCTTAATTGAAAAATAACAAATTCAGTTGTGGCAATTGAGATTATCGGTCAATTCATTCTAAATAAGCCTTATGGTAGACCGGGGTAGTAATTCGACTAGAACTTAGCCTGCTACCTCTTTAACCAAGTGTAAAACTTGGTCGCGGTCCAAATGGTGTGGTTTGACCACATGAGGTGGCTCAAGACCAAATCGTTTGATCTCAACAGGGAGAGTAACGTTTCACACTTTCTATATTATAGCAAAATGCATGTTTCGTTGTGAAAGAGGTATTATCGATACTGCCTCCATTGGGGCCAAGCTTTCAACAGAGCTTATCTTAATAGTTTGTTAAAGCATAGTCGCCTGAGGCAAAGTTTGTTGATGCACAGTTGGTGCCTTTTCATTGAAAATGGTCATCAATCGATTCAAACTCTCAGTCTGACTAGCCATCCACCTGTTGAAGGTTTCAGCCTGAATCTGAGACTACTCAACATGAGCTTGTGACTGCTTTGTAATATGCCGAATCCCCATTTGCATATCGCGTAGCCCGGCCGACATTATCTCAAAAGGATCTGTCCCAGATGATGATGCTTGTCCTTGTTTGGAAGATTGGGTATCGGGTTTGGAAACAACTCAAGTACTGGCTGCACATGTATTTCCTCCTTTAGTGCAGGAGGTTCATTAGCACCAGATGTGTTATGACCTCTTCGGCTCATACTATACGAAACTAGTTTATCGATATGTATACTCAAATTCTCTAGTCTCATTAGGCGTGTCAAAAATTGTTTGCACTCGGTTTAATTTTGGTCATGTGTGGTGTGTGCGGGTGTGCCAGAACCAATTGTGCAACTCGATTCAAACCGAATAACTGGACTCCAAGCACCAAGATAGGCAGATACGTCATACGTGAGCGTATATGATCGAGATTGGAGAAGATTAGTCACCTATTTATCCCCTTACGATAGAATTGTACGATGATTATGTGATATTCAGAGGGTAAGGTTCTTCCTATGATGATGGGTTGTCTCTTGCCTTCGGTTCAAAAGGACTTTAATATACCAACGCAATCGAACGAAAAAAGAAAACACTTACAGTCAGTCTCAGAGAGAAACTGCAAGAAATCTTCTAAAAGATGAACTTGTAGCGAGAATAGAAATAGTCCAGCGCAAAAGCATAAACTTGGATTACAACTAAAGATTAATGCTATTGGTTTATAACTACTCCTAGGATAAAACTAACGTATGATAAGGAAATATAAAGATAATTTATTAATTTGGTTTGTTGTATTGGTATGAGACGATTCACTTTGCTGAATTTCCCACTATTTATAAATCTTTGTTGTTGCATCTCTTTAAGTGTTTCTCTTTTTTATTTCAATAGTAACGGCAGCTGAAGCACTGCCACGCCGGTCTTTCAAATCATTATGTTTATTCATATCCCTTTAACTATTCTTTTCCGCTCAACCGCTCTCTACATCTTCAACTTCTCAGTCATGCCTCGTCATTATATGCTGTGTATCATCCAACTCAACGCTAGTTGTACTTCTGTGAAAAGTATTTCAAATATCTCTAAAGATCTTTCGCACGATATGCATTTCTTGTACAATGACATGTGTCATTTCCTCATTGGTTATTTTAAAAACCGTCAGAAATATGGTATAACATTGCTCCCCACGTTTCTTCGCATTTGGGCAAAAAGGTGAAAGCGATGATGGCTAGTTGTTTAATGTAATAAATGTGACTACCCGATCAAGTAAAAACATTAAATTTAGCCATCTTAGTCGAACTCGACCATCTAGGTTGAAAAACATCAAATTCGGCCATTTTGGTATTAAAAAAAAAAAAAAAAAAAAAACCATCAAATATGACCATCTTTGTCGAACTTGATCAACTTGGTCGAAAAATATTAAATTTGGCCATCTTAGTTGAAACACATCAAAGTCAACCATTTTGGTCGAACTCGGCCATATTGGTCAAAACACATCAAATTCGACCATCTTGGCCGAATTCAACCATCTTGATAAAAAATAGCAAATTCGATCACGGCAATGGAGATTGTCAGTCAATTCATTCCGAATAAGGCTTATAATATAGACCGATATGGTAGTTCGACCAAGAATTTGGCATGCTACCTCTTAAACCAGTTGTAAAACTTGATCGTGGTCTAAATGGTGCAGTTCAGCCACAAGAGGTAGCTTAAGACCTAGTGGATATTGTTCCTCATTGTGAGGAATATTTCTAGAGAAAGGTTGTCCCTGGGTATTCCCTAATTTTTTACCTCATGAACAAAATTTATGTTCTCCCGTTCAAATCATCTAATCTTAACAGAAGGATGAACATTCCACACTTCCTTTACTAGAGTAGGATGCATGTTCCGTTGTAAAGGAGATGTTATCATTATTGGTTGTGTTGTCGTTAAGTTTTTGATAGAGCTTATCTCAACAGTTTGTTGAGGCACAGTTGGCACTCTTTCAGTGAAAATGACCATCATTCGATCCAGCTCTCAGTCTAACTAGTCATCCACCTGTTGAAGGTTTCAGCCTAAATTTGAGACTGTTCAGCTTGAGCCCGTGACTGCTGTACAATATGTCGAATTCCTATTTGCATATCGCATAGCCCGGTTGGTATTATCATTAGAGGATCTATCCAAGATGATGATGCCATGTCCTGGTTTGAAGGATTGGGTACCGGGTTCAGCAACACCTTATGCATTGGCTGCACATCCATTTCCTTTTTTTAGTGTAAGAGGTCCATTAGCACTAAAAGTGTTACGACCTCTTCTGCTCGTATTGTACAAAACTAGTGCACCGGTATGTATACTTAATTTCTTGAGTCTAACCAAGCGTACCAAGATTGTTTGCACTAGCTCGGTTTGGTTTGGGTTGTGTGTGATGTGTGCAGGCGTGTAAGAGTTGATTGTGCGGCTTGATTCAAACCAAATAACTTAACCCTAAGCACCAAGATGGGAAAATACGTTAGATGTGAGTGTATATGATCAATATTTGAGAAGATCAGTCACCTATTCAGCCCCTCGTGATGGAATTGTAATATGATCAGGCGATAGTCAAAGGGTCAGGTTTTTGCTCTAATGATGGGTTGCTTCTTGCCTTAGTCGGTCGCAAAGATCAACTGCGAGAAGCCTTTTTGAAAGATGAACTTTATTGAGAATGAAAATAGTCCTGTACAAAAACATAAACTTGGATTATAGCTAAAGATTACTACTACCGGATTATGGCTACTCTTGGGATAGAGCTAAGCTATGATAAAAAAAAAAGATAAAGATAATTTGATTGATTTGTTGGATTGATATGAAACTATGTTTTACCTAACCTCTTGCTATTTATAGATATTTGTTACAACATCTCTTCAGGTATTTCTCTGCTTTATTTCAACGGTTATGGTAGTTGAACGGTTGCCACGTCGATCTTTCAGATTATCCTATTTATTCATGTCCTTCTAACCATTCTTCTTCACTTAACCGCTTTTCGCCTCCTAAGCTTTTCAACCATACCAAGCTTGTCATCAAATGACTAATATCATCCAGCTCAATGCCAACTTTACTTTCAAAATAACGTTTCAAATAACTCCAAGTTTTTTAGTACACTATTCATTTTTATGTAATGACACGTTTACTTTTGTCATTGACTAGTACAGTGACGATAAAAAAGTTAAAAATAAAAATAAAATAATGTACAACCCCATCATAACAATATTCTCTGCTCTTGGATACCTTGGCTAATCTTTGGAATATCTTCACCCTTCGATCCATACACGTAATAAATGTTATAAAATAATAATAATAATAAAAGAAATAATAATTTTAAAAAAAAAGTCTTCCCTATTTAAATTCAGAGAACTTTTTTATAGGCATCTGTGGGCGCAACGAGGCCAATTAGATAAACTAAAAAGGATTGGAATATGTTGACCCTTCGATCAAAAGTCTATCAGAAACGTTAAAAAATCTTCTGTTTAAACACAACTTGTTTTTTAAAAGCATCCGCATGCTCAATAAGGCCATTATCTAAATTAAAATGTTTTGACATGCGCGGAATCCGATCATCAGCAGGTGTCGCCACAGTGGACCCACATGCAGAGATCGATAGATGATCAGGACCATCTAACTTAAGCTAAACAGATAACTTTTTCCGTTGTTAGATTTAGCAATTGTGGACCACTGAAAGGAAATTTAGAGGCTAAACGTTCAACTTAATAAATCAACGGTCAAGATGATTTTTTCAGCATAATTGTGGGATGAAACAACGCCCACGTGATGGACGCTTCACATTATATATCTGACCATCTCTGTATTGGGCCTCTCTAGGACGACAGGTAATGGTGATCATACAAGATGACACTTGTCCGCATGTACCATGAAACCTATCAAATAATGTCATCACCTTTCTCATCTTTTATTTTATTTTATTTTCATTTCTTTCTTCTTCTTCTTCTTCTTCCTTTAAAAAAAAAATAATAAAAAATAAATAAAAAAATTAAACAAAACAGCACGTTTTCTTCGTCATTAAAAGAAGGCTTTCTCCATCTACTAGAAATATCATAATAATTATTTCCCTTTATTATTTCCTATATTGTCCTACCACTAGAAATATCATAATAGTATGAGGTTAGGAGCGGTATGCTGACGTGGAAAAGTTATGTGGCCAACCAAGATGAGGAGCCGATTAGGTCAGACATCGACCTCATCTAGATGGTGCAACTTTTATTATAGTACCACATTGATGTATGCATTCTGTATCATATTATTCATCCGGTTTTTTTTTTTTTCAACTTATTTTAGGTCATTATCTTAAAAATGAAGCTGATCAAATTATCATGTGCACCATATCAAAGGAATTGTGGTGATAGAATGCGCTAGTATTAAAAACTTCTTATGGTGCACTTAAATGTTTCTGTAATGTTTATTTGTCATACATATTTTATTTTTATTTTATTATTATTATTATTATTTATTTTTGGGTTAGCTTGTTAGTACACACCCATGTCAGTACACACACTCCATGTTAGCCACCCCCACTAGGGATCGATACCAAGACTTCAAGTGTTGAAATGAGTTATCTCCACTCAGTCTGCCAGTTGAGCTATGGATCTGGGTGTATATTTGTCATATAATTTATTGACAAGGTCACGTGAGCCTGAATAAAGGGGAAAAAAAAAAAACAAATATCAATTTGATCCAAACTTTTTGTAGCCCATTAATAGTTAATTACCACTATTTCCTAAGATATGGTTCTTTGGATAATTTGATCCACTTTATTTTTGGGATAATGCCCTAAAACAACTTAAAAAGATGGATGGACAGCATGAATACAGAATACATACATCAAGGTGAACCCCATGTTAAGGGTTACATTGTCTTGGGTGAGTCGGGGTTCTCGCCTAACTGGTTATCATTAAAAAGAATGCTTTCTTCGTTTACTTCCCCTTCATTATTTCCTATATTTTATGACAACTAGAAATTTCATAATAATATTTTTTTTTAAAAAAAAGAGGAGTCGTGAAACTTTGTTGAATATAAAAATTAAAGATACAGAAATTTTGATTTTGGTGGACTTAAAAAAATAGTTTAAACCTCACCTATCATATAAATCAACCACGACAAGGTTGAGAAATAACAATGTTTGAGTGGCCCATGTTGTATTTTGTTTTAAAGTAATTATCAAAATTTTGATTTTTTTAAATTTTCGATTTCCTTCCACATTTGAAAGTTTTGGTGTTTTCGGATTGTGAGTTTTGTGCCACATCGGATTTGACAAAGTAAATTCTCTTGTATATAAGATAGGCTTTTTGCCTTAGGCTTGAGCCCCATTTATGGGGCATGTGAATTTGGTCCTGTGGGGAGCTATGCCAATAGATCTAATATATGTCATTGACTACACATGTGCGCGCGCGCCGAGTTGAGTCATGCCGAGTCCGTGTCCGTGTCTGTGTCCGCGTGCTGGTGCCGGTGCGGTGTGAGTGTACTCGCGTGTGTGTATGTATGGGTACTCGCTACGAAAATCCTTCTCTTATAAAACATTATCTGATATTCGTTTTTAAGCATTTTGATTGCCGAGTTTATCGTTGAGTCAACCATCTTGGAGGTCGATTGCTCTAGAAACCTGTTGCACTTGGGACGCTGTCCAAGGAGAGCAAATTCGATTTTAAGCCAAGTGACTTAGTCACGCCTCGACTCAATTCAATAAGTCTTCTTTCTCAAAAAATTTATTTTCTGTTTTAGTTCTTGGTTTTAATAATCTATTTATTTCAACCAAATATTCCAATAGCCCGGCCTTCCCGTGCTTACTCATAGTGATATGTGCTACAATCAAACAACACCACTTATGGACCTTATCGTAATGAGTGAGGTCTGAATCCGCTCCCATGTAAAGTATATATACTCAGATATCTGTTTGTAATTGACGGGGGCCACTGTTCCGATGAGAGATCAGACCCATATATGGTCCTCAGGATCGGAATCGTCTATAACACCTGTTCCACTCAGCAACTAAAATAACTAACTTCTATGAGTCCGCCATGTCGTGTATATAAATCCACTCCGTTCATCAGGCGAGAACTCTTATTTTAACCGTTCACTTTAAAATGTCAGCATGATAAAGAAAGTGTAATAAGCTCAACAATGGTAAAAATTGCTCCTAAAATCTATTAGTTCAAGGGGCATGGCCCACTTGATTTTTGGATCATGCTGATTTTTTGTCTTCACTTCATCAAAATAAGTTTACGGATTTTTTATAAAAGATACACACCACAATAGTCCCACACACTAACCTACAGCTGGCATCTCATCCCCATTCTTCACTGTATTGTGGCCCACCTGAGTTGTAGATTGTTCACTCCACAAGTATAGGGTTGTAATGTAGTAATAAACTCGGTAAGACCGAGGTCGAATCCACAGAGACTGAAACTTGTACGTAATCTGAAACTAAGTAGAACTAGAATTAGACTAAGATGAAATCTAAATCGAATAGAATTGAAGAAATAATGGTGACATATTAATTTAAAACTTAAGGAATCAGAGAAAGGAAACTAGGGATTCAGAGGATCCACTTGTAGAGATCAGGGAGATCTTATGCCTGCTTCAAGAACTCAACTGGACTTAGAGTCCATCTTTATCCAGTTAAAGAGTGTAACCATGAAAATCAAACTGAACTTTCATTGATGTAGTTTTCAAGAGATGAAAGGTATATGAATTAGAATGGATTCCATCACCAAACCATGCCCAGGAGACAAAGTAAATAATATAATTAAACTAATTACCAACCAATCAACAATGTATGAAGGTTAGGAAGGGTACCGACATCCAACCATGCCCAGGAGACGATGGTGAACAACAGGGCTTCCTGACGTCATAAACATCAAAAGGAAAAGAATATGCTCAAAGCCATCGCAGACCCATTGTAATTTTAGTCACAACAGACCATTAAAAACTAAAAATATTCCCTTAATTAAACTAAAATCAGCATCAGTTCAGTGTAAACAAAAAGCACAAGCAAATAGTTCTCCCATCACGCTACAAGCTTCACCTCTTAGCACTAGCTAAGAGGTTCAGCCCAACATGAATGGGCTGGATCCCTTAAACAAAACAAAATAAAATAAAAAGAAAAAGAAAAAACTACTATTTTTCTCTCCCTGCTCCACATCCGGCCCAAGCCCCCGATTTTCTCCTTTTATCTCGCTCTTCTCTCTTCCTTTATAGCTGCTAGAGTTGGTCAGTGCACAAGGAGGTCGATAGAGTTTCCGTACTCTATGCGGAAATCTTACGCAGCCACACTCTCTTACGCAAGTCATTCTTGCGTTGAACCTTGGTGAGACCCATGATCGGATCCTCATGAGAAATCCACGCCGTCCATTAGACTCACAAACAAAAATCACTCAGAGACGGCTAGTTTTGGACTTCTGCTGAGGTGGCCCTCTTGCCGGTACAGTTCACCGTCCATCTTCCTTTTGGATGAATAAAACTGATCCCCACTGTCTTCTAAGATTCGGCCATCTAAGCTTGGATGAACGGGACCTTGGGCTCTTAATGGACGATCTAGATCCGACCGATGAAGTACTGTAATGGCCCACTAGAATCGTCCGCAGGATCTGTTGCGAAACAGAGCCTGCACGTTGTTGAGGGTCAAATATTGCATATCAGACCCCAATTACTGCCTGAATTTACGAACATGATACCATTTAATGCCCTATTTTAATCGTGTTTGTGATGCAAGGTACATTTGTAAGCGTGAGCTGAAAAAGATGCTAAAAGTCGAGATTTAATGCTCAGATTTTACAAAAGCATGGGACGGACCCCAGGGGACCAAGATTGACGGATGTGCATATCAAAGATCCGAGAAAATCATGAAATTGAAGCTCAAGCGGCCTGAAAGACGTCTAAAATGCAAGATCATAAGGTTCCCACCATCTGTTCAGTTCGAAATTGCATACAGGGCTTGAAGATCATAAATTAACCGTACATGTCAACTTTCAGCTCTTGGATCACTGTGGAAGTGGCCCAACGGATAGATCAGCCTATAAAACAGTAAATTGGGGCCCACCTGGTATCTGGATGTACTTCAATTTTGGTCTTAACCCCTTAAAGGAGGTGGCAAAGCAGATGAACGGAATGGATCTCTCATAAACATCAAGGTGAGGCCCACTGAGGTAAGTGCATGTGCACAACACATGAACACTCACCGTGCACCGTAACACCTGGGTCGGTCAGCGGGCGTTGACCCGACACTGCTTCTGCGTAATAACAGTGTCCACACCATGCGGACGCTGATCCTCATTGTGGGCCCCACTCATCATCTATTTTGATGATCCGAACCGTCCAAGTGCCTCAGGGGGTGGCAACGACCCTAACTTAGGTGATCTTTCAAGACCATGAAAGCTGTTGCGAAATCCTACCCGTTAAACATCAGATGGATGGTGAAGTAAACGAGCTCGTGGGCCGCACCGATTTTTCTCATAAAAATACTCCTTCCCGAATGGTTTTTCGTCCTGAAATCAATGGACGGATTGGATTTCTGCGTTTACATCGATCACAGTGTCAACATCAATGACGGAGAGGTTTGCGTCGGCTCTGTTCGCAGATAGAACTTGCGGCTGAAGCTTGTGGGCCCCCATCAGGCATCAAAGATCCAATCCGGACCGTCCAGTATGATACCAAGGGTCCTCCTATTTAATCCTAGGTGGTAAATTCGAAAGAAACAACGGAGATAAGTTGTTAACAGTCTAAAAAGAGGACGAACGGTAAAAGCATAAAGCTCCTGAGCCATGTCGAATTAAAGCTTAATTGGTCCATGCCCGAAC
Organism: Magnolia changhungtana; assembly: GCA_030180095.1. Lineage (NCBI taxonomy): Eukaryota > Viridiplantae > Streptophyta > Magnoliopsida > Magnoliales > Magnoliaceae > Magnolia > Magnolia changhungtana. The sequence continues at coordinate 5,637,627 of JASAUF010000123.1, read as the reverse complement.
AAAATTCCGACGTGAACCCACTGGACAGAGTGGATTTTCTTGCCAGCATCGATTATAGGCCGCCAATCATCACATATGCGTAAGACTGTCTTGAAATCCTGCTGCGTAAATAGAGTTGGTTTTCGACTCTGTTCCAGCAACCACTCCCATCCACCGTCATCATAATCTATAAAAGAGAGAGAGAGAACGGGAGAAGGGAGTATCCAGAACTTGGCTTCGGCTAGACGTGGGACAGAGAGACAGAGTAGTGTTTGTTTTTATTTTCTTTTCTTTTTCTTTTATTTTATTTTTGGTTTAAGGAATCCAGATTCATGTTATTTGAACCTCTTAGCTAGGGCTAAGAGGTGAAGCCTATAGTGTGATGGGATTGGTTTTACTGTTTGATTCATGTTTGGACTGAATTTGATGATAGTTTTATTTGAAGAAATTTCTCTAGTTTTTAATGGTTTATTGTGACTGAAATTACAGTAGATCTGCGACGACTTAAGTATTTCCTTTTTCTTTTCTTGTGATTATGACAGGACGCCCTGTTGTTCACCATCGCCCCTGGACATGGTGGAATGACGGAACTTTTCCTGACATTCATACATCACTTAGATTGGCTGTGAATTAGTTTAATTTTATTGTTTGCTTTGTTCATGGGCATGGTTTTGTGATGGAATCCATTCTAATTTACATCTGTCTTATCTTTTCAAGCTAGATCAAAAGAAGTTTAGAGTTGATTTTCATGTTTATATCTTCCAACTGGATTGAGATAGGACTTAAAGTCCAGTTGAGTTCATGAATCAAGCGTAGATCTCCCTGATCTCTATAAGTGAATCCTTGGCACCCTAGTTTTTCACCTTTAATTTCATTAGTTTTACTCACTTTATTTCACCATTATTCCTTAAAATCATTTGATTTAGATTTCATCTTAATCTAATTCTAGTTCTAGTTAGTTTCAGATTACATACAGGTTTCAGTCCCTGTGGATTCGACCTCGGTCTTACCGAGTTTATTACTACATCACAACCCTATACTTGGGGAGTGAACACACGTCCCTGTGCTAAGATAATTGGTGGACCCTTGATTGATGCAGGCAGGGAAATCCAATTTGTCCGTTGGATTCGTGACGAAAAACCCCTTGGAAATGTATTGATTTGGTTCCGATTAGGTGTGGCCCACAACACTTTTCATGGCGCCGTCCATTCACTGTTGGGTTGCGATTTACCTGTGCGTGCGTGCATGGAAGATAAAAAGAGACCTTGGCGAGGGTCTTAGCCTCACTCTAGATGTGATGGATGGTTCAGATTTTCTAAAGGATTGATGTGTGGGCCCACTACGCAAAACGGACGGTTACATGGAAGACGCTGTTGCCGTTTCTGTTTTGGAAGATGAGAGTCGGTCAGCATGCTTGCTGACCAAGCTCCTTGGCGCGGTGCACGGCGTGTGCACATGTAACGACCCGTAAATTTCTGTACTTTGGCACGAGTACCACCTCGACCAGAAATCAATTAGGATTAAATCCTTTAGAAATTTAACAAAGTTAACTAAGTGCTAAACTCGATTAGCCATGAAATCTGTTGGGATCGCTTTAAATACGATCTGCAAGACCCAAAACTTGTAGAATCATTGATGCTAGGTTACCCTAAAGATTAGGATCAAACTCATTACCTGGCTGCTCTCGGGAATGAAATGAAACTTCGTTTTAGGTCTAGACCGCACATCGGAAGTCCGATTAACACGAAATTAAGGAACTAGGACCGCCTTACCGGGCTTGACAACCACCTCAGAAATCAGGTCCAGTCGATGTCCCACGGCCATTCGTTTGGATCCGGAGCGAGGGAGTGTGAAAAAACACTATTACCTTTACAAAATAAATATCCAGAATAGTGATCTGACACCATTCGCTTGCGCATCAGTATTAAGCAACCAGACCGTCAGAATCATACCAAATTACACCCTCAAATCAGGAAAAATTTCAGGAACATTTACATGTACTTGGAATTTTAGATCGTGACCCACTGACAGTTGAACTGAAAGTGTCCGCCACGTGCGATCTGGGAATCCGATCGAGTCGAAAACGTAATCCCACCTAGATCCATGTGTAGAGAGCTTAAGTCTGACATTTGGCTCAAGGAGGGCCACCAGAACCCCTCTTTTGAGCTGGAAAAGTGACGAAATACCTATATTAGCAGTAACCCTTGAACCTGAGTCTATTTTGGAGAGGTTTTAGGCTATAAAAGGAGCTTAGAATAGCCCCTCTCACAGCCATACGAATTTGGAATAAAACCCTAGAGAGAGAGAGAGAAAAGGGAGTGAAAAACTTGGGATTTGTGGAAGAACTTCCTCCTGCTGCTTTCGATCACCGCGCGGCCTACACCGCCTCTTTCCAGGTGCTTTTCCGACGGTATCCACTCCGTTTTAAGGTGAGAAACCCTAACCCTAGGTCTGATTTGAAGTGCATAGACTATAGGTTGTGAAAAGGCTAACCGATTCCGCTCTTTAGGCTAGAAAACTCCCGAATACGGAAACTCATCCAACCTTACTGATCCGTTGTGATTCCAAGGGCTAAGGTGAGGACTTTAGGTGTATAGGTTGCGGTTTTCAACGCTTTCAATGTCAGATAATGGTAGATTCATGATCTACATGCAATTGCACATGTACAATGTGCTTTCCGTTTTCTGTTTCGATTAGAATTGTAGAATTTGGAATTTCACATACTCTAGGTATTCGTATAAAATACCGTATACGTATTTTTTATGAAAATGTGTTTGACATGTTTAATTGTCGTATGGATAAAATACTTATTTGGCGAAGGGATTCGCCTAAATACATGTTTATTGATATACACCGTGTATGTAGAAATACGGTATTGTAAGAAGTATTGTATACGTGCATATTTTAGCGATGTGTTTGTCATGATTAATTGTTGTATAAATGTATTATGTGCGTATAAATTATTTTCTTGGCGAAAAGAATCGCCGTAATATAAGTTCCCTTGTAAACACTATGTATATCGAAATTGAGCATCCTAGAAAATACCCCATACGTATAAATTTTGCTGATGTAATTATCATGATTATTTGCTGTATGAATATGATCTATACGTATAAAATACTAGTTTGGTAAAGGGGCAGCCCTAGTGCACTTTCCTCTAACATACGCCATGTATGTTGAAAAAGTGCATTCTAAGTGTTTGTAAAACTTGCTAGTGTTAGAACCTTAGGTAGGTGCTGAGATGGGATTCTCAACTACCTTAGAGTCACATATGATACCCTCCATGTGGTTATTTACTCTAACCACTCACCTATGAACTAGATGTATTTGTATTCCTATTTGTATAGTTCTTTACAACATGCTTTTGAACATGCTTTGTAACTTGTTTATTAACATGCTTTATGACATGCTTTATAACATGATTGCTAGCATTTCTGAATTACCTTGTTTATCATACTTGTACTTCACATGTTATGGTTAGGAATTGATTGAGCTTGGGACTATGTCCATAGTCCAGAACATCCCAGATCGACTTGGAATTGTGGTTGAGATTCGCTTTCGCCACACATGATGTTTTGGCGAACCCGTGTCGTACTTCATTGGCGATAGTGGTTGGCCACACGAGGTGCTTCGCGCTTCATATCCCCCAACTTGTTGTGCGCTCGAGCCACCGAACACGTCAAGTAACCCGTGTGTCTTATGTATGTTCACCATGTTTGGTCGCTAATGTTTGAACCTGGGTACCAAACTTACCGGTGAAAATCCCGTTAACCATGGTACCTCGATCCGCTAAGACTCATGAGCCGGGCATGGTGGTATGGGACACCGTGGTCGAGCTGTCGGCCACGCCGGGGCTACGTACCTCCCGTAGTGACCAAGTGAGCAACTTAACTCGTGAGCCGATTATGGTGGTATGGGACACTATATTCGCTTGTCGGCCTACATTGATAAGGTGATGGGGAGTGGTGCAACCTTTGTGCGTAATAACCACAGCGACCCTTTGTAGTGACCGCGAGCATATTCTCGAAGTCGCAGATGCGCCTTAGGGTTCGCCGCGATATATAGAGTATGAACTAGGCTGTTTCTCGTATAGTGATGAATCGTTTAAGGGGTGATGGGGGAGTGGTGCAACCTTTGTACGTAATGTTCCCAGCGGCACTCTGCAGATGACCTAGAAAACACACCATCGTCGATATTAACTAAGATGACGACCCTAGAATGGATCATGTTTGGGAATGATACAAGGGAGGTACCTTAGTTTCCCAACCCCGCTTGTTTGAAATGGATTAATTAAAAACTTCGGTAATCATGCTCATCATGCATCGCATATGCCTGGAAGATGTGGAGCACTGTGGGATGTAAGCATGCCGCGAACGTGAGATGGTGTCGCATGAGGGAGTATGTCGGTGAGGGCATCCATCATACCTGCATTCATGCTTGCATTAATCAGAGTAACTAGGAGTGTTTGATTTACTGCTTTATCATTACTGCTTGACTGCATTGATGAACATGTTAACCTATGCTTTATGGTTCCACTGAGTTAGCTACTCACTCCCACGTTACGGGACGGTATTGCGCACACTAACCAGACTCTGTCTCAGGTTTAGGCGAGCCGACGACTTTGGAGGCGGAGCCTGATTATGACGAGGACCAGGAGGAGTTCTCGTATATGCAATTCTCTCGACGGCCCGACTAAGCCGTCAGACCGAGCCAATTTTACAGGATTGTACCTAGTTTATTTTGACATTTTGTTTATAAATAAACATATATATGGTGACTCAGAAGGATTCATACTCTGGAGAATGAAACGTTTATTTTGTTTCTTTACATACACATATTTACAGTTCAGTCTTCCGCTTGCTTTTATATAATTGATCTGGAGTATGAATTACTGTTTTGGTATAATCTCATTCATGTTTATTGCTCTAACACAGACAACATTCAAACATCATTAAATATGTTGCATAAGTGATGCGTTGGAACTCGGGAGTTGAGTTACACTCGACCCCCGATTTTCAGGGCGTTACAAGTTTGTATCAGAGCATGATTTTGATTAAACCGGACCTGAGTTATGTCCCCACTACGTACGCTGACGCATTACAACCTAGGAGGGTGCGTAAAAATATAGAAACAGTCTTAGGGTCTCCCGATTTCGCCGTTCGGCGAAGTTCATTGAAAATGGACATTTTGATCAAGTTCGTACTCGATCCCGACCGCACTTATGGATCCCAAATCACTTCTACACCGTCTATTGACGTGTCTAGATTCCTATCCACCCAATTCAGTTGCTAGGAAAATCAGAAAAATCAGTCCAGATCAGAAATTTCTCGGAACCACCCGTTCTGGAACTGAAATGAGTCGGGGGCCTCCCCACCTAAATATACTAAGACCCAGGGTCGAACCAAGGTGCATTTAGCACCTTGGAAACGTGGCAAACAGGTTCCCACCGCGGCGGTGCGGCGCCGGCCAAGGCCGACCGCGGTGGAGCCGCGGTCACGGCGGGGGACCGCGGTCCGGTGGCCCATCTGAAGTGGGGCCGGGCATGGGATTGGTCGCCCGACCTCCCCTACCCCCTGGCACGTGCGAAATGGGCTGGGGTTTGGGATTTTAAGGGCTGGAGCACCCCTCTCTCTCATTTCACCCCTTCCAAACGCTCAAACCCCCATTTTCATTTTCTCCCTCAACCTATTCCCCCAAATCTTGCAAATCCTCCATTTTCTTCCGTAAACCACCCATTCCAACAATCCACAACAGCCTTAGCCTCCTCCTTTTCCCTTTTTCTCATATTGGAGCCCTCATATCCCCCATTTGGAGCTCAAAATCGGGTATTCTCCTAACCCATTCCATTTTCTTTTTGTTCCTCCTCCATTTCCTACCCCTAGTCTCTTCTACACCTATTGGAACCGTTGCTTGTAGAATATCAAAGCAATCAGCCCCTTTTTTCCCTATTTTGTCAATTTTTCATGGCCTTCTTTGGTGTGGTGGCGGCTATTTTCTCCATTTCCTCCATCCTATCTCTCATGGGAAAGAGGAAGACCACAGCTGATGATGGGGCCAGCACTAGCACCGTTCGGGAGTATAGGTCGAAGCGAGACCTGGATCCCCAACCGCTCAGGGATGCACTACTGATCGGTTTCGAATACGGTCGTTTTGCTAACCGTAAGGTCGTGTTTGAAGCTCACGTGGATGAAGGGATATTTGGAACACACCCGATGATGGACCATTTGGTGGATGTCATCGGATGGGGTCCTATATTTGAAGGCGAGTCTCCCGCATGTGAGAACACGGTTCGCGCCTTCTACGCTCATATCATAGATCCATCGTTGGTGCCGCTTCAGTTCATTGTCTCTGTGAGGGGCATAAGGCGTACGATTACTGTGGCTGAGGTGCACGACTCTTGAACATCTCGTGTGGTGAAGTGCTTCCAAATGACGACTTCTCCAGGAGTGCGCGAGAAAGGGATCGCCGCACGCGATACCTTTGTGGTCGCCGAGTTACTTGGACGCGAGGAAATTGTATTGCGGCGACAAAGATGGCCGAAGACTTCCGTTTACTCTATCACATTTTCACATACAATGTATACCCACGGTGGGGTAACCGCATGGAGTGTACTCGGTTGATGGTGGACTTTTTGTACAAGATGGGGTGCGGGGACAACATATGCCTGCCCACATTCATCCTATTTCAAATAGTTCAGGTTGTTAGATCTACCAGGAACGACCTTTCGCTCCCATTTGGCCGCCTGATCTGCAGGATGGCACATAGTGTCGGCTACCGGTTGAACATGAAGGACCTTGCACCAGTCCGAGTCATAAGCGAGGCGACACTTAAGAATATGAAGATCGGCCCTCGCCGGCCAATCAAGCCCGGCCGACGAGTCTGGCGATGAGTCGGATAGTGCCGGTGAGGAGAGTGTTGACCTTGAGGCAGAAAGTGATGAGGAGGGCGGTGATGACATACAAGAAGAGGAGGAGGAGGCTTAGTGATTACCAAGTTAATCCTTCAATATTAAACTGAAACCTTAATGTGTAAGTGAGATGTGAAATGTGAAATCATGACTCAATCGATGTTTACAACTTCTAATCATGGATTAATAATTCAACCTTAACTGTGAAATCTAACGGACAACTGAATCCAAGAATAATAAATCATCAACATTCCATATCCTGTAATTCTAAATCAAAGATGGTCGTCAAATCACTTCGAATTCACCAGAAAGTCTAAAAAAAAATTAAAAAATTTCACAATTTTTGCTCAAGATGAAGAAAACACTGATTAGGTAACATAATCTCCCACCCCCAACCTAAAAGCTACATTGTCCTCAATGTAAAAGATATGAGCATGGAATGCACAAAAACAAAAGTAAATGTGAAGTGATGGGAAGATAGTACCTGGATGATGAATCGTGAGAGACTTTCCAAGAGATCGCAGCATGGAATCCAATCAGCACGAGAGAGAAAGCAACACAAAACTAACAAAAATAAAATCCTACCTATACCACTTTCGCAGGTGCTCTCGATTGCATTTAGCGCATGCAACAAGCCTTTAAACCCCTAGGTTGCCCCTAGTGGACGAGTTGTAGTCTCGTGAGGGTTTGCAGCAATGTTACCCACAAACATTGAACTAACTAATTAAGAAAATGGAATGGCATGAAAAAGCTGGGTTGCCTCCCAGGGGCGCTAAGTTTACCGTCTATCCTAAAATAACATAAAGTAACCTACTGTAATCCTATGAAAGCAGGGAAAAGCTACTCGATCATGCCGCAAGGTTCCTCTTCCAGCCAATATCTTGATAAGTTTCTTAGTAAGTTCCTCAACAGGATCATCCAAAAGCCCATTTTGCAATAGGCTTGGGCGCCATGGAGCATGACTTTCCAGAGAGACTTATGCACCTCGTAAAAAAATTTTCATTGAATTGCTTGAGGTATCCAAAGTATATACGATTCACCTGTGATAGAAAAAGTCTCAAAGTTAGTATCCCATGGCGAATCAAAGACTATAGGTAGATAAAATTCAGAAAAATTTTTAGGAGGTAATGTAGTCTCAATGCATTCCGAAGTTCCAAGCTTCGGTTCAATTTTCAGCTCATCTTCCTTTAGTGGTAAACATTCAAGGTCTGGGGAAGGAGGGGCTTCAGAGCGAGGGTTCTCTCGGTCAGTGATGACTACCGAGATGTTATCTTGCAAGGCATCCACTTTATCTTTTGACATGGGATCGTTTGAATCTGCAAAATGTGCCAAGCAATCCCAAGAGTTGGGTAATTCAACTGAGTATGACTTATTTTCCATATTGGAGCTTGTGATGATCTGTCCAAGGAATCCATCATCCTTGAAAGTAGACGGATGTATGCTCTCTTCCTCCAGTCTTACACAGACAGACTGAAAATCAGTGGGGGAAGCATCGATGTGATCACTTTGTTCATTGAGACTACTCAATCGAGGCGTTGAATTGTCAAACGTGTACAGTTCAGATGGTGGCTGTCACGCGCCAAACTCGGAAACCGGGCTCACAAAATTCCCGATCGCCGAATTCGGCGCTGACATCCTCCGTAGTACCCCATTCTCGGCTCCCAGCGCCCATATGCCAGATTCTAATCCTGGGATCCTACAAAGAGGATTTTTTTTTGTACATTTAACTCGCAATAAGCATAACCACAAGATTACCCATTTCACAAAGGCAACAACATCATCACATATCCACTAATATAATCATTTGAGGACAATGCTGAAAGGGAAATACATAAATAAAAAATCAAGCTCCAGAAGGCCGTTGTACGCTCCAAGCTCAACAATGCTGCAACCTAACATCACCTGCACGCATCTATTGTGCATAAGCTTATAGAAAGCTTAGAGGGTGGTGTAAGTGTGTGTAAAAGGTAAGTGCTAGGTAAGCGATATCGGAGTAATCAGAGTAAGCGGGAATGCTAGCAAGCCCATAAGTCATACAATATCAGAATACGCATTATGAAACATCTATGCAAATGAGGAGTCATAAAGAGCCAAACATCAGATGCCAAGGATGCGATGCAGTACACAATTCCTAATGAGTGCACGAATACCGTCAGTCGTATGTAGACCGTATAAACGCATAAACATAGTAACCCGGAATGCCATATGCAGTAGATGTAATGCGCTGTGCAGTGCGAATGGAATGATCATGCTGGAGTGTGAAGTCGGGATGATAGTACGAAGTATCACAGGCTATGGGGTCCATCACAAGGGACTTCTATCCAAACCAGTCCCATACCTAAATTTGGATAGTCAGACACAATGTGGTAAACTCCTGATCTCAGGTTAGTCGCGCGCCCCAACCGAAATCCTTGCCATCGCGAAGGTACACGTAACAAATAGTTACGCACCACCAGCCCGAATGGATAGTGAATGAATGAATGGATAAGTATGCAACTCCTACTCAATAAGTCCACATATCAGTACGGTTCATCTCTGGGATCATCACCAGGGTCTATTACACTCTACGCCAGCTTGCCGCCCTTATCCAAGTGCACAACTGGGTAAGTGAAAGAGACCTCACTATCCGCCTGCCAATATCAGGCACGGCTCGTCGATAGCGGACCCATTCCTCAAGCTGGTCAAACTCAACCTAGATATTTCTCCCTCACTCAGGCGGGTAAGGTCACACCCCCTCCCAACCAACCACGACACAGTGGGAGACGCGGCCTCCTGGTATTCGGCCCTCGTGTGCTCATATATCCACTCGGTCTCGACGTTGGAGTCATCTCCTGGGCACGGAGGTTCAGAGATTTTCACCCAGGGACATCTATGGCGCCCGTATGCTAGAACCAAACATTTCCGGTGTCCTGTCTAGCCATCCACGATATGCCTGTGGAGGCCACGGCCTTGATCAAGTAACATGTATGCGAGATGCATGAATCACACCGTACAAACATGCAGCAATCTCGCGCGTACCATGCGCTCATGTCAAGCACTCAATCTCATATGGAGTCCCGTAAATGTCTCAGCCCAACGGCTCATGTTATAACCAAACATTCCTCATATCAAGCATACATATGATGCGTATGGGTATGAATCATGGAGCTACACTAAGCATGTTATAAGGTGATGAACTATCCTTACAACGTAGATGGGCCTAGACGGCCTACACACAACAAGTATGGGCCTACCAATGGCCCTAGGGAGAGTCGTAATGCGGACATTTAACCAACATTATACTTACAATGTGGACGTCAAACCAACATTGCTCCCAAGGCATAGCCCGCCATATAGGTCAACGCATAAACCATGGTGGAATCACATTACAATGAGTCTTATGTATACCCTATTAGGCCTCGACCCATGGGCCTCCAATACGTCAAATGGGTCTCATAACATGGGCCCTATGCACACCACAGTGGGTCTCAACCCACGGGCCTTTATACATCACAATGGGTCTCGACCCATGGGCCCTAAGATACACCTAAATGGGCCTTATAACATGGGCCTTGCATTCATATCAAGGTGGGCCTCAACAACGGCCACAAATACATTCAGATGGGCCCCATCGCATGGGCCTTAAATACATAACAGGTGGGCCTCAACAATGGCCATAAGTACTCATCCAGGTGGGCTTCAACAACAGCCATAAATACACATCAAGGTGGGCCTCAACAATGGCCACAAGTACACATCGAAGTGGGCCTCAACAAAGGCCGTAAATACACATCCAGGTGGGCCTCAACAACAGCCAAAAATATGATAAGGTGGGCCTAAAACACTTGGGCCTTATATAAACCAAGGTGAGGTCCACTTGAACTATAGATCTGCCCCATTTTTAGCCTCAAGACTTAAGACAGGCTTGCCAAATGGTGGATGGCAACACATGCAACATGGTAGGGCCCATAAAGGCCCACCACCGGGTATATACAATATACATATATATATATAACTTATATATAGTACATAAATACAATGCTATATATATATATATATATATATATATATATACACACACACACACACACACATCCATACACATGCACACACGTGCATAGTCACATGCACATGCACACACACAGCAGGGGGTCCCACCGTCCAAGGTGGACGGTGCGGACGAACGCATACATCAAGGTAGGCCCCACCGTTCGTCTGGACGGTGGGTATTCAACACATACACCACTGTGGGTCCCATGTGGGGCCCACCATAGCGTTTATCTTCCATCCAATCCGTTCATAAGATTACACGAGTCAGAAAGAAGGGGAAAAATAAATTTCAGCTTGATCCGAAACTTCTGTGGACCCCAAATGGGTTTCAACGGTAGAGTTCAATTCTTACTGTTTCTTGTGATGTGGGCCACCCGAGATCTGGATTGGCCTGGTTTTTAGAGGGGGCCCACGTCAGGAAGTGGCCCACCAAATGAGCGGTGTGGATACAAAATATACATCATGGTTGGGCCCACGGCGGAGCCGTGGGACGCTGCCCGTTTCACGCTGACGCTGGCAACGTCAGCCTCTGGTGGTGTCAGCGGCTCTGCCTTCTTTTTTTTGTTTTCACTAAACTTGTTTTTTTAAGGTTTTTAATGCATGGGGCCCACATTGGATTAATCCACCCCGGACACTGGTTTCCATGGCCCGAGACGGATCAAACAAGTCCAATATCTGACATTTTCCTGTGCTTAAGGACAGCAAGGGGGGTTTTCAATGGTAGAAACTACTGTTTTCAATGCTATGGCCCACCAGAAATCCGGATTGATCCCATTTTTCGGCTTAACGCCTAAAATGGTCTGAGGAAAGGGATGAACGGTATGGATTGGGTTCATACATCTATGTGGGGCCCATACAAGTGATCAATCCACAAGCTTAGAAACCAAGCTAATATTTGTGTTGTGTCTCCTTTTTTTCCAAGCTCACGTCCAGCGTCTGGACAGTTTGGGCGTAACATAAGCATAGAGGTGGGCCCCGTTTAGGTGGGCCGCCAAAAGGTAGGTGGGGTGAGTACAACACATACATAAAGTGGGCCCCACCTATGGATGACTTGGGTACAATACATACCTCAAAGTGGGGTCCGTCCAAGTGGGCCACATGGCCAAATCATCATATAAAAAAAATAATGAAAAAGAAAGGGGGAGAAAGAGAGAGATGGAAGACCGAGTGATGGAGGGACCCTGGTACTATGGGCCCTCCCTTTCATGATCTACAACATACATCAAGTGGGTCCCAATATATGTGGGCCCATTAAATCAAAATCCAACGGTGGAGATTTCTTCTCCACTAAAATAGACGGTCACGATGACCCCTATTCAAGCTAGAAAAGTAAACATCATGATGAGGTCCATGGAGAATGGCCCCATCATGGAATGATATTGATAATCAAGGTGGGCCATCGGCCACATTTTAGGGTCCAAAGTGAGATCCACACCATTGATCGGTAGGCCTCACTTGGCCCATCATAAAAATATGAAAAACTAGCCTATAAGAGCACCCACCGTTCGATCTTCTTGGTCCGTTGGAAAGCCGGTCTCCTTATGCTCCACTTTGATGGAGGGTGATGAGAGATGGATGGCTAGGATGAAGGTTCTTTGGGATGAGAAGGTGGGCCACCAAAAATCACTTTTTCTCTCACTTGGGATGGCTTGGACGTGCACATTTTTTTCTCTCTTGGTGTTGCTTTGAAAAAGTGTTGAGAAAGAAAGGGAGAGATGAGATGTAAGGAGAGAGAGTGATGGATGTGAGTGATGTGAGGTGATGGATGTGATACTTGACTAGGTATGGGTGTGTAAGAGAGAGGGTAAGAAAGAGTTGACTTTGGAGAGAGAAAGCATGGGTTGCTTGTACTTGACATTGAAGTGATTGATTGATTAATGTGATTGATTGATTGATGGGATTGATTTGACATTGTGTAGAGATTCTCTTGGGATCGAGAAAGCGCTGCATTTCTTCAAAATAAATGCCGACTCACATCTTCTGGTCAGGGTATCGGATCGATGTGTGAGTCGCGGCGTTGGAACCGTGGCGATGGTGCGGTTGCAATGATATAGGTCTCGGATTAAACCGACTCAAATCTAAAGGATACGACTTATGATCGATCACAATGTCGATTATCAGTCGCAGATTGCCGGACTTCGACGGAAATGATCGCAGGATTCATCGGAACAGTACGAACTAGGATACAGGTCTTACAGTGGCCTCAATTGAGTGGTTTCAAATTCCAGGGTTGTAGCGGGCAACTCGTCCTTCTCCTAAATCATATTATCATTCAATTCAAGGGAATCGTTCAAACATATCTCACAGGAGATAGACGGGTCGGTTGTAAGGAGCTCATCCACTTGTAGATTAGACATGTCAGGTGAGTGGAGTAGCTCATTATGACCGTTCTCTTCATGTACTTCTTGATCATTGACCTAGACCACACTTGAGATTAATTCCAGGGGAACTGTGGCTACACATTCAGGATTGCCATAATATTCATAATATTCTAGTTCAGCGCAGTGCAGGGATGGGATCACTTTCCTCACATTCTACACCTAGAATGGGTTGAGGTTCACATAAACTAACCTCTTCTTCAACATTAGAATCTAGTGTGTCATGTGAGTGAAGTGTGTCATCATCATTATATTTGAAAGACAGCCATGTCTCTTCCCCATTCTTTTGAACAGTCATCGAGATCAACTCATCGAGAAATTGAACCACATGCTCGTTAACGTAATTTAACTCTTCATTCCAAATTCTAGAGTTTTTCAAAAGCGAGTGAGGATCACTTTCTTTGCATTTTATTTCTGGATTGGGTTGTGGCTGAAACGAACTAACCTCCGTTATTTCATTAGAAGTAAGGAATCCAAAGGAATAATCAACAGGATCAACAGGTTGCGGTTGGGATGAATTAGTCTCCATTAGCCTATCAAGGCGTGATTCAATTGCTTCTACTAATTTCCTCATGCTAGTAATATAGTCTATGTAACTCAGATATGACTCATCTTGAATCATTTCTGGTGAATATTCAAAAGTGGCTGATCCACGAGGGTTCTTACCATGTTGTTTTACTGACTCAACCTTGACATATTTCTGTTTCCACTGATCAAAACCATACGGGTCATCTGTCGGGAGTTGATACGCGTCATCATTCCAATAATCACGTACTATTTTCTTAACTCATGGAATACAATTATTCTCCCACAGATAATCACCGAAAGACTTCTTAATCGGTGGAGCATCATATTCTGATTGATTCTCGAAGAAATTTTCAGAAAAATTTTGAGGCGTAGGCTATTTTCCATAAGCTATCTCAACATACTGTCGTGCCCACTCATTCATATACATGGTGAAACCCTAACTCTGAATCTAATCCTAAGTAAATTAAAAGAAAGGATCGTACAGCAGTATGGAAAGTAAGAGAGGGAGAAGTTAGAAGAAAAGTACCAAATGAGAAGTTCCTATGTTAAGATTCTGCAAAAGAAAACAAAACAAGTTAGTTTCTAAAACTAATAAGTATAAGATTAGAATATTTCTAAAAATAAAACCCTAATTCTAAAAATAGAAAAAGTAAAGAAATTAGAAAGATATCACCCAATTAGAAGTTTCTATCTTAGAATCCTACAAAACAAGAAAACAGGTTAGTTTCTATAAATCAGAAAAACCTAAGCCTAAAGTCAGTAAAATCCTAATCTTAATCTAATTCTAAAACCAATTAATTTCAGAAATACGTAGCGTCACATCCACGAACGGTGCAAAACTTGTTCACTCCCCAAGTATAGGGTTGTGATGTAGTAATAAACTCGGTAAGACAGAGGTCGAATCCACAGAGACTGAAACTTGTACGTAATCTGAAACTAAGTAGAACTAGAATTAGACTAAGATGAAATCTAAATCGAATAAAATTGAAGAAATAATGGTGAAATATTAATTTAAAACTTAAGGAATCAGAGAAAGGAAACTAGGGATTCAGAGGATCCACTTGTAGAGATCAGAGAGATCTTATGCCTGCTTCAAGAACTCAACTGGACTTAGAGTCCATCTTCATCCAGTTGAAGAGTGTAACCATGAAAATCAAACTGAACTTTCGTTGATCTAGTTTTCAAGAGATGAAAGGTATATGAATTAGAATGGATTCCATCACCAAACCATGCTCAAGAGACAAAGTAAACAACAGAATTAAACTAATTACCAACCAATCAACAATATAGAAGGTTAGGAAGGGTACTGACATCCAACCATGCCTGGGAGACGATGGTGAACAACAAGGCTTCCTGACGTCATAAACATCAAAAGGAAAAGAATATGCTCAAAGCCATCGCGGACCCATTGTAATTTTAGTCACAACAGACCATTAAAAACTAAAAACATTCCCTTAATTAAACTAAAATCAGCATCAGTTCAGTGTAAACAAAAAACACAAGCAAATAGTTCTCCCATCACGCTACAAGCTTCACCTCTTAGCCCTAGCTAAGAGGTTCAGCCCAACATGAATGGGCTGGATCCCTTAAAAAAAACAAAATATGCCTGTGGAGGTTCAGAGATTTTCTCCTTCTATCTCGCTCTTCTCTCTTCCTTTATAGCTGCTAGAGTTGGTCAGTGCACAAGGAGGTCGGTGGAGTTTCCGCACTCTATGCGGAAATCTTACACAGCCACACTCTCTTACGCAAGTCATTCTTGCGTTGAACCTTGGTGAGACCCATGATCGGATCCTCATGAGAAATCTACGCCGTCCATTAGACTCACAAACAAAAATCACTCAGAGACGGCTAGTTTTGGACTTCTGCTGAGGTGGCCCTCTTGCCGGTACAGTTCACCGTCCATCTTCCTTTTGGATGAATAAAACCGATCCCCACTGTCTTCTAAGATTCGGCCATCTAAGCTTGGATAAGCGGGACCTTGGGCTCTTAATGGATGATCCATATCCGACCGATGAAGTACTGTAATGGCCCACTAGAATCGTCCGCAGGCTCTGTTGCGAAACAGAGCCTGCACGTCCCTGTGCTGAGATAATTGGTGGACCCATGATTGATGCAGGCAGGGAAATCCAATTCGTCCGTTGGATTCGTGATGAAAAACCCCTTGGAAATGTATTGATTTGGTTCCGATTAGGTGTGGCCCACAACACTTTTCATGGCACCGTCCATTCAAAGTTGGGTCGCGATTTACCTGTGCGTGCGTGCATGGAAGATAAAAAGAGACCTTGGCGAGGGTCTTGGCCTCACTCTAGATGTGATGGATGGTTCAGATTTTTCAAAGGATTGATGTGTGGGGCCCACTACGCAAAACGGACGACTGCGTGGAAGACCCTGTTGCCGTTTCTGTTTTGGAAGATGAGAGTCGGTCAGCATGCTTGTTGACCGAGCTCCTTGGCACGGTGCACAGCGTGTGCACATGTATACCCTATGTACATGCGACATACATGTGGGGCATAATGATGTTCTTGAGAAATCCGCTCCGTCCATCCTCTTTTTCATCTAATAAGAGGGGTTAAAACCAAAATTGAAGCATATCCATATATCAGGTGGGCCCCAAATTGAAGATTAATGGGCTGATCTTTCCGTTGGCCCACTTTCTGAAATCTTCAATGGCTGAAATTTAATATGTATGGTTGATTTATGGTTCACATCCCATGTATGAAGTCCCGTGTCAATCAGATGGCGGTAACCCTGTGATCTCGCATTCTGGACCAGTTTCATCCCCTTTTTACCGTGAATGATTTGATTTCCTCAGATCCCTGGCATGTGAATTCGTTGATCTTGGTCCTCTAGAGTCTGTCTCTTGCTCTGGTGACTTCAGAGCGTCAAATCCACACTTTTAATACTCTTTTTTCAGTCAATGCTCCTAATTAGAGCTGTACACGAGCAGAGAAAACTCGGGTACTCGCTCGACTCGACTCGCTTTTACTCGACTCAACTCGACTCGTCGGTTGTTAGAGCCGAGTACAAGTACAATTTTGGTACTCGTTATTATTTTGAGTAGAGTACGAGTTGGGTAGTACTCGACTCGGTACTCGAATGGGTACTTGACTCGGTACTCGACCAGGGACTGGGTAGACCTAAAACTAAAATCGCCCCCCCTCCCTGTCACTTTCATCCTTTCGCCCGCCCGCCTAAAACAAAACAAAAAAACCCTCCCTCCCTCCCTCTCAGCGACCAGCGCCCACCCTCCCAGCGACCAGCGACCAGCACTCTCTCTCTCTCTCTCTCTCTCACTCCCATCCGGCCCCGTGGCCCGTCCCTCTTCTTCTCTCTCTCTCTATCTCTCTCTCTCTCTCTCTCCTTGTCGCTCGTTCCTGCGGCCTGCCCGGTGCCCCTTGTTTGGTCGTTTTGAGTCGTTCGACGTTCTCCCTAAAAAACCCATCTCTCTCTTTAAAAAACCCTAACCCGCACGGCCACAGCAAGTCAGCGACCATCGTCTGGAGGTCCCTGCCCTGCCCGGTCGCCATTTTCCTTACTCAGCTACCCTTCTTCTTCCCTCTCTCTCTCTCTCAGGGCGCTCACATTGCCCTGTCCGGCGGCCTGTCCGACACCCTCGTCCGTGCACTCATCCCTTGCTGCCCGACGACCCCTGTCCGTTGTGTCGTCCCACCTCTCTGCCGGTGCCGTCTGTCATCCATCGGTAAGAATTATTTTTTAATTATTATTTTAATTATATATAAAATAATTATTAGTTGATTTTTATATTTTCATTTCATCCTACCTAGTGATTTGTTAGATTAGTAGTGATTTGTTAATTGGTATGATATGAATGTAGCATACTTATGGGAGTTTAAATGTAATTATTAAATTAATATTAATAATTTTAATTAGTAGACATATGTAATGTAATGTTTGATATACTGATTGAAATTTCATTTTTTGAATTGACCACAGCATAGGATCACAATTGAACCACTAATTTTTTTTTAATCATTGATTTATAGCGCTAGTTTATGGACTGCTCAAATCATTCCATTGATGTAATTTTAGTTATATAGTCGATAATGGATTAATACTTTAATAGTTTAGTGACAACTATATATGTTACACATTCTATTCTCTTTCTTTCAAAAATAAATTTTAAAAAAAAAAAGAAAATTTATTGATAATCTCACTAAAAAGAAAGGTCTCAAAATTAGTATGAGAGAATATTTACAATTCCTTTAATTCTAATTGCATACCATCCATACTTCTAAATGACTTTTGGATTCTGAAAACCCTTCAATGCGTCGAGTCCTCCCAATCCATGCTTAATTGGATTTGGCATTTAGGTTGAGGAATGCTTAGTGCACTCAAGTTATTACACTTAGCATTCATCTTTCAGATTGCACTTTTAATTCATTTATTGTTTGATTGTCATCTTTTATTATTATTTGTATTGTTCTAATTGTAGTATAGGATAATCAGTTGCCCATTTGAGGATTTCTATATTGCCAGACATAGATTCAGTGTGTTCTTGGATGCATAGAAATTGCTCAAATTGTCCCTTTTTGGACAGTTCAGGGTTAGATAGATTGTAATGTCTTCATTTATTCCAATTTAAATGCGTATGCCTATTCTGGTTTGGTCTTTCCTTTTTCTCTCTAGATATATTTCATGTATTTATTTCTATCGTCAAATGTCCACACTTTGTGTTGATGATTGACATGGGAATCAAATACAAGATTAATATATTCTGGAGAGATAAGGAGATCTTTTTTTAATTTCTACAGTAACATTTAAATTGAAAAATGAAGCATTACAATTCATCTAACTTTGAATGGGTGACTGATTTAGACAGTTAAGTAATTATGCCTGTCTAACGGTCTAGCCATCTAAGACTCTATCCCCTAGGGATAGCTGTATAACATATCGAGAACTTTATTTTATAGATGGCTAGTCAAGACGAAAGCCCAAATACCCCTAGAATTGGTGCATCGGCCACATCTCCTCTAATAGTAGAGGGAGACACAGACACGTCAACCGCATGCAAAGGGAAGAAGAAGAAATCAGCAGTGTGGGATGATTTCAAAGATGTGACAGTTAACGGTATACAGAAGATAAAGTGTAATAACTGTAAGGGTTATTCAGCAAGATTCTAGGAGGATCTACGACACATTTAATTAGACATTTGAAGACGTGTCCTAAGAAAGCAAGACTCCCTCCTCCCAGCCAACAGACGCTGTCATTTACGAAGTCAGAAGGGGACAACTCCCAAGGCGTAGTGTCCACTCATAAGTTTAATAAGGAGAAGCTGAATGAGTGGTTTGCTAGATTAGTGATTTTGGAAGAAAAACCTTTCAGAATGATTGAAAGTAAAGGGTTTAGGGCTTTCTGTCAATTCCTCAACCCTCGGTAGAGAATGTCTCCGCGTCACAGTGCAGAGAGAAAGCATGAAGATGTACGTAAAGGAGAAGATGAAACTGAAAGAAGTTTTAGCTTCAGTGACCAGAATAGCTTTGACTTCTGATTTATGGACGGCATCCAATCAAAGAAAAGGATACATTTCATTAACCGCTCACTATGTCGATAAGGATTGGAAACTATGCAAGAGAATTTTGAACTTCAAACACATTCCTCCTCCACATACTAGTTTACTTATTTCAGATTGCATCTACAGTTGTCTAAAAGGCTGGGGCATTAAGAAGAAAATTTCAGCAATAACTTTAGACAATGCTTCAGCAAATGACAGTGTCATTTCATGCTCACGTAACCAGTTCAGGGTTAGAGGAAATTTATTTTTTGAAGGAAAAATATTCTAGGTTAGATGTTGTGCCCATATTGTAAATTTGATTGTACAAGAAGGGCTGAAAGAAATCGACGACACTATAGAGAACATAAAAGAAAGTGTGAAATATATAAGGGGGTCGCCATCGAGACTAAGTGTATGAAATGACATCATCCAACGTTTGAATGTGCCATCTAAAAAAATGTTGAAGTTGGATGTTTGTACACATTAGAACTCGACCTATGAAATGTTAGATGCGGCAATGGAATTACAGCTTGCATTTCTTGAATACGCGGTGCGTGACAGAACGTATTCTTGGTTGCCGAGCACAGATGATTGGGCTAAAGCACAACAAGTTCACACATTTCTCCAAGTTTTTTACGAGTGCACGAAAAATTTTTCTGGGAATCAGTATCCAACCGCGAATCTGTTTCTTCCATCTCTTTGGAAGATTAAGGATGCTCTGCAGAAAAATGCTAGTGCGGGTCCAGATTTCATACGCCAGATGACAGTTGGTATGAAGACGAAGTTCGATAAATACTGGGACGAATGTCATCTGTTGATGTCCTTGGCAGTTGTTCTTGATCCCCATTGTAATATGGGATTGGTTATCTTTATTTTCATGAAGCTTTATTCTACTGAAAGAGCGGCAGCAGAGACGTTTAAGGTTCGTGAAGCCCTTGAAGATCTGTCTAAATCGTATGTTAATACTTTACCCGCACCGGGTGTTGAAGAAAGTAGAGATGCGGATATTTCTATACATGGTAATCCGGATGTGCTAAATGAATACATATCATATTTGGCACAAGCACGAATGGGAGTTGATACTAAGGAATCAGAGTTAAAAATGTACCTCAAGGAGCCAATCGTAGTGCGAGCTGAATTTGATATGTTGGAATGGTGGAAGATAAGGGTTAGTGAATCAAAATACCCTACATTATCTGTGATGGCACGGGACATATTATCAATACCAATTTCAACAGTAGCATCAGAATCCGCATTTAGCACAGGGAGTAGGGTTGTGAGCAAGTATCGAAGCTCACTTTCGCCAAACACAGTTGAAGCGTTGATTTGTACGTAAGATTGGTTGCGCCCGATATGGGGAGGAGATATGAATGATGATGATGAAGAAGATGAGATTGAGATTCATGACGAGTCTCTACCTACAGATCAGTAATTATTTTCGATTTTTCAATTTTTTTGGCTGAATGTTGAATGATCTGTAATATTATTTCATCAAGAATCGCAAACACAAAAGTATTGGTTCTTTTGGAATGTGGTTTGGAAGACTTTGAATCATTGATATTTATTTACATATGTCTGTTCATTTGCTTTTATTTTTGAATTTTGATACATTTATATTGCTTTCTTTTGTTGCTATATCAAGTTCAATTTATTTATCAATATTCTTATTTTTTTTATTAAAAATTGAATGTAGAAATGTCGTCATCTGAGCCATCGACAAACATTTGGGACTATACTTCCCTAGTTGAATTACCGCCACGGTCTGGAAAAACAAAAATTAAGTGTGGTTTGTGTGGTGCAAAGTTTGTAAACAAGACTAATTACTTTCGCCTACACTTGTCATGTCGAGGCGGTGATGCAAAACCATGCCCCAATGCGCCTAAGGATGTCCAAATTCTTTTTCAAGCCCTGTTAGATTCGAATAGAAAGCCTTCCACTCCATCCAAACCTTCTGCTTCTGGATCTGGTATACAAATGACATCCACAAAAAATGCAGAGGAGGAAGCCAGATTAAAAGCTTTGGAGGAAGAACAATTTCAAATCGCCATAAAACGTAGTACGAAAAATGCTTATAGACTTCAGCGATATTCGAGTCAAAGACAACACGATGTTGAAGAAGGGTTGAGTTACTCGTCGAGTACGACAAACAAGAATAAGAAAAAGAGTAACAAATTGAAATTCCTGACTCGTTTTGGTGAATTTTATAGGGCATTGGGTACTACATACAATTCTTCACATAAAGTAAGTTTGAAAAATCTAGTTGAAAGTGTATAAGAGCACGAAGGAAAAATCTCTTCGCCTTCTGACTCAGAGGAAGTGAATCAATTTGTATATGAAAAAATAGATAGCAGTTCCGATGGATCAGATGACAATACAGGAACAGGAAGGCACTCATCTTATAGAGGTTATTAGTTATAAATTGTCATTTTGAACAATGTAATGTAATTATGTAAATACTCTAATGTAATTATGTAACAATGTAATTATGTGCAATTTATATATTTTATTGTTTCGTTACTCAAAAACCCTACTCGAATTGGGCTCAAATTCAGACTCGGACTCGAACTTGCCTCGAAAACTCGCACTCGGTACTCAACTCGTGTGCTCGTACTCGGACTCGACTCGAAAACTCGGACTCGACTCTACTCGTTTACTACTCGTACTCGGGCAAGTAGAGTACGAGCATGGGGTCCCTGCTCGTTGGCCGAGTAGAGTCAAGTACGAGCAGCACTCGGGCGTTAAGAGCCGAGTACGAGTAGGGTGATACTGGACTCAACTCGACTCATGTACAGCTTTACTCCTAATTACACCCTGCAACAAAAACACGATTAAAATCTTTCATTAAGTAATGTCATGTTCGTAAATCCATGTAATAACTGGGATCTAATATGCAATATTTGACCCTCAACATAGATCTAGATGAGTTTTTGATCCTGCGATTTGGATTACCGATGGACGGAGAGGATTTTACATATTCAAAATGGCGGACCCCACACAGCTTAGGTGCTTCATGCTAGGGGTGCACAGGGTCGGTTGGGTCCAATTTTGAGGTAAAATCAGAACCAAACCGTTCCTAATGGTTCTAGGATTTTCAAAACCAGAATCGGACCATTAGCACCCTAGAACCGAACTAGAACTAGAACTGGAATCGAACCGTTAAAACCAGTTCGGTTTCACAGTTCAGAGAGAGAGAGAGGACCGGCCGATGACAGAGAGAGAGGACCGCTGACAGAGAGAGGACAACCGCAGCAGGGTTGGATCAGCGTGAATAGGGATTAGCAATAGGGGTTAGGGACTTAGGATTTAGATTTTTTTTAATATAGGTTCAGTTCCTGGTTCGGTTACATGGTTCAATTCCACAGTTCGGATTCACAGAACGGTTCATGTACCCAAATTAAGAACCGAACCAAACTAAATGGTTCTTTGATTTTTGAAAGCGAAACCAAACCGGTGCACTTTAGAACCGGACTAAACCGGAGCGTTTGGCCGGTTCCGGTCCGGATCCACGGTTCTACGGGTTGGATATGCACCCCTACTTCAAGCACTGCGTGAAACAGGTGTTGTGGAGGACTCCGGTCAATGTACCTTGGAGCAAGATAATCACGTGCTGCAATTATCAGGTGGGCCACAAATAAAAACTTGTCGGTTGGTGTTTGCTAATGTACTCTTCTTCTTCCTCTTCTTCTGCCTCTCTCTCTCTCTCTCTCTCTCTCTCTCTCTCTCATGGCACCACTTCACAGTATCAAGCAGCTGCAGATTTGCAGAGTCTCTCCTCCGCCCGGCTCCGTCGCTGACACGCTTCTCCCTCTCACTTTCTTCGACGTCATCTGGTTACAACTGCCTCCAGTCCAACGCCTCTTCTTCTACCAATTCCCACAAAACCCAAATAACACCACCACAACAACCCACTTCATAAATACTCTCCTTCCCAAACTCAAACACTCCCTCTCTCTCTCCCTCCGCCTCTTCTTCCCTCTCGCCGGCAATCTGATCCACTCTCTCGAAACGGGCGATCTCGAGATCTCCTACACCGATGGCGACTCTGTCTCGCTAATCATTGCCAAGTCAGACGCTGATTTCCACCGACTCGTTGCAGACTACCCAAGAGACGTAACAGAATTCCATCCTCTCGTACCTCAGTTGCACGTTTCCGATGCTCGGAAACAACCCCTTCTGGCGTTGCAAGTCACCGTATTTCCCAACTTCGGCATTTGCATCGGAATCACCACACACCACGGCGCAGCTGATGGGAGCAGCTCCATCCATTTCATGAAATCCTGGGCGTCCATTTACCGGTCCGGCGAGGATTCCTCGATCATGCCTCTCCCGGTCCACGACCGGTCCTTGACTGCACATCTCGACGGAGTCAAGAGGGTTCTGTTAGACCAGCTGGCTAAGATCCAGCTCGACCGAATCCTCGAGACGTCTAGCATCAAGGGTCGAGCCGACCCGGTCCGAGCCACGTTCGTGATGGCTCGAGCAGACATCGAGAAGCTGAGGCGACGCGTCTTAGCCCAACGTATCGAAGACAGCCAGAAAGCGCTCCCTTCCTCGGCGTACGTGCTAACGTGCGCATACGTGTGGGTTTGCCTTGTGAGAGCACGTGGCGACAGTGACGACGCTAGGGGCAAAACCGTCCATTTCGCTTTCCCCACGGGCTATCGTGCTCGGGCGGATCCGCCACTACCCGCTACGTTTTTCGGGAACTGCATCGCTCCGCGTTTCGTCGAAGCGAACGGCAGCGATTTTTGGAGCGAGGATGGGGTGGGGCCCGCTTCCGAGGCCATTGGGAGAGAGATTCCGGGGTTGGGTTCCAGGGTTTTAGAAGGCGCCGAGGGTTGGATTCCGAGAGCTTTCAAGTGGGCAGGTGAGCGAGTCGTAACGGTTGCCGGATCGCCGAAGATTCGCGTCTACGACACGGATTTCGGATGGGGGAAACCGAAGAAGGTGGAAATGATTTCGATTGAAGGAACGGGCGCTATATCGCTTGCAGAGAGTCGAGATGAAGCAGGCGAGATCGAGGTCGGTTTGGCGCTGCCCAAATGCGAAATGGAGAGGTTCTCTTCTTTGTTTTACGAGGGTCTGAAAGTTCTTGCGTAACGGTCGAGTAGTTTGTCGTAACGTTTCGGTATATATCAGTCGCGACTTGATTTTTATTCGAATTTTGGGAATAATACGATTGAGCCCGAACGAAAGCGGATTGCCTGATTTCCTAGCCACTTCATTTTCGCAAGGCCTATGTGATCTAATTTACAGGTTGGGTGACAAATAAACATTATGGTGGGCCATAGGAAGTTTTAACGGTGCAAATTCAATCACCACTGTTGCCTGCAGTGTGGTCCCTTATATTTGGGTTGACTCATTTTTTGGGATCATCTCCTAAAATGAGCTGAAAAATAGATGAACGCATGGATGGAACATATACATCATGGTGGGACCCACAAAACTATTCCAGTTGAACATAGTACCTACATAAGTGCTGTGTACGGTACCGTGGTACTTGAGAAACTCCCTTTGAGAGCAATCGTGATGCATGTATTTTATCACCTTTCCATCCATTTTGTCCGATCATTCTAAGACATGAGCCAAAAACAAAGTAAGGTGGATGAAAATTTCAAATGAACCAAACCATAGAAAAAGTGGTGATGGAATGCCCGTTGAAATTTTCATAAAGCCTTCTATAACGTGTATTTCCATTCAACCTGGTGATGAAGAAAAATATAAATATTCGATGAATGGAGATCCTCTACTTGCCTAGAAACATGAAAATTCTATTTATGGCAATGTAATAAGACCATATCATCACACATTGCATTTAATGTAATAATGCTGACTATAGTGAATATAACGTATACCAATTACAAAATAGGAATTTTCTACTCGTGGGAAGCAGAGGATCCAGATTGATACTAGATTGATACAAAACTTACGTAGTCCTTAAAAAGTTTGAAGGGGCCATTCAATCACCCTGGTTTTATGTGGTGTCGTGGCTAACTTGAGATTTGTTAGATTTGTATCTGCCTTGTTTTTTTGACCCTACCCAATTATACAACACCACGGAACCCGAGATGAGATTTGTAACATTTCTATCAGCCTCGTTTTTTATCCTACCCTACTACTGCAGTCAGTGGTGTGTACAACACTAGGGGAAGCGGATCGACGGTCTACCACGCACCACCGACTTTGGTGGTATGTGTACGGGCGTGTGGCGTGAGAAGACGAGGTCCTCTAACTCGACAATGTACCAACAGTTGAAATGAAATCAAAATTACATGGCCCCATAATAATGTATTTATTATATCCACATTTTCCAATGTAATGTAGCACGAACCCATAAATGAAGCCTATCCAAAGCTTGAGTGGACCACACCAAAAATTGCAGGGAGGATAATAATTCCCACCTTTAAAACATTGGTATGGTTGCATAATATTTATTTTTCATCAATCTATTCATAAGGTCACACAAACCTCGATAAAGAAAAGAAAAAAAAAAAAAAAAGCAAATACCATATTGACCTAAAGCTTGTGTGACTCTTAGAAGGTTTCAACGACAAAAGTTCAAATCTCCGCTGTTTTATGTAGTGTGGTTTACTTGATCTTTGGATCTGTTTTATTTTTTTATCAAGCCTTGCGACTATCTCACCAAATGGACATACGGTTTAGATATAACGCATACCTTATAGTGGAGCCCATATAACTTGGTGACGTCAACACACCATCAAGGTTAGTGGTGTGTGGCACACCAGCTAATCGGTACGGTATCCGACTCCACTCGGAATGCTGCAGAGGCATCTGTGTCCATAAATATGGCAGGTGGTTGTACCAGTAAAGACCGTACGTCCATAGACTTTTTCACTCTATATAAAGTTAAAGCACGTCACATGTAATTTTATTTCTAAGTTGTATACAGCTAACGAAGGTCGGCCACACCAACCGCTAGCCAGCGTAGCATAAGTAATAAACGCAAGCAAACGACAGGGAAAAAGACAACTACAAATGTTATCCACTCTCTGCATGGACTGGGGTTTTAAACTGCTTGAAAAATGGCTGAGTGAATCATCGGACATAATCTTGCGCACGTGTGTTGTTGGCAGCTAAGATGTATGTGAAGGAGACTCGCTTGTGGGGGAAGCGGATTAATTGTTTGTCTGTGCCTGAGGCTGTGCGGGCTACAGAGATGTTTGTGACAAAGCCACTCCGTCCATACGTTTTGAAAGATCACTATCGAACAGGATCCAAAACTCATGTAGACTACGCAAACGAAATAGTGGAAACAGAAACGTCCACTGTTGGAAACTTTCGGAAGCTGACCATGATATATGTATGCCATCCAAACCATTCATAGGATTATTACTACTAAGATAAAACTGTCGGAACAAATATCATCGGTAAGAATTTTATAAGGTGAGCTTTATGGATCAACGGTCTGGATTGTCTTAAGGATTGGAGAGTGTGGTCATGAATACTGTTGATGCAAAAAATTTGACGTCCCTCCTCCGATCGTCACCTGCACAAGAAAGATGAAGAAAGGGGACCCTGGCTAGAGCCGGGGAACCTCTGATGCTTAAGTCAGTGGCTGGGCCAGAAAAGAGGAGTTTTTGAGATATGTTTTGCGTACCTTTTAATCTCGTAGAATCCTGCTTTTATAGGAATGAGAGGTCCCGGCGTGAAGGGATTTTCTTCCCGATTTCTAGGAGATTCTATTTAGTTGCTATTTGTTTACGGGTGCTTCCTTGATCCCGAAATTGCCGGAATCGGGGGTCCTTCTATGAGATCTTTGGGACAGTATTTAAGATTATTGTCACGTCCCAAACTCGAAAATCGGGCTCACCAAATTCCCGATCACCGAATCCGGCGCCGACAGCCTCCGTAGTACCCTATTCTCAACTCCCAGAGCTCATACGCCAGATTCCGATCCTGGGATCCTACGAGGAGGATTTTCAGTATGAATTTTTTTTTTTTTGTAATGAAGCATAATCATAAGCATATCCAAATCATAAAGGCAACATCATCATCACATATCCACTAATATAATCATTTGAATACAATGTTGAAGGGGAAATATATATATCAAAATCAAAGCTTCAGAGGACAGCTGCACGCTCCAAGCTCAACACTGCTGCAACCTAATGCCACCTGCACGCATCTATCGTGCATAAGCTTACAAAAGCTTAGAGGGTGGTGAGAGTGTGTGTAAGGTAAGTGCCAAGTATACCATAAAGCCCATAAATTATACATCATTGAAATAAGCAGAAATACTAACAAGATCATGAATCATACAATATCAGAATAAGCGAAAATATACTGGTAAGTCCATGAGTGCTATCAGCCGTACCAAGGCTATGCGATGTAAAACATAATAAGACAATAACAGATGCTGAGGATGCAATGCAATATGCAAATCCTGACGAGCCACGAATACTATCAATCTCATCTACGCCATATAAGCGCAAAAACATAGTAACCAAAATGCTAAATACTGTGGATGCAATGTAATATGCAGTGCGAATGAAATGACCATGCAGGAACGTGAAGTCGAGATGATAATACGAAGTATCACAGGCTATGGGGTCCATCACAAGGGACTTCTATCCAAACCAGTCTCCATACCTAAATTTGGATAGTCAGACACAATGTGGTAAACTCCTGATCTCAGGTTAGTCGCGCACCCAACCGAAATCCTGGCCATGCGATGGTACACGTAACAAATAGTTATGCACCACCAGCCCAAGTGGATAATGAATGAATGAATGAATGAATATGCAATTTCTACTCAATAAGTCCACATATCAGTACGGTTGCTCTCTGGGGAAATCACTGGGGTCTATTACACTCGACACCGACTGCCTCCTCCCTAGCTGCACAGCCCAGCGAGCGGAATATACCTCACTGTCCGCCTGACCGGTAGTTTATCAATACCTACCCGGCTCGTCGATAGCAGACCCATTTACGAGCTGGTCATACTCAGCCTAGCTTATAGCCCCCTCACTCAGGCGGATAAGGCCACACCCCCTTCCAACTGACCACGACACAGTGGGAGACACGACCTCATGGTATAGGCACCGGCGCTCATATTCCACTCGGTCTAGACGTTGAGGCAACTCCTGGTACCAAGGAGGTTCTGGGATTTTCACCCAAGAACATCCTAAGTGCCCACAATGCTGGAACCAAATATTTTCGGTGTCCCATCTAGCCATCCACGATGTGTCTGTGGAGGCCACGGCCCTGATGTCGCTAGGGCGTACAATGATCGAGTAACATGTATGCGAGATGCATGAATCACACCGTACAAACATGCAGCAATCTCACGCGTACCATGCGCTCATGTCGGGCACTCCGTCTCATATGGAGTCCCGTAAATGTCTTAGCCCAACGGCTCATGTTATAACCAAATATTCCTCATATCAAGCATGCATATGATGCGTATGGGTATGAATCATGGAGCTACACTAAGCATTTTATAAGGTGATAAACTATCCTTACAAAGCAGATGGACCTTGACGGCCTACACACAACAAGTATGAGCCTACCAATGGCCCTAGGGAGAGTTACAATGTGGACATTTAACCAACCTTGTACTTACAATGTGGATGTCAAACTATCATTGCTCTCAAGGCATAGCCCCCCATATAGGTTAACACAAAAACATGGTGGAATCACATTCAATGGGCCTTATGTATACCCTATCGGGCCTCGACCCATGGGCCTCCAATACATCAAATGGGCCTCACAACATAGGCCTCATGTATATCAAGGTGAGCCTAAACAACGGGCCATAAATATGACAAGTGGGCCACATCGCATGGGCCATATGTATATACCAAGGTGGGCCTCAACGGATAGCCATAAGTACATCAACGTGGGCCTCACCACATGGGCCATATGCATATCAAATGGGCCACACCAATGGGCCTTATGTACATTGCAATAGGCTATATCCCATGGGCCCCAAATACATCACAATGGGCCTCAACCCACGGGCCCTAATACATCACAATGGGCCCTAACCCACGGGCCCTAATACATCACAATGGGCCCCAACCCACGGCCCTAATACATCACAATGGGCCCCAACCCATGGGCCCCAAATGCATTACAATGGGCCTCATAACATGGGCCTTACATTTATATCAAGGTGGGCCTCAACAACGGCCTTATACACATCAAGGTGGGCCTCAACAATGGGCCATAAATATATATATATATATATATATATATATATATATACACCAAGGTGGGCCTCAATAGACAGCCACAAACGAATCAAGATGGGCCTCATACATATACTAAGGTGGGGTCCACTTGAACTATAGATCGATCTTACTTTTTTTTTATCTCAAGCTTGTAAGACAAGCTTGCCAATTGGTTGAACGGTTAAAATGCAACACATGCATCATGATGGGGTCCACACACATGGCCCACCAATTAAGTGGACAGTTTTGGATATAACACAAACACCAAAGGTGGGGCCTACTGGCGTCCAGCAAATGCCTGGACCACATTGATAAAACACATACATGGTGGCTTCCACCGTTCATTGTCGTGGATGGTGTGAGTAAAACACACACATCATTTTGGGCCTCACAATGGTGGGACACCCCAAGTGAACAATCTAATCCGTTCACCGTCTTGGCCACCTCGAATGAGGTCAAATAGACTCTGACTAGGACTTGTTTGGATGACAAGAGACTCCAAAGAGTGCCCTAGAGTGTTTTAACAGATGGACATTAATACCCCTAGTACGGCCCACTTGAGACTCATATTTGACTCAAAATTTGACACATGGCCTAAAATTATAAGGAGGAGATGGTGGTCGGTATGGATTAAACAAATTAATCATGGTGGGATCCACGTGTGGTGGCAGCCTTCCACCCTCACCCTCACCGTCACTGGAACAATATGTCCAGGGACTTTTTTTTTTCTTCTTCTTCTTCTTCTCTTTCTTCCTTTATATATATATATATATATATATATATATATATATATATATATATATATATATATATATTCTACTATGTGGGGCCCACTAGTGGATAATCCATACCGTCTATTACATCGACCAGATCTCTATGGACCAAATGAGTCTAATGATGGATAGGTCCACCACTTATACACACAACAGCAGGTATTAAAAAGTTCCAACAGTGGGAATTTGTTTCCCTCGGTGCGGTCCATTAAGAACTAAAATTCGTCTCATTTTTCAACTTATAGCCTAAAACTACAGGGGGAAGGTGGTGGACGGCATGGATTAAATAAATACATCAAGGTGGGGCCATGGTTGGGATGCCCCCACCCCACGTCCGCATGGTTGACGTGAGGGGGTGCTCCCACTACCACCATCAGTTGTGGTGTGGTCCACCTGATGGTTGGATCGAGTAGATTTTTGGGCTACATGGCTAAAATGTGTCAGAAAATGAATGTATGGTGTGGATCTAAGAAATACATCAATATGGGTCCCATGAGTAAAAACTCACTCCAAACCTCCCATGCAAAAAAAAGCAAGAAATGACGTAGGTAACCCCACCCATTAGCATTTGCGGTATGACCAACCTGGGATTCGGATTAACTTCATTTTTCGGCTCAATGCCTAAAATGATCTAAGGGAGTGAACGGCTTTGATTAAAAAAATACATCATGGTGGGGCCTACATGAGCAACCCACTCCAAGTTTGGAAACAAGCTGATATTTGTTTTTGGTTGCTTTACGGTACTCCTCACCGTCAGTTCACACTTTATTGTCTAGCCACGTCCAGTGTCCAGGGACGCTGGACAGTTTGGGTAACGAATATATAAGGTGGGCCCCACCTACAAACTTGCTACAGGTGGGCCACTAATGGCTAGATGGGGTAGATAAGATACACATCAAGGTGGGGTCCGTCCAAGTGGGCCCCACACAGCCACATCATCACATGAAAAAAATGAAAAATAGAGGGAGAGAGAGGGAGAGAGAGAGAGAGAGAGAGAGAGAGAGAGAGGGACACGTGTGATGGAGGGCTCCACCACTATGAGGCCTCCCTTGCATTCAATCATACATCAAGTGGGTCCCAATATATGTAGGCCCACCAAATCAAAGATCAACGATGGAGATTCCTTCTCCACCCAAAATGGACAGTCTAGATGACCTCTTTCATGCAAGGAAAATAAACATCATGATGGGGTCCATGGAGAATGGACCCATCATGGAATGATCATGAGAATCAAGGTGGGCCATCGGCCACATCTTAGGGTCCAAAGTGAGATCCATACCATCGATCGGTAGGCCTCACTTGGCCCATCACAAAAACATGAAAACTAGCCTATAGAAGCACCCACCGTTCGATCTTCTTGGTCCATTGGAAAGCCGGACTCCTTGTGCTCCACTTTGATAGAGGGTGGTGAGAGATGGATGGCTAGGATGAAGGTTCTTTGGGATGGGAAGGTGGGCCACCAAAAATCACTTTTTCTCCTACTTGGGATGGCTTGGACGTGCACATTTTTTTTCTCTCTTGGTGTTGCTTTGAAAAAGTGTTGAGAAAGAAAGGGAGAGATGGGATGTAAGGAGAGAGAGTGATGGATGTGAGTGATGGGTGAGGTGATGTTGTACTTGACTAGGTATGGGTGTGTAAGAGAGAGGGTGAGAAAGAGTTGACTTGGTGGTTGCTTGGGGATGGGGTGAAAGGTGATGTGTACTTGACATAAAGTGATTGATTGATTGATGTGATTAATTGATTGATGGGACATGGTGTAGAGATTCTCTTGGGCTTGCAAATGCACGGCGTTTTCCTCGAAATAAACGTCGGCCCACATCTTCCGACTTGGGTATCGGATTAGTGCGCGAGTCGCGGCATTGGAACAGCGGCGACGGTGCGGTCGCAATGATACAGGTCTCGGATTAAGCTGACTCAATTCTACAGGATACGACTTAGGGTCGATCACAATGTTAATTATACGTCGCAGGTTGCCAAAATTCAACGGAAAATATCGCGGGAGTTGACGGAACAGTACGGTATAGGATACGGGTCTTACAATTACACTGCCTCTCCTTTGCTCGGCTCGGCCGAAACTGACCCTGATGTCAACTAAGTTTCGGCTAGCTACAGGGACAGGGCTTTTTACCTACTATCAGACGAAACAAAATTGGCCTATGACCGAAGCTCTTCCTTAATCCGATAGCCGACACTGTAACCGGCCTTATATGGGTCGGTTTTATGGTCGGGCAAGTGGCTTTTAGCTTTAGGGCCTTAATCGGCCTCTTTAGACATTGCTTATGGCTCCTGACTATTTGAATCTCGGTTGGAACTTCTTTTCCACAACCCGAGTCAAGTCTCTCCTTTAGGCTTCACTGTCTTGCCTCGGTAAGACCCGTTACCTCGAATCTTTGGGTTGTGTCAATAGAGTTGGTCCATTTCATAACTGGGTCTCCGGACTTGTCATATTTTTTCCCAACAGTAAGCCCTCCACTCCTTATGTCAGTTACGTCGACATTAAAGAGTGATGAGTTTTCAAGTCAGTGTGCATTGGAGATCGAGGTTATGATGGAGCATTTAATGCTTCTTGTGTCCCGCTCAACGTATGATGGTTCGTTACTCGAGGCTGCACGAGCGGACAGTCGTCAGAACGTTTCGTCTGCTTATGAGCATCGAACACATGGCGAGGGTGTTACTTGCGTCAGTCGGCGTGCACCATGTGTTGGGCGGAGGAGTCGAAATAGGTGTCGATTCGACTCCTTAAATACGTTTTCCACGTGGCTTGGCTATAAAAGGGGGGAGTGGGATTCATTTCTCATTTCTGTGCACCCTCTTCTTTTCCATTTTCCGTTTTCTCTTCTTCTCTTCTTTCTCCCTGCTCGTGTTCGCATTTCGCCATTTCCTTCATTGTTTTCATCCTTTTCCTCTTTTTCTACTTCTCCAACTGTGCGCTTTTCACCTCTCCAGTGAGTTCTTTCCCTCCTTTTCCTATTTGTTTTTTAATGGCAATGCATCCTTCAGGTCCCCGGGAGGAGATTTTCGATGATGAGGATGAAACAAGACATCTCTGGAATGTCTCAAAATTGCCCTCATTGCTGACAGAGATGGCGATAGGCGCTAAAGAGGCATTCCAGTACTCTGAAAGAGTGTTTGAAACTTCAGCGGAGCATCCTGCTAAGCGGTCCTTCGGTGAAGGGGCACCTCAGTGACCGCCCGGTAGACTAACCTTTATTTTCCTAGGGATGACTTAGATGAAGAGGATGAGGAGTTTAAGGAAACCACTGAATCGGTTCCTCTCAGGAGATCGATTCGTGCCGTTGAATCGGCAGATGTGGAAGAAGAAGCTGCTGAGGGAGGGGAGGCTGGAGACGAGCAAAAGGGTACAGTCCCCTCGGTTTTAACTGAGGCAGACTTGGATAAAATTCAAGTTGGGTACCATGTCCCTGACTCAGTAATTCTTCGTCTTCCCCTCTCGAATGAATTACTCGACCATCCTCCTCTAGGGATGGTCACAATTTTTCAAGTTACCATGCAATGTGGCTTGCGTCTGCCTCTTCAACCCGTTGCTCGGGATTTTCTCTCCGAGCAAATAGTTCCAAATGGGTGGAGGAACTTGTTCGGATATTCAATATTGTAGGCTGAGGCAAAGCAGCCCCCACTGACCATTGATGAGTTTCTCTATCTGAACCAAATACAGCCAAACCCTCAGCAGCTCGGCTGGTACTTTTTGAGTGCTTGGTAGAACAAGGGTGGCTCTTTAATAACCAACACTCCTACCTCTAACAAACACTGGAGAGAGGTGGTTTTGGGTGTGCGGTCGATGGAATACTGCCGAGTCTGGGCTCTTTGAACCTTGCGTTACTCGGCCATTTCTGAAGCAGGTGACTCGGTACGCCCTTTCTGTATCTTTTCTTGCTCTGATTCTTCTGTGTCTGACTGAACGCGTTTTGTAAACCTCCCCAAGAAAAGACCGAAGCTAGGGGCCAACTCTATAGGTCGGATCAAGGAACTAAGGGTGCTAAGTACGGAAGATTGGTCTTGGAAGAATCTTCTTCAGCCAGAGCGTCTTATTCTCTCGGGCCTCGATTCTACCGTGACAGGTATCTTTTATTTGCTCTGACGCATTTCTTCTAGACTTTACCTAACCCTATTCTTTACCTGATACAGATATGGCTGAAGTTCAGCCCCTTCTGAAACCAGCGTCAAAGATGAAGGCTCCTACGAGGTCGGTGCTTATGTCGGAGCCTCGGCCTTCAAAGAAGGCGAAGACGGTTCCGAAGGCTAAGGAGTCATCTGCACCAGTCCCTCCTACTCCAGTCATCCTGACTGTCGTCGTACTCTCTGATCCCGAGGAAAGGGCGGAAGATGTGAACATACTTCTCACCGAGTCTCAGGAGGCTTCACAGCCAGGACTTGTTGCAGAACGGGTCTCAGAACCAAGAGAAGAGCATGGAGGGGAGACTTCGGGAAGGGGGATGACTCGACAGGAGCCCTCGCCTTTTCAGCAGGTCGTGTCAGGGATGATCCCTTGGGCCATCGCTCATGGGAGCGAGAGAGACTTCGCAAACTCTCTATAATGCCTCTTCGCTGCAAACTTTTGGTCATGCGGCAAAGATACTCCTTGAGGTAATTTTGTGATCTCTCTTTTTGTTGATGATTTCTTGTATTAGTGACTCAGTCTGGCTTCACATTCTCCTTTTGCAGTTGGCCCCTTGTCTGGTTAAGGCTTACTCGGATCTGACTGCGACTCAAAAGTAGGCAGTTGAGGCGGAAGCAAAAGTCGAGGCTACCTCGACTCGAGTTGGAATTCTGACGGGCGATTTGGTCCTCACACGGAGGGCCGCCGATGACGCTAAAGCCGAATGCGCTCGCGTAACCCCGCTGTTGTTAGAGGCTCAAGAAGAGAATCGGCGAATCTGTTAGGTTCATGCCTCTTGCGTGGATAAGCTGGCTTGGACCAAGGCTGAGGCTGATGCAACTATTCGGAAGGCCACCGACGAAGCTAAGGAGGCTAAGGAGGCCAACGATCGAGCCGTACAGGCCTTTCTCGAATCCTCAGAGTTTGAGGAAGAGAGGGATCGCTTGTATCAGAGTGGGTATACAGCCTACATAAATCTGATGAAGGTAGCAGTCTTTTTCCCGACCTTGATCTCTCGGGATTCGATGACGGTGCCTCCGGATCTGAAGGACAGGAGGCTAAGGTGACCAAACCTGCTGAAGCTGGGGCTGGTGTCGAAGTCGAAGTCGAAACCGAGGTGGCTCCTGAGGTTGCTCTAAGTGGTGGTAGCTGAGGCTAAACTACTTAGCTCCTGGTGAACCTTGGAGCTGGATTTTTAGTACCATCATCAGCTCCATTTTTTGCACTCACACCAGTTCTCCAAACAAACCGAGCTTTTTGGTACCATCATCAGCTCCATTTTTTGCGCTCACACTAGTTCTCTAAACAGATGGAGCTTTTTGGTACCATCATTAGCTCCATTTTTGGCACTGACACTAGTTCTCCAAATAGACCGAGCTCCAGGGCAGGCTCGAGAGTATCCACAACCAAGGAAGAAGCTTGCGTGTCATGACCAACCCTTTTGTTTTTAAGCCTTTTACTCTATCAATATAATGTCGAAGCATGATATAACTCAATGTAACAAACATACTGATGAATAAATACACTTGGTTTTCTTTTTCATTTTTTTTCAATTTACATGCTTGTTAATTTTGAGTATTTTTGAACGCTTCGCTAGGCTAACTGTTCACTCCCCAAGTATAGGGTTGTGATGTAGTAATAAACTCGGTAAGACCGAGGTCGAATCCCAAGGGACTGATACTTGTACGCTTTCTGAAAATAACCAGATCTAGAACTAGGCTAAGATGAAGTGTAAACCAATTATGATTTGAGGAATACTGATGAAATAATTAAACTAAAATTTAAGAGAATTCAGAGAAAGGAAACTAGGGATTCAGAGGATCCACTTGTAGAGATCAGGGAGATCTTATGCTTAGAGTAAAAATCAGAAAAATTAGACTGAACTGCCGTTGATATAGTTTTTTTTTTTTAAAGATGAAAGGTATATGAATTAGAATGGATTCCATCACCAAACCATGCCCAAGAGACAAATCAAACAACAGAATTAAACTAATTACCAACCAATCAACATGTTTATGAAGGTTAGGAAGGGTACCGTCATCCGACCATGCCCAGGAGATGATGGTGAACAATAGGACTTCCTGACGTCATAAACATCAAGAGGAAAAGAACATGCTCAAAGCCATTGCAGACCCATTGTAATTTCAGTCACAACAGACCATTAAAGACTGAAAACATTCCCTTAATTAAAACCCAATTCAACATCAATTCAGTCTAAACAAAGGCACAAGTTTTTGCTACAAGCTTCACCTCTTAGCCCTAGCTAAGAGGATTTAGCCATGCATGGATGGGCTAGATCTCATCAGAAATTTGGGAAGAAAAGCATAACAAAAGAAAAACAAACAAAACCTTCTTCCTTCTCTCCCTGTCTTTCTCTCTCCTGTCGGATCTCCAGCCAAACTCCCAGCCCTCACGTTTCCACCCGTAGATGATCCTTGTCTCTCCCTCCTCTCTCTTTCTTATATAGATACTAAGGCTATGGCTGGGAGGTGGAGAAGTCGGTGCAAAACCGGAGTTGGTGCAGAGCTCCTCTACGCAGCAGAAGGCAACGATTTCATAGAAATGTGAGCTTGCGAATCAGTTACTGCTGTGCTAATGGTGGGCCCACTTCACTGCCGTCTTGAGAGATCCACTCCATTTATCACATTCAGCTTGAAATTTCGGTCAGGAAAGGCCCATTTTGGAAGATTATTGGTATGGCCCACAAGAATTTCTTATTACCGTCTGTCCCGTGTTTAAACTTGTGATAAGCATTATTGTTGTTTCATTGGATTTTTCTCCTCTAGGTCCTGTTAATACAGCCTTTGGGCTTCGAATGAACAGTCCAGATCAACCCCTACAGCCGTGATGGTGGCCCACAGAGTTTGGAATTTTCGAACATTCGATAAACAGAGACCTGCGTCATTCTTATGCTGGATCTTAGTGGGGTTCTTGATCGGATCTTAATGAGAAATCCACGTCGTCTAATTGATTCCCAGAGAAAAACCGTTCAGATATGCCTAGTTTTCGATCGAATTAAGTGTGGCCCATTTAGTTTTAAACCAGTCGTCCATCTTGCGTTTGATAACAGTCTACGCATGCCCCCCGTGCATGGACTAAACTTCCACCATGGATAGAGTGTTTTGGCCCCCCCTGAGGCATTTGAACGGTTCAGATCACTGATTCGGAAGCTGAATGGGCCCCACTACACAAAACCTAAGGTGGACGCCGGTGCATCCGCCGGTTTATTTACCTGCAGGAGAGAGAGAGTTCGAGTGGGAGTCGGTCAGCGCACGCTGACCGACTAGACGACATGCGGTGCACATCCAGTCCATGTATGCTGTGCACGCACACGTTGTGAAGCGGGTCCCATCTCGATGTATATGACGAATCCGCTCCGTCCATTCCTTTCCTCATCTTATTTTAGATGTTGAGCCCAAAATTTAAGCGCATCTAGATACCATGTATGCCCCTAATTACTGATATATAGGCTGATCTGTCAGTTTAGCCACTTCTACAGGGATTTAAGAGCTGAAATTCGAGGTGTACGGTTCGTTTATGGTCCTCAGGCCATGTATGAAGTTTTGAGCCGAACGGATGGTGAAAACCCTGTGATCTTACATTCTAGCTGACTTTCAGGCCACTTGAGCTTCAGTTTCTCGATTTTCGCGGATCTCCGGTGTGTAAATTTGATGATCTTGGTCCCCTGGAGTCCATCCATTATTTTTGGTGACATCGGAGTGTCAAATCCACGCTTTTACTATCAGTTTCCAGTCAACGCTCCTGATTGCATCCTGCAACAAAACACTATTCAAATACTCCATTAAGCATTATTGTGTATGTAAAATCTGGCAATAATCAAGGTCTGATATGCAATATTTGACCCTCAACACTAACCAAGGGATATTAGATTCTCAGATGCTCAGCATTCTACGGATGAGGTAGCAATTGCCTGGTTAGGTCTTCCAATCAATACATTCCTAGTCGGATGGTGCTTGAGATGATATAGGGTCCTTCCCAGTTAGGTCCTAGTGTACCCGCTCCAACTTCCTTAGTGTTGAAGAACATTTTTCAGAGAACCATGTCCCCGACTCGAAATCGCCTGACCTTGACTCGAGCATTATAAAACCAAGCTACTTGTTGTTGTCGAGCCATCATTCGTAGTCGAGCTTTTTCCCTTTACTCGTCCACAAGGTTGAGTCTGAGGGCCAAAAGTTCTTCATTATCCTCTTCATTAAATGAACGGACTCGGGCCAATGGTAACCCGATCTTGACTAGGGTAACGATGTCTGAGCCATAAGCAAGGGAGAAAGGAGTTTCTCCTATAGCGGTTCGCACCGTGATTCAGTATTCCCACAGTATCTTCGGGAGTTCTTCAGCCTACGCTCCTTTGGCTCGGTCAAGCTTAGTCTGGAGATGTTGTTTGATGATCTTATTGACCACCTTAACCTGTCCGTTGATGAGGCGATGAGTATACATTTCTGATTCCGAGATTATCGCACATCTCTCGAAAGTTTCTGTTATCGAACTGCTTTCCGTTGTCAGTAACAATAGTCTGAGGTATTCCAAATCGACAGATAATATTTTTCCATATAAAGTCTGTGATCTTCTGCTCAGTTATTTTCAACAAAGGCTCTACTTCGGCCCACTTTGTGAAGTAGTCCACCCCTACGACAGCGAACTTGGTCTGGCCTTTCCCCATAGGGAGTGGGCCGATAATATCGCTTCCCCATTGCGCGAAGGCCAACGACCAGTCATAGGGGTTAATTCCTTAGGAGGTTGTCTTGAGATGGCTGCGAAACACTGGCATTTGTCGCATCTCTTGACGAGTTTACGAGCGTCATATTGAATAGTCGACTAATAATATCCCTGATGTAATGCTTTGTGCACGAGTGATCGCCCTCCTGAGTGGTTTCCGCAGATCCCTTCATGGATTTCCCGTAATACGTAGTCAGCTTCACTAGGTTGTAGGCATCGTAACAACGGAACATAATAACTTTTTTATATAACTTCCCGTTAACTATGGTATAACGAGAAGCTCGGATCTTCAGTCGTCGGGCCTCAGCCCGATCTTCGGGCAACTCACCCTTGTCGAGATATTGGACGATCGGATCAAGCCAAGAAGGTTCTGAGTCAATCGTATGTACGGTCGAGCTAACTGGTTCATGGATACTCGGCTTAGCGACGTACTCGATTGGAACGGATCTGGGTATGTCGTCTTTGTCGGCAGAGGCGAGTTTCGCTAGTAGGTCGGCTTTAGCATTTTTTGTCCAAGGGATCCGAGTGATGACATAAAGTTGAAAGCCGCTGATCAGTTTCTTAGCTTTCTTCATATACGCTTTCAGTTATTCTTTTCATGTTTGATACATGCTGGTGACTTGATTGACGACTAGCTGTGAATCGCTGAAAACGTTGAGATGTGTAACACCTAAACTTCCCGCGAGTCGGAGGCCAAGCAATAAAGCTTCATATTCCGTTATATTGTTCGAGACTTGAAATCCAAGTCTTAAGGCATACTGCATGTAGGTTTGATCAGGAGTTTCCAACACTACTCCTACCTCGCTTGCCTTAAAGTTAGAGGAACCATTAACATACAGCTTCCAGGCTATTGGGTCGGGTGCTGACATCGGTGAAGCGGTCGTCGATACTTCAATAGGCTCAGTAGCATGCTCTATTATTTAATCGGCTTGTGGTGTCACTTCAGCGATGAAGTCAACCACGGCTTGCCCTTTGATTGCAGCTCTCGGCTTATACTGAATGTTAAATTCACTGAGCTCGATTGCCCACTTCATAAGTCAGCCAGATGCTTCCGGTTTCTGTAGAACCTAACGTAGTGAAAAATCAGTCATGACGATAATGGTGTGAGCTTGAAAATATGGCCGAAGTCGTTGTGAGGAGACAACCAAAACTAGGGTCACTTTTTGCAGGAGTGGGTATCATGTCACTACCGGTAGTAGTACTTTGCTGACGTAGTACACAGACAGTTGTTTTCCTTCATGCTCCCGCATCAGGGCCAAGCTAATCGCTGCCTCAGACACTGTAAGATATAACAACAGAGCTTCTCCTAGCTCGGGTTTTGATAAGAGAAGCAGAGATTCGAAATAAGATTTTAATTGCTGGAACGCTGCTTCGCACTCCTCTGTCCAATTCACCCTTTGTCATCCCTCGGTTGTTTGAAGAATGGGAGACATTTATCGGTAGCTCGGGAGAGGAAATGGTTGAGTGCTGCTACTAGTCCAATCAATCTTTGTATGCCTTTTATAGTTTTTGGAGACTCTATGTCGAGCAATGCCTTAATTTTCTCTGGATTTGCCTCGATCCCTCGCTGGCTGATTAGGAATCCGAGGAACTTTCCCGAGCTTACACCAAAGGCACATTTGCTCGGGTTCAACTTCATTTGGAACTTGCGTAAGATCAGGAACATTTCTTCTAAGTCGGCTATATGGTCGGCCGCATGTACACTTTTGACGAGTATATCGTCAATATACACTTCGATGATTCAGCCGATCAACCGAGCAAAGATTTTGATCACTAACCTTTGATAAGTCGCTCCAGCATTTTTCGAACCAAAAGGCATCATTCGGTAACAATAAAGACATTTGTCAGTGACAAAGGTGGTCTTAGATTTATCAGACTGATGCATTACAATTTGATTGTACCCTGAATAAGCACCCATAAAACTAAAAAGTTCGTGCCCCGCAGTGCTATCTACCAACTGATCGATCCTTGGAAGAGGGAAGCTATCTTTTGGGCAGGCTTTATTTTGGTCAGTATAGGCAATACAAACACGCCACTTTCCATTGACTTTCTTCACAAGTACGACGTTAGCTACCCATTCTGGGTAGTATATCTCTTCTATGAATTTGGCCTTGAGGAGCTTTCTGACCTCTTCTTCAATGATAGCGTACCTTTCAGGGCTGAGTGGACATCGCTTCTGTTGAATCGGCCGATAGGTTGGATCGATGTTGAGTCGGTGAGTAATTATTGATGGATTGATTCCTGGCATGTCTTCATGGCTCCATGCAAATACATCAGCGTATCTTCGGAGCTAGGCTATCAAATTATCTTTTAAGGGCGAGCGGAGAGACGAGTCAATCTGCACCATTTTAGATTCATCTATCTCGACTAAAGGTACCGAGATAAGGTTTTCTACTGGTTGTCCTCGTTCGTAAGTCTCAACTCGGGGATCTAGTGACTCTATCACAGATACTTCAGCAGGAACTTTAACAGCTGTCGTGTAGCATCGTCTCATGTCTTGTTGATCTCCTTTGACAACTCCTACTCCCGACTCAATCGAGAATTTCATGGAGAGGTGATATGTAGATACTACGGCCTGGAGGAGACTCAAAGCGGGTCGGCTGAGTATGACGTTGTATACGAATGACTGATTGACTATCAGAAATTTGACCATTACTATTGCTTGGTGTGAAAGGTTTTCAACAGTGAGCGGCAGTGAAATGGTTCCTTCTGGGAATATCTGTCCTCCTGAGAATCCGATTAATAGAGTATGAACTAGTCATAATGCTGATTGTTTAACTCCCATTTTATCAAACGCCTGAGTGAATAATACATCAACAGACGATCCTGTGTCAACGAGTATACGGAACACCTTTCTGTTTACGATGGTGAAAGTAACGACCAAGGCATTATCATGGGGGTGGTAGATGCCTCAGACATCTTTGTCAGCGAACGAGATGCAATACTTTTCTCTCTTCTTTTAATTTGAGGGCCGACCCAAGATAAGGACCTCAGACTCTGGAGGACTAATGCTCTTGGCATGATTTTTCCGAGCATTGTTGGAATCGCCTCCGTCTCGAGGAAAACTGACAATCGTCCGGATTTCCTCCGTAGGTCGGTTATCTCCTGGGCGCTCTTCCGCTGTCCCGGTTCTTTTAATATATTCTCTGAGTCGACCTTCTCGAATAAGCCTTTTGATCTTTTCCTTCAAGTGATAACAATCACTCGTACTGTGACCATGATCACAATGATAGTGGCAATATTTATCTTTATTTCGCTGGTCGGATTACTTTGAAGCTTATTCGTCCAATTGACAAATTCTTCACCCTTAATCCCCATTAACACCTACTCTTGTGGTTTGTTAAGTGGGGTATACGTAGAAAACTTTCGATCGGGTCGTTTACCCAACTTACATTCATCGCGCATTCGGTCGTCTTTACACTTCTTTTCACTGGCCGAGTCAACTTCCTTCTTGGCTGACTCTTTGACCGGGGCTTTTACATTCTGAGTGGCCTCACGCAAATTTCTTGTTTCATCGGCGTCTGCATGCTTATTCGATCGAGTCATGCATTCAGCCAGGGTCTCACGCGAATTTTTGTCCAAGGATGCCAGAAACGACTTATCCCGAACACCCTGCATGATGGAATTGAGTGATGTTTCTTCCAAATGTTTTTAGACCTGGAGTGACTCAAAATTGAAGTATTTGATGTAGTCTTTCAGTAGCTCTCCTCCTTCCTCCGACTATGTTGTTCGGATGTCTTTGTCAAACTTGACTTCTTCTTTCCACCAATGAAATTGGTGAGAAAGGCGTCGCTAAGTTCTGTGAACAAGCTGATGGACTTCAGTTTCAGCTGGTTGAACCAAAGTCGAGCTACGTCGGTTAAGGTGAGGGAGAAAGCTCGGCACATTATAGCATCCGAAGCATTATGCAATTCCATATTCGTTCGGAAGCATTCGATGTGCTCAGTTGGGTCGATTTTACCAATAAAAAGTGTAATCTGCGGGAGACGAAACCTTTTCGACAGCCAAGCCTACATCACTTGATCAACGAATGGGGACGCTTTTGTTTCGGTCCTGGTTGGATGTGCATCCCGACTATGCCTCATGTTCGACATCTCTTATAGTACTTCTTTTTTGAAGTCCTTGAGGTCAGCTTTTCATGGCTCGTCGCTTTTCGCCACACCTTCAACCGGAGGCCAGCTGCGTCTTCTCTGATCTATCTCACGTCGAAGATTGGTGGGAGATAGCATGGCAGTCACGGAATGAGCGGGCGCTGGCTCGGACAGCCCATGGGGCTGACTCGGCTGTACTAGCGATCGTGAGGCAGTGGGCTGAGGATCAGCAACTTGTTGTGGAATGTTCATTGCTCATCCTTGTTAAAGCTGCTAAATTTGTTGACGGTGCATCTACTCTGACATTTGTCTTATAACGTTTATATCGGCTCTGAGCTCCTGGACCTCTCGATCCAATCGTCCATTTTCTCGATTCTGCTGGGTATTCCTAGTTACGGCAGATGCTGCCAGACGAGCCGCGGAACCTTGTTGATTATCAGGTTGGTACTAAGCTCCCTGGGCCCCATCTGGACCTGACGCGTTATCGGCCTCATTGAGTCTGTCAGGACCAGTTTTTCTGGTTCTCACCATTAACGCTTACTTGGAACTTCTGGATAGAGCCTGGAAAACGACTTTTTGTAACGTTTCCCTCAGAAGGCGCCAATCTGTTGATGCAAAAAATTTGACGTCCCTCCTCCGATCGTCACCTGCATAAGAAAGATGAAGAAAGGGGACCCTGGCTAGAGCTGAGGAACCTCCGATGCTTTAGTCAATGGCTCGGCCAGAAAAGAGGACGTTTTGAGGTATTTTTTATGTACCTTTTAATCCTGTAGAATCCTGCTTTTAGAGGAATGAGAGGTCCCGGCGTAAAGGGATTTTCTTCCTGATTTCTATGAGATTCAATTTAGTTACTGTCTGTTTACGGATGTTTCCCTGATCTCGAAATTGTCAGAGTCAGGGGTCCTTCTATGAGATCTTCGGGATGGTATTTAAGATTACACCGTCTTTCCCTTGCTTGGCTCGGCCGAAACTGAACCTGATGTCAACTAAGTTTCAGCTAGCTACAGGGATAGGGCTTTTTGCCTACTGTCGGACGAAACAGAATCGGCCTATGACCGAAGCTCTTCCTTAATCCGATAGCCGACACTGTAACCGGCCTTATATGGG
The DNA here is from genome assembly GCA_030180095.1 of Magnolia changhungtana. NCBI lineage: Eukaryota > Viridiplantae > Streptophyta > Magnoliopsida > Magnoliales > Magnoliaceae > Magnolia > Magnolia changhungtana. Next base: position 5,593,276 of record JASAUF010000123.1, on the reverse strand, counting down.
TCAGTTTTATGGTCGGGCAGGTAGCTTTTAGCTTTAGGGCCTTAAAAGGCCTCTTTAGACGTTACTGCGTCGTCATCCGAGTCAAATTCATGCGTCTTCTATATTTTGCCTATGGCTCCTAACTCTTTGAATCTCGGTTGGAACTTCTTTTCCACAACCCGAGTCAAATCTCTCATTTAGGCTTCACTGTCTTGCCTCGGTAAGACCCGTTATCTCGGATCTTCGGGCTGTATCAATAGAGTTGGTCCATTTCATAACCGGGTCTCCGGACTTGACATATTTTTCCCCAACAAATACCATTGGACCCCACTCAGTTGTGTTGTAAAAGGGATGGTGCGCTACAACTGTGATACATATACAGTATTTTAGTTTAACTGAAATTACCAAATTCGTGTGGAGCCTAATTGAGCTGGTCCCAGTCCTATATAACGAAAGTTTTCATTCTCATCTCAATGCTTATACGAGGGTGTAAATTAGGGAAGACTATAGTATCAAGCATATAGTGATGGTGTCTCATCGAGGTACTAGATGCATAGTACGGTCATTTACAATTCCGTATAAAAATTGCATCATTCGGATACAAAACTTTGGTCAAGCAGAGCCATTCAGTCCCCACTATTTTGGTGTGGTATGTACACATGAGTTTTGGATCTGCCTGATTTTTTAAATCCCATCTTATTGTTGTCTTTCAAAACAGACGGACAGGACCCCACAGCCACGGGCACAGGAATATCTGTCCCTGGGGTCACAGGCAATCCGCTTCGGTCGTGGGGTTCTTTCGGATCTTTTGAGCAGTTAACGTGTGGGTTTCAAGTTATGCCGAAGATAAGGCAACGATGAGAGGAGGGGGATTTTGCAGTAAGAGCGTGCAACGACGGATCTCTGTGGGGTCATTGTGATATTTGTGTAGATGATTTAAAGAAAAATTAGAAAAATGTATATTTTAAAGTCATGCTTGCAGAAAGTAAGTATCTAATCAAGCTATTAATGTTAAATAAAAGAGAATGCTGAAAATATCAGATAGAAATTAAAATAGGTGCGGCTAGACAAGTAGAACCAAGGATGCAAAGATTGAGGTGGATACCTGAATCTGGACTATACCAAGTAGATCCCAGAATCAGGCGGCTGAATCTTCTGTAATGGTAGAAATTGGTCGCAGGTCGTCGTGGATGGGTTGTGGGCAGACAGATGCAGGCCCAAATATCAGCTATCTCGATGACTATTTGGGTGGTTTGGATTAGCAATGACAGAGTCCTGATCTCGAAATTGAAGACGGTGAAGATGAATGGCTGAGATTGCTGATGAAGGGTTGTAATTTAGCAAGAACTCCAAGAACAATTGCAAAATGTGTACATTTCATCGAGGAAAAGCCCTGGTACATATACAAAGAAGCGCACCCAAAAATATTAGCCTGATCACTTGGGTTTTGGATTTGTTTCAGTTTTTTGGCTCGTGTCTTAACATGATCTGATAAGTTGGATGGACAGTGTGGATTTCTCACAAACATCAAGGTGGGCCCCAGCTAGCTTCTGAGTATGGAAACTTCTTGTAATAGGTGTTGGATGCAATCCAGGTCCCCTCTCCGGTAGGTGAATGGGAGAGCAGATTAGGGGCGGCCCGGCCTCACCCATTGCGGTGCAGCCATGCCCATAATGCTCACCTTAATATGTATGTATTGTATATTCATGTCATTCATTCGTTTTGCTAGCTTATTTTAAGGCATGAGCCCAAAAATAAAGTAAATCTAAATCTTATTTGGACTATACCATAAGGAAATGTACCTGGATCTTCTGTTTGAAATAAAAATGAAAATTTGTATTTTACTACATTGTGATCGGTCCACATTATTACTAAGTATTATCAGCACTGCTGCATTAAATGCGGTGTGTGATATGTGACCCAATCAAACTATAACACATAGAAATTTTCTATTTATGATAAGTAAAAATCCAAATCCTAAGGAAATGATTGTGATTGACCATTTAAAACTTCTCGCCGGCCACAAAACTTTTGAATCAAGATGATATTTGTTTTCTCTTTTCATTTAGGTCCACGTGACTTGAAAAAATAAAAGGTCCATATGATGTCATCAACAGGTTGGATGGAAAATAAACATTAAAATAGTGCCTAGGGAGTTTTTAATAGTTGGCGTTAAATCACCTGTCTCCTACGGTGTGGTCCATTAGATACATGGATATATTTCATTTTTTTGGCTCATTTCCTAAAATGAGCCAGCAAAATGGATGGGCAGCATGGACATAGAACCTACATCAAGGTGGGCCCCATGGTTAGGGGCGCACCATGTTGAGTGAGGGTTGGGGCGCACCTACTCCTAATCAACTCCCCGTGACTGGTTCGCTGTGGGTGCCAAATTAACACAGGAGTTGCCCAATTTTGTAGCATTGGCAAACTAGCTTATGGACCCACCATGATATATGTGTTTTATATATGTTATCCATCCATTTGCCAGATTATTTTACAAAATGAGTCCAAAAATGAGGTAGATTCAAAGTTCAAGTGGATCACACCACATGATGCAATGGGGATTGAAGGCTTCTTGTTCCAAAATTTTGGAGGCTTGCAACGTTGATTTGCCATCCATCCTATTCATAAGGTCTTCATAAGTTCACATAAATATAGATGAGAAAACACAAATGTCAGCTTGATCCAAAACTCTTGCAGCTCCAAACATTATGTAACAATAGTCGTTTAATACGATGTGGTCCACTGGCATGGATTGTGTAGTGCGGCACAAAGCATGACATCAGTGTTACATGATTCTGTTATGGACAGATGTCTTAAATCTGTCTGGTGGTTTGTCGATGTTATCGACAGGGTTTCGATGACATCGATGGCAGTCGTCGATGACATCGAATGCGGCTCGATGCCATCGATAATTCACAGAATTTTTTACCCCTAGTCGCTGAACAGTTTTGGCCCTGTTTCGATATCATCGAAGGACCGTTGATGATATTGAAGCTGTCATTGAGAGACCTTCGATGACATCGAAGAGTTTCGCAGATTCGATTGCAAAAATGCAGATTCTGCGGATTTTATTTCTTATTCCGAGTCCGCTTCTTTCTAAACTTATATTGTAATGCCCTGGAAATCGGGGGTCGTGTGTAAACTCGACTCCCGAGTTCCCGGGGTCACTTAACACCAGTTTTCATTAATATACGATTAATCAGGTTTAAATGCACAGCTTGAAAATACTCGGGACATGAATCACATCCACAACACATATACTGAAATGAAAGAGAACTAGCATATATATATATATATATATATATATATATATATATATATATATACACACACACACACACACACGTATACATGTCCAAAAGAATGAAAGGGCGCACGTGGCGTTGCCTAACAGAACGGTAAAGGAATACTAAGTCCAAAAAGAATAGGACTGAGCCCAACTCAGCGATCCAATCCCGCCTCTCCCACTGACTGAGAGCCGTCCATCAGCTGGAAGTATGACAGCTCCTCCTCCTCATCGAGAGTAGCATCACCATGCTCCACCTACTCCGTATCCCCTGCATCTATGAGAGAGTCTGGTTGGTGTTTTAAAACACCGTCCCAAAGTGGGAGTGAGTGATCAACTCAGTGGGTGCTATTGGTCTTAAGTTATAACAGGCATCAATTATAATATGAACTTAATGAAAAGCAGTCATTCATCAACACCTAGCAACTCTTATTTAAATGCATGCATGCGGGATGATATGATGCATGCCCTCACCACAACACTCCCTTAAGCGACTCCATCTAACGATCGCATATGACAGCACTCCCTCAGAGCGACCTCGACTTCCGAGTCACCACCCTAACTAATGCGATGCAATGCGATCGTGTTAGCCGAGTTATTAGTTAACTCCATTCATCCAGCAGGTTGGGGATTCTGATTCACCCTATGTATCAATGCCCTAAGCTGGTTGCGAGGCCAAGACCCTCCAACGCGTGAGGCCGAGACCTCGCGGTCCGTGATCCCGTTGGGTTCCTCATCTCCGACTCCAAGCACATGAGGAGTGCCGAAAGGAATGGATCGCTCGCGGTCACTACGGGGAGGCGCGGTACCCCAGTGTAAGCCAATAGCTCGGCCACAGTGTCTCATTCCACCATGCCCAGCTCACGAGGCTGTGGACTAGTTTCAAGTAGATTATCGATGGGCTACAATGGTTACGGGGTGGTTCAGGTTCCATACATATGTCAGCGAACAGGGTTAACAAACAGGATTGATCAGGGAGTAGGCTAGACCGCACAGATCAGACGAGCATGAGACGAGTGACATCGAGCACAAGGGACCCATGTAGTCAAACTACAGCCACACGAACACCCGCCCAATCCACGGATCTAGCCTTAGCGTAGTCCTACCGACGGGACTACCGTCTCTCATCACATTCCTAATCAACCCAAAGAGGTGAAGGGGATCCATAACATGCCAAATATCAATGCATCATCTAACATAAACGACATCATGTTCTCATGCTTCTCAACAAACAATTCTAAATTTTCACCAACATGTAAAGCTACTAATATTATAAACAAGAAGTGTGTGCGTGGCGTGAGTTGGTGAGGAAGTTAAGCCCTTCCTACCTCCCTTAGAACCAAAATACATAAAAATTAAGGAATCATACGTATTATGAGGCACATCATATGAGAAGATCAACAAGGCATGAGCATATAATCGTCCATACACAAAATCATGTGGAAAGCAAGAACAACATCATGTGGAAGCCCAACATATAATTCTAACAAACATACAAGTCCTAGGGTCTCTCTAGATTCTCCAAACATAACATTCAAGCAACCAAAATCATTAAACATATACTAAAATTGGTGCTAGGCCACCTAAGAACAATAGTCCGCACCTATGGATCGTTGGAGATTCAGAAAATGACCTAGGAAAGAGGGCTTTGAGGTCGATCGGCCAAAATTCCTAGAGCAAGCACTTGCATGTTAGAGATCCAAGCTAATCCTTCTTAATACATGGATTTTCAAGAAGAATGGTTGAAAGATCTTACCTAGGCGACCCACGGACGATCGTTGAGGTTATGGAGGAGAGTTTCTCCCTTGAGGAGAAGTAGGGGGTTGAAATAGTTGATCTCCTTGGGGCCCACCTTGATCTAGGGGTCCACCTTGCCCACCTTCACCCCCCCTTTCTCTCATTACTCTCCTTGGTTGTTGGAGAATAGTGAGAGCTACGAAAAGGGGAAGCTTGTCGTTGGAAGAGGGTGAAAATTATGAGGGAGAGATGATAGGTTGTTGGAGGTTGAGGAGTTATGAAGGAGAGAGGGTTGGTGGTGGGAGATTTGGAGGAAGTTATGAGGGAGAGAGAGAAAGAGATGGATTGTTGTTGGAGAATGGGGGTTGTGAGAGAGAGCTAGGGTTTATTCCCTAGAGTTGGCTCCATTGGCCTTATGTTTCCATAATTTCCCAAAATAGCCCCCTAGGACTCTATTTGATGTTGAGGCGGCCCTATCACCCCTCCGGCCACCAAATTCAGGGTATAGGTGTCTCATGGCCCGATGAGGGGCCATGTAAAATTTGAGATCAAACGGAGGAACGAATATAGGGTTTGAGCATAGGGTTTCGATCTTTAAACGGCCCTGGGAGACCCATTCAGATTGATGGGACATTTCTGGTGGCCGTCTGGCCATGAAATTTATAGGGTAGGTGCTCCATGGCCCGATGAAGGGCCACGTAAAATTTGGAAATAATCAGATATGGGGTTTGGTCGTACTAGTCCGATTCGCGATCAACGGTCACCGTTCCATAATCGGGTCCCAGATTTGGTGGACGGGTGTAAAAAAATACATCAAACCTTGACCGTAAATTTGGAAGAAATTCGACGGCTGAAACGCTCGGAGTCCCAGTTTCATTTGCAAGTGCCAAATTCCAATTCTGGCATTGGCGGGGCGCATTGGGCAAGCGCCAGATGATACTTCTGGGTGTCCACTGGGTTCGCGGCCCTCGATGAACCACAAGCCCAGTGAGGCCAATGGCCTCTCCAAGTTTTAGATTTTTCTGACCTTTCTCGGTCGCTGTATGGCCCGCATGGGCTGTCCTTAAGTGTAAACAGTCATCTGGCTTAGCGGCCAGCACTAGGCCCTGTCATGGCTTGTCTGGTCTACCCTAATGCGATAAATCTAAGTTAATTAACTCATGGTACCCTACCATGAGTGGTTTAAATGAATGGCCCTGCGGCAAATCCTACATGGACGCCCTAGGATACTGTGCTGGTTGAACGGGATATTACAGGTTTTCAAAAAGATGAGAGGTTTACTTACCCAAATCGGACGGATTCAGTGGTTTCTTACAGTTGCTTATTCGGACTCGTATGGTTCTTCACTGTTACCACCCCTGTATAGACTAACATTGAGTAATAATGGTCATTTAAGTGGTATTATAAGTTAATTTATAAAAAATAAAAAATAAAAAAAATAAAAATTTAAGGATTTCCGGAAATCCAAAACAGTAAAAATCTAGGATGTTACAATCTACCCCCCTTAAAAATAATTTCGTCCCCGAAATTACCTAAGGGTAATAAGTAAAGATATTATCATTTCATTTGCTTAAGTTTTACTGGTTTCGGGTTTATATACGTTTTAGGGTATATATATTAAATACGCTAGCATATCTCATTATGATCTACCCCCCTTAAAAGTTTTCGCCTTTGAAAACAAATGTCAAAATCATCATTATCGTACTAAGTGGTTGTTGGTAAAGTTTACCTAATGGTGGTATTCTTTTTTCTTTTTTTTTTAATCGAGCTAATACGGAAAGACAGTTGTAGTAGGCTTAAACTCGATACGTCGATCATCTATTTAACCAGGGTAGAAAGATCATTGTATCCCTTCTTACTCCTGGTAGATCCTGGTCTTCTGCTCAGTCAAAGCAGTGAGTCCCTTGGTATTCACCCAAGATTGGAAATTGGGTTAAGCTGCGAGTACTTCGCAGGCGTATCCTTCCGTAATTCCGTAGTCTGATCAATCTAATGCTTAGGGAACGACTATCGCTGGAAAGTTTAAATCTCTTATTTATAAGGTTGTCCTTTGGGTCTTAGTTTACGAGAGTCCTCGTTTTAAGTTATATCTAATTTAGGGTTTAATAATTCTCTCAGCATGCCTATGGGCAACGATCATCATAAAAAGTTTTTTTTTTTTTAAGACAAATCTTTATATGAATTACCATTTCAATCCTATGGCTAGTGGGTTAATTGCAGACTACACCTTGGTTTCATAAATTTCAAGAATGAAGGAATAGTCGAGGTTCTAAGGTATTTTGAAGGTTATTAGAAAGCTAAACGGCGACATGGGGACATCTTCTGATGCACTATTTACAATGGGTGGGAATACCGAACAAGGTACAGATTCTTCAGGTTATAGATCCAAATCAAAAGGCAAAGGCAAAGGAAAGGTAAAGTTTTGGAATTGTGGGAAGGAAGGACATATAAAGAAGAATTGTCAAAATTCTAAATCGAATAGAGAAGATTCTGAGGCTTCGTACAGGGAGGCTAATGCTGTCACATCAGATGGATCGAGTAGATATGATAGTGATGTTTTATCTGTGTCTAATATCAGGCGGTCATACGATGATCATAAGGACGAGTGGATGCTAGACACAGGGACATCTTTTCACATGACTCCTCATCGGAGTTGGTTCGCCAGCTAGAGGGAGTGCGATGGTGGACAAGTGTTTATGGGCAATGGCTTTGCCTGTAATGTTGTGGCTGTTGGTACGGTGCGCATCAGGATGTTTGATAGGGTGGAGTGTACCTTGACTGATGTCAGGCACGTTCCTTATTTGAAGCAGAATCTGATTTCTCTTGGTGTACTTGAGGCAAAAGGATGCAAGTATATAGGTATTGATAGTGCTCTTAAGATATCTAAGGGGGCACAGGTAATCATGAAAGCGTAATGACTTGGTAACTTGTATAGGTTAATTGGAAGCACTTTAAAAGGTAGAGCTGCAGTGGATGTAGCAGATTCCGCCTCTGCACGTGTGTGGCATGGCCACATGAGCGGGCAGGGCAAGAAGGTTGAGATGTGCGGACAAGGATACAGATCAGGTGGAGGAGCCACCTGTGAGAAGAATCATGCAGCATGATTGCAGGAAATCGGCGACGTACATGGACTACTCCAATATCGCAGGGAATTTATCTTCTATTCAGATGACTCTAGGTGAGTCTGATGCTGAGAAGTGTAAGGTGACTATGGGCGATATGATGGATTCGTTGTACCAGACTGAGATATGGGTGCGGGTGAAGCTTCCAGTGGACCGGAGAGCAGTTGGATGCAAGTGGATCTTCAGGAGGATACAACATAGATACAGGGCGAGGTTGGTAGCGAAGGGTTATGCTCAGAGAGAAGGATTCCGCTTCTCAGAGATATTCGCGCCAACGGTATTACATGTGTCTATTAGATCCGTGATTGGCGCTGGTTGACCAATGTGATCTTGAACTGGAAAGATGGATGTTGAGTCTGCACTTCTGCAAGGGAAAGTGAAGAGCAGATCAACATAAAGCAACTAGAGCGATTCGAAGTTAAAGGGGTTGAGAAAAGACTTTACAGGAGGTCGCGGTTCGATCTATCGCCTAGGCAGTGGTTTGATTTCTTCATGGTGAGTCAGGAATTGATGACATGTAGATCGTCAATTATAACATGTTTGAAATCAATGTACTGAAGACTCGGTTAAGTAGGACATTCAGGATGAAGGATCGGGGGCTGCAAAGATGATTCTCGGCGTTGAGACTGAAATAGGAGTAGGCTTTCGTAATCACAGGATGAATACCTTGTGTGTAGGTATTGATCAAGGATGTGATGGACCAGGAAAAGCTGGAGAGCGTTCCCTACTCGTCTCTCCTCAAGTTTTCCTCAGCACATGTCCCAAAACAGATGAGGAAAAGCAAGATATCTCATGAGTCTTATTCGAATGCGGTTGGCAGTGTATGCCATGGTCTGGATTAGACCGGTTATTTCACAGGCTATCAGTGTTATGAGCAAAGACCCTGGCAAGCAATATTAGGTAGCGGTGAGATGGTAAGAAGACTACGTCTTTTCTTTTGGGAAGACAAGTACAATGAATACATGATCTAACCTTTTGCTTGGCTATCCTCAAATCGGAGGATCGACGTGAATGGAGAAAGGATAACTTTATACTACTCAGGTTCTTACTCTTACTCTAGTGGTAGACTCCAAGGAGTTTCAACACCTGGTTGAGGGTTCCAGTACCCATAGGTGGTGAAATCCCACCATGGCGTGAGTGTGTGGTGGTGTGTACGCGTGTAAGAAAAAAAAAAAAAAACTTTATACTACTCAGGTAGGGTATACGCTCGATACACAGGCGACCAGAAATTGAAAATATGGCATGCGTCAACCGAAATTGAAACAACTAAATTGTGGAACTCAACGTCATAAGCACGGTCCAAAAAGCAGATTGGTTTACCAATTCTATATTCTAATTCGTGGACACTGGTTTGTGGAAAAGGATCCTCTTGATCATTTTCATTTTTAGCCGTCGAATGAATGTTCACCAATCTGATGGTTAGATACTCAAATATGTGTAAATGTTTTGTTCATAACATATCTAAAGTCGGTCCTAAGGTTTTCTCAAATAAATTTCTAAGTAATTTCTAATTGCCTGTGTATCATCCTTCGCATTCCACCAGAGTACCGAAGGTTTTCTCAAATAAAAATTTGAGTTTGCCAGTAGAATCGCAGAAACGTGCAATCATTTTCATTTACAACTGTGCCCGCGATTTATTTATCTTGATTCGAGGGATTGGGCAGTTTCCAGCCTGGATTCACTTAGTGAGGCCCACCTTGAACTCGCTCCTGCCGGATGAACAGGATCAATTTATGAAGTTGTCTTGATTCGGCTATATAGAGTCCCGGTCTCCTGCGCACCGTACCGCATGGGATATTTTACGCACCAACCAACACAAGTAAAAAGGATGGGCTGAGATTAGGCCCCACCATGATGCATTCATGAAATCCACCCCAATCATTAGGTCTGTAATAGAAATTTAGTAGTATATCTTAAAAATTAGGTAGATTCGTGATTCACATCGGTCACACCAAGTGAAACCGTTTGGATAGTTTGCATCCCGTACACTATTTTTGCTCATGTGGCCCACCAACATTATAAATGTGGCCGATATTTTACAATTACGACTAAATTATTGTCACACACATTATGGATGGAGCGGATTCAAATAAACATCAAGGTGGGCCAACCCCTAGCCGACTCAGTAGTGGTTGGGACGAGTCAGAGACGTGGATTGCATGTTGCATGTTGTTGGTGCTAGTGGGCCAAACGATGATGTATATATTTAATCCAAGCTGTCCATCCATTTTTCTAGCTCAATTTATGGTATGATCCCAAAAATGCATAAGATCCAAATTTAAAGTGAACCACACCACATGAAAATAATGGTGATTAAACGGATTAAACGCCCATCATTAAAAAATTTTAGGTATAGTTTATTTACCATCCAACTTATTGATTAGGTCATAGAGACTTGGATGAAGGAAAAACACAAATGTTAGATTGACCCAAAGCTTACTTTGGCCCAAAGAATTTTTAATGGTGGGCTTTCCAACAATCTTTCTTGTGGCATGGTCCACTTGATATTTGGATCTGGCTCAATTTTTTTGGGAAATGCCATACATTTAGTTGGAAAAATAGATGGACGGCTTGGATTAAACACATACATCATTGTTGGGCCAACTAGCACCAACCAGCTGTTAGGTGGCTGATGGCGGTCACGGCATCTAATCCACAACCTAGGACAACGTCCCTGGGTCAACTGGAGGTAGGCCCACCTTGAAATGTATGTAAAATCCACTCCAACCATAATGGGTCTATATGATAATTTAGGGGTATTGATCCAACATCAGCCACATCTATAATTCTAGTGGGCCATATGAGTGGAACCCGTTTAAGGAACACCCACTATTAAAATTACTTCACTTGGTGTAATCAACATAAATCAGGTACGGGTTTAATGTTTGGTCTCCATGAATTAACCTCTACGAGGCAATTAATGGATGAATGGATTTCACATAAACATCATGGCGAGCCCTGTAAAAATTCAAAGGTAGGCTTTTCTTCTCTTACTATTTTCTATTTTGTGACCTAGTAAATCACAAATCAACTATATTTTTTTCACCCTACGGTTCAATTGATATCATGGACTGATTTGTCGGAATGGATCACAGGAAAACATTATTGTGAGGCTCACTTACAACACACTTGTTTAAGTTGGCATGACCGGTGATAATTTGGTGCGGAGTAGTTCTCCTGCGGTACGGGTGCGCAGGAGACCATTTCTCTCTCTCTCTCTCTCTCTCTCTCTCTCTCTCTCTCTCTCTCTCTCTCTCTCTCTCTCTCTCTCTATATATATATATATATATATATATATATATATATATATATATGGACATTCAAACCGTCCAAAAGATCTTTCCCAGAAATTAGATTATCTGCTGTAAAAATTAGTCCCATCCACTCAGCAAATGGGCCACAATGTGGAAAAAGGAAATTCAGCCGTTGATGTATTCTAAAGTATGTGCTGGCCCATATAATTAGTAGATGGGCTGATTTTTGCATATGGTGATCCTTAATTCGTTGTAGGTCCAACCTTCTGGAAAAGCTGGATGTTGCATGTCCACTGTGAGGTTGGAATTTATTTCCCGGCAGTATGCATGTGTGGAACATGAGAGACATGATACATACACACCATCGATGCCTATGTATAGATCCATGTGTGTGTATGGCATGCAATGTAATAATTAAAGTAAAGCAATTGCATTTAAAAAAAAATTAAAAAATTAAAAATAAAAAAGATCATTTGGTAAAGCTTCCAACCTTCCAGTCGAGATCTGAATGCATTAATGAATAATGGATGATCAAACTAGGTAGTCCTTACTCGTGCCTATGTGGTAGATTTGAGTTTCAATATGAGGTAATGAGTTCGAGTACTCATTGTGGTAAAATCCTATTGCTGTGAGGGGATTTATCACCCCTACAAAAAGTCAATCAATTGCTTAGATTTTATCTATTTAGAACTCTTTTGCTAGCTTGCACATGTATCTTATATTCCTTCTATTTTTTTATTATATGTGTGCAGGTGTGTCAGAATTGAAATTGTGGCTCAATTTTAATCGAACAGCTATGACCCCAAGCGTTAAGATAGACAAACACGTAGTGTACGTATGACTGAAATTTGATGAGATCAGTTGCTTGTTCAGCCACTCGCTCAATTGTAAACATGATTGGTAATATTCAAATGGTGAAATTCGTCTTTGATGATGGGTTACACTTTTGAGTCTAGAGCTGGACAAAATAGACCCAATCCAATGGATCCAACCCGATCAGAATCGAACCGACGGTCTGGATCGGTGCAGATTGGGTAGCCCCATCTAGATTCAAAATTTTTCTGGGTCGAGTTCGGATTGGCCATGATCCGACCCGAAAACCAATTCGAATGGATCCAGACCGATCTGATCCTACCCGATCCAGAGTAGTTTTTATTGATATTTCTACTTTTTCTCGTGGTATGGTCCGCTTAAGCTTTATATATGCATCAATTTTGGGTTCAACCACTAAAATGATATGCAAAAACGAATAGATGGCGTGGATAAACCACATGCATTCAAGGTGGGCCCTAATAGAGTTTACTGTGTACAAATGGAAGAGGATATGCTGGTGTACCACACAGCTATGTAGACAGAGACAGCTATGTAGCTGGTTATGCGCTTAACTATAGGTACATGTCGTGCCAAGACGAGCACTAACACTCCTCGAGCTGCGAGTTGTACGAACGGTTCAAAGGAGATCAAAGTTATATGGCCCCACAGTGATGTATTTATTATATCTACACCGTTCATATATATTTAGAAATCATTTTAGAGCATTATCCAAAAAAATGGATCATATCCAAAGATCATCTGGACCACACCACAAATAGCAATAGAGAATAATTTTCACCTTTAAACAATTTGTAGGGCCCACCATAACGTTTATTTTCCATCCAATCTGTTCATAAGGTCACAAAGACCTGAATTAAGAAGAAAAATAAATTTCAAATCGATCCAAAACTTCTATGAGACTGTGACACAAAAAAGAGTTTCAATGATAGACGTTCAATCCCTATTGCTTTTTTCAATGTGGCCCACTCGATAGTTAGATCTATCTTATTTTTCATCTCAAGACTTAAAATAAGCTTGCCAGATGGATGGACGGTTTTGATATAACACATACACCATGATTAGACTCTCTTAACTTGCTAACATAAATACATTATACACCACTGATACGCACCGCACTTTTATTCACATCACGTCTTTTGATGATGGGTTGCACCGCACTTTTGTTCACATCACGTCTTTTGATGATGGGTTGCACCGCAATTGTAAACATGATTGGTAATATTATACACCACTGATACGCACCGCAATTGTAAACATGATTGGTAATATTCAAACGGTGGAGTTCGTCTTTTGATGATGGGTTGCACCTTTGACTAGAAGTGGGCATCGAGCCGAGTCGAGTCGAGGTGGGCCAAGCTCGGCTCGGCTTGTCCATGCTGTACTCGAGTTCGAGCTCAAGCTCGACCTCAAGCTCAACATTGAAGCTTGGCTTTTTTGTCAAAGCTGTCGAGTCGAGCTATTGGTTCGAGTTGAGTTGAGTTTACCTCGAGTCAAGCTCGAGCTTGTTGGATGAGAGAGTAATAGATTTTGTTCTTGATCCTCCTCCATTGATGAAAAATTCAAAAATCTTAGGAGAATCAAAGCAAAACCCGATGAAAAAACCAAACAAAGCTTCGAATCGGATGAGGAAACCTGTAAGAACCGATCTATTCTTGATCTTCTTCCACCAGCAGAAATCCAAATACTAAAAAAGAAACAAAGCAGAACACGGATCAGAAATCCAAGTAAAGCGATCTAGCCAATTAGATCATTGGATTTCCTTGAAACTCTAACAAATCTGAGAAGAACCCATATCGGATTTCTTGAGTTTCTCGCCCAAGAAGTAGATCTCAAGAGATTAAAATCATACTATCGTGGAGCTGAAATGAAAACTAGTGGTGGTGGTTCGGGCGGGCATGCGGCTGGCAGCGGGTAGAGAAAGAAAAGAAAGGGAAAGGGGATGCGTGCAATCGGGTAGAGACTCTAGGGTTTTTTTTAAAAAAAAAAAGTTAAAACTTAAAACTTATATTAATAATATATATATATATATAATATATAATATATATATTATATTATATATTTATTAATCAAGCCAAGTCGAGCTTGAGTTCGAGCTTCGAGTTGAGTTGAGTTCGAATTGAAATGCCCCCTGGTCGAACTCGGCTCAAACTCAACTCAAGCTTCAAATAATTAGCTTGACTCGGCCCGAATAAGCCATTCAAGCCGAGTCAATCCGAGCTGACTCAATCTGAGTCGAGCGAGATTTTCGAGCTAGCTCGACTCGTGAACAGCCCTACCTAGAGCTAGGCCAAACAGACCCGATCCAATGGATCCGACTCGATCAAAATCGAACCGACAGTCTGGATCGGGTAGCCCCATCTAGATCTGAAATTTTCCCGGGTCGAGTTCAGATTGGCCATGATCCGACCCGACTCGACCTGAAAACCCAATTCGAATGGATTCGGACCGATCCGGAGTAGTTTTATTGATATTTCTACTTTTTCCCATGGTATGGTCCGCTTGAGCTTTGGATATGCATCAATTTTGGGTTCAACCACTAAAATGATCTGTAAAAATGAATAGATGGCGTGGATAAACCACATGCATTCAAGTCGGGCCCCAACAAAGTTTACTGTGTACAAATGGAAGAGGATTTGCTGGTGTGCCGCACACAGCTATGTAGACAGAGATAGCTATGTAGCTGGCTATGCGCCTAGTTGTAGGTACGTGTCATGCCAAGACGAGCACTAACGCTCATCGAGCTGTAAGTTGTAGGAACGGTTCAAAGGAGATCAAAGTTATATGGCCCCACAGTGATGTATTTATTATATCTACACCGTTCATATATATTTAGAAATCATTTTAGAGCATTATCCAAAAAAATGGATCATATCCAAAGATCATCTGGACCACACCACAAATAGCAACAGATAATAATTTTCACCTTTAAACAATTCGTAGGGCCCACCATAACATTTATTTTCCATCTAATCTATTCATAAAGTCACAAAGAGCTTAATTAAGAAGAAAAATAAATTTGAAATCGATCCAAAACTTCTATGAGACTGTGACACCAAAATGAGTTTCAATGATAGACGTTCAATTCCTACTGCTTTTTTCAGTGTGGCCCACTCGATAGTTAGATCTATCTTATTTTTCGTCTCAAGACTTAAACAAGCTTGCCAGATAGATGAATGGTTTTGATATAACACATACACCATGATCAGACCCTCTTAACTTGCTAACGTAAATACATTATACACCACTGATACGCACTGCACTTTTGTTCACATCATGTCACTGCTGCATGCCTTTTACAGCACATAATCAGGCGCCTCGAGCTCCGAGTTGTACGAACGGTTCCAATGAGATCAACATGGGCCCCACAATGATGTATTTATTATATCCATACCGTTTATCCATTTTTCATGATTATTTTATAGCATTTTGAAAAAAAATGAATCATATCTAGAGCTTAAATAGACCACAACGAAAATAGTAGCGAGGATAATAATATTCACCGTTAAAAAATTCAAATTCGAATAGGATCGTACCCAATCCGATCCGACTCGGTTTCCTTAACCGAGTCGGACTCAGTTCGAGTCAGGCCAACCGTGCATCGGATCGGTTCGAGTCAGATGTCCCAAACCCAGCGACGAATCGGATCGGGTTCGGATCCACCGACGTAGATTTTGGACCGAATCAAGTTGGATCAAATTCGGTCCGATGCCCAACTCTAGCCCTATGACCTCTGTACGAAAGGACTTTTCAATACGGATAAAAGAAATTATAGAAAAAAAAATTTTATAGTCGGTCATAAAGAATAGCTGCAAAGCATATTTTCAAATGAAGAACTTAACAGAGTGCGAGCATAGACTCAAACTATAACTAAGATTGAATGCCATCTGCACATTCCAACGATGGGCCTTTAGAAACACATAATGGATTTCTCAAACAAGGGTATGTTTGTCATTTGGTAAAGACCCCTCTGACATCTCCAACAGAGGGAGGCATTTACATCCGATTGTCGTTAAGAATCATGGATGAAGACCCGTGATTTAGATCTAGATTCGATTTTAGGCCCAATAAGTAATTGAGTGGACATGGATTACACAAACGTGAGCCCAACAGGCGCCCAACCCAGATGAACTACTTTAGAATAGATGGGCTGAGATTTGGATGCTACGCTAGGCCCGGAAAGAGAGAATTTTGAGGTGGTTTGGGCCTGTAGAGAAGTCCTTGGCATGGTTTTCAGACTCAGACAAATCCCATGCAGCTCATCCAAACCAATTCGGAGTAAGTCAGGCCCTATTCGGCCGGACAGAACAGACCGATGATCTGGAAAACCCAAACATGGTCATGGGCCCTACTGGTCAAAATTAAAATACATTTAAGTCTGTCTTTGTAAAGAAAGATATACATTTGTAATGTATTTTCATCTTCTACTATCATTTTTTAAAATAAAATTCATAAAAAGACACTATAATCATTTACTAATGGGTCATTTGGCACCATTGATTTACAGGGGTTTCAAATCCCTTCCAAGGGAACATTATTTCAAATCCACGGGGAAATCTTGGATTACATCTAAAATCATTTCCAGAGTTGCAAGTGCAATATGTGTGTCACTAGAGTATTAAATTATTGGGCACATGGCCCACTAATTATATACCAAAGCAACTAGATTATCAATTGCATCACTGTAATTACCTTAACATGATAATCAGCACCGTCAAAACATTGTCCATTTAAATCAATGGTTAAAAATCATTGGTTAGTCACTCGAGACATGATCTCATGCTTATGGACCCTCCAAAACTTGGAATTTTATTATTTTCGGGTAAAGAATATATTTCAGCAGGTTTATTACAACCATTGTGTCAAGCATTATATACATTAACTGATTAGAGATATTAAAGTTAATTTACTAATTAAATTCAAACCCTATAAATATACCATGCATAGTTACTTTTGAATTAAAGTTGATTTCCAATTAAGGGTCCAAACATAAAAGGAGAATTTCAAATCCAAGCAACCAGTCGGGCCACAAGAGTTGTCCAATACTTATAACAAGAAACACTTAAAATCATTCCTTTTATTTATTTATTTTTTTCATTTTTTTTTTAAAAAAAAAGACCACTTATAGCATTGCTATAATCCAAATTAAACTTCTAATCACATTTATAGCGGCACAAACATGTATTCGCGTTCCTGCACGTCCCTGTTACATCTCCCGATTGGTCATAGTCGAAATTATTGTCGCAATACGTATTGCATTCGTCGTTATTGCAGTTCGGTAAGTTGACCGGGCACTGACAATAACCGGAGTCATCCAGCCTGTTCTTTGAACTACCAGGACATGGGTCATCAGCGACCACAACCATGCCACCTGTCATTCATCCAAAATTCCTAAGAATAGATAACACAACAAAAGATGGGAAATACATGTACTATGCAGTACATACCCAACCATTCATCCTGTAGGTCTTACCATGGATGGGGTGTACCCTAAATAGCTAGATCGTTATGGTCCCCGATCAGAGGATCGACTTTTGAGGGCTGTGAATATTGGGCTGTTAGAAATAATAGACCTAACAGGTGGTCCACATATATTACGAGCCTGACCATTGATAGGATATGCCCATCTTGAATAATTTGTTGGGTATCCCATCAACGGTGAGGTCCATAATATACACGGTCTAGATCATTGGAACATCACCCCAATCCAACGGCCAAAGTCCCAACGCGTCTGGATGTGCTGTTAGCAAACCTCACACTAGAGATCACTTGGCGCGCAAATTTCAGTGGATCCTGGGAGCCATCCGTGGGCCCTTTTATGATTGTGGGGGCCACCGTAATGTATTTGGTTTATATCCATACCGTCCATCTGTTTTACCACTCATTTTAAAGTATTAGCCCAAAAATGAAGGAGATGCAAATCTCAGGTGGACCACACAGTGATGATTAAACGCACATCACTGAAAAATTTTGAATCAAGCAGAAATTTGTCTTCCTTTCATCCAAGTCCACGTTACCTTAATTGATGGCAAAAATACATCATAGTGTACTCTATGAAGTTTTTGGATGGTAAGCATTTAATCACCACTGTTTCTTATGGTGTGGTCCACCTGAAATTTGGATCTACTGAAAAAAAAAAAAAAAGAAGGATGGCATGGATATAAAACACATACATCACATATTGAATGATTAACAGCCCTTTCTGGTTTCCCAATCCACCGAATCCGCATCCATCCAAACCATTCATAAGGTTATTCAAGCCATCCACCGTGCAAAGGTTTCATTTCTAATGAGAGGACAAATCTGATTTTCGCCACTGGACCATTTCGTGGTAAGGTCCACCTTATGCATGGCTTAGATTTCCCAAGGCGAGCCCGTTAGAAGTCGTGTAAAGTTACATGTACAAATAGCAAAATCAGGCATTTCCTATTATGGTGGGCCACACCATAAAAACAGTGCTCGTTACAACTAAGGAGTGCTGTTTCTAGCACATAAAGAAAAACTAAAAAGAAAAAAAAAAAAAAAAAATAAAAAATTTAAATAATAATAATTCACCATAGGAGAAGAGAAGGGCAACAAGGAGAAGAAGGGTAATTCTCTTCATGCTATCGGACGGGACGTGAAAAGAGATGCAATGAAGTGGGGTTGATTTATAGGAGTAAGTTCTTTCCGTTTTTACCTAATGAATCAACAGCTGTAGTTCACCCAAAATCCCCCTTGATTACTTGGTTTAAATGCACCTCAATCCATAATCCTTTTTTTTTTTTTTTTTTTTGGGTTAACTTGTTAGTATATACCCATGTAAGTACACACACTCCACTGTTAGTCACCCCAACTGGGGATCGATACCAAGACCTCAAGTGTTGAAACGATGTAACTTCACTCAGTCTACCAGTTGAGATATGGATCAGGGTATAATCCATACCCTTTAAATTTTACCGATTTTTATAAAGAACTGCCTAATTAATATAAAATTTACATACCAATATATTTTTCAAAAAACTTTTCATAAAACTACCTCATTAATTAATATTATTATCATTTTACTGCCTTGTCTAACATTTTTTTAAGGGGCTGGTTGGGTGGGCGTGGCAAATGGGTCGGCAGCTTAGGTGGGGCTGCCATGATGTTTATCTAAAATCGATCTGACCATCAAGTGTGTCACTTGATGTTAGGCAAATGGCCCAAATTAGCCCCTGTTCTTGATTCATGTGGACCACATATTTGGAAATAGTGTACAACGATTGCCCTCCAAATTATTTTTCTTGGTATGGCCCACCTAAATCATAGATAAGCATGACATTTAGGCCCCCTCCTAAATTTTTATGTGACAGATAATAGTTGAAGTTGATTTCATATAATCATCACAGTGGGCTCTGTGAAAAACAAAGGTGGTCAGCTCCCTCCCAACTATATTATAGTCCACCTGAGATTTGGATCTGCTTTATTTTTTGGATCATGCCTTAAAATGAGCTTTAAATACGGATGGCCGGGGTGGATGTAGTCACATACATCACAGTAGGCCCCAGAGTTAGAGGTCTCACCTAATCCACGGAGCCTATTCACTCGTGTGGCAACTGACTACGCCCGCTTTACCAGCTCATTTTAGGGATTTAATTGATTATTCTTTGATTCTAAAGATCATCATATATCAATTAAAAAAGCAAATACCTTTTCAGGAATAAATCTAGCTCTTAGATTGTCTTTTCTTTCTATGTTTTTTAATATTTAATTCAACGTAATCTTTTTAAAGATCTTTTTGTCGGTTTCGTGGATTTTATCCAAGATTCCCTTTGACAGACGCAAAAATGAATTATATCACCGTTAGAAACTGTTACCACTGAACATCCACCATTAAAAACTTCCTAGGGTCCACCATAATGATTATTTACCATCAACCCGATGATAATGTTATCCAAACCTGGATGAAAGAAAAACACAAATATCAACTTCATCCGAAACTTTTGCAACTCACAAAAAAAAATTAATTATTGATCAGCACTATTTCCTGTGGTGTGGTCCACTGAGATTTAGATAAACTTTATTTTTTGTCCCACAACCTAAAATGAGCTACCAAAATGGATATACAACACATACAACTAGATGGGCCCCACGGCAAAGACCTGGCTGAATCCTCGTCCATGAAACGGCGGCATCGGGACACTCCCTTTATTACACTAATCGGATGATCTTACCCATCCAATCGGAGTAAGGGAGTAGCCAATGACCGCAATGATGTTTGTGAGAAATCCACCCCTTCCATCCGTTTTGCCACGTCATTTTAGGACATGAGACAAAAAATAAGGTAGATACAAAACTCAAGTGGACCATACGATGGAAAACAGTGGAGAGGGAATTGCCTGCCGTTGAAACGTTTTTTGGGTCCACCATGATGTTTATATGCCATGAAAACAGTTCATAACACCATTCCCACTTGGATAAACTTAAAGCACAAAAATATTAGCCCGACCCCACAAATGTTTCAACAATGGGCATTCAATCTCCACTGTTTCTTGCCACTACATTTTTGGTCTCATATCAAAAGATGAGGTGGCAAAACGGATTGAGTGAGTGGACACAAATATCAGTGAGCCCACCTAACTAGCAGCCAGGCCGTCCCTAATCAGATGGAAATTTGCTTGTGATGTTTAGACATCTCATTCCATTGTACTGAGTCACTGACCCTGTAGTGAGGTCCATTTTTTGGACAGCTTGGATTGAGATGCATTCGTGCTTCTTGGACAGAGCAACGTGCATGATCATATCACACGGGTGAAAAGCTTTGATACGCTGGAAATTCTGATGGTTCACACGCACTTACATCTAGTCAATTAAACCATCCCACTCGTGGGACACACATCACTGGGCACAAAACCAAGGGTCATCCATGATTTGGACGGTTCAATTTGAGTTACATGCCACGTCTACAAAGACTGAGGCCCCCTGCAAAATTTTAAAGTAAAATTATTATTGTAACCGATCCATTGGTGAACATCTAATGGGCCATAAAAGCTGTAATGGTCGATGGTCCTTATTTGATAAACAAATATCAATTAATCATACGTGAAAAACATAGGTACCCTGGCAACTGTGGTGGTTCATACGCATGCACAAAAATTGTAGGCATGGCATACATTTCAATTAAACCGTCCATGCCATGCGACCCACATAAATGGGACAAAAACCAACGGTTATCCGTTCATGTGCATGCGCAGTAAAGCTCATGTACACACCACATTTGCCAGCATGGCAAATAGGTGCGAGATGACACGGCAACACAAGTTCAGTGCCGTCGCCTGTAGGTGATCAGATTTACATCTTTCTCTACAATCTGACCAGAATGTCTATATTCTCAAAACCCCTCACCAGTTTTATTATTATTATTATTATTATTATTATTATTATTTTACACACGCACACACACCACTACACACTCACGCGCCATGGTGGGATTTCACCACCTATGGGTACTCGAACCCTCAACCAGGTGTTGAAACTCCTGAGAGTCTACCACTGGAGTAAGAGCAAGGTACCCTCACCAGTTGGACGGTTGTGTGATCACTGAAAGTTGGGCCCCACTGATAAGTTTCTGGGTCAATCTAAAATCCCTGTTATTTCCATCCAAACCCCACAAATTATCTCCTTTCAAGGGTGAGATGGAGATGTGTTTTTATTCTGCCAACTGCACGGACTTGCCCACATTCCAAATCAAGATCTTTAATTTGGTATGCTTACCAGGATCATGTACTGAAGAGCAAATACACCAAAGGACTTGGCCATACAATCCGTAGTGCCTGTGATTAGCATATCTCAATAACCCTTTATTGAGGTCCCAATTATTATGATGGAGGGTAAAGGAGAATGCCAGATTGGTGGTCAGCTAAATGATCAGGTGGCCCTTGCAATGGCCTTTAAATATAATTTCATCATCTTGGACTACCCTGTTCTTGCCCTCCTGCAAAAATAAATCTAAGTACCTTTGTATGCACTGTTGAAATCAGATCCCAATATTTGTTGAATATCCATATCTAACAATAAGGTGATTGTACAAAATGATGAGTGGGTCAGGGGCAAAGATAAAGAACCCCACACCAAATCCACAGCTCATGCAGCACCACAGGGAGCAATGGGTATGGGATGCCAACCGTAGGTTTGTGTGTAGAGCCACCATGGTGTGTATATTTCATCGAACCTGTTCTTCATGTGTGAGTCGCATGACTCACCAGGATGACGGGAAAATACAAATATGTACCTGCTCATATCTCAGGAGGGCCGCACCGGATGAACTCAAGATGTTCTAGACGCAATTTTACATTATTCCTTGTGATGAGGCCTATATGAGTTTTGTATCGGGATGATCTTTTGAATTTTAGGTGAACATAAGCGTTATCACCTGATGGTCGGAGTACATGTTACACATGGAAAAGGATGGGCCCCACATTGCTTGGACGTTGTGCATGCTGCGCAGTGTTGTAGACTATTTCAGTCCTCAAGAATCCAATTGAAGGTGAAGGAGCTCTCTTCAGCCATTCCTTGTCTGCAATCTGAAGCCCAAACTCCATGATCACCCAACATACACACACTGTGTTGGCTTGCCTCATCACAGGTCACAACAGCCACTTGACACCCCCAGGAAGATCTGCAAATCAAATAAAAAGGCCAAACCAAAAAACTAACATGAGAAAAATCGTCATTTCTCCTCTTGATCAACATCAAATGCAGGCTCACCTTCGGATCAAGAGCTTAGAACACAAACATCATCTTGCAGGGTCCATCAACCCAAAACACAAACATATAATACAATAAGTACTCAAGCTTTTGACATGGCCTCAATATAGCATGGCAATTTTTATTTTTATTTTTCCTATCCGCACTACATGGCATACATGGGAAAGTATCATGTATTGCATGGCACACACAATACTATGGCCTGAAAGGTATTCATTCATTATCATTTTAATGCTGCTCTTGACCTCAGGCTTACTAACAATGTGGGGATTTAGTTAGATTTGGAATGTCAACAGGCAAGGCCTGGATCGGATCACAGTCAGCCCAAGCCCAAGCCCAAGCCCGAGCCCGAGCCTATCCTGATAATACAAGGTCCGAGCCTGAACCCAAGCCCAACCAGAACCTGAAACCAGCCAAGCCTTTTTGGGCCTGAAAAAAATCCAACAAAAAGTTTGTCAAGCCTGAGCCTAGCCCACTAAGCAATTTTCAGACATTTTTAGAAAATAAAAGAAAATCCATTGAGCTTATGCATTCATAACTTTTTTTTCTTGGTTGCATCAATATGCCCTTACATGAGATTCGCTTCTACGGTTTATAAGAACAGTGTTGCCAACATGGTCTTGGCTGCCTGTGGAAGTGAAATGAGTGTTGAGCATGGATTTACTACCTACCTCTAAGAGCTCCAAAGAAGAAACAAGGAACAAGGGTACCCAATTCAATTAGGGGGCTCTTTGGATGTGCGTCAAACATCTAAGAAGCAGACAATGACAAATCATGGTTATCTATGTTTTATCATTTAAATGGCAGATTGTTGTCGGATGAAGAAAACAAAAAGATGATATCACACTCCTATCAATGTAATCAGCACAAAACAGATAAATCATGATGGTCACCCTGCATTAAAGATACACTTGGCTGTACTGCTAAATCATGGTTGACAAGACTTATGAGCCAACAAAGTTGGCTTGACAAGATTTTTTCAAATCACAAACATATTTGAATTCAATTTAAAGCTACCCAATACTAATAGAGTCTCCTAAACTACATATCTATGGTTGACGAGGCAAATTCATGTTCATTTCACAATTGGACTGTTCTCACAATTCTTGAATTTGCGTGAGAGCTCATTTGGCAGCTTGGAGCAAAAGGGATTTGTGGGTTTTTTTAGGTCATTTGATAGCAAGGAATGAGAGGGATTTTGAGGAGGCCATTTTGCATTCCCACCTTAAAGCTGCTTTGCAAAATCCACTCGATTCCACAGGTTGTAAAATGCACCCAACTCCACGGGATTTAAAAACCACTCTGCCAAACGAGTCTTATTTCATGTGTTCGGGAGGGACTTGGGAGTGTTCATACAATTGACAAGGCAGTTGACAGTTATTTGGGATTACAAACTATCACAAATGGTTCGACGAGTTGCAGATAGAATCTCAGAAACACGTCACAAAAGGCCTCACCAATTTCAAAGGCAAAGCCAAAGAATGAATGCATCCAAGGGTCACAATCTTAACACGATTGTGACCATTTGTGCAATCTGTATAACGCACTGAAACTGTGTTAGAACAAAACATATTTGAACTCCAATTTGTAAACCATAATATGGGCTTTCTTTTCCCACCAATTCACTTTTTGAGAGAAGGTTTTACTCTCCTGCCAAGGAAAGGAAATCCCATGACCTTCTTTTTTTTCATATCCAAGGAAACTCAGGAAAATTGTTTGCTTTCCTTAGGGATCGTTTGGATGCCTATAAATGGGCCAAGTTATGATTTACAGGTAAATTTTACAGTGTTTGGATGGCCTTTTTTGCCTGATGTAAATGATTTACAGCATTTACCCCCATCTCATTTACAGGCAACAAGTTTGGATTCTCCATTACAGCCTAACGACTATAAATGGAAAGATTGGCTCTCCATTTACAGGGCTTAAACAATTTACATGCTATCCAAACACAGACAATCATTTACAGCTTAAAGCCAAACAGGACAGGTTGTAAATGATTTACACCTACAAATCATTTACCTGTAAATCATTTACAACTCAAACCATTTTTACAGCCATCCAAATGACCCCTTAGTTTTCCCCTCAACCCAAACACGCCCATATCCCGCCTATGAATGGACCATCGTGGTTTAAAAGGCATGTCTAAAGTGGATCTCACCATATAAGCGGCTGCGATCATGGATACGGCGACACACTCTTAAAAATCTGCACCATAAAGACCCTCTTCAATGCTCTCAGTTCAGTTCCGTCTGCATTTGATGTAGAGTGGGTCGCGGATACTTTCATGTCCAACATGGATCAGAGAAGGCCTGATCAAAGGCAGAAGTCATCAAGGCCGTCAGAACCTTAAAACAGGCATATCTCACAAACCGGGATGAGTTACTCGACGTACCATTTATGATTTTGGGGTAGGACGAGCTACTTTAGCCAACCAACCCAGCTGTGCCAGGTTGCCCACGCTGAATTTGTGAGATTCCATCATATTGAAGGCCGAATTCCATGTTTAATTCCGTTTTTATTATAAAGTTTTTACTATAAATACTAAGTTTTAGTTTGATTA
The DNA here is from genome assembly GCA_030180095.1 of Magnolia changhungtana. Classification (NCBI taxonomy): domain Eukaryota; kingdom Viridiplantae; phylum Streptophyta; class Magnoliopsida; order Magnoliales; family Magnoliaceae; genus Magnolia; species Magnolia changhungtana. The sequence continues at coordinate 5,567,773 of JASAUF010000123.1, read as the reverse complement.
TAACTCTTCATCCGTTGGGCTTTAGGAGTTGCGCACAACATGAAAAGTGTTTAGAAAAATTAGGAGAATAACTTAGTTAAACCAAGTAGGACACTTACTATAAATAGAAAATTTAATATTTATAATAAGTTACGAATTTTAGGGAGTTTTAGTTATATTTTAATTACTAAACTTATTCCAAGTCTTGGTAATCTATTAATTGATCAACAAGTTTCTTTCATATATTTTAAAATTATTTCTATTTCTTTTCCTCGTGGATTTGAGGAGTCCAGTGAAGCTCCGTGGATTCGGAGTAGTTATCCTTAAGGAAGATGGTGATCGACCTCATCACATTCATCCCTGCGTCAGCGTTTCTCATAGAAGAAGAAGAAATAAAAAAATAGAGATTATTTCATTGGACTACCTTGCAGGTGTAACCTCTCACATTTGTGCCATGTAAGCTTCATAGACATCAGGAGCATTCTCCTTGTATGGATCCACATACTCTTCCAAGAACTTCTTCTCTGTCAGGAAGATGATTGTCGACAGTGAACGACCCTTCTTTAGCAAATCCTTCGATTCCAGGATCCGCAGCACATTGCATCGAGGGATTATCCTCTTCTCCAAGCTATAAGTCAGCAATTTTGGCCGCAGGATAATGTGGGATCGGTCACACCCGAGCTCAGTCACGTAGTAATGCATCATCTTCTGAATCCTCTCCTCGGAGTATGCCAAGAACATTGGATACCGCATGAACGCAGAAAGGGTGTCGGCCTCCGACCACCCAAAGCTCTTAAACAAGTTGAATTTCGCCTCCAGCGTGGCCTTACTCAATGATCCAACGGTCAAAAGCGCGTGGATGAACATCCTGTCCTGATGGGTGAGCCCCATTTCCTCGACGCGAGCAACAGTCCCCTCGAGACATCTCGGATTCTGCATGAACAAGGTGGGCTTTCGCAGCAGAATCATCACGATTCTTTGAATCGGTACGCCAATCTTCCGCAGATTCGAGATGTTGGGCTGCATCTGTTTCTTGATGCCGGAGGGGAAGTCCCATGTGGAGCGCCTGAAGAACGTGGCGACGTTCTTGTCGGTGCCAAGGACAGTCCGGAGGAAATCGACGGTGGGGATGAACCAGTTATTGACGCTTCTCTGCAAAAGGACGGGGTTTCTTACTATGGTCATGGAAAGATGGGGCCCAGAGAGGCCTATTTGTTGCAAGATCTTGAGTTTGGGGATGAGGGTTTTCTCGACATTGGCGGCAAGGAATCGGGGCCTCTTGGAAATGAGATCTCTGATTTGGGGGTCGTTCAAACCGCAGTTTCTGAAGAAGGAGAGAACAGAATCTGGGTTTTGTGGGGATTTTATGTGGGTGAGATTTTTAGAAATAGAGATTGCTTTTTCTGGGGAGAATCCACATGAGTTGGTGAGATAATCGATAATGAAAGGGATTTGGGGAGATGGGTTTTGGGATTTGGACGTTGAGAACGGGAGGAGGTGTGTGAATTTGAAAAGGGGGTTTGCGATGAGGGTTTTGCAGGGGTTTTTGAAGAAGAAGAAGACAGAAAGCTGAAGAACAGGCATTTGAATAGAGAAAGAGCAGACAAATGGCCGAGAGACTGAAGAACGTGTACGCGACTCGTCACTCTTGAGTGGCCAACGCGTTGTATGTGAATCCCGTCCATCCGGAGCGCTCTTTGATGCTTAGTCCCTGGGCCAGAAATAAGCAAGATCCACGAATCAGGTAGGCCAGACCACGGAAAACAGTGGTGATGGGAAGCGAATCATAGGTTTGTCTGTGGGGCCTATTCATCAGGTTGAACGTTATGTACAAAAACAGCCTTATCCAAAACTAGGGGCCCACCGAAACTACCACGGGATTATATTGTTCCCATTGCTGTGGGCCCTTAGAGTTTTTTCTTCTGTATTATATATATATATATAAAGAAAAAAGAAATTGGGGTCATATTTTGTATGCACGGTTAAATAAGGGTCATCACTTGATGGACGGAATGGATTTCACATATTATATATAGTGGCCCCCAACGAGCTTGGGTTGGAAATCCATGCCATTCATTAGGTGAGATGCATTCCGAATATTCTTCAATATGCCGGCTATTTTGATAAAAATGACTGACTGACTATTCTTTTCTCATTTCTCTGAAAAAATGAGCAAAAATCTAACCTGATGGTGTAGCTTTCTTATGTCCAACACGTGTCCAATGAGTTGGATACCACACGCGTGTGCGTTTCTCGTATGGAAATGCAGAAGCATTCTAGTGGTCAAACGCAAATAGATCTCACCTTAGGTGGTCCCAGTATTTCTCAACCATACAATACAGAGGTTCTTACTGTAGTCAGAGGCCACGTGGGGCCCACAAAGATGCCTGTTATGGGAAGATCCGAGCCGACTGCAATCGGAAGGATTGGTAGTCCGTCACTCTGGGCGGAGGGTCCGAGCCTCGGCATAATATTAGGAAAGTAAGTTAAGGTGAGCGAAGCTCCCATTCTTGACTACTATCCTTCCAGAGGCAGTCGGAAGAGAACATTATAGTTGTACGATCAACCCCGACCGAACATCCATCATAATACCGAGAATGACTAGCTGCGTTACTGATGAGCGGATCAAGGTTCAACTTAGGTTGGCACAGTCGATCATCAGCTCGGGATGATGCCGTCGTCCTCGATATGGTCGAGCCGAGGCATCTCCAAGGATAAAAGTTCCGCGCACTAAATGAGGAAACTGCTATAAACGGACATGTCCTATTATCTCGCCCGTAGATACGCCCTACACAACACGATCTCCGAACTCTGCGCAATATCTCCATGATCTGTGAACCCACTGATTGTGCCGAGATTATCGGATGCGAATCAAGCGATGAAGAGGTATAAGTATCACACCATCCCATGGGAACAGGTACGCAACATCTGACACTCTCCCCTTTCTCCTAAACTTAGACCCATATTCTGTTGTCCTGACTTAGGCATCGGAGGGTCCCCCGGCTTAGCCAGGGTCTCCATTGCTTACGGTTTATATGCAGGATTCCAGGTCCGACGCCTGTTCGGAGTGTGTGAAGAGGGGAAGAGGGCTGACTAGATTTTGACCTCAACATTTTTTGGCGCCGTCTGTGGGAAACTGATACAAAAAGTCAGTTTCCTGTTCTTAAAAGCTATGGCTAGAGGGAAAAAGAAAGCAGTGGTGGTGGAACCGAAGCAGACCCGCTCTTCGTCACTACTTCATGCGGAGTCTGCTCCGAACCCTTCTTAGCGTTCTCGCAACCGTTCCAACAAATACCGCGCTTTACAAGGTGAAGTACAAGCCTTGCGCGATGAGCTGCAACGGATGAAACAGGAGCGTGAGCCCCAGCAACAACCCGAGCGGAGAAGTCCAGTGCCAGAAGTTGTCGGACCAGTCGTTCAAGCCCATTCAGCAACAAGAAGTCCGAGGCGTAGGACATCTCCGCAACAATCTACCCGAGCACCAGTGTCAGCTCAAAACCCTCCCCCAGCTCCAATGTGAGCTCCTACCAGGAATGCGACGACTCGGGCCCCGACGGATGTCCCAGCCGTCTCGGCTCTGGCTCCAACGGACCTTCGTCACACCCTGGAGAGGAGAATGGAAAGAAGAATGCCTAAGCCGGAGAGCACTCGGGAAGAAGTGGCGGAAAACAGGGATCCCTGGGAGTCACGATTCGCTGACCTGAATAATCAAGTCTTGATGTTACAGAAGCAACAGCGGCCATCATCGATCCCGGCTGTTGTTCAAGCCATGATGGAAGAGACCAAGCCTCCGTTCACCTCAGAAATCATGAACGAAGTGATGCCTCAGAGATTTCGGATTCCCCCTATCATCTAGTACTCCGGGTCCGGCGACCCATCCGAACACGTGGAAGCTTATCGTTCGTGGATGCAGATACAGACTGCAACTGATGTAATGATGTGCAGAGGATTCTCGATTACTCTGGCCGGATCCGCTCGGAATTGGTATCGACAACTCAAGCCTGGATCTATATGTTCATTTGAAGAATTGGCTCGGTCATTCCTTACCCAGTTCATCAGCGGTAAGAGAAGCCGAAAGCCCAGCACCCACCTGCTTACCATCAAACAAGGGTCGAAAGAATCCTTGAAGGATTACATTGCTCGATTCAACGAGAAAGCACTGCAGGTGGAAGACTATGACGACAAGATGGCTCTCGCCGCAGTATGTAGCGGCTTGAGGGAAGGGAGGTTCGCCTTCTCTATAGGAAAGAACCCGGCAAAGACGTTAGCTGAGCTCATCGCTAGAGCCCAGAAATATGTTCATGCCGAGGAGTTCTCTGCTACTCGCAAGAGTATCCAAATAACCGAGCCGAATGGGAAAGGAAAGAGGCCAAGGAACGAGGAACCCCAAGCCCCGAGGAAAAACTCGGATGATCATTCTTCTCGTGATCGCCGACCGAGCAGAAAGCCAGAAGGAAGATTCCGTTCCTACACACCTCTCAACACTACCGCCGAGCAGATCTTACTAGATATCCGCGGCGAGAAACTTCCCAACTGGCCAGTCTGTATGCGGGCAGACCCAGAACTCCGCGACAAGCGCGAGTATTGTCGCTTCCATCGAGATCATGGCCACAATACCGATGAGTGTGTAGATCTCAAGGATGAAATTGAATCCCTCATTCGGAAGGGGCACTTACGTCGGTATACCAAGCAAGAGAAAACTACTCGGAAAGAGGAGCGAGCACGAGAACGCCCCAAAAATCCGACCGAAGAACCTGCGGAGATCCACACCATCTTCGGAGGTACATCAGGCGGAGGAGACTCAAACAGAGCCCGAAAAGCTCATTCCCGAAGGATCCCAGAGCATTACGTCAACCTTACCGAGCGGCCTAACAAAGAACCGCGAGTCAGTCCCTGTAGCCTCACCTTCACGGAAGATGACGCTCGGGGGATACAACATCTACACGATGATGCCTTGGTGGTCACTATGACCATAGCCAATCATAAGGTGTACCGGATTCTCGTTGACACTGGAAGTTCAGCCGACGTGATCTACTCTGAGGCCTTCGGGAGGATGGGGATTCCACAATCTCGTCTTAGACCTGTGAAGACCCCCTTACACGGTTTTGCCGGAGAAAGAGTAATCTCTGAAGGAGCCATTTCCCTCCCAGTGACTGCGGGAGAGGGGCAACATCAAGTCACCATGATGGTAGACTTCCTTGTTGTCAACATACCATCAGTACATAATGTGATTATGGGCAGACCCTCCCTCAATGCAATGCGGGTGGTCGTGTCTACTTATCACCTGATGATGAAATTTCCCGCCGAAGGCCGAATAGGTTACCTCCGAGGCGATCAACGCGAGGCTCGGAGATATTATGTCATTGCGGTTCAAAAATGATCTATAAAGCAAGCACTCACTGTCAACATCCTGGACCCGGCGGACCCACCGAGAATAAGCCAATTGAAGATTTGGAGAAGGTACCACTTGATGAAGCCGATCCTAGCAAGACGGTCCAGCTCGGAACATCACTCACGCCTGAGCAACGCTCCGAGTTGTTAACTATCCTGCGACGACACAGGGACGTATTCGCCTGGTCGCACGCGGATATGCCAGGAATCTCTCCAGACATCTTGGTCCATCGGCTGAACGTGGATCCGGACCACAAGCCTGTGAAACAAAAGAGGAGACCGTTTGATGCCGAGCGATGTGAAGCCATTGCGGAAGAAGTCTCGGTCCTGTTGGACGCCGGCTTCATATAAGAAGTATATTATCCAGAATGGATCGCAAATGTGGTGCTGGTTAAGAAGGCAAATGGCAAATGGAGAGTTTGCATGGACTATTCAGACCTGAACAAAGCGTGTCCAAAAGACAGTTTCCCGTTTCCTCGGATCGATCAACTAGTGGACAGTACTACAGGACACGAACTACTTTCCTTCCTGGATGCCTACTCTGGTTACAATCAGATCGCGATGCATCCCCCAGATAGGCAGAAGACTACCTTTGTCACAGACAGGGGGCTCTACTGTTACCGGGTCATGCCATTTGGCCTGAATAACGCTGGGGCCACATACCAGAGGCTAGTCAACCAGATGTTCGCAAGACAGATCGGGCGCACGATGGAAGTTTACGTCGATGACATGTTGGTGAAAAGCGTCAAGGCATCCGATCACTTGGCGGACCTCGGAGAAACCTTCGTAGTCCTCCGAGAATATCAAATGAAGCTGAATCCAGCAAAGTGCGTTTTCGGAGTCAATTCAGGAAGATTCCTTGGATTCCAAGTCAGCCAGAGAGGCATCGAAGCCAACCTCGATAAAATTAAAGCACTCCTCGACATGAGTTCTCCTCGGATTGTCAAGGAGATACAATGTCTCACTAGACGGGTAGCAGCACTCGGACGCTTTATATCCCGAGCCACTGATAAATGCCTCCCCTTCTTTCAGCAATTGAAGGGTCATAAGAAGGCCAAGTGGATGCCCGAATGTGAGCAAGCTTTCCAGCAGCTGAAACAATATCTGGGCTCACCACCTCTGCTATCAAAACCGGAGGAAGGCGAATCTTTGTTCTTATACCTCGCAGTCTCAGCCTCAGCAGTCAGCTCGGCTCTGATCAGGGAAGTGGGGAACAAACAGCATCCAGTATACTATGTGAGCAAAGCTATGGTACCAGCAGAAACAAGATACCCCGCTCTGGAGAAGCTTGCACTCAGCTTAGTCATTTCGGCTCGGAGGTTGCGTCCATATTTCCAAGCTCATTCGATCATCGTGTTAACCGACTCTCCCCTCAGACAGATTCTCCAAAAACCAGAGGTCTCGGGTCGGTTGACCAAGTGGACAATTGAACTTGGAGAATTCGACATTACTTTCCGGCCGAGGACAGCAAAGAAAGGCCAGGTAGTGGCTGATTTCATCGCAGAATTCACCGTCTTAGGTGAAGGGCAGATCGACGACGAGGGTGAAATGACCCCGCCTGACCTCCCAAGCAACTCACAGGTCATTCCAGAAGCCGGATGGATCCTCTACGTGGACGGATCATCTAACTCAAAACGAGCCGGGACAGGGATCGTCTTAATCGCCCCTGACTCCACAATTATCCAATATGCCATCCGACTCGGTTTCAAAGCTTCCAACAATGAGGCGGAGTATGAGACACTACTGGCTGGGCTCAGATTGGCCGCCAGCTTCAGAGTCCAATCTATACAAGTTCGATGTGACTCTCAGCTGGTCGTGAATCACATCTCCGCCGATTATGAAGCCAAAGAAAATAAAATGATTGCTTACCTAGACGAGGCCAGGAAGCTGATCGAGAAATTTTGGAACTGTACGATTCACCAGATCCCGAGGACAGAAAATACATGGGCTGACGCCCTAGCAAAGCTGGCGTCAGCCGCAGAAGGAAAGATTCCACGGATCGTTCCGATAGAGTTCATTGAGCATCCCAACATCGATCGAATAGAGAAAAAGACGGTTAATCCGGTGAACAACAGCCCGAGCTGGATGGATCCAATCTTCGGCTACCTTGAATCAGGGGAGGTTCCCTCGGACAGATAAGAAGCTAGACGTCTGAGAGTCCGAGCAGTAAGATATGTTATTCTGAACGGAACTCTATATAAGAAGGGGTATTCTCAGCCATATCTCAGATGTCTTCGATCGAGGAAGCGGAATATGTCATCCGGGAGATTCACGAAGGGATCTGCGGAAACCATTCTGGCAGCCGAGCCCTGGCTCTAAAGGTGCTTCGGCAGGGATACTTCTGGCCGACCCTCAAGGAAGACGCCAAGAAGTATGTTAAAAAATGTGACAAATGTCAGCGTTTTGCAGCCGTGCCTAGGCAACCGGCAGAAGAAATGACTCCCATGAGCGGTCCGTGGCCTTTCGCTCAGTGGGGAATCGACATCATCGGCCCTCTGCCGACTGGAAAAGGACAAGTTAAATTTGCCATCGTCGCTGTCGACTACTTCACGAAGTGGGCTGAGGCCGAGCCCGTCGCAAAGATTACCGAACAAAAAATAATTGACTTCGTCTGGAAGAACATAGTCTGCAGATTTGGAGTTCCGAACACAATCGTCTCAGACAATGGCCGGCAGTTCGACAATGACAAATTCAGAGGTATGTGTAAAGGGCTCGGTATCAGGAACGCTTACGCATCGCCTCGGCATCCGCAGTCCAATGGACAGGTGGAGGCAGTGAACAAGGTCATCAAGCACCACCTCAAGAAGAAACTGGAAAAAGCAAAGGGTAACTGGCCGGAAGAACTTCCCTTTGTCCTCTGGGCGTACAGAACCACAGCTCAATCTTCCACTGGAGAGACTCCATTCTCTCTTTCCTATGGGTCGGAAGCAATAGTGCCCGTTGAAGTCGGCCTCCCTACGGCTCGAGTGGAAAATTACCATGAGAATCAAAATGCCGAGCAAATCGCTGCCAATTTGGATCTTCTTGAAGAGATCCGTGAAGTTTCAAAGCTCCGCGCCACTGCCCGACATCAACAAGTAGCCAGATTTTACAATTCTAAAGTGAAGATTAGACGATTCCGGCCAGGAGATTTGGTTCTTCGATGAGTCTTTCAGAACACGGCCGAACCGGGAGCCGGAGCGCTCGGACCTAACTGGGAAGGACCATACCGAGTGGTCCGATCGACTAAGCCTGGGTCTTACAACTTGGAGGATCTCGAAAGCCGTCAACTCCCCCACCGGTGGAATGCTGAGCATCTGAAAATTTACTACCCTTAATGAGGCGCTCCGAGCAAGCTACTGATCTTTGAGGTTATTTAATAAATGTACGTCCTTGAGCGACGAGCCTTTAAGGCTACAAATAATAACACATCTGATCGGCTTACTACTGTCATCAACAAAGACCAAACGGACTAAATTCTACAAAGGCACCTCCTCCTAACCGAGGAGAAAAAAGCTACGAGGCGATCTGACTTCCTAATAAGGAAGTCGGACCAATTTCTACAAAGGCATCCCCCCTTAACCGGGAGGGCAAAGCCAATGGGTAACTCCAACTCCCCAGTAAGGGAGTCGGCCCCACCTACGCGGAAGGCCCTTCGCTGAAAGCGAGACGAGTTGATCCTTTTAAGGATCAGACCTAGGCCCAAACCACATCCGAACGAATCAAGGACTCGGTTCGACTGCACAATCTAGTAAACAAGTACATCAGTCATACGGAAGGATGACCAATGAAAAAGGAAGGGGGATCCAAAATCGGCTCTTTCATTAAATGCTATAAATGTGAAGTACAAAAAAAAAACAAAATACAAATAAAGGAAGCGGAGTCTTCAAGAGGTCGGAGGAGCTTGGGAACCGGGGGCTTGATCCTGGCTGGTCGCCTCGGCGGCAGTATCAACAGGGTCCTCGGGCAGGAGGGGATCGAGGTCAAGGTCCGGCACAACTTCTGGACCTCGACAAGGCACTCGTCAAAGCCACGGTCATAAAACTTGGCGGCCTCGATATCCCTCTCCTTCGAGGTCTTGTACGAATCTATTGCCGCGGCAACTGCAGCTGCCAAGGAGGCCTCGGCCTCGACCTTCTGGGTCTCCAGAGCTCTGCTTTTCTCTTCTGCAGCTTCGGCCTTGATCTTCTCTTGGTCCTCACTCATTCGGACAACCTCCTCTACCAGGGTGTCAACGCGGGCCCTAGCACGATCCAACTCGACTACTGCCGCTTCACGTCGTGCCTCAAGGTCCTTCGCGACCCTTTGAAGCTGGAGCAGATCAGACCTACTGCCTTCGAGCTGATGACATAAGTCACTTCGCTCCAGCTGAAGGATAGAAGCATGGTCCCGTAGGACTCCCGCCTCCGCCTTGAGGACCTCCGTCTCCGTCCGGAGGGCTCCCACCTCGCTCCTGAATGTTTCGACTTCAGCATCAATTTTCCGACGCTCTTGAACCCTCTCCCAGCATAAGAGGATCCTCGGAACAGACTGATTCAAGGCAAGAAAATGAGAAAAAAATAATAATACAAAAACGACCACAACTTTTTCAAGGGAAGAGGCAGGAAGTACCTGATAGAAGACTCCAGCCAAGTCTTCCAGGAAGCAGTCGTCCGGTTTATCAAGAAGGCGCGAAATAGATTCCTCCGTAACATGTCTCGCCGCCCAGTCTGTCAAACAAGACATGTGATAACCTGGCTCGAACCTGCCTCTGCTCGTGCCAACCTGAGCCGAGCCCGTCGCCTCCTCAGCTCCCGTCCGACTACCAGCCGAGGGCTGAGCCTCACCCTCGGCATCGCGTACAGCCTCCCCCTCATTACCCGGTTGGGTAATCATGGCATCGGCCATCCGAACGGCTTCTTCCCTCTCGGAAGATGATGGAACAGTTATTAGTGGAGGATTGAACCGTGCTCCCTCGGTGGGGGGAACGGCGATGGAAGGAGGGGGAGTTGCCCCCGTTACCGGAGCAGGGGCAAGGTTATGGCCGCCTAAAGGTGCGATCATATCAACACCTACCAGGGGCACCGTGGCCGCACCCGGTAGTATTGGAATTGGGAACACAATTGCAGATGCAGATGGTCCCTCAACTGAAGGTGCTGCGGCAGGAAATGGAGCTGTATCCCGAACCAAGATGTTCGGGATAGGGGGAGGAGGTGCTGCCCTCCGAGCCGCGACCCCCGAGGCAGAACTTGAAGGACGAACTCCCTGAGCGACCTTCCTCCGAACTACCTTCACCGGGGGCTCGGCTCTCAGCATCTCCTCTGCAGTCAGCGCGGCTTTCCTCCTCCGAGAACCAGAGGCCTCGGCCATGCCTGTGCAGGAGAATGATTAGGATAACGTTACCTCGGACCAATAAAAATACATTGGCTGAAGACAAGAATACTCACTGAGCGAGGTAGGGAGCGGCCTCGTCTTGCAAAGCCCCGATCGGTAAAGGTTAGCAGTGTGATCAGATCTGACCAGCGGCGACGCTCCTCCGAATATGTCCTCGCTTTAGCTATCTGGTTCCTTTGGTCCGAGGTAATGAAGGGCACGCCCCTCGCGAAACCTGCAAAACAGAAAGTTCTCTTCAAAACATAGCTGAAACAAAAAACGATGCGTGAAAGAAATCTCGATCCAACCTGGCATTGTGAAGCGGGTGGGGACCCGAGTCGACAGTGCCCCAATCTCCGCTGCCGGTGCCTCCCATTCGCCCGCGGCCCAAAACCACTTATTCTTTCAGTCCTTATTCGAGGACGGAAGACCCAAGACGAGCCCTGACCCCTTGCTACCTCTGGTCGCGAAGTAGTACCATGGATCTTTGCCTTCGTGCTTGACCAGGTACAGGCTCATCAGCTCGGCGGGTGTCAACTCCGAGTTCCCTACTTGATGCCAGATAATGTAAGCAGAAATCAGCACCCTCCAAGCATTGGGTGCAAGTTGCCCAGGCGCGAACCCTAAGTAAGCGGTCAGGGCTCGGATGAAGGGGTGCATCGGGAGACGGAGCCCGCATAGTAAGTCGCATAAAAATACGGCTATCTCCCTGACCGCGGGATTGCCAGCAGCATCAGTAGGCTCGGGGGCTCTGATCCAAACGGAGCGTGGTATGTCAAACTCAGTACGGATCCATGCCATTTAAGACTCCGTTATTACGGAGCCCCCTGTAACCAGTTCCGACGCCCGTCCACCAGGGGGCATCTCTGGGACATCGACGACTGCAGCTATGGGTAGGGGTGCACACGGGTCGGTTTGGTCCGGTTCCGGGGTAAAACCGGAACCGAACCGTTCCTAACGGTTCTAGGATTTTTGGAACCGGAACCGAACCGTTAACACACTAGAACCGAACCAGAACCGGACCGTGAAAACCGGTTCGGTTCCGGATCGGTTCCACGGTTCTAGGTCTTTTAAATATGGACAGGTAGATACTCTTATTTTTCCTTGATTTTTGTTGAAAAGGGGAACATCCCTTAAAACATTTTTGAGCACCCTACATAATAGACGGTTCAGATCGTGAAAAGGAATGATGGGTGGAGCCCACTATCAAAACCCAATTCATGCACGTCGTCCGTTCCTGTACGTTTTGCATGGTTTATATATTTTGAAAAAAAAAATAAGTGGGCCACTTCTGATGGCATTTTCAGAGATCTACTCCGTTCATCCTCTTCGTAGTAACGACTAACGTGTAAGAAGAGATGGAGACTACGGTTCTACGGTTCGGGTCGGTTCTACCTCCCCCTAAATCGAACCGAACCGTATTCAACGGTTCTTATAATTTTGGAACCGGAACCGGAACCGGTGCCGTCCAGAACCGGACCAAACCGGACCGATCCAACGGTTCCGGTCCGGTTCCACGGTTCTACCGGTTAAATGTGCACCCCTAGCTATGGGGGCTCGTGCTGTCCCTTTCTTGCTGGCCTTCTTGCTGACCTGACGAGTGTGAGCTCTCGCCACCGTCTGCTTCTGGGGCCGAGGATATAAAGGCACAGCCTCGAAGGGACCTTCGGAGGTCTCTCTTCCATTATCAGAACTCCCCGACTCGGAGTCGTCATTGTAGCCTCTAGCCATTTTCCTATCGGAAGACATCTCGAAACAGTGGTGTTAAGGATCAAACTCACCAGATAATCGCCGGAGATGGCTTCAGCAAGCGTGAAAACTATATCGGAAATCACTTCTGCCGGAAATCACCTTCGCCGGAAATCGCCTTCTCCGCTAAACAACTCAAATGCAAACGATAGCAGTCGAATGAAGACCCCGGACGGGCCTTTTATAGACTGAAGAAACCCTGCATTAAATGGCCCGTAATAATGGCTGCGTCGGAATCATTGCTGGCCGACTCCGAGTCCGACGTGGTGTCATATCATTGGTTCAAAACATGGTAAAGGTAACGCTATCCGCCTCGATTGTTGTGTGAGTTAATCAACACGGTACCCGAGCGCAGAAAAGAGTGCTCGACACGACGCCCCGAGTGCACGTGGCGATCATTCACAGGTTGGTGATGATTCAGAATCCCAACCGTCGCCACGTGTTTGCTCACGGTTAGCCCAAAGCCGCTAAATCCCGAGTACGTGACGTTTCACACGAGGACCATAAACGCACCAAAGAACTGAGGCGACTGATCTTCCAATTAATTACTCTCCGAGCTCATGAATGACCTCAGAGAATTGAGGGCTTCTGTTATGGGAAGATCCGAGCCGACTGCAATCGGAAGGATTGGTAGCCCGCCACTCTGGGCGGAGGGTCCGAGCCTCGGCATGACATTAGGAAAGTAAGTTAAGGTGAGGGAAGTTCCCATTCTTGACTACTATCCTTCCAGAGGCAGTCGAAAGAGAACATTATAGTTGTACGATCAACCCCGACCGAACATCCATCATAATACCGAGAATGACTAGCTGCGTTACTGATGAGCGGATCAAGGTTCAACTCAGGTTGGCACAGTCGATCATCAGCTCGGGATGATATCGTCGTCCTCGATATGGTCGAGCCGAGGCATCTCCAAGAGCCGAGGCATCTCCAAGGATAAAAGTTCCGCGCACTAAATGAGGAAACTGCTATAAACGGACATGTCCTATTATCTCGCCCGTAGATACGCCCTACACAACACGATCTCCGAACTCTGTGCAATATCTCCATGATCTGTGAACCCACTGATCGTGCCGAGATTATCGGATGCGAATCAAGCGATGAAGAGGTATAAGTATCACACCATCCCATGGGAACAGGCACGCAACATCTGACACTCTCCCCTTTCTCCTAAACTTAGACCCAGATTCTGTTGTCCTGACTTAGGCATCGGAGGGTCCCCCGGCTTAGCCAGGGTCTCCATTGCTTACGGTTTATGTGCAGGATTCCAGGTCCGACGCCTGTTCGGAGTGTGTGAAGAGGGGAAGAGGGCTGACCAGATTTTGACCTCAACAATGCCCATGAGAAATCCAATGCAGAGGTTCTTATTGTAGTCAGAGGCCATGTGGGGCCCACGAAGATGCCCATGAGAAATCCACTCTGTCCATCAGTTTCTCAAGCTCACAATAGGACGAGTCCAAAAATCAGACAGATCCAAGAAACAGCAGAGATTTAACGCCTAGCATTAGAAATAACCTTTTGTTTGGGCCACAGAAGTTCTGAATCAGGATGAATCGATGATATTTGTGGCTACAGTTTATCTCAGTGGTAATAACACTGGATGATTTGTATGGCATATAAAGATCATTGTACACTTCATTTTGGATTTTGTCCTATCGCGGGGTCTTGCATTTACACGTACAGAAAGGACACTGGACCCTACACTCGACACAGAAAGGACACTGGACCCTACATTTAACAGGTGCACATAACCAGTTGATTAAGTTTTTATTACGCCAGCACAGAATCTCCATATATGGAACCCCACTCACTGGGGCCCACATGCTGACTGAACCTACTATACTGAAACAAAGAAAAAAGAAAAAAGAAAAAAAAGGATGATCTTCAATGTTTCCCGTTCAACTCCAAAAATCATAGCTTATTCATCTCTAGACAAAAATCAGCTACATACCACTCAGCCAGGCTACACCTCATGGATCAATGGAGATGGAATGCTGCCATAGATTTGTGTGGGGCTACCATGGTGTGTTTATCTCATCAAACATGTTAATCAGGTGCACCTCACCAGGTCCAAGAGAAGAAATAAAAATCAGACTGATTAAAAATTCAAATAGGCTACATGGTATCAACCTAGCAGTTTCCAGAGAAATTGTCAGTTTTTTTTTTTTTTTTTTTTAAAAAAAAAAAAAATTTAACATGCACACACACACCCCACACACTCACGCTAGTGGAATTTCACCACCTATGGGTACTCGAACCCTTGACCAGGTGTTGAAACTCCTGAGAGTCTACCACCCGAGCAAGAGTAAGGACCCAATTGTTAGTTGTTTCCATTGGCATGGCCCATATAACTTCTTATTCAGGCTTATCTCTTCTTCTTTTTTTTTTTATTTTATTTTATTATTATTTATTTTTTTGTTAGCTTCTTAGTACACTCCACTGTCGGTTCGCACTTAGTCACCCCCACTAGGGATAGATACCAAGACTTAGCCACCCCCACTAGGGATAGATACCAAGACCTCTGTGTTGAAACGAGGTATCACTCAGTCTACCACATAGCTCAAGGTGTTCAGACTTATCTTTTGAACTTCCCATTCAAATAATGATTCTCACATGGTGGAGGGAGTGGATTTCGTGGGCTACGACTTTCATTGGTTACAGGACCATTAGTTCGTACTAAGCCTTTTAGTGCAAACCAACCAATCACTATTTCACTGCCTTTTTGTGCTAACGAACCAATCACTATTTCACTATCCTGGCTTCCACTTCATTTTCCAAATACATGACTACTTCCACCTGCCCCTTGGCATGTTATTACCTACACCACTCGTGGAATGAGAGCTTCAGGGGCTACCTTTTATGTACACCAGACCATATAATCAAGATGGGGTATACCAGACCATGTCATCGAGAGGGGTGTTGGGGATTGCATGGAAGCAAACCTGAATTCAATCAAATGAGACAAAATAAAACGAAAATCAAATATGCAAAGAACACATGAATTTTATATGGAAAAACCCTCCCAGGGAAAAACCACGGCGTAAAACGACAAACAATCCACTATTAAGCGATATTACAAGAGATGATGCACTTCCAATAATGAGAACCTCGTTCTAATCTCCCAAAAGCCTATCTTTTCTACTCTAGAACTCCTAGGAATGTCTTAGTAAATTTCTGTTATGCCCTAATCCCGATTACACCTGATATATATACTATCACAACCAGAATAGGAAACAAATCGCGCACTTACATAGTTCCACGCGCACTGTCGATCTAAATGTAGTTTCGCGCGCACCGTCGATCTCAATGTCCATCGACTGACACTAATCAAACACCCTTCGATCGATCGAGCAGACCAAAGCTCAAGCAATCAAACTAGTCCAAAACTGTCTAGAGAGTAAATAAGAATTTTCCGAATATTTTCGATCAATTGAACATGATCCAAAACTGTCCAGGGAGCAAATGTCTAATTTCGGAAAGGTTCAATCAATCGAGCATGGCTGTCGATCAATTGATGTCTCCTGATTCTGCATAGATTGAAGACATCCTTTCAATAAGGGGAGCTACCTTGTGCACGGATCAGACGTTCCACATGCTCGTCAGGTTAGCACGTGTGTGTTGTATGTAAAGGTGCAGCATGTGAAAGCAATGTCTGCAGGGCTAGTAAACATATCTAATGGCATGCTATGAAGTTGTCTCGGGCATTTCTCTCGGTCGGGTGGTGGGACCCACGCCAGAGACAAAAGAAAGAGGCCAATTCCAAAAATGCCTAGGGGCAGGAAAGCTTCTGTTTCAAAATGCTAGCCAGTAGAAATGCCTTGGAAGTGGGGGTACGAGTTCAATTCAAGTCAATCTTAGGAGTAGCACCGATGTAGAAGATTCCTGCAACTAAGGTTCAAATAAGAAGAAAGCTGACATGCAAATTCACCCAAGACAAGAACACATCAACATTCAAACATTTTTCTTTGGTTAGGGTTTGATCAACAACAAACAAAAACAGACCTCGAATTGACATTAAAAGATGCAATGCAAACATCATATAAAGTATGGACAATTTTCTTTCTTGAAAGCTGACAATTTTGTTATTGAAAGAAAACCAAGTCACACTAAACCAAAGGCAACAAAAAGGAGAGAGCCAGCAGAACAACTACAAACAACACCAAATTCTCAGAAGGATCCGCATTAAAGCAACCACAAAAATCAAGATCTTTTGATTCATTCGACAGTACACATGATAATTCAGCCACAAATATTCTAGCATTCCTCTCTTTCTAGGAACCCATGAGACTCCAAACAAACACATCTAACAAAGGATCTCCCTGCACCCATCAAACAGCCCGTCAACCATTCCACCACCAATGGAGATATCGAAAGTCCAAGTGACCGCATTCCTCCATGGGGGGGTCAGGATGCAAAGAAATCTATCCAGCATTGAAGCTGACCTTTTTACCAATCTCCTTAGCAGATTAAACAATACACATATTGCTAATGATAGGAAAGTGTGGAGTTGGTTGCTAATTTAGAGTTCTTGGCAAAATCTTTCTTTCTGGTGGTGTTGTCACAGCCACAGGAAGGGCAATGCCCCACCATGTGCACATGTTGGAAGGCCCATGTTCCACTAATGGTAAAAAGACTTCTCTTGGGTAGCTACGGCTAATACGATCCTCACAGCAAACGACTTAAAGAAGCAGAATATGGTTTTCCCCAACATGTGCTTCATGTGAAGGAGAAAGGAAGAGTCGGTTAACCATCGGTTTTCCCATTGCTTTGGTGGCTAGGGAGGTGTGAGCTTATGCTTCTTTGTCACCTGCTAGCTCAAACAGAGCCCGAAAAGAAGACTCTAGAGCTCCATCCAAGCCAAGAATCTCTCCAGAAGCGAACTCTCCCGAATTGCATTCCCTACTATGCTCAAATACAATAGCGCCGTCGTATAGTTGTCCAACCTTGCTAACATCTTTCCCAAAAAAAACAAAAAACTGAACTATTTCTGCCACCCTGAAACCAACTCCCTTCCAAAGAACCATCTCTCCCAAAAGTTACTTTCCTCCATAAAGCTTCCGGCTCTTCCCTAAACCTCCATCATTTGCTTGACAACCCCATCTTTTCTTTTCTTTTTTTATTTTTGATGGATACCAAAAAAAAAAAAAATCCAACTCTTCCCCAAAACCTCCACCATTTGCTGAAAGGCCCCAACTTCCTTTCTCTAACATGTCAATCCCAAGGACCAGTTCTCTCACAAGCTTCTGAACCCCATTCAAATTAATGAGGTGGAAGTCCCTTCATTCCTCCCCTCCCTTCCAGCAAAAAAATTACTTTGAAGGTGCTCAATCTCAAATAGGGGTGCAACTCAGGCGAGATGGATCAGGTCAAGGGTCGACCTAAGCCCGATCCAACCTCTAGAGGACCTAATCAACAATCCAACCAAACCCGAGGTGCCCAGCCTGAACCCAACCCGAATTCCTCTACACTCAACCCTCAACCTTCAAAATCTTCAAAAAGAGAAATAACTGTAAAATTCGGACCCTTAATTTGTATCTATTATGTATTTCTTAGGAATGAAAAAAATAAAGAAAAAGAAACAAGGTCGTTGTTGTATGGTGGTGAGTATTCTCCTGCCTGTCATGCTGGCAACCCAGGTTCGATCCTCAGCAACGGCGTTATATTTTTCAGAAGGATGTTACCCATAGAATTCAAGCTAGGTGGAAGAAATGGAGATGTGCCTCTAGAGTTTTATGTTATCGTCGTGTACCGCTTGAACTGAAAGGGAAATTTTATAAGATAGCTACAAGATTAGCCATGCATTATGGGATAGAATGCCAAGCAATTAAGGAACAACATGTTCATAGGATAAGTGTAGCTGAAATGAGGCTGTTGTAATGGATGAGTGGCAAGATGAGGAAGGATAGATTTAGAAATGAATGAATTCTATGGGAATTTAGGAGTAGCACCAATAGGGCAAGGAGAAGACTCAAAAGGATGTGGATGGAGGTAGGAAGAAAAGACTTGATCACCTATGGTCTAAATATAGGTTTGGACCTTGATAGACTGGAATGGCAGAAAATGATTCATGTAGCCGGCCCCAATTAATTGGGATAAGGCTTTAGATGATGATGATGATGGAATTCTTTCGGAGGGAACAAAAAAAAAAAAAAAAAAAAGCCACAACATCACTTTAGATGATGTTGTTAGTGCCTCGGTTTTGTCAATGACATGGGCTAGGGTGTCTCGAGTCGGTTAAGCCTCCATAGGAAGACGTTGAAGACCGAAGACTCGAAGGCTTAAAGCATCATGGCCAAAGACAACAAGTAAATCATGAAGTGCCTTGGTAATCCTAGCCCAAGACCTCTTTAGTTCCAAAACAACCTACCCTAGATGACTTGTTCCATATAGGAAAACCCTTAGTCATCAGGTTTGTGCCAGCTAGTTCCTGTGCAAAAGAAAGATATCAAAATGCACAAGTTCGATCGATCTTCAATTAATAGAGCAAAGATTCGATTAGTCTTGATTGATCGAAGCTGCACAAAAACGTCCAACAAGCTTTCTACCTTGTTTCGTAGAAACCTCAATTGATTGAAAGTGCACAAAAGTGTCATGCGAGCTTTCTGCCTTAGAATCAAATTAAGTTCATTCGATCGAAAGAGTTACTAGATCGATTGAAGCTAGTCGTTATAGATCCATTGGAGCCCTTTCTTCCATAAAATTAGAAACCAGATCTTTGTGGAATTGATGGTTTTAGGTGATTTAGAAGCCCTAGAGCATTCCAAGCCTTCCCAACACTCCTACGCTATCACCCAAAGAGATCCATGCCTTCTTCATTGTGATTAATCACTCTAATGAGCATTCCAAGCTCCATTTGATGAAGAACATGGTATATTGCATTCTCTAGAGATTAAACATAAATAACATAGGCAAATCATAATGTCTATCATCCTCTAGAATGCCCATATAGGTGAATCCCCAATTGGAACCAATTACCCTTAGTTGTAGGAGATTCAACCTCTCTCGTGTTACTTTGGTAGCCTCATTGGAGCATTAAGTGCAAGGTAGCCAATTCAAGGAAGCGGTTGAGGATTTCAAAGATTGGGAGAGCACAAGAGAAGAAGATTCAAGAAGTTGAGACGTATCTCAAGCAAGGCGCATCAATGAGGCTCAATCCGACAAGTAATGTTGTCAAATTAGAGTCCATATACTCTTTCCTTGTATAGGATTGAGCATAAAGTTTATGACCCAAACTCGATCAAGTCCTTGTGTAGGCCTTTAACGGGAGTGTACATATGTAAGTCCTCATGCAGGCCTCCAACAAAAGTGTACGTTTGTTAAGTCCTTGTAATGCAAGGGCATTTTCACACCGGGCTCGGGTAGAGTGGCCTGTGGGATGCTGAAGCACACTCGGGGTGAGTGGCCCATATGAGGCGAGTGACTCATGTAAGGCGAGACCCATGTGATGTGGGCCCACGAGAGGGGTTCAGCCAAGGACCTAACCCATGGGATGTGGGGCATGGACTATGAGAGAAAGGGATTGATTCCTCACGCTCTATCAGTTCGAGCTTTTAGAATAAGTTGTTAGTTGTCCTGCATTAAAGTGGTATCAGATCAGGAGGTCTCGTGTTCAAGACTCCTCACCGAGAGTGATTAATGCATGGGGCATTTTCACACAAGGCTCGAGTGGGGTGGCCTGTGGGATGCGAGGGCACACTTAAGGTGGGCAACTTGTGTGAGGCGAGTGACTCGTGTGAGGTGAGACCCATGTGATGTGGGGCGCACGAGGGGGGTTCGCCGAGAACCTAACCCATGGGATGAGGGGCCTGGGCTATGAGATAAAAGGATTGATTTACCACGCTCTATCAATTTGAACTTTTAAAGCAAGTGGTTAGTTGCCCTGCATCACTTTGTGTAGCCCTCCGACGGGGTGTACGTGTGTAAGTCTCTATGGGAACCTCCGATGGGAGTGTGGACTTGTAAAGGTTAAGGGTGAACCTATTGAAAACTCCTGTGATAGTGAAATCCAGTACACTCGAGGAGAGTGCATCCGCAGGAAGTGGAGTAAGCAAGTAGTTGAACCACAATATATCATTGTGTTTGCTATTGTGATTTGAGCACATTTTTATTCATGCTTATGAGTTTAATTGGTTGACTTATATGAATACTTGAATGAATTGTATGCTAGGCATTTAATTGATAAAACGCGCACACACAAGATATCAATCTCACACATAATTTAGTGATTCAACTTGTTGTATAATTTGTATTCGTCCACCCCCCCGGGGACTCAGCCGTAATTCTAAGCACTTCCACGTGTTGTGGTAGTCAATCCAAGCAATTTCAAATGTCCTTGGGGAAACGCCGTAGTGAAACCATCCATCTTAGCACTTTGTCCATATCATCTCAAACACCACATTCCTAACTTTCTCTTCTTCAAGGTCAAGGCTTCTTTATATCCACTACGCCATTCCTCCTAACATTAACTTCAAAGAAAGGCTGTCCACAACAGGCCTTGAGACTTTTTACCCACTTTTCAAACTAAAAATCCAATTAATGGCACATAAGCGCCTATCCTTGAGGTATTTTGCCCACTTTCAAGCTCAAAATTCTGGTAAGGGCTCCTAAATACCTATCCATGAGGCATTTTGACCTATTCTCAAGCCAAAAAAAAAAACTAGGTAAGGATACCTAAATGCCCATCTTAGAGGCATTTTGTCTACTTTTCAAGTTAAAAGTCCATGTGCAAGCACCCGAATGCCTATCCTCAAGGCATTTGATCCACTTTTCAAGTTCAAAATCTCATAAGGCCACCAAATACCCTATCCTTAATAGATATTTTGTGCACTGTTTATGTAAAAAATCTAGGTTAGAGCACCTAAATGCCTATCATTGAGGCATTTTGCTCACTTTTCAAGTTATTTAAAAAGAATAAGAAGAAGAAGAAGAAGCTAGAAAAAGGCTCCTAAGTGCCAACATTTCTACATTTTGCTCACCTTTCAAGATAAAAATCTACGTTATGTAACCTAAATGCCAATCCTTAAAGCATTTTGCCCACTTTTAAAGTTAAAAACTAGTATAACGCAGCACAAATGCATATCCTAAAGGCATTTTGCCTACTTTCCAAGAAAAAATACAAACTTAGAGCACATAAAGGCCTATTGTTGAGGCATTTTTCCCACATTTCAAGCTTTAAAAAAAAAAAGAAGCAAGGGCTCCTAAATGTCTATCCATGAACATCTTGGCCACTTTTCAAGACAAAAATCTATGTAAGGGATACCCGAATGCCTATTCTAGATGCATTTTGCCCACTTTTTCGAGGTAAAAATCCAAGAAAGAGCACCTTATTTCCTATCCTTGAGGCATTTTGTATACCTTTCAAGTCAAAAATCTCAAGAAGGGCACTAATCCTTTATGCATTTTGCTCAATTTTCAAGCAAAAAACTTGGGTAAGGTCACCAAATTGCTTGTCCTTGAGGCATTTTGCCCGCTTTTCAAGCTAAAAATCCAACTAAGGACACATGTCTATACTTAACACATTTAGCCCACTTTTCAAGCTAAAAATCCACACGCATAAAATGCCTATCATTGACACATGTGTGCATTGTCTACTTTTCAAGTTAAAAACCTCAGTAAGGCCAACTAAATGCCAATCCTCAAGGCATTTTGCCAATTTTTAAGTAAAAATTTCTAGGTTAGGGCCTGTAAATGCCCAACCATGAGGCATTTTGCCCACTTTTCAAGTTTTAAATCTCGATAAGGGCACCTAAATGCCCATTCTTGAGGCATTTTGCGCATTTTTCAATATAAAAATATGGTAAAGCAAACCAAAATGCCTATGCTTGAGGTATTTACCCATTTTTCAAGTTAAAAATCTGGATATAGGCACCTAAATGCCAATCCTTGATACATTTACCTACGTTTTAAGTTGAAATCTCGGTAAGGGCACCTAAGTGCCTATAGTTGAGGCATTTCCCTCTTTTCAGGTTAAGGGCACCTAAGTCTACACTTCAAGCATTTTGCCCACTTTTCAAGATAAAATCTGCATAATGGCGCCTAAGTGCCTTTCTTTGAGATATTTTGAGCACTTTCTACTAAAAAATCTCAAGAAGGACACCTAAATGCATGTCTTGGATGCATTTTGCCCACTTTTCAAGCTAAAAACTTGGGTAAGAGCTCCTAAATGCCTATCCTTAAGGCACTTTGCCCACCTCCCAAGCTAAAATTCAAAAGGCATGTAAATGCCTATACTTGAAGCATTTCGCCTACTTTTCAAGTTAAAAACTCAAGTAAGGGCACCTAAATTCCTATCAATGAGGCATTTGGCCACTTTTTAAGCAAACAATCAAGTAAGAGTACCTAAATGGAGCGGTCTCTTCTCTTGGCTCAGTGGTAGACATTGTGTGTCTCATATTTGAGGTCAAGGGTTCGAGAGCCCGTACATGCGTGGGGTGGCATTGTGTGTGTGTTTCTCACCTTTCAAAAAAAAAAAAAAAAAGAGTACCTAAATGGACATCCTAAAGGCATTTTGCCCATTTTTCAAGGTAAAATCTAGGTAAGGGCACCTAATATGTTATCCTTGAGGCATTTTGCCTACTTCTCAAGTTAAAAATCCAAGTAGAGACACATAAATGGCCGTCCTTGAAAAATTTTCTCCACTTTTCTAGTTAAAAATCTTGGTTGGGCCTCCTAAATGCCTATACTTAAGACATTTTGCCTACTTTTATGTAAAAAATTGAAGTTTGGACACTAAAATGCCTATGCTTGAGGTTGCCCACTTTTCAAGTTAAAAATCGTGAGAAAGGCACCCAAATGCACCTATACTTGAGGCATTTTGCTCGCTTTTCACATAAAAAAATATTAAGGGAAACAAATGTCTATCTTTGACGCATTTTTCCCTCCTTTTTTTTTTTTTTAGTAAAAAATCTCGGTATGGGCACCAAAATGCCTAGCCTTGAGGCATTTTGCCTACCTTTGAAGTTAAAAATCCAAGAAACAGCACCTAAATGCCTGTCCTTAAAGCATTTCGTCCAATTTTCAAGTTCAAAATCTCAATAAGGCCACCCAAAGCCTGTGTCCTTAAGGCATTTTGCAGACTAATGGTTAGAGCAACTAAATGCCTGTCCTTAAGGCATTTTGCCCACTTTCCAAGTTGAAAATCTTAGTAAGGGCACCTAAATGCCTATCGTTGAGGCACTTTGTCTACTTCTAAAGTTTAAAAATCTCAACACATAAATGCCCACACTTTAGGCATCTTGCCCAATTTTCAAGTTAAAAATCTAGGTAACGGCACCTAAATGCCCTTCCTTGAGGCATTTAAATGCGAGGGCATTTTTACACCGGGCTCGAGTGGGGTAGCCTGTGAGATGCAGGGGCACACTCGGGGTGGGCGGCCTGTGTGATGCAGGTGGCTCGTGTGATGCAGGCCCCACCCATGTGACTCGGGTGGCTCGTGTGAAGCGGTACCCATGTGATTTGGGGCCCACGATAGGGGTTCGACCGAGGGCCTAACCCATGAGACGTGGGGCCTAGGCAATGAGATAAAGGGATTAATTCACCATACTCTAACAGTTCGAGCTTTTAGAGCAAGTGGTTAATTGTCCTACATCAAATTAGTATCAGAGTGGGGGTCTCGTGTTCGAGACTCCTCACCGGGGGTGATTAATGGAGGGGCATTTTTACACCGGGCTCGAGTAGGGTGGCCTGTGAGATGTAGGGGCACACTCGGGGTGGGCGGCCTGTGTGAGGCAGGTGGCTCGTGTGATGCGGGCCCCACCCGTGTGACTCGGGTGGCTCGTGTGAGGCAGTACCCATGTGATTTGGGGCCCACGAGGGGGGTTCGACCGAGGGCCTAACCCATGAGACGTGGGGCCTGGGGAATGAGATAAAGGGATTAATTCACCATACTCTAACAGTTCGAGCTTTTAGAGCAAGTGGTTAATTGTCCTACATCACATTTTACCCATTTTTCAAGTCAAAAATCATGAGAAGGTAATCAAAATGCCTTTCCTTAAGGCATTTCGCCCACTTTTCAAGTCAAAAATCATTAGAAGGGCACCTAAATGTCATTTATGCATTTCGCCAATTTTCAAGCTAAATTTGGGATGGCACATAAATGCCTATCATTGAAGCATTTTGCCAACTTCATTGAAGATGTCACGACATTTTCCCTGACCTCAGTTAGAGACTAATACAACAATTTAACTGAAAAATTTCCCCATTTATCTTTTAACCATCTTAGTGAGTCCATGCTTGAGGAAACCGTAGAAACTTTGCCAAAAGCTGGAGAAACCTAGTAAAATCTTCAAATTCTTCATCTCGAAAATGCCTTCTACAAGGGGGAGCCCAAATAACTTCATCACCCCTCCATGAGAAACAAGTAGAAACCTTCATATTTGGCTCCTTAGCTAACCACACTAATCTAGGGAAGCTGATTGCCAAAGAACTATCCCCTAACCACCTATCCTCCCAAAAGCGAATGTCTTTCCCATTCCCCTAAGAAAATAAGCGCCTTTTCTCCTATTATTTGAACCCTTCACCGCAATCCACTGAGAAGCCATGCCTTTTCTCAACCATTGGCGTTTTTATGGACACACACAAAATACATTCAGATTCAAAGCTTATCAAGCACCATCAAAATTCACATCTTTTTTTAGATAAAAGGAAAATATTTTAACCATCAAAGATGGGAAATGATGCCCCTGATGCCTATAAATGTAACGGATAAACAAGCCCAAATCAGCAAAACAAGAAGATATGGACTACAATTTGAGACCAAAACAAATACAAGAATGCAGTAAAAAGGTAAAGAACGGACTATTGCACAGAAACAGATAAGAAAAACCCACAATTTAATGCACAGGAACAAAAGCAACTTCAACAGAAGATACATTAAGCTCAAATTTGTGCAAAACCACACTATAGATGTTCCAACTGCGCAATCCCTAAAGCCTCATTAGGAAAGTTGGAAAACTGCACTATAGATGTTCCAATCGGGCAATCTCTAAGAGCTCTAAGGATGGGAAAACAAGTGGGGAACATGAATACCTATTTCAATCTAGGGCCTGTTTGGATGTGCATGCAAATGCCTAGGTTAGGAAGTGATGATCTATGTTCATTTTTTTTACTTATAACATATTAACAGATAGAGTGTAGATAGAGATATGCACATAACAAGCAGGAAACAGATAAGGCCATAAGCATCTATGAGTCACTTCTTTCTCTTATCAATGCAACAACCACAATGAACCAAATGAATTCATAAATTCCATTTGCCTCCCTGTGCTTAGGCAGCGTTTGGGTGTACAAACTGAAGTGAATTGTGAACATTCAGTCTAACTTGTAAGTTTGAGATCAAATATGACATCCAATCTGTAAGCTTGACAGTTACATTCGTCCTGAATTTGACAGATGAAACGGTTGACACTATTACAAAATCCCCATAAGGAGAGAGCTGTTCTCATGTATCATCCACTCATTCAACTTTGGCTGCAACTTAAAAAAATGGTATTCCTGCTTGTAAGTTGTACAATTCTGGGGAGAAGATTAGAACCACATCTATAACATTTCTTTATACTTCAAGCTCGAATCATGAATGGCAATGAGAAGTAAAAGTTCTTTCATCTTCATACCTTTTCAATGGGAGTTCTGATAATCCCACATTCACCTAGGCATGCGGTCATGTGTCACAGACATCCGAGCCATGCATCAGTCAGGTCCCACCGTGTAAATGGCCTGGACCAAAATCAAGCTGGTCAACTAGAAGGCCCACATCTGAACATTGGATGTGGACCATCAGCAATTGTTTTTAAAAACCCCACATTGGTTTTGTACATATGCAGCCCACCTGATGAGCTGACCACCCAAATTTCTGGGCAACGTCGTCTACAATTTGGGGCCCAAATAATGCATAGCACAGATGCCTGCAACGCATGTGGCCGCCCGTCCAGGTGTGTCTAGGATTATTGAAGTTCAGTCGATGGAACCATCATATACGCCCCAAGTGAGCTTGACAGATATCAGGAGCTATCTTCATATATGGGCGCACGTACTGCTTCAAGAACTTCTCCTCTGACAAGCACACAATCGGATACAAATTGGGGTTCTTTTTCAGCAACTCCTTTGATTTCAGGATCCGCAGCACATTACATCGGGGGATTATCCTATTCTCCAAGCTGTATGAGAGAAGCTTGGGGAAGAGAACAATGTATGATGGCTGGCATGCAAGCTCCTTCACAAAGTAATTCATCGCTTCCCGAATCTTCCGCTCGGAGTACTTCACATATTCGGGAGCTTTTGCAAATGCAGAAAGGATATCGACATCCGACCACCCGAAGCTCTTGAACAAGTTGAATTTGGCCTCCAATACAGTCCTACTCATCGATCCAACTGTAAACACTGCATAAACAAACATCCCATTCTGGCAGGGAAGCCCCATTTCCTCGATACGGTTGGTAAGCTCCTTAACCCAACGTGGATTCCGCGTGAAGAAGTTCGGGTTTCTCGCCAGGAGCGTCGCAATCATGCGACTGGAAACACCCCAGCTCTGGAAGATTGAGATGTTGGGCCGTATCCTATTCTCAACCACCGTGGCAGAAAACAGCCATTTGGATCGTTTGAGGACTTTGATAACGTCTTTTTCAGAATGGAGCAGGGGTTTGACGAAATTGATCACAGGCTCAGTGTTTACGACCAGAAGCCTTGGGTTCGAGACTACAACCTCTGCCAGGCCAGAGCCGGCGAGGCCGAGCCCTTGCAAAATCCTAACTTTCGGGAGAAGGGTTCTCTCCACATTGGAAGAAAGGAACTTGGGTCTCCAAGAAATGAGGTCTCTGATGTTAGCATCGCTCAAACCGCAGTTTCTGAAGAAAGAGACAACAGAGTCTGGTTTTCTGGGGGATTTTATGTGGGTGAGATTCGTAGATAGAGAGATTGCTTTCTCTGATGAGAACCCACATGAGGTTGTGAGGTAATCGACAATGAAAGGGGTTTTGCGAGGTGGATCTTGGGTTTTGGAGGTTGAGAATGACAGGAGAGCTATGAAGTGGGAGGATGAGATTAGGGTTTTGCTGGGGTTTTTGAAGAAGAGGAGAGCGTGCTGGAGAACAGGCATTTCTATAGAGATTGAATACTGAGAAACTCGAAGGACAGAAGAGCGAGGTCTTGAGGATCTAATTTACCAGAATAAGACCCGGTTAGAATACTGAGATCTAATTTAGACCCGGTTAGAATACTGAATAACTCAGTACACTACATCGCTGTGAGTAAATTCTGTGGGTCCACAGTGATGTATGTGCCTCATCCACGCCGTTCATTCACTTTTGGAGATAACTTCAAGGCATAAACTCAAAATTGAAGCATATCCAAAACCGAAGTGGACCACACTACAGAAACCGTCTATCAAAATTGAATGTACGGCATGGATATAAGCCACGTACATCAAGGTGGCCACCACAGTCAGGGATCCCACCTACCTCGGTGGATCCACCGAAGCCACCCAAAATAACACATGCAAGACTCCAGATCAACTAATAAAAGGACAGGTGACATGAGTCTAATGGGTCGTTTGATTGGAGGGTATCCGGGGGCTTCAAATCCCTTTTGGCAGCCTAAAATAATTGTGGGTTTCAAATCTAGGGGTTTCCAATCCCCTCGGTGAGGGGTTTGTAATCCATGGTGAGAGATTAGATTAGGACGGAGATTGCGTGCCCGCTCAGTCTCCGAACGGGCAAGTCTGTGGACGGGCCCACCGTGATGTATCTGAACATCCAAACCGTCTACCCTTTTTCTCATATTATTTTAAGGCATGAACACAAAAATGAGGCAGGTCCAACCCTTAAGTGGACCACACCAAATAATAAGCTTGGTTGCATTTGCAAAAGTCATCTGTGGTGTGTGGTCCATTTGATTGTTGGATCTGCCTCATTTTTGTTTTGATGCCTTAAAATAATCTAAGAAAATGGATAGACGGTTTAGATGTACAGATACATCACGGTTACCCTACCCACAAAACTGCCCATTCGAGCTAAGGACGTGCGGGGTAGTACGCAATCCACGTAACTTAGATTACACCTAAAATCATTTCAATAGTTGCAGTGTAACATGTGTGTCACTGTGCACTATCATTCTATTAGGCACATGGCCAACTAATGATGATCAGCACCATTCAAACATTGTCTAGTAACATCCAAACATTGTCCATGTAAATCAACGATTAAAAATCGCTGGTTAGTCACTTAGACATATTCTTGTGCTTGTGGCCCATTCGAGACTTGGAATTTCATCATTTTCAGGCAAATCATATATTTCAGCGGGCTTATAACAACCATTGTGTCAAAAATTACATATCTCACTAATTAGAGATATTAAAGTTGATTTAGTAATTAAAATCGAACCCTGTAAATATACCACAGATGGGTACTTTTGGATGAAAGATTGAAAGTCGATTCACACTCCGGGCTCCAGGGTGCCAAAGACACTGCGAGGATTGCAAATCCAGGGTTCCGAGTCCAGGGGTTCCAAACAGGCCCTAAGGTCTTTCAAGGTTTACAGTGAACGTGTCATCCATGGCGTGTCCCATCATATCAACGGCCCGGATCAGTGAATCATGCTCGTGGCCTTGAGCGCGTGTGCGACTCAGAACCAGCAATGTGGGTGGGACCCTGACCGTAGGGGCCCACCTTGCTGCATGCACTGTATATGTGTACTGTTTATCTATTTTTCTAGCTTAATTTAAGCCATGGTCGTAAAATTAAAGTAGAAATAAATTTCAAGTGGACAACACCACAGGATACAGTAGTCATTGACCATTCAAAATCTTTTATGGGCCACTGTTTTGGGTCAAACTGGTATTTTTTTTTCCAGGTAGTTTTGGATCAAGTTGGTATTTTTTTTTCTTTCCAAGGTACTTTTGCATCAAGTTGGTATTTTTTTAATAGATAGTTTTGGAATGGTGGGCGTTTGATGACCACGGTTTCCTGTGGTGTGGTCCACCTGAAATTATTATCTGCTTTATTTTTGCGGCCATATCCTAAGATAAGCTAGAAAAACAGATGGACGGTGAGGATATACATTGAATACGTACTGTCAGGGTCTCTCCCACATCGAGCAAAGCCAAAGTAATGTTTTTGCATTGTGGTGAGTTCATTTCAAAGCTTCCCTCTCTTCCCACACCAAGAAGAAAGCCCTAACCATTTGTAAGTCATTTCAAAGTTCTCTCTCACACACACATCAATCGAAAGCTTGTTCTTGAAACGGAAAATTGCAAATCCATTTCATTCAAATCCACAAATGCCTAGCCTTTGTTACAATCTCCTCTTCTTCAAAACCGATTGCAAAAGCCTCCTCTCCTTCCCCCATTTCCGGCATTTTCTTCGATTATCCACTGCTTCGATTGAAAAACCACCTCCAAACACCGATTTCATCGTTGATTACCTCATAAAGTCACTTGGGTTCTTAGCAGAAAAAGCAATCCTCGCATCGAAACGCCTCGCCCGGATAAAATCCCCCAAAAAACCTGACTCTGTTGTCAGTTTATTCCGAAACTGCAGTTTCAGCGATACTCACATCAAGAGTCTCATTTCTTTACTGCCCACATTGCTTTCTGCCCATGTCGAGAAAACCCTTCACGCCGAAAAATCGACTCAAAGCAAGAAATAGGTCTAACAGGGCCTGCCCTGGCGGAAGTTTTAGTTGTGAATCCGACGCTTATGACCGTAAGCGCTGAAAACAAGCTTTTGCCTTCACTTAATTTCCTTCCAACTCTCATCGTGAATGATGGAGACGTCGCAACAGTCCGTGTTGGTTTATAGAGTTTGAAAAACTATTTAAATAAAATAAATTTAAATTGAGAAAAAGAAAATTTTTATCAATTTATAGAAGTCGAGGCGTGATATGAGTCACTTGGCTTAAAATCGAATTTGGTCCCCTTGAACAGCGTCCCAAGTGCAACAGGTTTCCAGAGCAATCGACCTCCAGGATACAACGATTATGACCCAGTCCCAGCGATGCACTCACTGTACACAGGCTCGAACCACTTTGTAGTCTTAACCCGAACTAGAAAACACTTAAACCGTACTTTTAATATTAAACAAATTTTTCCTTACTTTTTTTTAAAACAGATGAGAGAAAGTCTATTTATAGACTTTGTGAAGACACCCTTTTACAAAGGGTTATGACTATTAGGTTTAAACCCAAGTGGTGTGACCCTTAGGCTTTAAAAGACATAACTTTTCAAAACAAAAATTGAAAGGATATAACCTTTCAATGAAAAGACACATCCATAGGGCACATGCACACCTATGGCCACAGACATGGTTCGTCCCAACGGATATTTTGAAACACTAAATTATTTTAAAATAATTTAAAATACAACGATCCCCTACATGTTTCAAAATTTTTGACATTTCGGGTTAAGATGGAAGAGTTGTGTAATGGTGTCAGTGTCACTATAGACTTGAACCGACATTAGAGTAAACATGACAGGTCTACAAGAATCAGGTGACACCATAGTCTTGAACCTGATTCCTTTTGATGTAGATCACAAGTACATGTCACTCACACAACTTTTCCACTACAAGTGATTATGCGGTTCGGCGCGTTTCGGCCATGCACCATTACCTGGATTTCATGAGTGCTCTAGAGAATTCACCTAGATTCTCATAGGAAGCGGCATGCACCTCCACACATATAGGTGAATTCCATCAAGTGTACGCAGCAATTGGGTACGCCACCAAATATATGGCTATAGATTCATTAAGAATTCAAAAACTCATCTTTCTTCATTGATGTTCGAATTGTACACCATAAAAGGAGCTCATTTACATCAGTGTAATCGTTTACATCGTGTCATGTTGCTTACCCATTGAACATATCTAATAGGATCTCTACTCGTATAGGTTGGGTTGCCAACACTAGTAGCTCATATATTAGACTCAGCCTCATTCCCTTCAATATATCATTGACTAATCTTTTATATAGTCACTTGGTCAGAGGATTTATGACCCGTGAGCCTTTTACCTCCACCCGTCTTTACTCCGTCAGGCTTTCTTCTCATATAAGTTTGGTCATGTCTTAGTCTCATTGTGGCTAATCATTCTTTCAAATCAGCTAGGGATCATCGTATTGGCAAAATATTGCCTCACTCATAAATGAGTCTTTGCCTAGGTTGATTCCTCCTTTTGTTCATCAATCAAGTCTTTGACAGTCAGTTGCAACCTCTTTGATTATTTATATCTCAAGTTAAAACATACTGAACTTATTTCTAACCTCACAGAGTCAACAATTATGACTCCATCAAGTAACAAATACTGAGCATCACTTTTATTATGATAGTTGTTGTATCACCGGCTCTGAATACAACCAACTTTCTTAGCCTTGAATGTACTCTTACAATTCAAGCAACTTCGCTAGCCTGCCATTCAACTAACTGGTGATAAAGTTAATCGACCTTATTGTATATGCAATACAAAGAGGCTGGAATAATTTATCATGCATAGACATATGACAACTAAAATAGAGTATAACTTTCATGTAATCATATTACAACATTATCATGTTATCATATATTCTCTAATACGTGAAAGGTTGACCAATTTATCATTTAGTTTTTAGAATTCAATACAATCAATGGATATTTGACAACTTAATATGGAGGAGAAATGTCTAAGTTCATTATCAAGTATCTTGATCAATGGATTGAACAATAAGCTCCATATGTGCATAAGTTTGGCCATTAGATACATTTGTTGATGGTAAAACAAAATAGTTCATTACATAAACTTATAGTCTCATATGAATATCAATCTCAAATGTTCAAATCTAACCTCAAATGAAAATATAATATAGCCTTAAAATCTCATTGATCTAACAATCATCTTATGAATTCACACATCTACCAATATTCTTTCTACCATTCATTTGATGGCTACCTATTCGATCATTAAAACATACAATATGTTTAATTATAGACACATTGTCTCAAAGACCTACATGTCAACATAAAACATGTGCATATTGATCCATAACATTCAACATATAGTTTCCTTAGTACAAATCTTCAATTTTATATATGTCAACCCATTTATCAAATACTTATTGACTAAACTTATATTCAATGAGTTAAGTGGTTTATCTAAATGCATCCAAGTGCACCCCCACAATTTTATATTTAGCCTCGATAGATATATCTATGACCCACCTGATAAACCCATTAACCAAAAGTTAAGAGAAATCTTTCGTAAGAACCATCATATGAATTGACTAACACATGTCTTAGGTTGGCACATGATCGGATAGAATTAACATTTCTTATACCTTTCTAAGTAATATTGTCTAAAAAGTATAGTGAACGATGTCAAAAGTGAATGTAATTTGTCTCATAAATTAGGCATGCGTACTCATCACCCTATCAACAACTTTATGTTTAATATCAATAATATGAACCGTTTATAGAAAAGCAGCAATAAGTGTTGTAAACAGTTAAGTGATATGTGTCGATGGTCCGTCTGTTATTGGACCCAATATTCTATAATATCACTTTCTACATATATAATAAAATGTAAGTCATAATTATCATTGGATTAAGACACATTCACTATTAGTCCATTTGATAAACTCAAGCTACCCATCGCTTCATGGTAAGTGAAACTCCAGATATACGAGCATTCATATAATGTGAGTTATCAAGTACTTAAAATTCATAAAAGTAATACATATGCAAGATTTAGACCTTTCATTTATTGGGCCTGCAAAAGGTAATATTTTAAAAATACACTAGTCCAATCATCCCACATGAGCCAATGTAACATCTATATGAATCTATAACTTTGAAACATTGTAGTGCATCTAAGTACATAACCCCCACAATTTAAAATCTTCATAAATGGGATCTTTTCCACATATGTACAATTTCTGAGTGTCTATGAATTAAGTGTCATACATTATCTAATGTTTCATATTATAATAAGAAAACTATATTTTGTACATGTGACACATGGATACAAGATTCAAACATATCAATCATAAATCCACATAGGATGGATCAAAGACCACAA
Source organism: Magnolia changhungtana (assembly GCA_030180095.1). Classification (NCBI taxonomy): domain Eukaryota; kingdom Viridiplantae; phylum Streptophyta; class Magnoliopsida; order Magnoliales; family Magnoliaceae; genus Magnolia; species Magnolia changhungtana. The sequence goes on along the minus strand of JASAUF010000123.1, from coordinate 5,534,294 downwards.
GATATATGCAATGATACAAAAGGAATAATGTGCGTTATTTATAGATACACAGTGATAAGTGAGCCCATGATTTGATAGACTTGGCCATTAATTTAATCAAGTTCAATATACCATACTTATTTATTTCTTATGTGCACTCATTATCATAAAGGTCATTCATACCAATGGTTAGTCTACATTATAACTTAATTTTTAGGTCACTATAAACACAAAGAATAACCCATCAATGAACTATTCATATTACAAACATGTGTGCAGTGACACCTTAGTGCGAAACCGTGCATTATACTGTATTTCTACAGATCAACATCAATATAGGTATTCATTTTATGCGCATCAATCACACAAAAATCAACTCATTAACATGCACTTGATCAAGATGATATGTTATATTTGTTTTAGCACCAGTGATATAGTAGGCCCCAATTTTTCATGATTCAGACTATGCACTCTTGTGCCACCCACCATTAGTCGTCATCAAATATCTTCCCAAAATCTTCCATCATAAAGTAAACAGTAAACCATCCACTTGTAGTTCATAAATTGGACATGTAAGATTATCCAATGGAAGAATATTTTGGTGACACATTATACATGGTCCGACACATTAACTGAATAGTATTGATCATCAAAATTGGGGCTGGATTAGATTATCCAAAGACATATATCATATAGAATTACAGATTACATGTGTATGAACCACAGTAATCTTTTAAAGTATTAAACAGTTGCCTAGGAGAGGAAACTCATAAGAGTGATTAGAGTATCAGTTCATTATTACCTTTTTTTTTACACCCCTTTGGATTTGAGTCATTTTCACCTATTTATTTATTTATTTAATGAGATTGTCTAAGAAATCTCATTATTGGGACATTCAAGTCTTTCCATATTTGGCGATTTTGTTTCCATGTGAGGTCCATCAGATCAGTAGACTAGATCAAAGGTCATCGGAATATTGTTTGCTCTCATGTAACATGTCAGTTTGTATATAATTGTTATAACCACCAGATGCTCCTTGTTAGAACCCTTAAGGGCTGCACCAACTTGAAAATGATGGGAATGCACATAATTAACAACTACATTTCCCAATACTAAGAATTTTATTTCTGGCATATACGTGACGAATTTAGATCCATCAACCGGTTGATTGTACAATGAATATTACCCATCCGCATGTGAGCAACTAGCAGACTTATGGATAGTGACCACACCATCAACCTATCAGGCCCATTTTAGAAGATACTTTGGAAGATTGCATTTTTAAATTTCTTTCACATTTTTCTTTACAAAAATCATGTATGGTGGTCTACAAAGAAGAATGTGAGACCCGTATCCTAGCCCATACCGTTCCATAGACTTCCGCAGTCCTTTCGGTCGAATTCCGGCAACCCGGATCTGTAATCAGCATTTGCGCACGACCCTGAGTCATATCCCACATTTCAGAGTCGGCTCGACCCAAGACTTGTACCAGTGCTATCGTGTCGTCGCCACGGTTCCGACGCTGCGTCTCGTACGCCGAGGCGATACCCAGGTCAGGAGATATGGACCCGCGTTCAGTTTAAGGAAAATGCCACACGTTGCAAATATCAAGGGAATCTATATGACACATCCCATCACTCACATCAATCAAGTACACATCACTCCTATCACTCACACACATCCCCAAGTACAACTATCCATCCCCAAAGTCAACTCTCCCCATCACTCATCACTCACTCACCATCCCTCTCTCCCATCACTTCTCTCCCATCACCTCTCTCTCTCTCATTCTCTCTTTCATTCTCCCAAGCAACCCCAAGGGAGAGTGGACGTCCATGGCTTCCAAGGGGAGGAGAGCTTTGTGTGGCCCACCTTCCTACCTCCCATCTCTACCATCTAAAGTCCATCTCGACCGTTGAATCGCACCCCTTGGAGTTCTAGATCGCATTGGCGAAAGGAGGAAGAGGAGATCAAAGGTGGGTGTTCATTTCATTTGATTTTGATGTAGGGTCCACATGATTTGGGACTCACTTGATGTATGCATCATATAGGGAGGGCCCATAGTGGCGGGGTCCCTCCCTCTCTCTCTCTCTCTTTCCCATATTCCATGGCCCACCTAGTGTATGTGTCTATGGCCCACCGTGATGTATCATATCCATGCCATCTACCCATGGGACCCACCTTGCTGGACTGTCCAACGGGCGGGACTACTGTCGTCCGTCTGGATAGGTCTGGATGAAGGGATAACACACATAACAGCTTGTACCCAAGCTGGTGGACCCCACGTGGACCCACCTTGATGAATAGTATATACACGTCGTCCATCCAACATCCAGGGACGTTGGACGTGTTCATTGGAGTGTGAACAGACAGTGAGGTCTACTCACAGCAAAAAGGCAGTTTACCTTTAAGCTTTTTAGGTGGGCCACTCCTACATGCCCCACCTTGATGTAAGGATCAAATCCACATCGTCCATCCTATTTCTTAGCTCATTTTAGGCGTTAAACCGATAAATGAAGCTAATCTGATTATCTGGCTGGCCATAGCATAGAAAATAGTGGTTTTAACCGTTAAAATCTACTCTGATGTTTCTATACACCAAAGCATATCGAATATTGGGCTCGTTTGGTCTGTCTCGAGCCGTAAAGTCCAATGGGTGAGGTGGATTTTACTGATACGGGCCCCACTTAAGAAAATCCCCAAGATAACAAAAAAAAGGCAGATGCAGGAGGCACCGCTGCTGTCCAGAGGACGCGTAGTGTCCTGCTGCGCTGGGCGTGAAAGGAGGCAGGGACCGTGATTCCCAGCCGTGGGCCCCACTATGATGTGTGTTGTCCATCAACACCATGCATTTGATGGGTCCCCTTCGTATATGGGGTGCCCCCAAAGATCAGCCGTATACAACACTCAGGTGGCCCACACGGCAGGAAACAGTTGGATTGGACGTCTACCATTGAAACCCTTTCCAGGTCACAGAAGTGTTGGATCATTATGAAATTTGTTTTTCCTCTCTATCCAAGTCTGTCTCACCTTATTTATAGATTGGATGAAAAAATAAACTTGATGGTGGGGCCCACTTGGGACCCACCTATGATGGGATTAGATTGCAGGTGTACCACACACTAGCCTATAGCTGTTGTTGAAGCAGCAGGTTCCGTGGAGCCCACCTTGGTGACGTGTGCACCCCACGTGTGTGGACCCTACCATGATGCATGTGTTGTATTCACACCTTCCAACCATTTTAAGAGATTATTTTATGGCATGAGAAAAGAATGAGTCAGATCTATAGTTCAAGTAGACCCCACCATTGGAAATAATGGGAACAGTAACATCCACCGTTCAAACTTCTAAGGGTCAGGGTAGTTTCCAATTAAGCTTATGTTTTTATTTTCACTTCATCTACCTCTATGTTAACTTATGAATAGGTCGGATCTTAATAAAAAAAAAAATACATAAGGGTGGACCCGATTGATATACATGAAGCCCATTTGATTCGGCCAATTTAAATCAACCCATTTAATATGGCCCGTTGATATGACTCATTGTGATGTATTTGGGGCTCATGGGTTGAGGCCTATTGTGATGTATTAGGGCCCGTGGGTTGAGGCCCATTGTGATGTATTAGGGCTCATGAGTTGAGGCCCATCATGATGTATGAGGGCCCGTGGGTTGAGGCCCATTGTGATGTATTTGGGGCCCATGGTTAAGGCCCATTGTGATGCATTAGGGCTCGTGGGTTGAGGCCCATTGTGATGTATTAGGGCCCATGGATTAAGGCCATTGTGATGTATTCAAGGCCCATGGTTGAGGCCCACTGCGATGTATGTATGGCCCGTTAAGTTGTGTATGAATTCCTTGTATGGGCCACTCCTTGGGAGCAATGTTGGTTAAATGGCCACACTGTTGGACAATGATGGTTTAATGTCCACATTATGACATTCCTTTAAGCCTTGTTTGGCCTATTCCGATTGTCGAGGCCGATTATCAGTGCCGGTTATCAATACCGATTATGAGTATGTGACAGCATAACATCATGATACATGCCGATACGCATCATCTGTATATTTGTTATAAGATGTGGTTGACCATTGCATATGTTATTGGGCATATTGTTATGAGACTCCCTGATAGGTGGAGATTGTCTCACATAAGCATACGGTATACGTAGGATTGATGCATGACTAGATTGTATGACTCATGAATCTTGCATTGTGTGTTGTGACTATTGTATGCCCTAGCGATATCAGGGACATAGCCTCCACAGGCATATCGTGGATGGCTAGATGGGACACCGAAAATGTTTGGTTCTAGCATATAGGCGTCATAGATGTCCCTAGGTGAAAATTCCTAAACCTCCGTGGCGAGGAGACGCCCCAACGTTTAGACCGAGTGGATATATATGACCGCATAAGGGTCATATACCAGTAGGACGCGTTTTCCACTGTGTCATGGTCGGTTGGTAGGGGGTGTGACCTTACTAGCCTGAGTGAGGGAGCAATATCTAGGTTAAGTTTGACCAGCTTGAGGAATGAGTCTGCTATCGATGAGACGGTCCCGATATTGGCAGGCGGATAGTGAGGTCTCTTTCACTTACCCAGTCGTGCGCTCAGATAGGGGCGGCAAGCTGGCGTAGAGTGTAATAGACCCCGGTGATGATCCCAGAGAGGAACCGTAGTGATATATGGATTTATTGAGCAGGAGTTGCATATTCGTTCATTCATTCATTTACTATCCACTCAGTCTGGTGGCGCGCAACTATTTATTGCGTGTACCTTCTCAATGGCTAAGATTTCGGTTGGGGAGTGCGACTAACCTAAGATCAGGAGATTACCACATTGTGTTTGACTATCCAAATTTAGGTATGAGACTGGTTTGGATAGAATTCCCTTGTGATGGACCCCATAGCCTGCGATAGTACGTGCTATCATCCTGACTTCACTCCAGCTTGGTCATTTCATTCGCACTATATATTGCATTGCATCATCGACATCTGATATTTGGTTCTCTATAATTCCGCATTTGTATAGCCGATCCGCATTGCATAGTCGACCTATATTAATTTCTTAGTATATGACATTGGTTTAGTTCTTTTCATCGCATATTCTAAATAAGGTTGATGATATTTCTAGGGACTTGTTGTATTTATGCTTACTCTGATATTTGCATGTTTGACACTTATCTTGCGCTCACACTTTCACCACTCTTGTAACACCCCATACTTTTCAGTACTCGGGTGTTACCGTATAACCAAAATTTAGGATAAATGCAAACCTGGCTTAGTAAACATTCACGTGCATCCTCATCCACATATCAAACCACCTAGAAGTCAAATGAAATATACTAAGTATATTATCTTATCTATTTATTATATTTTAAATTTTACACAAACGTGAATCAAAAGAAATATGGACGCATTTGGTAATTTATTTATCATATGAATAATGTACGAAAATGTGTCGTAGTAGAGTGATATGTATATAACTAACGTATATAAAATATTATGAAAATAATGTTGTATTAAATAAACATAATGAATAATGGTTCTACAATATATAGTTGAATTATAAGCATTAAGGTAGTATTAAATATCCTTTATAAGTATGTATACAAAAATCATTAAATACTTTAATGAAATTTTATATTTAACAATATTATTAATACAAATATAATTTTAATTAAATATGATGTTGTATATTATGAATTATGAATATTAATGAAGGCGTGAACAACAGCATGTAATTAGTGGTATGTTAATATTAAAATTATATTTATACATATGTATGAGATTTTAAATATTGTAATTATAAGTAATATACAAAATAATAAAAATTATATTAATATTAGTATCGGTTAGTAATATATGACGAAAGCCTTACAAATTGACCATTACAATCTTTTAACCGTTGACGTCCAACTTCAGAATCATCTGACTTTTAGATTGACGAAAAACCGGATCGGGTCAGCGCACGCTGACCGATCTCACAGGTCTAGTGTGGCGCGGGAGTGCACCAGCGGTGCACTCCCACATGTACATCTGGGATACAATGTGATGCGTGTGAGAAATCTTCTCCGTCCATCTATTTTTTCAGATCATTTAACACGTTGAGACAAAAATTGAAGCATATCCAGATACTAGGTGGGCCTAGAATTCAAATTTTATGGGCTGATTTGTCAGTTTAGCCACTTTCATAGGGATCCGGGAACTGAAATTTGACGTGTACGGTTCATTTATGGTTTTCAGGCTATGTATGAAGTTTCAACCTGAACGGATGGTGGGAACCCTGTGATCTTTCATTCTGAGCCACTTTCGGGCCACTTGAGCCTCAGTTTCTCGATTTTTCTGGATTTCTCGCATGTAATCTCCTCGATCTTGGTCCCCTAGGGTCCGTCCCTTACCTTGGTGACTTCGGAGCATTAAATCCATGCTTTTAGCACCCTTTTTACTCCAGGCACGTAAACACACCTTGCATCACAAACACGATTAAAGCAAAGCGTTAAATAGTATCATGCTTGTAAATTCAGGCAATAAATGGGGTCTAATATGCAATATTTAACCCTCAACACAACCCCCAACCAGCATTTTGCTAGTCCCGAGCAAAGTATGCGAAAAATAAATTAAGAATTACGGGACAATTTCTATAAATTCGAGTGATATTTCGAAAAATAATTCAGATACCAGAATTCTAAGATTCATGAATGTTGATTATTAATTCCTCATAGAATCAAGCTCATGGTGACTTCATAATCAAGTTCCAATATTAATCCATTAATTAGAATAATTCTAAACATTGAGTTCCATGAGTGTATATAGTGTAAACGCTGCTTACCATCATTAAGAGATTCAATCATCACTTTTCATGATAACATTGACGATCAAAAGAGCATTTAGGACAACCTAAACCTGATCTTGCCTTACAGTTCTTCTTTTCATTATTTCGGCCTTTGATTTTTCTATAAACAGTAATGGCAATGATGGGAATCAAATCCTCACCTATAGGGAGCAAACCTAAGATGAAAACCAGTTGCCTAACTCTTTCCAAATGTCAACCATGGGGAATCGAATCTATACCTATAGGGAGCAAACCTATGGTGAAGTTCGTTCGCCCAACCCTTTCCGTAGGCAGCTATCTTGTAGCTGGGTATTTTCTTTTTCTTTCATTATTCTTATTGAACATGATGGACAAATTCTCCAGGGTGGTTCCTTCCATGCTTAATGATTACCAAGTTACAATTCAATATCGAACTGAAACCTTAATGTGCAAGCGAGATGTGTCTTGTGGAATCATGACTCAATCAATGTTTAAAACTTCTAATCCTTGATTAACAGTTCGAACTTACTGTGAAATCTAACAAATACTGAATCCAAGAGTCATAAGTTACCAACACCACATATCTTGAAATTCTAAGTGCCCTAGATGACCGTCAAAATCACTTCGAATGCATAAGAAATTCTAGAAAATTTTAAAAATTTTCCCAATTTCTGCTCAAGACCAAGAAAACACTGATTAGGAAACCTAATCTCCCCAACCCCCAACCTAAAATCTACATTGTCCTCAATGTAAAAGGTATGAGCATGCTATGCACATGGGACAACGAAAGTAAATGAGAAGTGATGGGAAGATAGTACCTGGATGACGAATCGAGAAAGACTTTCCAAGGATAATAATGTAAAAGCGGATCAACAAAAGAGAGAAAGCAAAACAAAAATAACAAAAATAAAATCCTACCTATACCACTTTCGCAGGTGCTTTTGATTGCATTTAGCGTATGCAACAAGCCTTTAAACCCCTAGGTTGCCCCTAGAGGATGAATTGTAGTCTCGTGAGGGTTTGCAGTAATGTTACCCACAAACATTGAACTAACTAACTAGGAAAATAAAATGGAATGAAAAAGCTGGGTTGTCTCCCAGGAGCGCTAAGTTTACCGTCTTCAGCCAGACAAATAAAGCAAACTATCTTAGTCCTATGAAAGTAGGGAAAAATTACTCGATCATGCCGTAAGGTTCCTCTTCCGGCCAATATCGTGATAAATTTCTCAGTAGGTTTCTCAACAGGATCATCCAAAAGTCCTTTTTGCAATAGGCTTTGATGCCCTGGAGCATGAATGGCCAGAGAAACTTATGTACCTCAGCAAAAAAATTTCGTTGATTCGCCTGAGATATCCAAAGTATATATGATTCACATGTGTCAAAAAAAGTCTCAAAGTTAGCATCCCATGGTGAATCAAAGACTACAGGTAGATAAAATTTAGAAAATTTTTTGAGAAGTAATGTAGTCTCAATGCATTCCGAAGTTCTAGGCTTCGGTTCAATTTTCAGCTCCTCTTCCTTTAGTGGTAAACATTCAGGGTCTGGGGAAGGAGGGGCTTCAGAGTGAGGGTTCTCTCAGTCAGTGATGACTACCGAGATGTTGTCTTGTAAGGCATCCACTTTTTCTTTTGATATGGGATTGTTTAAATCTGTAAAGTGTGCCAAGCAATCATCCAAAAAGTTGGGAAGTTCAGTTGAGAGTGACTCATTCTCCACATTAAAGTGTGTGATGATCTGTTCAAGGATTCTATCGTCTTTAAAAGTAGACAAAAGTGTGCTCTCTTGCTCCAGCCTTGCACAGACAGATTGAGGATCAGTATACGAAGCATTGATGTGCTGACTCTGTTCATTGATACTACTCAGAAGAGGCATTGAATCGTAAAAATTTGACAGTTCAGATGGTGACCTCACTGAGTGGTTTCAATTTCAGGAGTCATATTAAGTGGCTCGTCCATCTCTCGCATCATATCATCATTCAATTCAGGGGAGTGGTCTAAACATGCATCACAAGGGTTGGAAGGGTCAGTTGAAATTGGTTCATTCTCCACATTCAAATCAGTCATGTCAGACAGGTGGAGTAGATCATTATGGTTGACAACTTCCTGAACCTCTTGATCATTGGCAAGGGCTACACTTAAGATTGAATCCCAATACTCATCATCGTCAAGTTCCGTGCAGTGTGCACTTGGGATGGGATCACATTCCTCACATTCTATTCCTTGATTGGGTTGAGGTTCGAATAAACTAACCTCTACCTCATCAATGTAATCATGTGTATCATGTGAGTGAAGTGTGTCACTATCATTATATTTAAAAGACACCCATGTCTCTTGATCATTCCTTTGGATAGTCATTGAGATCGACTCATTGGAAAATTGAACCATGTGCTCATCAATACAATCCAACTCTTCATTCTCAATTATACTATTTTCCATAGTCGCATCACGTGAACTCCATTGTTGTACATCTTTTACAAGTTCTTGAAATTGTTGGAGCGTGTTTTGTTGAATGAGCTCCAGATTTTGTATGGAGTTCTGAAGTGAATTCTCTTGGATCGTTCTTTATTTGATTTCTGAGGTATAGGACCCAAGAGAATAGTTATCATGATGCATTATTGATTCAACTTCCCAATTTTGATGGTTCCATTGATCATATGTATGAGATTGTGTATAGAGAGTTGGATTCAGTTGAGGTTGAGGTGCATTAGCCTCAATTAACCTATCAAAACGTGATTCAAGCTCTTCTAGTTATTTCCTCATGTCCGCAGAAGAGTCTGTGTCACTTTGAAATGAATTCTCTTGGATCGATTTTGGTTGAATCTCAAAGGTAGGGGATCCAAAAGAATAATCATTATAATAGGTTGTTGGTTCATCTTTCCAACATTGATGTTTCCGCTGATTATAGTCATACGGATCATACGTGGGAGAATCTGATGGTTGGTAATACTTATTATCACTTATAATATAATCACGCATTGTTTTCTTTTTCTCGGATGGGTGATAATAATTCTCACTCCCATAGTTATGATAACCCCAACACTCACGTAGTGTTCGTGGGGTGGAATTGTTCTCTCGTATATGATCGCGTAAAGACTTTTTAACCGATGGAGTGTTATGCTCAGGTCGGTTCTCGATGATTGGTTCAGGAAAATTCTGAGACATAGATTGATGTTGATCGTAATCATCATACATCCCTTCACACTGTTTTGCATGCTCAAAAGCTATCTCAGCATATTGACGTTCCCACTTATGCATATACATGGTGAAACCCTCAATCTAAATCTAATCCTAAGAAAAATAAAAGAAAAGGTCCTACAGCAGTATGGAAAGTAGGTAGAGGAGAAGTTAGAAGGAAGTTACCAAGTTAGAAATTCCTATGTTAAGATCCTGCAAAAGAAAACAAAAGAAATTCCTAAAAATAGATATTCTAAAGTTAGAAAATTCTAAGATGGAAATAGAAAGTTAGTTTCTAAAATGGGAAGAATTCCTAAAAATAGAAAATAGAAAATTCCTAAAAAAAGAAAATCTAGAATTAGAAAATTTCTAAAACTAAAACCCTAATTCTAAAAATAGAAAAAGTGGAGAAATTAGAAATGGATTACCAAATTAGAAGTTTATGTCAGGATCCTACAAAACAGAAAAATAGGTTAGTTTCTAGAAATCAAACAGAAAAAATTTAACCTAAAATAAATAACAATAATAATAATAATAATAATCATAATCTTAAACTAATCCTAAAACTAGTTAATCTTAGAAAAACGTAACCGTCAATCCCCAGCAACGGCGCCAAAAACTTGTTCACTCCTCAAGTATAGGGTTGTGATGTAGTAATAAACTTGGTGAGACCGAGGTCGAATCCACAGGGACTGAAACCTGTACGTAATCTGAAAGTAACTAGAACTAGAACTAGAATAAGATGAAATCTAAATCAAATAATTTTGAGGAATAATGGTGAAATAATAATCTAAAACTTAAGAAATTCAGAGGTAAGAAACTAGGGATTCAGAGGATCCACTTGTAGAGATCAGGGAGATCCTATACCTGCATCAAGAACTCGACTGGACTTAGAGTCTCATCTGCATCCAGTTGAAGAATGTAACCATGGAAATCAAACTGAACTTACTTAATATAGTTTTCAAGAGATGAAAGGTATATGAATTAGAATGGATTCCATCACCAAACCATGCCTAGGAGACAAAGTAAATAACAGAATTAAACTAATTACCAACCAATCAACATGTTATGAAGGTTAGGAAGGGTACCGACATCCAACCATGCCTAGGAGACGATGGTGAATAACAGGGCTTCCTGACGTCATAAAACATAAAAGGAGAAGGAAATACTCAAAGCCATCGCAGACCTATTGTAATTTCAGTCACAACAGACCATTAAGAACTAAAAATATTCCCATAATAATTAAACTAATATAGCAAGTTCAATTCACAAATTAAATCAAAGGCATAAGTAGAATCCCCTATTACGCTACAAGCTTCACCTCTTAGCCCTAGCTAAGAGGTTTGGCCCGTCATGAACGGGTTAATCTCAAAGTAGAAAAAACTAAATAAACAGTAAATAAAAAAGAAAAAGAAACTATTCTCTCCCTCTGTCCAAAACCGTCCGACCCAAGCCAAGCTGCTGCCCCTCTTCTCCTTCTTTTTATATATGAATGAATGTCGGCAGATGACCTCCTTCAGAACTCTCCTTACGTAAAACCAAATACGTGCATAACTGTTACGCACGTAGAGATATAACCCGTGCGTTGAGTTGATGGTGGGTCCCATTGTTGTAATCTTTTGAGAAATCCACCCCGTTCATCTTGTTCTCATCGAAACTTAGACCAGAGATGGTCGGTTTTGATCATCTGTTGATGCGGCCCACCTTGATTGCTCATTCGGCGATGAACGGATAATCTAAGAGTTCGCGGCCACTGTCAAGAGCGTCCCAGAAAAAGGTCACCTACATCTTTGTTAAAGCACATGACCGATTTGAATGGATGGCTTTGATTGGTGCTACGAACAATGAGTGGGGCCCACATTGATCACCCGCAGCCTCTGTTGCAAAACAGAGGCTACGCGGTGACACTGTGATGTGCGTTGGCCCCTTATTGAAACTAGGTGGAAAATCTACTTCGTCTATTGTGTTCAAGACAAAAAAACGTCCGGGAAGGGTAAATCCGGTTTGATTTCTCTGTGGCCCACAAATTGTTTCAGTCCAACGTCCATCTTCCGTTTGGACGGTTGGATTCAGATCTTCATTGTCTTCTGAATTTCCGCCACCTAGGCGAGGGTCATACCACCCCTTAGAGATCAATGGACGGTTCTGATCTTCAAGACGCATAATGGGTGGGGCCCACAAGGTGAATCAGCGTCCGCACCTTGCGGACGCTGTTTACATGAAAACCGGATCGGGTCAGCGCACGCTGACCGATCTCACAGGTTTGGTGTGGCGCGAGAGTGCACCGCCTGTGCACTCCCACATGTATATGTGGGATACAATGTGATGCGTGTGAGAAATCTTCTCCGTCCATCTATTTTGTCAGATCATTTAACACGTTGAGACAAAAATTGAAGCATATCCAGATACAAGGTGGGCCTAGAATTCGAATTTTATGGGCTGATTTGTCAGTTTAGCCACTTTCATAGGGATCTGGGAACTAAAATTTGATGTGTATGGTTCATTTATGGTCTTCAGGCTATGTATGAAGTTTCAACCTGAACGGATGGTGGGAACCCTGTGATCTTTCATTCTGAGACACTTTTGGGCCACTTGAGCCTCAGTTTCTCAATTTTTCCTGATTTCTCGCGTGTAATCTCCTCGATCTTGGTCCCCTAGGGTCCGTCCCTTGCCTTGGTGACTTCGGAGCATTAAATCCATGCTTTTAGCATCCTTTTCACTCCAGGCACGTAAACACACCTTACATCACAAACACGATTAAAGCAGAGCATTAAACAGTATCATGCTCGTAAATCCAGGCAATAAATGGGGTCTAATATGCAATATTTGACCCTCAACACCGGGTACATATGCCAGGGTTGCATGACTACATCTACCTCGAGGAGTTGCGCAGTCTTGCGCCTTATGTTTACATTCTTATGTTATTTCCTTATACTAGATCATGTGGATTCTTGTATTTGTTATGTTCGAGACATTGGTTTGTATAAGTCATTATGGGTACTCTCTTATATATCCTAAATGATAATGGAACTTTCCTTTATACTTACTTGTCCATTCTACGCTCATCTGTTTACTCTAATAAAAGAAGAAAAAAATATATATTTGACCATCCTTTAAGGTTAACACTCGAGTTTTTGAGAAACGGGTTGTGTACTTGGGTCCTGAAGATTCGGGTCGTTACAACCCTCTAAGTTTTTTATAAGCTTATGCACGATAGATGTATGCAGGTGGCGTTAGATCGCAGCAGCGTTGAGGTTGGAGCATACAGTGGACTCTTGGAGCTTTGATTTTGACATACGTATTTCCCTTTCAGTATTGTATTCAAATGATTATATTAGTGGATATGTAATGATGATGTTGCCTTTGTAATTTGGGTAAACTTGTAGTTATGCTTATTACGAGACAAATGTTCGTTGAAAAATCCTCCTTGTAGGATCTCAGGATCAGAATCTGGTATATGCACGCTTGGATCCGAGAATGGGGTACTACGGAGGCTGTCGGCACCAACCGATTTGGTGGTCAGGAATTTTGTGATCCCGATTTTTGGGTTTGGGGCGTGACAGAAGATGGTATCAGAGTATAACTTGGGAATACCTGAAGATAACATACCGTATCTGCTAATAGGTACCCTTCACTCTATGATTGTTGAGAACCTAGAATGATTAGGTCCCCGAGTTCGAATAACTTAGAGATTTTCTGATATAGCTTTATATCGTTGAGATTAGGAGGTTGCATAGTATTCCACCTTCGATCGTTTCTGATCCGGGATCCGAGGATCAGTGGAGTCATCATAGCATTGATGAGGCGTCCTAAGAAGGCGAGGTTGAGATTAAAGAGAGTTATCTTTATCCTTTTATAGATTGATTGTGCCTTGACATATATACTTGATGATGTTTCATCTACCCTTGTCCGTTCTGTAAATTTCGAGGACGAAATTTTTATTAGGAGGGGAGAGCTGTGAGACTCGTATCCTAGCCCATACCGTTCCTTAGACTTTTGCGGTCCTCCTCGTCAAATTTCAGCAACCCGCGACTTAAGTCGTATCCCGCATTTCAGAGTCGGCTCGACCTGAGACTTGTACTAGTGCAACCGCGCTGTCGCCATGGTTCCGACGCTATGTCTCGAGCGCTAAGGGGATACCTAGGCCAGGAGATGTGGGCCCGCATTTAGTTAGAGGAAAACGTCGTACTTTACAAATAATGAGGGAATCTCTATGACACATCCCATCACTCACATCAATCAAGTACACATCACTCCCATCACTCACACCCATCCCCAAGTACAACTACCCATCCCCAAAGTCAACTCTCCCCATCATCCATCACTCACTCACCATCCCTCTCTCCCATCACCTCTCTCTCTCTCTCATTCTCTCTTTCATTCTCCCAAGCAACCCTAAAGGAGAGTGGACATCCATGGCTTCCAACGAGAGGAGAGCTTTGTGTGGCCCACTTTCCTACCTCCCATCTCCACCATCTAAAGTCCATCTCGATCATTGAATCACACCCCTTGGAGCTCTAGATCGCATTGGTGGAAGGAGGAATAGGAGATCAAAGGTGGGTGTTCATTTCATTTGATTTTGATGTAGGGTCCACATGATTTGGGACCCACTTGATGTATGCATCATATAAGAAGGGCCCATAGTGGCGGGGTCCCTCCCTCTATCTCATTGCACGTCCTCTCTCTCTCCACCATATTCCATGGCCCACCTAGTGTATGTGTCTATGGCCCACCGTAATGTATCATATCCATGTCGTCTACCCATGGGACCCACCTTGCTGGACTATCCAGCGGGCCGGACTACTGCCGTCCGTCTGGACAGGTCTGGATGAAGGGACAACACCGATAGCAGCTTGTACCCAAGCTGGTGGGCCCCACGTGGACCCACCATGATGAATAGTATATACACGTCGTCCGTCCAGTGTCCAGGGACGCTGGACGTGTTCACTGGAGTATGAACAGACAGTGAGGTCTACTCACAGCAAAAAGGCAGTTTACGTTTAAGCTTTTTGGGCGGGCCACTCTTACATGCCCCACCTTGATGTAAGGATCAAATCCACGCCGTCCATCCTATTTCTTAACTCATTTTAGGCGTTGAACCGAAAAATGAAGCCAATCCGATTATCTGGTGGGCCATAGCATAGAAAATAATGGTTTTTACCGTTAAAATCCACTCTGATGTTTCTATACACCAAAGCATATCGAATATTGGTCTCGTTTAGTTTGTCTCGAACCGTAAAGTCCAATGGGTGGGGTGGATTTTAGTGATACGGGTCCCACCTAAGAAAATCCCCAAGATAACAAAAAAAAGAGGTAGATGCAGCAGGCGCTGCTGCTGTCCAGAGGACGCACAACGTCCTACTGCGTTGGGCGTGAAAGGAGGAAGGGACAGTGGCTCCCAGCCGTGGGCCCCACTATGATGTGTGCTGTCAATCAACACCGTGCATTTAACGGGTCCCCTTCATATATGGGGTGCCCCCAAATATCAGCCGTATACAACATTCAGGTGGCCCACACGGCAGGAAACAGTAGGATTGGAGGTCTACCATTGAAACCCTTTCTGGGTCACAGAAGTGTTAGATCATCATGAAATTTGTTTTTCCTCTCTATCCAGGTCTGTGTGACCTTATTTACAGATTGGATGAAAAAATAAACTTGATGGTGGGGCCCACTTGGGACCCACCTGTGAGGGGATTAGATTGGCAGGTGTACCACACACTAGCCTATAGCTGCTGTTGAAGCGGCAGGTTTCGTGGAGCCCACCTTGGTGACATGTGCACCCCACGTGTGTGGATCCTACCATGATGCATGTGTTGTATTCACACCTTCCAATCATTTTGAGAAATTATTTTATGGCATGAGAAAAGAATGAGTCAGATCTATAGTTCAAGTAGACCTCACCATTGGAAATAGCTGGGATAGTAACATCCACCGTTCAAACTTCTAAGGGCCAGGGTAGTTTCCAATTAAGCTTATGTTTTTGCTTTCACTTCATCTACCTTTATGTTAACTTATGAATAAGTCGGATCTCAAAATATATATATACACACACACACACACACACACACACACACACACACACACACACACACATAAGGGTGGACCCGATTGATATACATGAAGCCCATTTGATTTGGCCCATTTGAATTAGCCCATTTGATTCAGCCCGTTGATACGACTCATTGTGATGTATTTAGGGCCCATGGGTTGAGGCCTAATGTGATGTATTAGGGCCCGTGGGTTGAGGCCCATTATGATGTATTAGGGTCCGTGGGTTGAGGCCCATTATGATGTATTTGGGGCCTGTGGGTTGAGGCCCATTGTGATGTATTATGGCCCATGGGTTGAGGCCCATCGTGATGTATTAGGGCTCATGGGTTAAGACCCATTGTCATGTATTCAAGGCCCATGGTTGAGGCCCACTGCGATGTATGTTTGGCCCGTTAAGTTATGTATGAATTCCTTGTATGGGCCGATTGTCGAGGCCGATTATTAGTGCCGATTATTGATACCGATTATGAGTATGTGACAGCATAGTATCATGATACATGCCCATACGCATCATCTGCATGTTTGTTATAAGATGTGGTTGACCATTGCATATGTCATTGGGCATGTTGTTATGAGATTCCCTGATAGGCGGAGATTGTCTCACATGAGCATACGGTATAGGCAGGATTGATACATGATTGGATTGTATGACTCATGCATCTTGCATTGTGTGTTGTGACTACTGTACGCCCTAGCGATATCATGGTCATAGCCTCCACAGGCATATCGTGGATGTTCATATGAGACATTGAAAATATTTGGTTCTAGCATACGGGCTCCATAGATGTCCCTAGGTGAAAATTTCTAAACCTCTGTGGCCGGGATACGCCCCAACGTTTAAATCGAGTGGATATATATGAGCGCATGAGGGTCGTATACTAGTAGGTCGCGTCTCCCATTATGTTGTGGTCGGTTGGGAATGGGTATGACCTTACCCACCTGAGTGAGGGGGCAATATCTAGGTTGAGTTTGACTAGCTTGAGGAATGGGTCCATTATCGACGAGCCGGGCCCGACATTGGTAGGCGGATAGTGAGGTCTCTTTCACTTACCCAGTTGTGCGATTGGATAGGGGCAGCAAGCTGGCGTAGAGTGTAATAGACCCCAGTGATAATCCTAAAGAGGAATCGTACTGATATATGGATTTATTGAGCAGGAGTTGCATATTCATTCATTCGCTATCCACTCGGGCTGGTGGCGCCCAACTATTTGTTACGTGTACCTTCGTAATGGCTAAGATTTCAGTTAGGACGCTCGACTAACCTGAGATCAAGAGTTTACCACATTGTGTTTGACTATCCAAATTTAGGTACGAGACTAGTTTGGATATAATTCTCTTATGATGGACCCCATAGCCTGCGATACTACGTTTTATCATCCCGACTTCACTCCAGCTTGGTTATTTCATTCACACTATATATTGCATTGCATCTCGACATCTGATATTTGGTTCTCTATGATTCCGCATTTGCATAGCCGATCCGCATTGCATAGCTGACCTACATTAATTTCTTAGTATATGACATTGGTTTATTTCTTTTCATCGCATATTCTGAATAAGGTTGATGATATTTTTAGGGACTTGTTGTATTTCTGCTTACTCTGACATTTGTGTGCTTGTCACTTATCTTGCGCGCACACTTTCACCACCGTCTAAGCTTTCTATAAGCTTATGCATGATAGATGCGTGCAGGTGGCGTTAGATCGCAACAACGTTGAAGTTGGAGCATACAGCGAACTCCTGGAGCTTTGATTTTGACATATGTATTTCCCTTTCAACATTGTATTCAAATAATTATATTAGTGGATATGTGATGATGATGTTGCCTTTGTGATTTGGGTAAACTTGTGGTTATGCTTATTACGAGACAAATGTATGATGAAAAATTCTCCTTATAGGATCTCAGGATCGAAATTTGGCGTACGAGCGCCGGGAGCCGAGAATGGGGTACTACGGAGGCTGTCGGCACCAGATTCGACGATCGAGAATTTTGTGAGCCTAATTTTCGGGTTTGGGGCGTGACAAAGAATTCCTAATATGATGGGAATCCCAACACAAAATCTCATTTAGTGTATCCTACTCAGTATGATTCAACAGTTTAATTTATTTTCATGTGAAGACGTTGGCTCAAGCTATGAGAAAATAAATCACAAATTTTGATATCTAAAAAGAAATGCTCCTTAATGTCATATCATGATTTTGAGAAAATCTACTAAATACAGGCTTTCTTATGAGTGAACAGGGCCTGACATTATCTAAGAGGTAGGCACTATAGATTTCTTGGATTTTACATGTGTGTGATAGAATGACATGTCTTTGGGACATAAAAACCATATGTAGGTTATAGCTCTAGTACCCAAGATAGCCTAAGCCCGACCTATCTGACAACTTGAGGATTATACTTTGTGCCTGTCACGCCCCAAACCCGAAAATCGGATTCACAGGAATCCCGATCGCCGAATTCGGTGCCGACAGCCTCCTTAGTACCCCAAGCTCGGCTCTTAGCGTCCATGTGCTAGATTCCGATCCTGGGATCCTACAAAGAGGATTTTTTTTGTACATTTAACTCATAATAAGCATAACCACAAGATTACCCAATTCACAAAGACAACATCATAAATTATCAAAGTAAGAAGAAATACTGACGAGTGCATGAGTCGATCAATATCAGAATAAATAATATAGAACAACTATGCAAATGAGGAGTCATAGAGAGCCAAATATCAGATGCATAGGGTGCAATGCAATATACATTCCTGATGAGTAACACAAATAGCATCAGCCGTACCATATGCTACGGACGTAATTTAACATGCGGTGAGAATGAAATGACTATGCTGGAGTGTGAAGTCGGGATGATATTACGTAGCATCGCAAGCTATGAGATCTATCACAAGGCACTTCTATTCAAACTAGTCCCTACCTAATTTGGATAGTCAGACTCAATGTGGTAAACTCCTTATCTCAGGTTAGTCGCGCGCCCCAACCGAAATTCTGGCCATTGCGAAGGTACACATAACAAGTAGTTGCACGCCACCAGCCCGAGTGGATAGTGAATGAATGAATGAATGAATATGCAACTCCTGCTCAATAAGTCTATATATCAGTACGGTTCCTCTCTGGGATCATCACCGGGGTTTAGTACACTCCAAATAGCACTGCCGCTCTTCCAGCCGCACAGTCCAAGTGAGCGTAAGAAACCTCACTATCCTCATGGCTAATAGTCTGCCAATACCTATCCGGCAAGTTGATAACAGACCAATTCACGAGCTGGTCAAATTCAGCATAGTATTGCCCTCTACCCTCGGGCGGGTAAGGCCACACCCCCTCCCAATCGACCACGACACAGTGGGAGACGTGGCCTCCTGGTATTCGGCACTCGGGCGCTCATATATCCACTGGGTCTCAACGTTGGGGCGTTTTCTAGTACCAAGAGGGTTTATGGATTTTCACCCAAGGCCATCTATGGCAGCCCGATGCTAATAACAGATATCCGGTGTCCCATCTGTCATCCACGATATGTCTGTGGAGGCTACGACCCTGTGTTGCTGGGGCATACAATAATCACAACACAATGCAAGATGCATGAATCATACAATCCAATCATGCATCAATCCTGCACATGTCGTGCGCTCATGTGAGATAACCTCCGCCTATCAGGGAGTCTCATATCATCCTACCTAATGACATATGCAATGGTCAATCACATCTCATAACAAATATGCAGATGATGCGTATGGGCATGTATCATGATGCTATGCTGTCGCATACTTATAATCGGTATCAACAATCGGCCTCGACAATGTGGACATTTAACCAACATTGCTCCAAGGAATAGCCCACATAGAGCTAAACATATAATGGGCCCACGGCCTCACATAAGGGCCTAATATACAACACAACGGGCCTTACTCAAGGGCCACATATACACAACAGGTGGCTCCTGCTCATGAGCCTCAAATACATGACATATGGGCCCTGCACATGAGTCTCGAATATATCAAATGGGTCATGCATCATAGGCCTAATACATATCATAATAAGCCTTACCCATAGGCCACGAATACATCACAATGATCCTTAACTAGGGGACGCATATATATCATATAGGTCTCGACAATCGGCCTTGGCAATCGAAATTGACACTCGAAATCGGCCTCGATAATCGAAATCGATAAATCGGTCACGTCAATCGGGATCGGCAATCGATCACGACAATCGAGATCGGTCGATCAATAATCAGAATCGGCAAATTGGTCACGACAATCGGAATCAATCGGTAATCAGAATCAGCAAATCGGTCACGTCAATCGGAGTCGGTAATCGGTCACGATAATTGAAATCGATCGATAATCAGAATCGGCAAATCGGTCACCAATCGGAGTCAATAATCGGTTACGACAATCGGAAT
Source organism: Magnolia changhungtana (assembly GCA_030180095.1). Lineage (NCBI taxonomy): Eukaryota > Viridiplantae > Streptophyta > Magnoliopsida > Magnoliales > Magnoliaceae > Magnolia > Magnolia changhungtana. Next base: position 5,513,872 of record JASAUF010000123.1, on the reverse strand, counting down.
CGATCAATAATCAGAATCGGCGAATCGGTCACATCAATCGGAGCTGATAATCAGTCACAACAATCAGAATCGATCGATAATCAGAATTGACAAATTAGTCACGTTAATCAAAGTCGGTAATCGGTCACGACAATCAGAATCGACAATCAGTAATCAGCCTCGATGAGAATGGGCCGAACAAGGCCTAATGGGAGGTCACAATGTGGACGTCCAACCATCATTGCCTATCAATGTGGACCTTTAACCATCATTGTTCCCAAGGAGTGGCCCACATAAGGGATTCATACACAACGTAGCGGCCACACATACATCACCTTAGTCCTCACATACATCGCATTGGGCCTCATCAAATGGGTCGTAAATGCATCACCATGGGCCTCATACGTAGGCCTCGTATACAACAAGGGGGCCACGTGTCTGGGCCTAATACATATCACAATGGGCCTTACCAAATGGGCTACAAAAACATTTGGCCACGCAATATGGGCTGGAAATACATCTCAATGGGCCACGACCCATGATCCTCAATACTTCATAATGGGCTGCATTGACATGGGCCTAATACACATCAAGTGGGCTACATTAATGGGCCGCACTAAGGGGCCTAATACATAACAACGGGCCCCCATCACTTGGGCCTGATATACACCACATTGGGCCTCACAGATGGGTCACAAGTATATCAAAGTGGGCCCCTCGAATGGGCCATAAAATACATCGAGGTGGGCCTCACAAATGGGAGCTTGGATTACATCTAAAATCATTTCAATAGTGGGAGGTGCAACATATGTATCACTGTACACATGGCCCACGTATGATGGTCAACACTGTCCAAACATTGTCCAGGTAAATTGGTACCATCCAAACATTGTCCAGCACCGTCCAGCATGATCTAGACGATGCGGATGAAGTAAATGCATCATGGGGGTCCCATGCTGGTGAGACAGATGGACGGCTAGGAGAAATGCATACATCACGGTGGATCTTTACACAAATGGAAGGTTAGGATGTTGCTGGCCCCATGTTTGGACGCCACACACACCAGCGGGCCCCACCAGCACAACAGATGAACGACGTGGTGTGTAAACCCATGCATCACGGTAGCCTGGCGCCGTCCAGCCGATCCAGCACCGTCCAGAGCTTTGGATGGTGTGGATGAAACAAACACATCACCGTGGGCTCCACCCACACGTGCAGGGGTGGGCCACGTCCTCCAGATGGATGGACGGTTTGATATAACCCATAGATCCAAGGATCCCACCATCCTGGGTAATCGGACGGTGTGGATCTAAAATACATACTTTCAAGGTGGGCCGTACCCGCTACCAGGGAGAATGGATGGACGGTATGAATGTACACCGTCCAAGTACGGACGGTGCTTACATAGCATGTGTGGGCCCACAAGATTGCTGACGTTAATCCATCAGCCATCTGCTGTTGGATGAACGGTAGAGGTAAACACAAATATCAGGGCAAGGCCCCGCCAGCAAAAATTGATGGACGGTAGGTGATGAAACACATACATCACGTGGCCCCCAGATACAGACGGTGTGGATGAATTCCACACACATACGTGTGGTCACGCTTGCTGCTGCACGTGCAGCAGCAACACACCCGGAGTCCACTGTCCAGAGCTAATGGACGGCTGGATAGAACCATACATCATGGTGACATCCCATGCAGCAGCAAACGGTGTGGATCTCACACATATACCATGTGGGCCACGGCTGGACGGAGTAAAAATAAAATAAAATAAAATAAAATAAAATAAATACATCATGGTAGATCTCCACCATCCAAACAGTGGACGGTGTGATATAACACACAGCTCAAGATGGCTGCCACTGTCCAGCACCTTTGGACGGTGCAGATCAGACATGTATATCAAGGTGGGGCCATGTTGGATGGCCTGTATGAAACAGAAATGCCAAGTGGGTCCACACGTGTGGATGGTGGATACAACACCTATACCAGGTGGTCCCACGTGTGGACCGTGAGCTCCACCTGAGATTTGGATTGTTACATCTCCCAGCCCGTGGCTTGGGAGCCTGGATGGACGGTGTGGATCCACTCGTTCATCAGCGGGTCCACGTCGCATGTACGAATGGTGTGGGTATAACCCATACAATATGTGGGTCCCATACGAATGGTTAAAACAAAAGCATCAGGTGGGTGTGGCTCGTCAGCTTCACAACAAGATAATATTTATGGTTTCTCTTCATCTGGGCACTGGCCTGTCCATCTGGACGGTCCAATGAAGCGGGCCCCATATGGATGGCATGGACATAATACCTAGTGCATGGTGGGGCGCATGAGGGTGGGCCACACACATCAACAGAGAGAGAGAGAGAGAGAGAGAGAGAGAGAGAGAGATCGGAGTAGCGGAGGGACCCCGCCACTATGGGTCCCTCAATACAATGCATACATCAAGATGGGTCCTACCACAAGTGGGCCCTCAAATCATCAAAATCACACAAATCAAACCTTAAAAAAGCACCCACCTTTGATCACCTATTCTTTCTTCCGCCTATGCACTCTAGAGCTCCAAGAGGACATTTTCAATTGTTAAGATGATGATCTAAGGGTTGGATTTGGTGGTAGGAAGGTGGGCCACACTTAGCTTCTCCATGGAAGCCATGGACGGTTTCTTGCTTGGAGGATGAAAGAGAGAAAATGAAAGAGTGGGAATGAGAGAGAGAGAGAGAGAGAGAGAGAGAGAGAGAGAGAGAGAGATGGGAATGGGAGAGAGAGGGATGGGTTGTTGTAAGGAGGGTTGACTTTAGGAATGAGAGAGAAAGGGGGGTCATGCCTTGTTAGTAAGAGAGGTATGGATGTTGTACTTGACTTAATTGATGTGATTGATTTGATAGATTCTCTTGGGATTTACAACGCGCTGTATTTTTCCTTAAACTAAACGCAGGCCCACATCTCTTGGCTCAGGTGTCGCCTCAGCACATGAGACGCGGTGTCGAAACTGCAGCGACGGTGCAGTCGCAATGATACAAGTTTCAAATCGAGTCGACTCTGATATGTAGGATTCGGCTTAGGGTCGTGCGCAAATAAAGGATACAGATCGAGGGTCGCCGGAATTCGACCGAGATGACCGCGAAAGCCTACAGAACAGGACAGGCTAGGATACGGGTCTTACAGTGCTAACAAGGGTTACAACAAATCCAGCCAATTGTTTAGGAATCCAGGCCTCTTATATGTTTGATCATAATCTAATCATTCTCATTTATAGATATCAAGATCTAAAGTACTCTAACCATTCTCAGTCGGTGCATAAGTTCACTTTTATACATTTGGTCCAAAGACTATAAGATCTTGACCATTAGGTGAGATATGACAATTCTATATTATATGAGTCATGACCCACAAATCGGGTTGGTGTGGTTTCATTTTGGGCTATTCCAATCAAATAGATGCAACCGTAATTCTTAAATAATTTTTTAAATCAAATTCAATTTCAAGATTGTTAGTTTATGGAGTTTGAAAAACTATTTAAATAAAATAAATTTAAATTGAGAAAAAGAAAAAATTTATCGGTTTATAAAAGTCGAAGCGTGACATGAGTCACTCGGCTTGAAATCGAATTTGTTCCCCTTGGATAGCGTCCCAAGGGCAACAGATTTCCAGAGCAATCGACCTCTAGGATACAATGACTATGACTCGGTCCCAGCGGTGCACTCACTGTACACGGGCTCGAACCACTTTGTAGTCTTAACCCGAATTAGAAAACACTTAAACCATACTTTTAATATAAAACAAACTTTTCCTTACTTTTTTATAAAACAGATGACAGAATGTCTATTTATAAACTTTGTGAAGACACCCTTTCAGAAGAGTTGTGACTATTGGGTTTAAACCCAAGTGGTGCGACCCTTAGACTTCAAAAGACACAACTTTTCAAAATAAAATTTGAAAGGATATAATCTTTCAGTGAAAAGACACATCTACGTGACACATGCATACCTATGGCCACAGGCATGATTGGTCCCAATGGATATTTTGAAACACTAAATTATTTTAAAATAATTTAAAATACAACCGTTCACGAGAGATCCAGATGGGTCTTTAACGCGGGCGATGTCCAGAAACAAATGCAGCCCCACATCTCGACTCTACAGAAATACGGTGTGGCTGACGAAAGAATCGAGAGGCTCGTCGTACAAAGCCCTAGATACCTCTTGCGGAAGCGCATTTGGCTTGAACACATCGCAGACCGAGTTGAACTTGAATTCGGGATGTTTGCTTATGGAGTTGATGTGCTGTGCTCTCTCAGTAAGACAACATTGGAGAAGAAGTTCCAGATCTTTGCGAGCTTTGGATGGTTAGAATCCGATACAAAGACTGCCTTACGGAACCTTCTTTACTGTTTGGCATTGTCGGAGGGGAAGATCCGGCGCGGGTTGAATTTCTGGATGAAGGAGCTGAAGTACGAGCCTTCTTTCATTGCTCGCTGTCCGAAGCTTCTGATGTTCAATTTGGAGACCCGGATTGTTCCGCGGCATTTGGTTTTTGAGGCACTGAAGTCGAAGAACTTGATCAAGAATCTGAAAAATCCGAGTCTACATAAAATCGTTTGCTTGCAGGAGCATCGGTTTTTGGAGGATTATGTGCTTCGGTATAAGGTGGAGGCTCCAGAGCTCTATGAAATTTACATTTCTAGTATGAGATCGGCAGATAAAAATAGAAGACAAGCCATTTCAAGGTTTTAAATGATCTGCAGAATCGCATGTTTATGGTGCTCTACCATTACCTAATGTTTCAGATTCTGGTAAACATAGTTCTGATGAAAAGTAAGCTTATTTTCTCCTGATTCTGAATGTTGCTATTCAAATGGCCGTTTCACGTTTAGTATCTTTTGCAATTTTGATTGATGGAAAAAGGATCTTGCCCGAGTTTTCCGCAACAAATGATTCCTTTCTGCACGAATTTATATGCAAGAATGCAGATTCTGTTTTGGGAAGATTGATACACTGCGTGCTATGAAGCTTGATATGCAGGCGCTCATAAATGGTACTTGTGGCATATATCAACTCAAACTAAACTGATTAATTTGTGGAAACCACTGCGCTGAGTTACGGTTTAAAAAAAATAAAAAATCAGATTGGTTGAGCTGTAATCTCTTATTCATGGACTCTTGTTTTGTGAACTAAGGCATTGGATATTTTCATTTTTAAGTCTGTCCTGGATATTTTCATTTTTAAGTCTGTCGTGGATATTTTCATTTCTAACTGGCCAGCAAGTGTTCAGAAATTTATTACTTAGATAACTAAATAAGAGTAATTTTTTGGTTCATGGTACATCTAATCGGGTCCCATAATTTTGATGGTTTAGTTTGAATAACCTCTTTGCCAAGTATGCAATTTCTCAGTAATTTCTAACTGCCTGTGAATTATCCATCACACTTTGCCAGAGTGTCTTAGTATTTCTCTTCTATTTTTGCAAGAGTTGAGAAGATTATAAATCATGATTGTCTTTCAATTAAATGAAATAGAAAGACCTGTTCTTTCTAGAGATTCAAAGCTTTTGGTTTTTTTTTTTTTTTTTTTTAAACCCAAAGACTCAACAAGGCCTTTGTGTCCACCAGCCAGAATTAGAATGTTCTTCTCTTGTTCTATGGCTTTGTTCTTATACAGCTCCAAAGGATAAGGAAGAATGGAAATCAGGAAGTGCTAAGGGCATGTGCTGATACATGGAATCCAAGGGAAAAGAAAGGAAGTTGAGAAGATTTTCTGTTGATTTGACACTTGGGGGATGTTTAGATAACAAAGAAAAGGAAGGATTCTATGTAGCAATCAGTGTACTTTTCCACAGTAGCACAAGAAAATAAGGCCATGTTTCTTTTGCGAGTTACACCAGTAAATCCTGCGAATATCGGAATTATTACTATCATGCGTTTGGAGAGAGAAGGATATGCAGTTGTCAAATGCAGCCGTTTTCATCTGACATTGCTTCAGTGAAATTCGATATATACAAGGCCTTCATTGCATATTTACCACGCAGAGCGACTCGACTTCTCGAGATAGCAGAGTATGTATGCGCACAGCCTTCTTCAATTGTCTATATACATCTCTCTTGCCATTTTCTCCGCCACCCAAAAAAAAAAACATCCATCCGTTTTTCACCACCCTTCCAACGAATCGGATGCATCTCCTTCAACATTCGCTGCTTCTTTCATAGAATCTTCATCAAGTTACCATCCCTTTTCTAATCTACGTGTTTCTCTTCCTTATGGATCGCAGGTTGCTGACCATCGCAAGGACCTGAAGACCGTCCTAACGGTCTCCTTGCATCCCAATCGGATATGGGGGGTGTACAGTGGCAGACAATGAAACGAAGGAAGGTCGCTGGATGATGGTATTTCATATTCATTACAAACAGGATTTTTTGTCAAATCTACTGTTAATACGGGAAAATATCAAAGAAAACAAATACACAATCTCTGTAGTCAACTTACTCTGGCATGCAGTGTAGTTCAATGTAAATTGTAATTATTATTTTCTTCCCGGTGTTTACCAATGTAACTCAGCAAAACAAACACACCCTAAAGGATTTTATGTAGCAATCAATGTTCTTTTCCATGGGAGCAATAGCACAAGAAGCTATGTGATTGCTGTCTTACATATATGAGATTTTCACTTGCCATCTAATCAAAACCTCTAATGTTAGAATCCAAGGGAAAATAGTGCTAATGGAAATAATAATTATTTTTTTCTTTCCTTTCTGTTTCCAATGCAATCCAAACATGCTTTGAGAATCAAGTAGATAGGAAAAAAATGGTACCGTAGAATCATTTGCCTATCTCAATTTTTACGGATTGGATGTGTGGTAACCATATGCACGTGACTGTGGCATTAGTACCGATATGACCCTTAGCTTGTTACTCACAACTTGGTGGTAGACTCACCAGAGTTTCAACACTAAGGTCATTCGTTCGAGTACCTATTATGGTGTGTGTGGGTGTGTGCGTGAAAAAAAGAAAAAAAAAACCGGTATGACCCACGAAACTGCAAGATTTGTCGGAGGGTTGCTGGGAATATGATTCATGGTCTTCAGACGCATGTATTAATGAAATGGATAGATCTATTCCACTCATACGACTATGAGATTTGTTGCTGATAGAATTCAAGGGTTCAAGGGCTGATTCCCTCATGTCATTTGTTTCAACGATGTTCAGTCCTTTATATACAATGCCCAAGTCAAGAGATGCATCCTGATCCTTGATTTGATATCTGAAATGGATTGATTTTTCATGCACCTTGAATGCTATTTTCTCGTCAATTTGCATATAGGTTTGGGCTTCTCATATGAATTAAGGTTTATAGTATGTAATTTTTCTACCTCTGCTCAGAACCCTCTATGATGAGATCTTGATTTAGCTTTGTCCATGATCAGTGGCCAAATTCGTGAAATATCTAGTGTATGAGAAACGCTGTCATTGGTACAGAAAACCCCGACATACAACGGCACCCCGCACCCCGCACCCTTAGCATTGGAGAGAATAAGCACTTCGAGGGTGCAACATGAGCAAAGTTGTTCAACCCTCTTGTGTCAAAAAATGGCTTTGCTTAACCATGGTCAGATAACGAAAATTTCATCCTTCTAGGAAGACTGGTCTTTAAACACACTGCCATTCCTCTCCCCTTAGAACTCCCCATAAAATAGCATAGGAGACTGGTCTTTAAACACAACGCCCTTCCTCTCCTAATGCAGGGGCATTTTCACACCGGGCTCGAGTGGGGTAGCCTGTGGAATGTGGGGACACACACTCGGGGTGGGTGACCCATGTGATTTGGGGCTCACGGGAGAGGTCTCGTGTTCGAGACTCCTCACCGGGGGTGATTAATGCAGGGGCATTTCACACCGGGCTCGAGTGGAGTAGCCCGTGGGATGCGGGGACACATTTGGGGTAGGCGGCCCATTTGAATTGGGGCCCGCGGGGTGGGGGGGGTTGTTCGGCCGAGGTCCTAACCCATGAGATGTGAGGCCTGGGGCTATGAGATAAAGGGATTAATTCGCCATACTCTAACAGTTCGAGCTTTTAGAGTAAGTGGTTAATTGTCCTGCATCATCTCCCCTTAGAACTCCCCATAAAATAGCATAGGGAAACATCTCCTTAATCTTTCTGCCACACTCCAAAAATGGGCTAGTGGTCCAACCTGCAATAACATCATAAAGGATTCTCTGCATCCCCCCCCCCCCCCCCCAACAAAAAAAAAAAAAAAAAGGAGTCCCAAATGGCTCTAGCTACCTGAAAGTGCAGGAAGAGATGATCAACTGACTCTTCATCTCCCCTATGCATACAACACATGTTACATCAGGGAAAGCCAAATCGCCATGAGATTTACAGGCCATCTGTTGTGCAATCTGTTTGTGTTTGGGAACCATGTAACAGAAACCCAAACTGAAATGGAATGAAGGAACACCTGTTCTAAAAAAAATCACTTTTTTTTTTTCTTCTCATTCCCACTTTGGGAGGGAAGTATTGGATGACAACATAATCGCAAATTATCGTTGAGCAGGCCTGCATGTTCCCAAGTGGCCCTTTTTTGCATAACTACATGAGATAAATTTTTGAAAGATTTCTCCTGTCTGCTATGTGGGTCTAGTTCATGATTGCATGAAAACAGGATGTAGATGCATGGTGTTAGAACTTTTGTTCGATGTGGTTTTTGGGTCGCAAGCTATGGAAATTAGAACCCACGTTTTACAGGATTCTGTTTTCCCAGTTTTTCTGCCCAAATCACAAGTGAATGAATCAGATGATGTGATTCTCATCTCAATCACAATCTGCAGTCGCACCAAACACACCATAAAAGGAAAATGCCATCCTCTTCACTAGTGTTGTTTCCTGTGAACTTAAAAAGCTGTTAAATATCGTCCGAAAGTTTGATTAAATAGATCATGGTGTGCACACTCCTGTTGAATGATGGCTGGCCGCAGTCCAAGTGAAGGAGAAGTGACGCATTCCTTGAATAGCTTAGAGGACACTTTGAGCAAATGACCCGCAGAATGAACTGATAAAGGGACATGAGTTCAAGGGTTCCCTGTCTCTTCTTATATCCTAGGGATACAACAGGATGCTATGGCTTTCGTTTTCATGCTCATTTGGGCCATCAGATGGGCTGCTCTCTTGCTCCTCTTCTGATATTTGGAGCTGATTCGGTGCTCTGGATGCATGTTGGTACCATGCCTACATGTTCTTGCCTCACATGGGGCACACTTGGGCGAGATCAAAACCACTGGTTCAGTAAGTCCATAGCGAAAGAGGCCATAACTGAAAATGGACAATTCCAACCCTTTGAATGGGACACTGAAAGAACATATGAAAAAAAAAAAAACAAAAAAAAAAGAAGAGAGTACCCACTTTGGGTGAAAAAGAAAAGTTCATTTATCAAATGGTTTAAGATGCACAATCAAAACAATTTTATGTTAGTGGCCAATCAATGTTAGGGTCTGCAGGATGCACGGTTTAGATCATCACACACATGCCATGTGCTCAGTGCATGATATGAAGGCATGAAATTTCCATGCCTCAAGAGGCATTGGATGGCTTGAGCAGCTAAAGCCTTCCACCCACAGAGATGCTCCAGATTGTGATCTGCAAGACCTTACATCATTTGGATCCTCCTATTGTGCAACTCATGCTTAGGTTAGGGCTCCAAATAGCAAATAGGTTGGATACACGTAGGGTATTGCAATATTTGTGTTTGATATCGGATACAGTTGTGGAATTGGATATCATACAAGATGTCAGACACAAGTTGTATATAGATATTATCAAAAGTAGTCGAATGGTCTGGTTATCAAGTTTCCAAATAATATCTAATTAAATTAAAAAGTTAAAAAAGCAAGTTAAATACCTAATAAATTTGTAAAAATACCTAAAAATAGAAGGAAAAAATATTTCGCCATCCACGAATACCTAATAAACTAGTAAAAAGAGACATTTTTAGAATATAATTACGTATTATCAAGCTACAAATACCAGAGTATTTCAATAAAAGCTTATCTACTTAACAAATGATAAAGTCACTCATCAGCAATCACCACATTGACCAAATTATATATGTCAAAATCAGTTAACACCGTAGATTAACTTATCATATATTAATATTTAATATGTTAGGTAAAAATATTATTAGTTTGATAAATTACAAAAATGCCTTTATGTGTCGGGTAAGCCATATCCGTATCCAACCCTCTTAGAAGTCAGGTGATCAGATAATCAGGTAATTGGGTAAATTTTTTGGAATCCAATAAAAATTTCTATATCCATATCCAATTAACTAGGGTCAGATATGTCGGGTAATCGGGTAGACGGATATCCATTGCTAGCACTACTTAGGGTCTCGCGTTTTTTACATCTAATATGCAATGGGGCAGTTGATAGCATGCATGGCAAACCTAAAATGTGGCTCGGATCCAAAGCTGTGACCTTTACATGGCAATAGGACTGTACAAGAAATAAAAGAAAAAAACAACCTACTTTTGGACTGGATCCCATTTGATTTGGGTGGGTCACAAGCACTTCCACAGATTTGGATGTAGTTCTCGCAACGGGCTCAGGCCCAAAACAAGCATGCACACTTACAAAACTACAAAGGTAACTATTCTGAACTGCATAGAATAAAATTCTGTAATAGCCCCAGAGAAGAATGAGAGACTATAATAACAAATCGGCATGGAAGCATTAGTAATTAGAAAACCCACTACTTACAAACTTCTCGGTTCAATCTCAAACTCAAACAACATCAATCAATCAATGGATCAATCATCCCCTTTACAGAGAAAAAAAAAGTAAAGATTAGCCAGGGTTAGAAGCTCTAAACTCAGCTATGAAATGATTTTTTTTTTTAGAAAGAATGGCAGGAAGTCAATTCCGAGGGATGTACACAAACATCAGACTGTTATCGAGCAGAGATCTTCAAAGACTGTCCGGATGTTAGGTCTCTCATTTACAGGAAGAATGCACCTGAGAGACACTGCAAGCATTTCATCCATTTCTTTTGGGGTTCCCTCCGCCACTGCGTTGTCTCTGTCAAAACAGTCCACACCTCGTCCTTCATTGGCACACAGCTGAACCCAATCAGTGAGATCAACTGCACTTGACTGGCCCGAGATTATGTCACCAGCACTTTTTCTTGTCAAGAGCTCCATCAAAATCACCCTGAAAGCATAGACATCAGCCATTTTAAATGACGGAGCCGGTTTGCTTGCAGTGGCAAGCTCCGGTGCCCTGTATCCAAGCGCACCCAAGTTCAAGATCTGTTCGGCAGTGCCGGCAGGCTTCAGTAGACGGTGGAGACCATAGTCTGTGAGCTGAGCAGTAAGATTAGGCCCTGACAAGAGTATATTTGTTGGCTTACATTACCATGAGGCAAGCCTCTGTCATGATGGAGGTAATACAAACACCGAGCAACGTCGACTGCGATCTTCAGTCTCTGTCTGAATGACAATGGCGAGTATCTTCTAGGTGTAGTCTCTGGCAAGCAATTAGTTAGTATTAAAATGGAGTCTCAAATGAACAAAGCAAGCTCAGCTAATATATGTATGTTAGTAAATAAATGCCGATCAACTGCTTTGCATCCACTCGAGCATGTGTTCGAGCAGAGAGAAAAAGGATAGCAGCAATCACGAATAGATTCGCTCCAATTTGCTAGTTGAGATGAATCCATATAAGACAAGGCTTATCCGCTTTGCCATGAATTTGCTAACTGTAGGGAATAAAGCATCCCTCAATACGGCAGATTCAATTGGCCCATTTTAATTGACATATACAGCCATTTAATCACTAGCAGACATCAAACTGCATCTCATCAGACAGGCATAATAAAATAGCAAAGCTGATAATTCTAGCTCAAACACTTGAGTTTGACAACTGATACTGAACGTGTCTCTACCAGATTGTTGCAAGCCAAATGAAACTTTTGCTACCTTTCATTCTGTCTTATACGTTACAATGACGGTAAGCCATCACTGCTGTTCTCTACTGATTGAAATGAACCAGCCACGCCATATCAACTCAGCCTGCCTTGAACTTTGTGGGTCCACCCTGTTGTGTGTGACATCCACTCCATCCATCAGATGTGCACATCCACCTTAGGCCCTGGGACCAAAAATCAGCCCAATCCACAATTCGGATGAGTCATCCCACAGGGAGCAATTGGGAGGGAACACCACTGTATTCCAACCCTGAAACAAGCCTCATCTTGGATGGCTTAGTTGGCACATGTAGCTTGCTAGTTGCTACACACGGGATATATGCAGGCCAATCCAGACCATCAAGTTGAGGGCCAATTGTGGATGAAGCATGGTACCCTGTAAGGTTGTCATTAACATGGAAACTAGCTTATCAGATTGTTTGATTGTCATGTTGATTAGGGAACTGGCAGTGACAAGAGACAAATATCATATGCTTTTCATGAAAATGATAACGGCTGTTAATCTAGAAGCAAAAACTGCAAAACGCAACAATTTGTTGCCCTGATAGTCTGATTGTCATGTTGTTTAGGGAACCTTCTTTTTTTCTTTTTGAAATCTAGATACATCTTTTTCAAGAACACTTAGGACTGACACTCGTTGCCCTACTTTCTTTCTTTTTTTTCTTTTTTTTTTCTTTTTTCTTTTTTTGGTCAGACAGACCTAAATTCAATTTAGTCTTAATTAAGCCAGAAAACTAAGATGATAACATATCCCAATTTGACAGTCAGAACAAACATGAAAACTAAAATGACTGTTAAAACAACGGGATCTAATTGAAAAAAAATGTACAGAACAAGTTTGTTTGGATGGACAAAAACACACTATCAGACAAGTCTTGCTTCTATAAAGCTTCCCTCAAAATGACCATTTTCTCTGAGATTCTGAAATGTAGAATTTCATTCAGGGAAGTGGTACAGCTACTTTATATGACTTCAAAACATCTCTGCACTTTCAGCTAGATCAAAGTTTGAAAAATAGGCATCTTAAAATACTCCCCTTGACTGTAATGTTCAATGAGCCATTAAAAATGAATTGTAAGGAGTGCACCATTACCAATCTTTGAAAATCTTTCATATAAAACATGTGAATGAAATATCTTGTAAAGCATGTAATGCTCTAGCTTGGGAATGCCGTCTTGCATCAATTGAAGGTTTGCTGTACAAAGGTTCTAACAACTTGAGCATCAAATTATTATTTTTTAATATACAAAAGAAGAAGGAATTTTTTTTTTTAATGCATTTAAAAAAAAATGCAACTTTAGCATCATATCAACTTTATTATTATTATTATGCCATTATTCATATAATGTTGCTATGCTTTATGGAACTGTTGTTAAATAGAGAGAGATGCCATAGGTCTTACCATAGAGATGGAGTGCCAAGCTATCACCATCAACATAATCTGCAAGAATCAACCTTTCTTGTTCCCTAGGCCCCCAATAGTAGCCTCTTAATGTAACCATGTTGGGATGCCTGATAGTTCCAATTCTTTTGGCTTCCTTGGTGAATTCTTTCTTATGTTTCACAAGGCCTATTCGCAACCATTTCACAGTCAACATATGGCCACTATCTAACGTTGCTTTATATGAAGTCCCATGGCTGCTTCTACCAAGAACTTCTGCTGGAGCACGAGACAGTTCCTCAGTCGTGAATACTAGAGAACTGTCTAGGAAAAATAGTTCTCCAACTAATCGATCTGGAGAATACACACTTAATGTCACAGGTTGCTCAGCTCCACATGATTCAATAAAGTGGGAGGAAGAAGACAATGGGGAACCCGGAGAGGACCTCCATCCCGTGGCTGGAAGACATTTATCTGGCACGTTGGACTTTATGGACTCTGGAGCTGCTTCTTTTAACTCAGGAAGGCACGTTCTGCAATTTCAGTTACAAACTCCTTCGGTTTAGGTATCGAGGGTCTAGCATCTGAAGCTAGGAAGTGGTCATTAGAAAAACTCAACGAAGTTGGAACAAGGTCAGTATTTCTGATGAACCCAAAGAGGGTAGCACGAGTAAATATCCCCGATGTAACATCTCTGCCAGTATTTTGGCCGCTCGACCCATCTCTGCCATGAAGCTCTTTCAACCGTGACCTAGTATGAGCCAGCAAGACAATGATGATCATCATGAGGGCCCCAAAAGACCCAACAATAATTGCTACTTTAATGTAAGACTTCAGATGATGATGGCCCCTGCCATAACCATTGTTCCCTGGCTGGAATAAAGGCAAACTGTTGTGGAAGATTAGTAAATCATTTCCAGGATGAAATGAGGTGTATGGAAACCTCCTCAAATTTTCAGGAACATGACCCGATAAATTGTTATACGACACATTGAATACTTTTAGACTTGCTGAAAGCCTATCAGGGATCTCACCCTTGAAACTGTTGCAAGATAGATTGAGATGCTCCAAATCATTAAGCTTGGTTATTTCACTTGGTATCCCTCCTGACAAATTATTCTTCCCAAGATTCAGCAACTTAAGCCTCACCATGTTGCCTATTGCTGGAGGCAAAGCACTGGTTAATGAATTATCAGACAGATCTAGGGACTCCATCTGAGAACGAGAAGGTATAACTAATGCTTCAATTGAGTCTGAGCTCTGTAGAGGAATTGTTCCAGTAAAGCCATTTCCTGAGAGATGCAGATTTGTCAAGGTCAATGACACAAAGAAGCTACCCGAGATAGTTCCTGTAAGGTTGTTAAGGCTAAGGTCAATGGTAGTCAACTTTGGGTAGCTTCCTAGTACAGATGGAAGAACTCCTTCTAAAGAGTTATTCCTGATCTTGATAGAAGTCAGCATCTGAAAGGTCACATTTGGAAAGTTCCCAGACAATGCATTAGAACTCAGATCAATAACCTCCAAAGAATCACCCCAGCTCCGCATTGCGGAAATGCCTGTAAATCATATTTCTACTCGAATCCACTTTCACACAGCTTCCTAGAGTGGAAGGTAATGAACCTGATAGTGCATTTGATGAAAGATTCAAAACCTTCAAAGTTGTAGAGTTGATACTCTGAATAGAGCCCGTGAAAATTGAAAGCATGTGTTATATCACAGATGGAACATTTTGACTTAAAATCTGCACGTCACTAAGAAAAAAGAACAATGACCAGTAAAGCAAGAGTACAAGAATATAACATTGTCAACTATTATGCACATCCAGATTTCTACATGTGGCAAAGAAAAACAGTCAGGCTCCTATTCCTATGTGCGCACCTATTGTCAGTGATGCCCTTGGTGTGGTCCATTGGATCAAGTGAGTGTCATAACCATTTAGTGGGACGTAGTTTCAGCCTCGAAGGAGATTGTTGAATAATAGGTGGCTAGTATGTATTCCCCTATCCACCATTTAGCCAATGGTTGGGAGACGGCTCACCCAATTGTGTCATGAGGCTAGGCTTATTTCCCTTCCAAGTTGACTTACTTATTTATTTTTCTTTAATTTGGTTGAGCATGTGGCATGTGTTCCCTCATGCAAGATATGTAGCAAGCACAATCCAATGCTTAAACAGATTGTCGTGCCTGACTCCTGTTTCTGACAAATGTCAAGCAAGCATTGACAAACCTATTGGGAACAACCGTAATGCATGTTTCATCCTTATATTTAGCATCATCTGTATACCAAAATAGTTCTAATGTGTCTCCAGTTATTTTGATGCAGTTTTCCATATCTTAGGCACTTATAAACTAAAAATTACATTGAAATACAAGTTACCATGAACATATATTTCTACCGATGTGTCTGTTTGCACATGAGGTTTTCATACATTGTAAGCATTGGCCCTTCTTTTAGCTATTAGGGCCACCTATAAGCATCATATCCAACTGGGAGGGTAAAAGGAGGGTTGATGTTGAGTGGGAAGCCGATTATCAAACTTTTGCCAAGCTACCATGAGAATGAACCCTGATCCAAATCCTGATTAGCAAACAAGATTCTTAAGACTGACCCCAAATAACTGGGACAAGGCTATGATGATGATGATAATGACAAGAATTAAGTCCATAAAAAATTAGTTTCCCCCAATTCTACGTCCAAATATAGAATATAAATGGGTGGAAAAACGAAATTCACCATGTAGTAAGACCAACATTGTGTTGAACAGTTACTGCCACTTCAATGCTCTCTATAGCACAATAAAGTGATTACTTGTAAAATTCAATAAAGATAACAAAAGCTAAAGAGAACGCATCGATTTGGGCTACGGACTATTTATACATCAAACATGCATATGAACTTAAGAAGGGTCATCACGATTTCTTTACCAGAAAATCTGTTGCTACTGAGATCCAGTTCTTCCAATGGCACAAAACTCCCAAAGAGTTCCATCGGAATAGACCCCTCGAGCTGATTGTTTCCAACACGTAAGACTCGAAGCGACGGCAGTGAGTCAAACGAAGGAAGCTTTTCAATGATCTGATTGTGACCCACATCCAAAACTTCCAAGTTCCTAAACATCTGAATCGAATCATGTGAAAAGAACTCCCCGACCAGCTCATTGTAAATCAAATTCAGTCTAACTTGTAAGTTTCATATCCAAAATTACGGAAATATGGCATCCAATGTTGATGATTTTAACAGGATTAGTGCCTGCAAATGCAAACTGTCTAACGCAGAAAACAACCCATTTTGTAAAAAGCAATGTTAATGGATTGATCTCCCTAACAAAGAGATCAAATATGACATCCAATCTGTAAGCTTGAAAATTACATTCCTCCTGAATTTGACAGATGAAACGGTTGACACTATTACAAAATCCCCATAAGGAGAGAGCTGTTCTCATGTATCATCCATCCATTCAACTTTGGCTGCAACTAAAAAAAAATGGTATTCCTGCTTGTAAGTTGTACAATTCTGGGGAGAAGATTAGAACCACATCTATAACATTTCTTTATACTTCAAGCTCGAATCATGAATGGCGATGAGAAGTAAAAGTTCTTTCATCTTCATACCTTTTCAATGGGAGTTCTGATAAGCCCACATTCACCTAGGCATGCAGTCATGTGTCACAGACATCCGAGCCATGCATAAGTCAGGTCCCACCGTGTAAATGGCCTGGACCAAAATCAAGCTGGTCAACTAGAAGGCCCACATCTGAACATTGGATGTGGACCATCAGCAATCGTTTTTAAAAACCCCACATTGGTTTTGTACATATGCAGCCCACCTGATGAGCTGACCACCCAAATTTCTGGGCAACGTCATCTACAATTTGGGGCCCGAACAATGCCTAGCACAGATGCCTGCAACGCATGTGGCCGCCCGTCCAGGTGTGTCTAGGATTATTGAAGTTCAGTCGATGGAACCATCATATACGCCCCAAGTGAGCTTGACAGATATCAGGAGCTATCTTCATATACGGGTGCACGTACTGCTTCAAGAACTTCTCCTCTGACAAGCAAACGATCGGATACAAATTGGGGTTCTTATTCAGCAACTCCTTTGATTTCAGGATCCGCAGCACATTAAATCGAGGGATTATCCTATTCTCCAAGCTGTATGAGAGAAGCTTGGGGTGGAGAACAACGTATGATGGCTCGCATGCAAGCTCCTTCACAAAGTAATTCATTGCTTCCCGAATCTTCCGCTCGGAATACCTCAAATATTCAGGAGCTTTTGCAAATGCAGAAAGGATATCGGCATCCGACCACCCGAAGCTCTTGAACAAGTTGAATTTGGCCTCCAATACAGTCTTACTCATCGAACCAACTGTAAACACTGCATAAACAAACATCCCATTCTGGCAGGGAAGCCCCATTTCCTCGATACGGTTGGTAAGCTCCTTAATCCAACGTGGATTCTGCACGAATATGTTCGGGTTTCTCGCCAGGAGCGTTGCAATCATGTGACTGGAAACACCGCAGCTCTGCAAGAATGAGATGTTGGGCCGTATCTTATTCTCAACAACCGCGGAAGAAAAATGCCATTTGAATCGTCTGAGGACTTTGATAACGTCTTCTTCAGAATGGAGCAGAGGTTTGACGAAATTGATCACAGGCCCAGCGCTTACAACCAGAAGCCTTGGGTTCGAGACTATAACTTCTGCCAGGCCAGAGCCGGCGAGACCGAGCCCTTGCAAAATCCTAACCTTCGGGAGAAGGGTTCTCTCCACATTGGAAGAAAGGAACCTGGGTCTCCAAGAAATGAGGTCTCTGATGTTAGCATCGCTCAAACCGCAGTTTCTGAAGAAAGAGACAACAGAGTCTGGATTTCTGGGGGATTTTATGTGGGTGAGATTCGTAGATAGAGAGATTGCTTTCTCTGATGAGAACCCACATGAGGTTGTGAGGTAATCGACAATGAAAGGGGTTCTGTGAGGTGGGTCTTGGGTTTTGGAGGTTGAGAATGACAGGAGAGCTATGAAGTGGGAGGATGAGATTAGGGTTTTCCTGGGGTTTTTGAAGAAGAGGAGAGTGTGCTGGAGAAGAGGCATTTCTGTAGGGCTTGCAGAGATTGAATACTGAGAAAATAGAAGAAGGACAGAAGAGCGAGGTCTTGAGGATCTTTCTGAATAACTCAGTACACTACATCGCAGTGAGTAAATTCTGTCGGCCCACTGTGATGTATGTGTCTCATCCACGCCGTTCTTTCACTTTTCGAGATAACTTCAGGCCATGAACTCAAAATTGAAGCATATCCAAAACTGAAGTGGACCACACTACAGAAACCGTCTATCAAAATTGAATGTACGGCATGGATAACGTACATCGAGGTGGGCCCCAGGCCCCACAGTCAGAGATCCCACCTACCTCGGTGGATCCACCGAAGCCACCCAAAATAACACATGTAAGACTCCAGATCAACTAATAAAAGGACAGGTGATGTGAGTCTAAGGTCTTTCAAGGTTTACAGTGAACGTGTCATCCATCCAAACCATTCATAAGGTTATTCAAGCCATCCACCATGCAAAGGTTTCATTTCTAATGAGAGGACAAATCTGATTTTCGCACTGGACCATATCGTGGTAAGGTCCACTTTACATGTACAAACAGCTAAGGAGTGCTGTTTCTAGCACATAAAGAAAAACTAAAAAGAAAAAGAAAAAAATAAATCATTATAGGAGAAGAAGGGTAATTCTCTTCATGCTATCGGACGTGAAAAGAGAGGCAATGAAGTGGGATTTATTTATAAGAGTAAGCTCTTTCCATTTTTACCTAATGAATCAACAGCTGTAGTTTACCATAGCTAGACAATGCGGACCAACTTGTATTGACGCACCCAAAATCCCCCTTGATTACTTGGTTTAAATGCACCTCAATCCATACGGTTTAAATTTTACCGCATTATTGGGATTTTTATAAAGAACTGCCTAATTAATATAAAATTTACATACCAATATATTTTTCAAAAAACTACCTCATTAATTAATATTATTATCATTTTACCGCCTTCCCATGCATTTTTTTAAGGGGCTGATTGGGTGGGCGTGGCAAATGGGTCGGCAGCTTAGGTAGGGCTGCCATGATGATTATCTAAAATCAATCCGACCATCAAGTGTGTCACTTGATGTTAGGCAAATGGCCCAAAATTAGCCCCTATTCTTGATTCATGTGGACCACATATTTGGAAATAGTGTACAGAGCAACGATTGCCCTCCAAATTGTTTTTCTTGGTATGGCCCACCTAAATCATAGATAAGCCTGGCATTTAGGCCCCCTCCTAAATTTTTAGGTGACAGGTAATAGTCGGAGTTGATTTCATATAATCATCACAGTGGGCCCTGTAAAAATCAAGGGTGGTCAGCTCCCTCCCAACTGTATTACGGTCCACCTGAGATTTGGATCTGCTTCATTTTTTGGATCATGCACTAAAATGAGCTTTCAATAAGGATGGCCAGGGTGGATGTAGTCACATACATCACTGTGGGCCCCAAAGTCAGGGGTCTCACCTAATCCACGGCTCCAATTCACTCGTGTGGCAACTGACTACGCCCGCTTTACCAGCTCATTCACAGTGAGAATTGCCTACCGTCCACCATGATGTTTATATGCCATGAAAACCGTTCGTAAGCCCATTCCCACCTGGATAAACTTAAAGCACAAAAATATTAGCCCTACCCCACGAATATTTCAACAGTGGGCATTCAATCTCCACGGTTTCCTGTCACTACATTTTTTGGTCTCATATCCAAAAATGAGGATTGAGTGAGTGGACACAAATATCAATGGGCCCACCTAACTAGCAGCTGAGCCGTCCCTAATCAGATGGATATTTGCTTGTGATGTTTAGACATCTCATTCCATTGTTCTGACCCTATCGTGAGGTCCATTTTTTGGACAGCTTGGATTGAGATGCATTCGTGCCTCTTGGGCAGAGCACATGTATGATCATATCACACGGGTGAAAAAATAAATCTTAGACTTCAAATATAATTTCATCATCTTAGACTACCCTGCTCTTGCCCTCCTGCAAAAATTAATCAAAGTATCTGTGTATGCACTGTTGAAATCAGATCCCAATATTTGTTGAATATCCATATCTAACAACAAGGTGGTTGTACAAAATGATGAGTGGGTCAGGGGCAAAGATCAAGAACCCCACGCAGAATGCCCAGCTCACGTGGCACCATAGGGAGCAATGGGTATGGGATGCCAACCGTAGGTTTGTGTGTAGAGCCACCATGGTGTGTATATTTCATCAATCCTGTTCTTTATGTGTGAGTTGCATGACTCGCCATGATGAGGGGAAAACACAAATATTGCCAGATCCAATCTCAGGAGGGCCACACCGGGGAGATGTTCTAGATGCAATTTTACATTGTTCCTTGTGATGAGGCCTATATGAGTTTTGTATCGGGATGATCTTTTGAATTTTAGGTGAACATCACCTGATGGACGGAGTACATGTTACACATGGAAAAGGATGGGCCCCACATTGCTTGGACGCTGTGCATGCCGCGCAGTGTTGTAGACTATTTCAGTCCTCAAGAATCCAATTGAAGGTTAAGGAGCTCTCTTCAGCCATTCCTTGTCTGCAATCTGAAGCCCAAACTCCATGATCACCTAACATACACACTGCGTTGGCTTGCCTCATCACAGCTCACAACAGCCACTTGACACCCCCCGGAAGATCTGCAAATCAAATAAAAAGGCCAAACATAAAGACTAACATGAGAAAAATCATCATTTCTCCTCTTGATCAACATCAAATGCAGGCTCACCTTCGGATCAAGAGCTTAGAACACACATCACGTTGCAGGGTCCATCAACCCAAAACACAAACATATAATACAAATAAGTACTCAAGCTTTTGACATGGCCTCAATATAGCATGGCAATTTTTATTTTTATTTTTCTTATCTGCACTACATGGCATACATGGGAAAGTATCATGTATTACATGGCGCACACAATACTATGGCCTGAAGGGTATTCATTCATTATCATTTTAATGCTGCTCTTAACCACAGTCTTACTAACGATGTGGGGATTTGACTAGATTTGGGATGTCAACAAGCAAGGCCTGGATCGGACACAGTCAGCCTGAGTCCGAGCCCGAGCCTATCCTGAAAATACAAGGTCCGAGCCTGAGCCCGACCCCAGCCAGAACCTGAAACCAGCCAAGCCTTTTTTGGGCCTGAAACAAATCCAACTAAAAGTTTGTCAAGCCCGAGCCTAGCCCACTAAGCAATTTTCGGACATTTTTAGAAAATAAAAGAAAATTCATTGAGCTTATGCATACATAACTTTTTTTTCTTGGTTGCATCAATATGCCCTTGCATGAGATTCGCTTCTGCGGTTTATAAGAAGAACAGTGTTGCCAACATGGTCTTGGCTGCCTGTGGAAGTGAAACGAGTGTGGAGCATGATTACCTACCTCTAAGAGCTCCAAGAAGAGACAAGCAAGGAACAAGGGTACCCAATTCAATTAGGGGGCTCTTTGGATGTGCGTCAAACATCTCAGAAGCTACCCAATACTATAGAGTCTCCTAAACTACATGTCTATGGTTGACAGATTGGGGTTATCCATGGTTATCTATGTTTTACGATTTAATGGCAGATTGTTGTCGGATGAAGAAAAAAAATATGATATCACACTCCTATCAATGTAATCAGCACAAAACAGATAAATCATGATAGTCACCCTGCATTAAAGATACACTTGGCTGTACTGCTAAATCATGGTTGACAAGACTTGTGAGCCAACAAAGTTGGCTTGACAAGATTTTTTCAAATCACAAACATATTTGAATTCAATTTAAAGCTAGCCAAAACTATAGAGTCTCCTAAACTACATGTCGATGGTTGACGAGGCAAATTCATGTTCATTTCACAATTGGACTGTTCTCACAATTCTTGAATTTGCATAAGAGCTCATTTGGCAGCTCAGAGAAAAAGGGATTTGTGGGTTTTTTTAGGTCATTTGATAATAAGGAATGAGAGGGATTTTGAGGAGTCCTTTTTGCATTCCCACCTTAAATCTGCTTTGCAAAATCCACTCGATTCCACAGGTTGTAAAATGAACTTGACTCCACTGGATTTAAAAACCACTCTGCCAAACGAGTCTTAATTTCCTGTGTTCGGTTGGGACTTGGAGTTTTCATACAATTGACAAGGCTATTGACGGTTATTTTGGATTACAAACTATCACAAATGGTTTGACGGGTTGCAGATAGAATCTCAGAAACATGTCGCAAAAGGCCTCGCCAATTTCAAAGGCAAAGCCAAAGAATGAACGCATCCAAGGGTCACAATCTTAACCATTTGTGCAATCTGTATGATGCACTGAAACTGTGTTAGAACAAACCATATTTGAAATCCCATTTGTAAACCAGAATATGGGCTTTCTTTTCCCATCAATTCACTTTTTGAGAGAAGGTTTTGCTCTCCTGACAAGGAGAGGAAATCCCATGAACTTCTTTTTTACATATGCAAGGAAAATCAGGAAATTTGTTTGTTTTTCCTTGGGGGTTGTTTGGATGCCTGTAAATGGGCCAAGTTATGATTTACAGGTAAATTTTACAGTGTTTGGATGGCCTTTTTTGCCTGATGTAAATGATTTGCAGCATTTACCCCCATTCATTTACAGGCAACAAGTTCGGATTCTCCATTTACAGCCTAACGACTATAAATGAAAAGATTGGCTCTCCATTTACGGGACTTAAACAATTTACACACTATCCAAACACGGATAATCATTTACAGCTTAAAGCGAAACAGGACATGCTGTAAATGATTTACACCTATAAATCATTTACCTGTAAATCATTTACAACTCAAACCAACACCTACAAATCATTTACCTGTAAATCATTTACAATGCAAACCATTTTTACAGGCATCCAAACGACCCCTTAGTTTTCCCCTCAACCCAAACACGCCCGTATCCCGCCTATGAATGGACCATCGTGGTTTAAAAGGCATGTCTAAAGTGGATCTCACCAAATAAGCGGCTGCAATCATGGATACGGCGACACACTCTTAAAAATCTGCACCATAAAGACCCTCTTCAATGCTCTCAGTTCAGTTCTGTCTGCGTTTCTCATAGAAGAAGAAGAAATTAAAAAATAATAATAAAGTTATTTCATTGGACTACCTTGCAGGTGTAACCTCTCACATTTGTGCCATGTAAGCTTCATAGACATCAGGAGCATTCTCTTTGTATGGATCCACATACTCTTCCAAGAACTTCTTCTCTGTCAGGAAGATGATTGTAGACAGCGAACGACCCTTCTTTAGCAAATCCTTTGATTCCAGGATCCGCAGCACATTGCATCGAGGGATTATCCTCTTCTCCAAGCTATATGTCAGCATTTTTGGCCGCAGGATAATGTGGGATCGGTCACACCCCAGCTCCGTCACGTAATAATGCATCATCTTCTGAATCCTCTCCTCAGAGTATGTCAAGAACATGGGATACTGCATGAACGCAGAAAGGGTGTCGGCCTCCAACCACCCAAAGCTTTTAAACAAGTTGAATTTCGCCTCCAGGGTGGCCTTACTCAATGATCCAACGGTCAAAAGCGCGTGGATGAACATCCTGTCCAGATGGGTGAGCCCCATTTCCTCGACGCGAGCAACAGTCCCCTCGAGAAATCTCGGATTCTGCATGAACAAGGTGGGCTTTCGCAGCACGAGCATCACGATTCTTTGAATCGGGACGCCAATCTTCTGCAGATTCCAGATGTTGGGCTGCATTTGTTTCTTGATGCCGGAGTGGAAGTCCCATGTGGAGCGCCTGAAGAACGTGGCGACGTTCTTGTCGGTGCCAAGGACAGTCCGGAGGAAATTGACGGTGGGGATGAACCAGTTATTGACGCTTCTCTGCAAAAGGACGGGGTTTCTTACTATGGTCATGGAAAGATGGGGCCCAGAGAGGCCTATTTGTCTCAAGATCTTGAGTTTGGGGATGAGGGTTTTCTCGACATTGGCGGCAAGGAATTGGGGCCTCTTGGAAATGAGATCTCTGATTTGGGGGTCGTTCAAACCGCAGTTTCTGAAGAAGGAGAGAACAGAATCTGGGTTTTGTGGGGATTTTATGTGGGTGAGATTTTTAGAAACAGAGATTGCTTTTTCTGGGGAGAATCCACATGAGTTGGTGAGATAATCGATAATGAAAGGGATTTGGGGAGATGGGTTTTGGGATTTGGACGTTGAGAACGGGAGGAGGTGTGTGAATTTGAAAAGGGGGTATGAGATGAGGGTTTTGCAGGGATTTTTGAAGAAGAAGACAGAAAGCTGAAGAACGGGCATTTGAATAGAGAAAGAGCAGACAAATGGCCGAGAGACTGAAGAACGCGTACGCGACTTATCACTCTTGAGGGGCCACCACGCTGTATGTGAATCCCATCCCGTCCATCCGGAGCGCTCTTTGATGCTAGTCCCTGCGCCAAAAATCATCAAGATCCACGAATCAGGTGGGCCAGACCACAGGAAACAGTGGTGATGGGAAGCGAATCATATGTTTGTCTGTCGGACCTATTCATCAGAGATGTCTTTCGCCAGGATGAACGTAATGTACGAAAATCAGCCTTATCCAAAACTAGGGGCCCACCGAAACTACTACAGGCATGTATTGTTCCCATTGCTGTGGGCCATCAGAGTTTTTTCTCTTATATATATATATATATATATATATATAAATATATATATATATATATATATATATAATAATAAAATTGGGGTCGTATTTTGTATGCACGGTTAAATAAGGGTCATCACTTGATGGACGGAATGGATTTCACATATTATATATAGTGGCCCCCAACGAGCTTGGGTGTTTCACCGAGTTGGAAATCCATGCCATTCATTAGGTGAGATGCATTCCGAATATTCTTCAATATGCCGGCTATTTAGGTAAAAATGACTGACTGACTATTCTTCTCTCCTTTCTCTGAAAAATGAGCAAAAATCTAACCTGATGGTGTAGCTTTCTTATGTCCAACACATGTCAAATGAGTTGGATACCACACGCGTGTGCGTTTCTCGTATGGAAATGCAGAAGCATACTAGTGGTCAAACACAAATAGATCTCATAGGTGGGCCCAGTAGTTCTCAACCATACAATACAGAGGTTCTTACTGTAGTCAGAGGCCATGTGAGGCCACAAAGATGCCCATCAGAAATCCACTCTGTCCATCAGTTTCTCAAGCTCACAATAGGACGAGTCCAAAAATCAGACAGATCCAAAACATGGGTGGATCCAAAACTGAACTATTTCTGCCACCCTGAAACCAATCCCTTCCAAAGAACCATCTCTCCCAAAAGTTACATTCCTCCATAAAGCTTCCGGCTCTTCCCTAAACCTCCGCCATTTGCTTGACAACCCCATCTTTCTTTTTTTTCTTTCTTTTTGATGGATACCCAAAAATAAAAATAAAAATCCAACTCTTCCCCAAACCTCCACCATTTGCTGAAAGGCCCCAACTTTCTTTCTCTAACATGTCCATCCCAAGGACCAGTTCTCTCACAAGCTTCTGAACCGAATTCAAATTCATGAGGTGGAAGTCCCTTCATTCCTCCCCTCCCTTCCAGCAAAAAAAAAACTTTGAAGGTGCTCAATCTCAAATAGGGGTGCAACTCAGGCGAGATGGATCAGGTCAAGGGTCGACCTGAGCCTGACCCAACCTCAAGAGGACCTAATCAACAGTCCAACCAAACCCGAGGTGCCCAACCTGAACCCAACCCAAATTCATCTATACTCAACCCTCAACCTTCAAAATCTTCAAAAAGAGAAATAGCTGTAAAATTAGGACCCTTAATTTGGAACTATTATGTATTTCTTAGGAATTAAAAAAATAATAATAAAGAAAAAGAAACAAGGTTGTTGTTGTATAGTGGTGAGTATTCTCCTGCCTGTCATGCTGGCAACCCGGGTTCGATCCTCAGCAATGGCGTTATATTTTTCAGAAGGATATTACCCATCGAATTCAAGCTGGGTGGAAGAAATGGAGATGTGCCTCTGGAGTTTTATGTGATTGTTGTGTACCGCTTGAACTGAAAGGGAAATTTTATAAGATAGCTACAAGACTAGCCATGCATTATGGGATAGAATGTCGGGCAATTAAGGAACAACATGTTCATGGTATAAGTGTAGCCGAAATGAAGCTGTTGTAATGGATGAGTGGCAAGACGAGGAAGGATAGAATTAGAAATGAATGAATTCAAGGGAATTTCGGAGTAGCACCAATAGGGGGGGGGGGGGGGGACCAAAAATTGCACCAGTTAAGAGTTGGTACAAACCAAAGGCTCTAAAAGGGCAAGGAGAAGACCCAAAAGGATGTGGATGGAGGTAGGAAGAAAAGACTTGATGACCTATGGTCTAACTATAGGTTGAGACCTTGATAGACTGGAATGGCGGAAAATGATTCATGTAGCCGGCCCCAATTAATTAGGATAAGGCTTAGATGATGATGATGATGGAATTCTTTGGGGGAAAAAAAAAAAAAAAAAAAAAAAAAAGAAAGAAAAAGCCACTATCATTTTAGATGATGTTCTTAGTGCTTTAGTTTTGTCAATGACATGGGCTAGGGTGTCTCGAGTCGGTTAAGCCTCCATAGGAAGACATTGAAGACCGAAGATTCGAAGACTTAAAGCATCATGGCCAAAGACAACAAGTAAATCATGAAGTGCCTTGGTAATCCTTGCCCTAGATCTCTTTAGTTCCAAAACAACCTACCCTAGATGACTTGTTCCATATAAAAAACCCTTAGTCATCGGGTTTGTGTCGGCTAGTTCATGTGCAAAAGAAAGACATCAAAATGCACAAGTTCGATCGATCTTCAATTAATCGAGCGAAGATTCGATTAATCTTGGTCGATCGAAGCTATGCAAAAACGTCTAGCAAGCTTTCTGCCTTATTTCGTAGAAACCTCAATCGATCAACATATTGAGTTCAATCGATTGAAAGTGCGGAAAAGTGTCATGCGAGCTTTTTGCCTTATAATCAAATTAAGTTCGTTCGATCGAAGGAGTCGCTAGATTGATTGAAGCTAGTGGTTATAGATCCATTGGAGCCCTTTCTTCTATAAAATTAGAAACCAGATCTTTGTGGAATTGATGGTTTTAGGTGATTTATAAGCCCTAGAGCATTCCAAGCCTTCCCAACACCCCTACGCTATCACCCAAAGAGATCCATCCCTTCTTCATTGTGATTAATCACTCTAATGAGCATTCCAAGCTTCATTTGATGAAGAACATAGTATATTGCATTCTCTAGAGATTAAACATAAATAACATAAGCAAATCCTAATGTCTATCATCCTCTAGAATGCCCATATAGGTGAATTCTCAATTTGAACCAATTATCCCTTAGTTGTAGGAGATTCAACCTTTTTCACATTACTTTGATTGCTTCATTGGAGCATCAAGTGCAAAGTAGCCAATTCAAGGAAGTGGAAGAAGACGGATTTCAAAGATCGAGAGAGCACGAGAGAAGAAGATTTAAGAAGTGGAGGCGCATCTCAAGCAAGGCGTATCAACGGGGCTCAATCCAACAAAGTTGTCAAATTAGAGTCCATATACTCTTTCCTTGTGTAGGATTGAGTATAAAGTTTGTGACCCAAACTCGATCAAGTCCTTGTGTAGGCCTTCGACAAGAGTGTACATATGTAAGTCCTCGTGCAGGCCTCCAACAAAAATGTACATTTGTTAAGTCCTTGTAATGCAAAGGCATTTTCACACCGGGCTCGAGTGGGGTAGCCTGTGGGATGCTGAGGCACACTCAGGGTGGGCAGCCCATGTAAGGTAGGTGACTCGTGTAAGGCGAGACTCATGTGATGTGGGGCCCACAAGAGGGGTTCAGCCAAGGACCTAACCCATGGGATGTGGGGCCTGGGCTATGAGAAAAAGGGATTGATTCCTCATGCTCTATTAGTTCGAGTTTTTAGAATAAGTGATTAGTTGTCCTGCATTAAAGTGGTATCAGAGCGGGAGGTCTCGTGTTCGAGACTCCTCACCAAGAGTGATTGATGCATGGGACATTTTCACACCAAGCTCGAGTGGGGTAGCCTGTGGGATGCGAAGGCACACTCAAAGTGGGCGACCCGTGTGAGGCGAGTGACTTGTGTGAGGTGAGACCCTTGTGATGTGGGACGCACGAGGGGGATTTGCTGAGTACCTAACCCATGAGATGTGGGGCCTGGGCTATGAGATAAAAGGATTGATTTGCCACGTTCTATCAATTCAAGCTTTTAAAGCAAGTGCTTAGTTGCCCTACATCACCTTGTGCAGGCCTCCGACGGGTGTACGTGTGTAAGTCTCTGTGGGAGCCTCCAGTGAGAGCGTAGGCTTGTAAAGGTTAAGGGTGAACCTATTGAAAACTCCTATGATAGTGAAATCCAGTACACTCGAGAAGAGTGCATCTGTAGGAAGTGGAGTAAGCTAGTTGAACCACTATATATCCTTGTGTTTGCGATTGTGATTTGCGCACTTTTTTATTCATGCTTATGAGTTTAATTGGTTGAATTATATGAATACTTAAATGAATTGTATGCTAGGCATTTGATTGATAGAACACGCACACACAAGATATCAATCTCATACATAGATTAATGACTCAACTTGTTGTATAATTTGTAGTTTATGCAATTGGAAGTGTTAATTCATTTTAATTGGCACATTTTTTAAGTGGTCCTATTCAACCCAACCCCAAACCCCCCCCCCCCCCAAAGGACTTAGCCGTAATTCTAAGCGCTTCCACGTGCCGTGGTAGTCAATCCACGCAATTTCAAATGTCCTTGGGGAAATGCCATAGTGAAACGATCCATCCTTAGCACTTTGTCCATATCATCTCAAGCACCACATTCCTAACTTCCTCTTCTTCAAGGTCAAGGCTTCTTTATATCCACTCCGCCATTCCTCCTAACAGCGACTTCAAAGAAAGGTTGTCCACAAGAGGCCTTGAGACTTTTTACCCACTTCTCAAACTAAAAATCCAATTAATGGCACATAAGCGCCTATCCTTGAGGTATTTTGCCCACTTTCAAGCTCAAAATTCTGGTAAGGGCTCCTAAATACCTATCCATGAGGCATTTTGACCTATTCTCAAGCAAAAAAATCTAGGTAAGGATACCTAAATGCCCATCTTAGAGGCATTTCGTCTACTTTTCAAGTTAAAAGTCCATGTGCAAGCACTTAAATGCCTATCCTCAAGGCATTTTATCCACTTTTCAAGTTCAAAATCTCGATAAGGCCACCAAATACCCTATCCTTAATGGACATTTTGCGCACTGTTTATGTAAAAAAATCTAGGTTAGAGCACCTAAATGCCTATCATTGAGGTATTTTGCTCACTTTTCAAGTTATTTAAAAAGAAGAAGAAGAAGAAGCTAGAAAAAGGCTCCTAAGCAAGGTGTTCCGTAACGATAACGATGGTCGTAACGGCCACCACTGTTACCTTTACGATACAGGCATAACGGCTGTTACGACCCCATAACGGCCGTTACAATCTCTCTTTTTTATTTTTTATTTTTTGAAAAAACCTCCGAAAAACGTGTATCTGCCCTGTAATGTTGATGAAAAACCTATATATGTCCCGTAATAGACCATTACAAGGCTATTATGGCCTTTATAGTATATGTAATGTGCCGTTAATAGCAATTACGGGTCAATTTTTTCCATAACAGTTGTTACGGTCATTACGACCCCGTAACGTGTAACGGTTGCCACCATTAACTTTACGTAACGGCCTTTATGGCCCCATAACAGCCTTTACGGCAGACCATGCTCCTAAGTGCCAACACTTCTACATTTTGCTCACCTTTCAAGATAAAAATCTATGTTATGTAACCTAAATGCCAATCCTTAAAGCATTTTGCCCATTATTAAAGTTAAAAACTAGTATAACGTGGCACAAATGCATATCCTGGAGGCATTTTGCCTACTTTCCAAGCAAAAAAAACAAACTTAGAGCACATAAAGGCCTCTTGTTGAGGCAATTTTCCCACATTTCAAGCTAAAAAAAGTCAGGCAAGGGCTCCTAAATGTCTATCCATGAACATCTTGGCCACTTTTCAAGACAAAAATCTATGTAAGGGATACCCGAATGCCTATTCTAGATGCATTTTGCCCACTTTTTCGAGGTAAAAATCCAAGAAAGAGCACCTTATTTCCTATCCTTGAGGCATTTTGCATACTTTTTAAGTTAAAAATCTCAAGAAGGGCACTAATCCTTTATGCATTTTGCTCAATTTTCAAGCAAAAAACTTGGGTAAGGTCACCAAATTGCCTGTCCTTGAGGCATTTTGCCCACTTTTCAAGCTAAAAATCCAACTAAGGACACATGCCTATCCTTGAAACATTTTGCCCACTTTTCAAGCTAAAAATCCACATGCATAAAATGCCTATCATTGACATGTGTGCACTGTCTACTTTTCAAGTTAAAAACCTCATTAAGGCCAACTAAATGCCAATCCTCAAGGCATTTCGCCAACTTTTTAAGTAAAAATTTCTAGGTTAGGGCCTGTAAATGCCCAACCATGAGGCATTTTTCCCACTTTTCAAGATTTAAATCTCGATAAGGGCACCTAAATGCCCATTCTTGAGGCATTTTGTGCACTTTTCAATATAAAAATATGGTAAAGCAAACCAAAATGCCTATGCTTGAGGCATTTACCCATAGTTAAAAATCTCGATACAGGCACCTAAATGCATATCCTTGATACATTTACCTACTTTTTAAGTTGAAATCTCGATAAGGGCACCCAAGTGCCTATAGTTGAGGCATTTCCCCACTTTTCAGGTTAAAGGCACCTAAGTGTCTACACTTCAAGCATTTTGCCCACTTTTCATGATAAAATCTGCATAATGGCGCCTAAGTGCCTTTCTTTGAGATATTTTGAGCACTTTCTACTAAAAAATCTCGAGAAGGGCACCTAAATGCTGTCCTGGATGCATTTTGCCCACTTTTCAAGCTAAAAACTTGGGTAAGAGCCTAAATGCCCATACTTAAGGCACTTTGCCCACCTCCCAAGCTAAAATTCTAAAGGCATGTAAATGCCTATACTTGAAGCATTTCGCCTACTTTTCAAGTTAAAAAACTCAAGTAAGGGCACCTAAATTCCTATTAATGAGGCATTTGGCCACTTTTTAAGCAAACAATCAAGTAAGAGTACCTAAATGGAGCGGTCTCTTCTCTTGGTTCAGTGGTAGACATTTTGTGTCTCATATCTGAGGTCGAGAGCCCGTGCATGCGTGGGGTGGTATTGTGTGTGTTTCTCACCTTTCCCAAAAAAAAAAAAAAAAAAAACAAAAAAAAAAAAAAAAAAAAAGAGTACCTAAATGGCCATCCTAAAGGCATTTTGCCCATTTTTCATGGTAAAATCCAGGTAAGGGCACCTAATATGTTATTCTTGAGGCATTTTGCCTACTTTTCAAGTTAAAAATCCAAGAAAAGACACAAATGCCTGTCCTTGAAGAATTTTCTCCACTTTTCTAGTTAAAAATCTTGGTTGGGCCTACTAAATACCTATACTTAAGACATTTTGCCTACTTTTATGTAAAAATTTGAAGTTTGGACTTCCGAAAGAAGGATGGGGCAGTGATCCGAGGTCGTTCTGGGCAGAGCTATCTGGATGGAAGCAGGAAACTGATCTAGCCAATCGGTGGAGATTAGAAACCTGTCTAATCTCGACTAGATTTGAGATCTACGCCCGTTGGTCCAGGTAAAATGAGCATCGGACAGAGGTAAGTCCACCAGCTCCTGGGCTTGGATCCAATCAGAGAAAGACTGCATCACGAGAGATGATCTCCTAGAACGAGAATGCTCCTGAGGAAAGCGAATGACGTTGAAGTCGCCCGCAAAACAGCATGGCCCTGAGAAAGACTGTCTAATGGAAGTCAATTCCTCCCAAAAATTGGACCTGAGAGAAGTTTCGTTAGGGCCATAAACAACAATAACGATACCACGAAAAGAAGAAAACTTATCTTGGAGGATAACAGCTTTGGAGAAAATCCCAGTCATGGAGAACTGAAGATCCCACTTGGCAGACTTCCAAGCAATGAGGATACCTCCCGAGGACCCAGAGGTGTCAAGAGAAACGAAGTTGGCATCCTGGACACCCCAAATCGTATTCAAAAGACGCTGCAAAAAAGTCGGGACGTTCGTTTCCTGAAGACAGATAATATCGGGATTCTTCCTCAAGATAGAACTCTTAACTAGGCTCCTCTTTTGTTTAGAGCCAACCCCCCGAACATTCCAAGAGAGAACATTCATTTGGGCACCGATCTGCCCCGAGTGCCCTTTCTTCCATGTCTAGACGATGATGAAGAGACCATCGTAGGAGATTCCTGAAGGCGGAGGAGTTCCCTTTTGCTAGAGGAGAGAGAGCCTTGCTTACCCGGAGTTTTTTGCGGGAGGAGGGGACGTCCCCAGTCCTCTATGAATTGGAACAGCTCTGTGTAATCTTCTTCCCTGTTGCCAAAGGAGAGGCCCAGCGATCTTCCGACATTCCCTACGGCGTCTCTAATCCATCTCTTTTCATGAATTTCCTTGTAACGTTGTTCTTTACTCTTCCCATCCGAAAGCACCAAATATTGAGCGTCGTAACGATGAGGAGGAAGGGCTGAACGCATCTGGAGAGGTTCGGCCGAGATGACATCCGGAGTGAGCTCCTCTTGGAAGAGGGTGAGAAGGCCAAGATCAGCCCAGTCGTTCATTGTGGAGTTGATGGGGGATGAAGGTAAGGAAGAAACAGAGCGGGAGTCGGAAAACAGATTGTTAGAGGGATCATCTTGAGAGGAGTCATCCCCCAGAGCAAGGAAAGGTTGGATGTGAGTGGGTGAAGAAGGGTGGTAAGGATGGATCGGCAAGGAAGTTTTATCGGGTCCAGATAAAGGGTGTGGGATAAAGAAAGGGTTAAAGGGGACCGGTTCGGAGACTTTTAGAGATCCCCGTTTGGACGGAGAGAGATGGATTCGGGTAGAAAAAAGACCCGCATCAATGGATCTGATATCCATCGAGGCTAGACACCTGTTAAAAATATCAATTTCAGAGGACGCGTGTCACGAATCCAACGAACGTCTGACTGGCTGGTTGATCTCTTTCGACGGGATAGGGTAGGGAGCGCCACGTGGCTAGGTCAGGGTCATCTGATAAGGGAGGTGGTCTGCGTCTCGAGAGGTCGGCGTACTTCTGTGGACACATGTCGAGAGGTAGGTGGAAACGGATATCGTAGCGCTGACTGTAGAGATATCGTCAGCCGGATGAGAAGCCGAAGGAAGCAAGGGTCCGCCACGTGTCTCTTGAAAAGGCAAGACGCTGCCTTTCTGTACGATCACTGAGGACGAAGTGACACGCCACAAATCCGGTGGTTCGCTGGAGCAGGCAAGACGTGCTCCTTCTTCCTGAGGTAATGGCTGCACGTGGAGCGACGGCTGGCTGGCCGATTCCTTAGCCCTCCAAACGTCCCCCCATCTGGGGAGCGACGAAATCGGCGAGTCTTTTTGGACGGGAAGATATATGGTGCGGTTGTTGACTATCACAGAGACATGCGCCGGGAAAGGGATGTCCTTCCGCCTTCGCACCCTGGCGCGAATAATTCCCAGCTCCGTCCCAAGACGGGTCTTCGGATCGATTTCCAAAAGGAAACCCACTTTCGACACCGCTTTGATGAGGAAATCGTTGTACCAACATTCTAAAGGAATGTCCCAGATAAGGATCCAAATATTCTCCTTTCCGAAAATAGAGTATTCCTCCCATGGCATGATTTTCGAGATCGGACCATTTAGGAGTAGTCTGTCTGCCATTGAAAGAAAGTCCGGATTGAGCGTTGGCCATATTTTAACCCATGAGACATCGTTGCCCAACGGCTTGAATTCAAATAAACCAAGCCGTATCCCAGTGCAATGACGAATCCAATCTTTAACGACTGGGATGAAAGCATCTTCTGTTGTTATTATGATCACCAATTTTGTTAACTCAGCACGCTTCTTCTCAAAAATATCCTAATCAACAATTATGGAAGAGTTGGGCTGATCGTCCAAACAGTTGTCTAGAGTGTTTTTCCTGGAGTCATCCGATTCCACAGTTGGGGAAGGCTCCTTAGGGGCATGAACAAGGGCTTCTTTGAAGGAGCATTCCTTGGAAGTAGAAATAGGTCTAAAGACCTTAGCGGTCATCAGAGCCTTATGAGATAAAGGTTTGGGAGCACCGTGAGAAGATCGCGACTGAGGATAAGCAGTGGGAAGGGTCTCCCCGCATGGGTTCAAATCGCAGGTTTCCATCAGATGGTGGTAGATTGGTGGTCCTCCTTTGCCATTGATGGTTTTGCAGGCCATATTCTATAGTGTAAGCTCCGTCTTCTGAAAGAGAATTGAAAGTTTGGATCAAGGCAGTTCTTATGAAAAGAGAAGGTGAAACTGAGGCTCTGTTGGCTAAGCTCCATCAGATTGATTCTCGTGTGGACATCAACGACATTCCTCTGGATGTTCTATCCTGTTGGATTCAAATCATCCAATCCATTTCTTCCAGAGCTCTCGAAGATGAAATTTCCTGGAAGGTGAAATCGAGAGCCACTTGGATTGCTGAGGACGATAAGAACACCAAGTATTTCCATAGAATAGCCAATATGAGAACTCGAGCGAAAGCAATTCATACTATTTCGGTGAATGGCAGACAGGTTGATGACAAATCTGAGATCGAAGACGCGGCGGTGCTCCACTATCGATCTCTCCTCTCTTCTGAACGTTGGACAAGGCCTGCTTTGGATGGGATCCAATTCCATTCGCTCCTTCGCTCTCAAGTTGATCATCTGGAGGCTGCCTTCTCAGCCGAGAAGGTTAAATCGGTCATCGATGATATGGATGGTGATAAGGCCCCGGGGCCTAATGGCTTCCCTATGTGCTTCTTCAAAGCCTTTTGGGACACTATTCAGTCTGATATCATGAATTTTCTTCACGAGTTCCATGCAAGGGGAAAGCTTTCTAAAGGCATTGGTGCCTCCTTTATCGCCCTAATCCCTAAATCCCACGGGGCAGATTCCTTTTCGGACTTCAAGCCTACAAGTCTTATTAGGGGCCCCTACAAAATTCTGGCTAAAGTCATTTCTATTCGATTGGCTTCGGTCATGGACAGGATCATCTCAAAGCAGCAAAATGCTTTCATCAAAGGTAGACAAATTGTGGATGGTGCGTTAATTGCCAATGAAATTCTCCACTCCTGTCATAAGTCTGGTATCAAGGCGGTCTTTTGTAAGCTTGACATTGAAAAAGCTTAGGATCATGTCGACTGGAACTTCCTTCAATATATGCTCACCCGTTTGGGTTGTGGAGTAAAATGGAGAACTTGGATGAAGGCCTGTGTCGAATTTGCTCACTTCTCGGTCCTCCTTAATGGCTCCCCGAAAGGTTTCTTCTCCAGTTCGAGGAGCATTCGCCAGGGTGACCCGCTGTCTCCGCTCCCGTTTCTCACGATCGCTGAAGCGCTCTCCCAGATGTTGCAGAAGGGGCAAACTGCAGGTCTTTTCTCTGGAATTTCGATGCCCGGGGTCGATATCCCGATCACGCATATTCAATTCGCAGACGATACTCTGATTACCTGTGAAGCAGACTCCGACGCCATCGCTAACCTCCACACTACCTTCAGATGCTTTGAGGCGGTTTCAGGGCTGCGTGTAAACATGGCAAAATCTAAGGTATTTAGGATTAATGTTTCTGACATGGATCTCAATTCCTTCACTATCATTTTGGGTTGTTCTACCACTTCTCTTCCAACCTTCTTTGTGGGCCTTCCGCTGGCTATCGGATCCCCCTCCCTTCCATGTGGGATAAGGTGATTGAAAAATTCCAGAGGACGCTGGCGCGATGGAAGTGCAGATACCTATCTATGAGGGGAAGATTAACGCTTATTAAAGGCGCCATGTCTAATATTCCTATCTACTTCTTCTCCCTTTTCAAATGTTTGCGGGTGGTGATGCGTCGGATCGACAATTTCAGGAGAGACTTCTTGTGGAATGCCAAGGAAAACCAGAAAAAAATTCATCTGTTGGATTGGAAAGAAGTCTGCACCCAATTCAGAAGTGGAGGAGCGAGCATTACTAATTTGAAAATCATGAACAAAGCATTGCTTGGGAAGTGGACCTGGAGACTTGGCTCGGAACCGGAAGCTCTGTGGAATATCATTATAAAAGGGAAATATGGCTCAAGTCCGGGTGGTTGGTGGACAAGGGATTCCACTTCTTACAAAGCCTCTTCCATATGGAGAGGCATCTTGCGTTACAAAAAGGCGGTTACAGATAATGTTTCGTTCCAGCTAGGGAATGGCTCCTCGATTCGGTTCTGGGAGGACCATTGGATCGGGGACAAATGTTTGCGGGACTCTTTCCTTTCAATTTTCTGCTTGGCTACTCATCAAAATAGACATGTCAATTGTTTCTTCTCGACTCTGCCACTGTTTGGGATATCCGTTGCCGCAGAAATCTTCACGACTGGGAGTGATTCTTTTTGTTGTCCTCCTCTCCCTCCTGGCCGGGGCAAATCCATCTACCTCTGAAGCTGATAAGCTTGTGTGGCCCTCAGACAAATCGTCCACCTTCTTCGTTAAATCCCTGTATTCCAACCTCATCCAATCCCATCAGCATGTCGCGCCGAACCCCCATTTCATCTGGAAATACCCCATTCCTCCTAAATATATTTGTTTTGCCTGGCTGGCCTCCAAGAATCGGATTCTCACAGTGGATAACCTCATCAAGAGGGGTATGCAGCTCACCAACATTTGTCTGTGTTGTATAAACAGTGACGAATCTGTGGATCATCTTCTCGTTCACTGTCCGCTTGTTTCCCTGATTCGCCAGGACTTCCTTTCTGCCTTCGAAGTCATTGCTTGTATCCCCTCATCTGCTTCCTCTCTTCTTGCGTATTGGCATGGCTTCAAGCTGGGTAAGGTGAAATCCAAGGTTTGGAAAATAGCAATTGTGGCCATCTAGTGGGCTGTCTAAAAGGAGAGAAACGATAGATGCTTCAACAACTCTCATGGTTCGGCTCAATCTGTCGGTTCGAATGCTAAAAAGCTTCTAATTGAATGGGCTTCGATTGTGCCTTCCCTAGCTGGATTTGATTTTCTCTTTTTAGGCCTTTAATTTCTTTCTTCGTTGTTTCTTTCCCCAGCTATCTCAGCAGTCCGCTTGTATCTTTTTTCTCGTTTTTTAATATACTTCCGTTCTTTTTTTAAGAAAAAAAATTGAAGTTTGGACACTAAAATGCCTATCCTTGAGGTTGCCCACTTTTCAAGTTAAAAATCGTGAGAAAGGCACCCAAATGCACCTATACTTGAGGCATTCTGCTCGCTTTTCACATAAAAAATATAAGGGAAACAAATATCTATCCTTGACGCATTTTTCCCTCCTTTTTTTCTTTTTTCTTTTTTTCTTTTTTTAAGTGAAAAATCTCGGTATGGGCACCAAAATGCCTAGCCTTGAGGCAGTTTGCCTACTTTTGAAGTTAAAAATCCAAGAAACAACACCTAAATGCCTGTCCTTAAAGCATTTCATCCAATTTTCAAGTTCAAAATCTCAATAAGGCCACCCAAAGCCTATGTCCTTAAGGCATTTTGCAGACTAAGTAAAAATCTAGGTTAGGGCAACTAAATGCCTATCCTTAAGGCATTTTGCCCACTTTCCAAGTTGAAAATCTTTGTAAGGGCACCTAAATGCCTATCGTTGAGGCACTTTGTCTACTTCTAAAGTTAAAAAATCTCAACACATAAATGCCCACACGTTAGGCATCTTGCCCAATTTTCAAGTTAAAAATCTAGGTAATGGCACCTAAATGCCCTTCCTTGAGGCATTTTACCCATTTTTCAAGTCAAAAATCGTGAGAAGGTAATCTAAATGCCTTCCCTTAAAAGGCATTTCGCCCACTTTTCAAGTCAAAAATCATTAGAAGGGCACCTAAATGTCCTTTATGCATTTCGCCAGTTTTCAAGCTAAAAATTTGGGGATGGCACCTAAATGCCTATCATTGAAGCATTTTGCCAACTTCATTGAAGATGTCACAACATTTTCCCTGACCTCGGTTAGAGACTGATACAACGATTTAACTGAAAATTTTCCTGATTTATCTTTTAACCATCTTAGCGAATCCGTGCCTGAGAAAACCATAGAAACCTTTGCCAAAAGTTGGAGAAGCCTAGTAAAATCTTCAAATTCTTCATCTCGAAAATGCCTTCTACAAGGGGGAGCCCAAATAACTTCATCACCCCTCCATGAGAAACAAGTAGAAACCTTCATATTTGGCTCCTTAGCTAACCCTGCTAATCTTGGGAAGCTGATTGCTAAAGAACTATCCCCTAACCACCTATCCTCCCAAAAGAGAATGTCTTTCCCATTCCCCTAAGAAAATAAGCACCTTTTCTCCTATTATTTGAACCCTTCACCAGAATCCACTGAGAAGCCATGCCTTTTCTCTACCATTGGTGTTTTTATGAACACACACAAAATACATTCAGATTCAAAGCTTATCAAGCACCATCAAAATTCACATCCTTTTTAGATAAAAGGAAAATATTTTAACCATCAAAGATGGGAAATGATGCCCCTGATGCCTATAAATGTAACGGATAAACAAGCCCAAATCAGCAAAACAAGAAGATATGGACTACAATTTGAGACCAAAACAAATACAAGAATGCAGTAAAATGGTAAAGAAAGGACTATTGCACAGAAACAAATAAGAAAAACCCACAATTTAATGCACAGGAACAAAAGCAACTTCAACAGAAGATACATTAAACCCAAATTTGTGCAAAACCACACTATAGATGTTCCAACTGCGCAATCCCTAAAGCCTCATTAGGAAAGTTGGAAAACTGCACTATAGATGTTCCAATTGGGCAATCTCTAAGAGCTCTAAGGACAGGAAAACAAGTGGGGAACATGAATACCTATTTCAATCTAGGGCCTGTTTGGATGTGCGTGCAAATGCCTAGGTTAGGAAGTGATGAACGATGTTCATTTTTTTACTTATAACATACTAACAGATAGTGTAGATAGAGATATGCACATAACAAGCGGGAAACAGATAAGGCCATAAGCATCTATGAGTCACTTCTTTCTCTTATCAATGCAACAACCACAATGAACCAAATGAATTCATAAATTCCATTTGTCTCCCTGTGCTTAGGCAGCGTTTGTGTGTACAAACTGAAGTGAATTGTGAACATTCAGTCTAACTTGTAAGTTTCATATCCAAAATTACAGAAATATGGTATCCAATGTTGATGATTTTAACAGGATTAGTGCCTGCAAATGGAAACTGTCTAACGCAGAAAACAACCCATTTTGTAAAAAGCAATGTTAATGGATTGATCTCCCTGACAAAGAGATCCAATATGACATCCAATCTGTAAGCTTGAAAGTTATATTCCTCCTGAATTTGACAGATGAAACAGTTGACACTATTACAAAATCCCCATAAGAAGAGAGCTGTTCTCAAGTATCATCCATTCAACTTTGGCCGCAACTAAAAAAAAAAATGGTATTCCTGCTTGTAAGTTGTACAATTCTGGGGAGAAGATTAGAAACACAACTATAACATTTCTTTATACTTCAAGCTCAAATCATGAATGGCAATGAGAAGTAAAAGTTCTTTCATCTTCATACCTTTTCAATGGGAGTTCTGATAAGCCCAGATTGACCTAGGCATGCGGTCATGTGTCACAGACATCCGAGCCATGCATCAGTCAGGTCCCACCGTGTAAATGGCCTGGACCAAAATCACGCTGGTCAACTAGAAGGCCCACATATGAACATTGGATGTGGACCATCAGCGATAGTTTTTAAAAACCCCACATTGGTTTTGTACATATGCAGCCCACCTGATGAGCTGACCACCCAAATTTCTGGGCAACGTCGTCTACAATTTGGGGCCCAAACAATGCATAGCACAAATGCCTGCAACACATGTGGCCGCCCGTCCAGGTGTGTCTAGGATTATTGAAGTTCGGTCGATGGAACCATCATACGCCCCAAGTGAGCATGACAAATATCAGGAGCTATCTTCATATACGGGTGCACGTACTGCTTCAAGAACTTCTCTTCTGACAAGCAAACGATCGGATACAAATTGGGGTTCTTATTCAGCAACTCCTTTGATTTCAGGATCCGCAGCACATTACATCGAGGGATTATCCTATTCTCCAAGCTGTATGAGAGAAGCCTGGGGAAGAGAACAATGTATGATGGCTCGCATGCAAGCTCCTTCACAAAGTAATTCATCGCTTCCCGAATCTTCTGCTCAGAATACTTCACATATTCGGGAGCTTTTGCAAATGCAGAAAGGATATCGACATCCGACCACCCAAAGCTCTTGAACAAGTTGAATTTGGCCTCCAATACAGTCTTACTCATCGATCCAACTGTAAACACTGCATAAACAAACATCCCATTCTCGCAGCGAAGCCCCATCTCCTCGATACGGTTGGTAAGCTCCTTAACCCAACATGGATTCCGCCCGAAGAAGTTCGGGTTTCTCACCAGGAGTGTCGCAATAATGTGACTGGAAACGCCACAGCTCTGCAAGATTGAGATGTTGGGCCGTATCCTATTCTCAACAGCCGAGGCAGAAAACAGCCATTTGGATCGTTTGAGGACTCTGATAACGTCCTCTTCAGAATGGAGCAGAGGTTTGACGAACTTGATCACAGGCTCAGCGCTTACTACCAGAAGCCTTGGGTTCGAGACTACAACCTCTGCCAGGCCAGAGCCGGCGAGGCCGAGCCCTTGCAAAAACCTAACTTTCGGGAGAAGGGTTCTCTCCACATTGGAAGAAAGGAACCTGGGTCTCCAAGAAATGAGGTCTCTGATGTTAGCATCGCTCAAACCGCAGTTTCTGAAGAAAGAGACAACAGAGTCTGGATTTCTGGGGGATTTTATGTGGGTGAGATTCGTAGATAGAGAGATTGCTTTCTCTGATGAGAACCCACATGAGGTTGTGAGGTAATCGACAATGAAAGGGGTTTTGTGAGGCGGGTCTTGGGTTTTGGAGGTTGAGAATGACAGGAGAGCTATGAAGTGGGAGGATGAGATTAGGGTTTTGCTGGGGTTTTTAAAGAAGAGGAGAGTGTGATGGAGAACAGGCATTTCTATAGAGATTGCAGAGATTGAATACTGAGAAAATAGAAGGACAGAAGAGCGAGGTCCTGAGGATCTAATTTTCCAAAATAAGATCCGGTTAGAATACTGAATAACTCAGTACACTACATCGCAGTGAGTAAATTCTGTGGGCCCACTGTGATGTATGTGTCTCATCCACGCCGTTCATTCACTTTTCGAGATAACTTCAAGGCATAAAATCAAAATTGAAGCATATCCAAAACTGAAGTGGACCACACTACAGAAACCGTCTATCAAAATTGAATGTACGGCATGGTTATAAGCCACGTACATCAAGGTGGACCCCACAGTCAGGGATCCCAACCTACCTCGGTGGATCCACCGAAGCCACCCAAAATAACACATGCAAGACTCCGGATCAACTAATAAAAGGACGGGTGATATGAGTCTAAGGTCTTTCAGGGTTTACAGTGAACGTGTCATCCATGGCGTGTCCCATCATATCAACGGTCCGGATCAGTGAATCATGCTCTCGGCCTTGAGTGCGGGTGCAACTCAGAACCAGGACCTCGCTGCATGCATTGTATGTGTGTACTATTTATCTATTTTTCTGGCTTATTTTAAGCCATGGTCGTAAAATTAAAGTAAAAATAAATTTCAAGTGGACCACACCACAGGAAACAGTAGTCAATAACCATTAAAAATCTTTTATGGGCCACTGTTTTGGATCAAACTGGTTTTTTTTTTCCAGGTATTTTTGGATCAAGTTGGTTTTTTTTTTTTTTTTTCAAGGTACTTTTGGATCAAGTTGATATTTTTTTTAATAGATAACTTTGGAATGGTGGGTGTTTGATGACCACTGTTTCCTGTGGTGTGGTCCACCTGAAAATATTATTTGCTTCATTTTTGGGGGCATGTCCTAAGATAAGCTAGAAAAACAGATGGACGGCGGGGATATACATTGAATACGTAGTGTCTGGGTCTCTTCCACATCGAGCAAAGCCAAAGTACTGTTTTTGCGTTGTGGTGAGTTCATTTCACAGTTTCCCTCTCTTCCCACACCAAGAAGAGAGGCCTAACCATTTGTAAGTCATTTCACAGTTCTCTCTCACACACACATCAGTCGAAAACTTGTGTCTTGAAACGGAAAATTGCAAATCCATTTCATTCAAATTCACAAATGCCTGGCCTTTGTTACAATCTCCTCTTCTTCAAAACCGACTGCAAAAGCCTCCTCTCCTTCCCCCATTTCCGGCATTTTCTTCGATTATCCACTGCTTCGATTGAAAAACCACCTCCAAACACCGATTTCATCGTTGATTACCTCATAAACTCACTTGGGTTCTCAGCAGAAAAAGCAATCCTCGTATCGAAACGCCTCGCCCACATAAAATCCCCCAAAAAACCCGACTCTATTGTCAGCTTATTCCGAAACTGCGGTTTCAGCGATACCCACATCAAGAGTCTCGTTTCTTCACTGCCCACGTTGCTTTCCGCCCATGTCGAGAAAACCCTTCTGCCGAAAATCAGAATTCTGCAAGAAATAGGTCTAACAGGGCCTACCCTGGCGGAAGTTTTAGTTGTGAATCCGACGCTTCTGACCGTAAGCGCTGAAAACAAGCTTTTGCCTTCACTTAATTTCCTTCGAACTCTCATCGGGAATGACGGAGACGTCGCAACAGTCCTCAAGAGATCCAGATGGCTCTTTAAAGCGGGCGATGTCCAGAAACAAATGCAGCCCAACATCTCGACTCTACAGAAATACGGTGTGGCTGACGAAAGAATCAAGAAGCTCGTCGTACAAAGCCCTAGATACCTCTCGCGGAAGCCCATTTGGCTTGAACACATCGCAGACCGAGTTGAACTCGAATTCGGGATCCCCCGTGGTTCAGGGATGTTTGCTTATGGAGTTGATGTGCTGTGCTCTCTCAGTAAGACAACATTGGAGAAGAAGTTCCAGATCTTTGCGAGCTTTGGATGGTTAGAATCCAATACAAAGACTGCCTTCCGGAACCTTCCTTACTGTTTGGCATTGTCGGAGGGGAAGATCCGGCGTGGGTTGAATTTCTGGATGAAGGATCTGAAGTACGAGCCCTCTTTCATTGCTCGCCGTCCGAAGCTTCTGATGTTCAATTTGGAAACCCGGATTGTTCCGCGGCATTTGGTTTTTGAGGCACTGAAGTCGAAGAACTTGATGAAGAATCTGAAAAATCCGAGTCTACATAATATCGTTTGCTTGCAGGAGCATCGGTTTTTGGAGGATTATGTGCTTCGGTATAAGGTGGAGGCTCCAGAGCTCTATGAAATTTACATTTCTAGTATGAGATCGACAGATAAAAATAGAAGATAAGCCATTTCAAGGTCTTAAATGATCTGCAGAATCGCATGTTTATGGTGCTCTACCATTACCTAATGTTTCAGATTCTGGTAAGCATAGTTCTGATGAAAAGGAAGCTTATTTTCTCCTGATTCTGATTGTTGCTATTCAAATGGCTGTTTCAGGTTTAGTATCTTTTGCAATTTTGATTGCTAGAAAAAGATCTTGCCCAAGTATCCACAACAAATGATTCCTTTCTGCACGAATTTATATGCAAGAATGCAGATTCTGTTTTGGGAAGATTGATACACTGCGTGCTATGAAGCTTGATACACAGGCGCTCAGAAATGGTACTTGCGGCATATATCAACTCAAACTAAACTGATTAATTTGTGGAAACCACTGCGCTGAGTTACAGTAAAAACCAAAAAAAAAAAAAAAAAAAAAAAAATCAGATTGGTTGAGATGTAATCTCTTATTCATGGACTCTTGTTTTGTGAACTAAGGCATTGGATATTTTCATTTTTAAGTCTGTCCTGGATATTTTCATTTCTAACTGTCCAGCAAGTGTTCAGAAATTTAATACTTAGATAACTAAATAAGAGTAATTTTTTGGTTCATGGTACATCTAATCGGGTCCCATAATTTTGATGGTTTAGTTTGAATTACCTCTTTGCCAAGTATGCAATTTCTCAGTAATTTCTAACTGCCTGTGAATTATCCATCACACTTTGCCAGAGTGTCTTAGTATTTCTCTTCTATTTTTGCAAGAGTTGAGAAGATTATAAATCATGATTATCTTTCAATTAAATGAAATAGAAAGACCTGTTCTTTCTAGAGATTCAAAGCTTTTGGTTTTTTTTTTCAAAACCAAAGACTCAACAAGGCCTTTGTGTCCACCAGCCAGAATTAGAATGTTCTTCTCTTGTTCTATGGCTTTGTTCTTATACAGCTCCGAAGGATAAAGAAGAATGGAAATCAGGAAGTGCTAAGGGCATGTGCTGATACATGGAATCC
The DNA here is from genome assembly GCA_030180095.1 of Magnolia changhungtana. Lineage (NCBI taxonomy): Eukaryota > Viridiplantae > Streptophyta > Magnoliopsida > Magnoliales > Magnoliaceae > Magnolia > Magnolia changhungtana. The sequence continues at coordinate 5,469,061 of JASAUF010000123.1, read as the reverse complement.
AAGGTAAAAGAAAGGAAGTTGAGAAGATTTTCTGTTGATTTGACACTTAGGGGATGTTTAGATAACAAAGAAAAGGAAGGATTCTATGTAGCAATCAGTGTACTTTTCCACAGTAGCACAAGAAACTAAGGCCATGTTTGTTTTGTGAGTTACGCCAGTAAATCCTGCGAATATCGCAATTATTACTCTCGTGCGTTTGGAGAGAGAAGGATATGCAGTAGTCAAATGCAGCCATTTTCATCTGACATTACTTCAGTGAAATGCGATATATCCAAGGCCTTCATTGCATATTTACCACGCAGAGCGACTCGACTTCTCGAGATAGCAGAGTATGTATGCACGCAGCCTTCTTCAACTGTCTATATACATCCCTCTTGCCATTTTCTTCACCACCTTTTCGACACCCCAACACCCCACCCACCCCCCCCAAACATCCATCTGTTTTTTCACCACCCTTCCGACGAATCGGATGCATCTCCTTCAACATTCACTGCTTCTTTCATAGAATCTTCATCAAGTTACCATCCCTTTTCTAATCTACGTGTTTCTCTTCCTTATGGATCGCAGGTTGCTGACCATTGCAAGGACCTGAAGATCGTCCTTATGGTCTCCTTGCATCCCAATCGGATATGGGGGGTGTACGGTGGCAGACAATGAAACAAAGGAAGGTCGCTGGATGATGGTATTTCATATTCATTACAAACAGGATTTTTGTCAAATCAACTGTTAATACGGGAAAATGTCGAAGAAAACAGATACACAATCTCTGTAGTCAACTTACTCTGGCATGCAGTGTAGTTCAATGTAAATTGTAATTATTATGTTCTTCCTGGTGTTTACCAATGTAACTCAGCAAAACAAACACACCCTAAAGGATTTTATGTAGCAATCAATGTACTTTTCCATGGGAGCACTAGCACAAGAAACTATGTGATTGCTGTCTTACATATATGAGATTTTCACTTGCCATCTAATCAAAACCTCTAATGTTAGAATCCAAGGGAAAATAGTGCTAACGGAAATAATAATTATTTTTTTCTTTCCTTATTTTTCCAATGCAATCCAAACATGCTTTGAGAATCAAGTAGATCAGGAAAAAAATGGTACCCTAGAATCACTTACCCATCTCAATTTTTACGCATTGGATGCGTGGTAACCATATGCATGTGGGGGTGGCTAACAGTGAAGTGTGAACTGACAGTAGGTGTGTACTAATACATACATACATACACACACACACACACATGTGGCATTAGTACCGATATGACCCTTAGGTTGTTACTCACGGCTTAGTGGTAGACTCACAAGAGTTTCAACACTAAGGTCATGGGTTCGAGTATCCATTGTGGTGTGCGTGGGTGTGTGCTTAAAAAAAAAAACGGTATGACCCACAGAACTGCAAGATTTATCAGAGCGTTGCTGGGAATATAATTCATGGTCTTTAGATGCATGTATTAATGAAATGGATGGATCTATTCTACTCATACGACTATGAGATTCGTTGCTGATAGAATTCAAGGGTTCAAGGGCTGATTCCCTCATGGCATTTGTTTCAACGATGTTCAGTCCTTTATATACAATGCCCAAGTCAAGAGATGCATTCTAATCCATGATTTGATATCTGAAATGGATTGATTTTTCATGCACCTTGAATACTATTTTCTTGTCAATTTGCATATAGGTTCGGGCTTCTCATATGAATTACGGTATATAGTATGTAATTTTTCTACCTCTGCTCAGAACCCTCTATGATGAGATCTTGATTTAGCTTTGTCCATGATCAGTGGCCAATTTCGCAAAATATCTAGTGTATGAGAAATACTGTCATTGGTACAGAAAACCCCGACATACAATGGCGCCCCACACCCATGGCAATGGAGAGAATAAGCACTTCAAGGGTGCAGCATGAGCAAAGTTGTTCAACCCTCTTGTGTCTTAAAATGGCTTTGCTTAACCATGGTCAGATAGCGAAAATTTCATCCTTCTAGGAAGACTGGTCTTTAAACACACTGCCATTCCTCTCCCCTTAGAACTCCCCACAAAATAGCATAGGGGAACATCTCCCTAATCTTTCTGCCACACTCCGAAAATGGGCCAGTGGTCCAACCTGCAATAACATCATAAAGGATTCTCTGCATCACCCACCTAACTCTGAGAACCCCTCCACCCCTACCTGAAAGTGCAGGAAGAGATGATCGACTGACTCTTCATCTCCCCTATGCATACAACACATGTTACATCAGGGAAAGCCAAATTGCCATAAGATTTACAGGCCATCTGTTGTCCATTCTGTTTGTGTTTGGGAACCATGTAACAGAAACCCAAACCGAAATGGAATGAGGGAACGCCTGTTCTAAAAAAAATCACTTTTTTCAGTTTTTTTTTTTCTTTTTTTTTTTTCTAATTCCCACTTTGGGAGGAAAGTGTTGGATGAAAACCTAATCGCAAATCATCGTCGAGCAGGCATGCATGTTCCCATGTGGCCCTTTTTTGCCGAACTACATAAGATAAATTTTTGAAAGATTTCTCCTGTCTGCTTTGCAGGTCTAATTCATGATTCGTATTTCTTAGGTGCATGAAAACAGGATGTAGATGCATGGTGTTAGAACTTTTGTTCGATGTGGTTTTTGGGTCACAAGCTATGGAAATTAGAACCCATGTTTTACAGGATTCTGTTTTCCCAGTTTTTCTACCCAAATCACGAGTGAATGAAGCAGGTGTGATTCTCATCTCAATAACAATCTGCAGTGGCACCAAACATGCCATAAAAGGAAAATGCCATCCTCTTCACTAGTGTTGTTTCCTGTGAACTTAAAGAGCCGTTAAATAGATCATGGTGTGCACACTCCTGTTGCATGATGGCTGGCCGCAGTCCAAGTGAAGGAGAAGGGACACATTCCTTGAATAGCTTAGAGGACACTTCGAGCAAGTGACCCGCAGAATGAACTAATTAAGGGACATGAGTTCAAGGGTGCCCTGTCTCTTCTTATATCCCTACCAAGGGCTAGGGATCCAACAGGATGGTATGGCTTTCGTTTTCATGCTCATTTGGGCCATCAGATGGGCTGCTCTCTTGTTCCTCTTCTGATATTTGGAGCTGATTCGGTGCTCTGGATGCATGTTGGTACCATGCCTACATGTTCTTGCCTCACATGGGGCACACTTGGGCGAGATCAAAACCACTGGTTCAGTAAGTCCATAGTGAAAGAGGCCATAACTGAAAACGAACAATTCAAACCCTTTGAATGGGACACTGAAAGAACAAATGGAAAACAAAAAAAAAAAAAAAAACAAAACAAAAACAAAAACAAAAGAGAGAGAGAGAGAGAGAGAGAGAGAGAGAGAGAGAGAGAGAGAGTACTCACTTTGGGTGAAAAGGAAAAGTTCATTTAGCAAATGGTTTAAGATGCACAATCACAACAATTTTATGTTAGTGGCCAATCAATGTTAGGGTCTGCAGGATGCACGGTTTAGATAATCATACACGTGCCATGTGCTCAGTGCATGATATGAAGGCATGAAATTTCCATGCCTCAAGAGGCATTGGATGGCATGAGCAGCTAAAGCCTTCCACCCACAGAGATGCTCCAGGTTGTGATGTGCAAGACCTTACATCATTTGGATCCTCCTATTGTGCACCTCATGCTTAGGTTACGGCTCCAAATTAGCAAATAGGTTGGATACACATAGGGTATTGCAATATTTGTGTTTGACATCGGATACAGTTGTGGATTTGGATACCATACAAGATGTCAGACATAAGTTGTATATAGATATTATCAAAAGTAGTAGAATGGTCTGGTTATCAAGTTTCCAAATAATATCTAATTAAATTAAAAAGTTAAAAAAGCAAGTTAAATACCTAATAAATTTGTAAAAATACCTAAAAATAGAAGGAAAAAATATTTCGCCATCCACGAATACCTAATAAACTAGTAACAAGAAACATTTTTAGAATATAATTACATATTATCAAGCTACAAATACTAGAGTATTTCAATAAAAGCTTATCTACTTAACAAATAATAAAGTCACTCATCAGCAATCACCACATTGACCAAATTATATATGTCAAAATCAGTTAACACCATAAATTAACTTATCATATATTAATATTTAATATGTTAGGTAAAAATATTATTAGTTTGATAAATTACAAAAATGCCTTTATGTGTCGGGTAAGCCATATCCGTATCCGACCCTCTTAGAAATCAGGTGATCAGATAATCAGGTAATTGGGTAAATTTTTTGGAATCCAATAAAAATTTCTATATCCATATCCAATTAACTAGGGTCAGATATGTCGGGTAATCGGATAGACAGATATCCATTGCTAGCACTACTTAGGGTCTCACGTTTTTTACATCTATTATGCAATCGGGCAGTTGATAGCATGCATGGCAAACCTAAAATGTGGCTCGGATCCAAAGCTGTGACCTTGACATGGCAATAGGACTGTACAAGAAATAAAAGAAAAAAACAACCTACTTTTGGACTGGATCCCATTTGATTTGGGTGGGTCACATGCACTTCCACAGATTTGGATGCAGTTCTCGCCACGGTCTCAGGCCCAAAACACATATGCACACTTACAAGACTACAAAGGTAACTATTCTGAACTGCATAGAATAAAATTCTGTAATAGCCCCAAAGAAGAATGAGAGACTATAATAACAAATCGGCATGGAAGCATTAGTAATTAGAAAACCCACTAGTTACAAACTTCTCGGTTCAATCTCAAACTCAAACAACATCAATCAATCAATGGATCAATCATCCCCTTTACAGAGAAAAAAAAGTAAAGATTAGCCAGGGTTAGAAGCTATAAACTCAGCTATGAAATGAATTTTTTTTAGAAAGAATGGCAGGAAGTCAATTCCGAGGGATGTACACAAACGTCAGACTGTTATCGAGCAGAGATCTTCAAAGACTGTCCGGATGTTAGGTCTCTCATTTACAGGAAGAATGCACCTGAGAGACACTGCAAGCATTTCATCCATTTCTTTTGGGGTTCCCTCCGCCACTGCGATGTCTCTGTCAAAACAGTCCACACCTCGTCCTTCATTGGCACACAGCTGAACCCAATCAGTGAGATCAACTGCACTTGACTGGCCCGAGATTATGTCACCAGCACTTTTTCTCGTCAAGAGCTCCATCAAAATCACCCCGAAAGCATAGACATCAGCCTTGAATGACGGAGCCGGTTTGCTTGCAGTGGCAAGCTCCGGTGCCCTGTATCCAAGCGCACCCAAGTTCAAGATCTGTTCAGCAGTGCCGGCAGGCTTCAGCAGACGGTGGAGACCATAGTCTGTGAGCTGAGCAGTAAGATTAGGCCCTGACAAGAGTATATTTGTTGGCTTTAGATTACCATGAGGCAAGCCTCTGTCATGATGGAGGTAATACAAACACCGAGCAACGTCGACTGCAATCTTCAGTCTCTGTCTGAATGACAATGGCGAGTATCTTCTAGGTGTAGTCTCTGGCAAGCAATTAGTTAGTATTAAAATGGAGCCTTCAAATGAACAAAGCAAGCTCAGCTAATACATGAATGTTAGTAAATAAATGCAATCAACTGCTTTACATCCACGTGTGCATGTATTCGAGCAGAGAGAAAAAGGATAGCAGCAATCACGAATAGATTCGCTTCAATTTGCTAGTTGAGATGAATCCATATAAGACAAGGCTATCCGCTTTGCCATGAATTTGATAACTGTAGGGAATAAAGCATCCCTCAATACGGCAGATTCAATTGGCCCATTTTAATTGACATATACAGCCATTTAATCACTAACAGATATCAAACTGCATCTCATCAGTCAGGCATAACAAAATAGCAAAGCTGATAATTCTAGCTCAAACACTTGAGTTTGACAACTGATACTGAACGTGGCTCTACCAGATTGTAGCGAGCCAAATGAAACTTTTGCTACCTTTCATTCCGTCTTATACGTTACAATGACGGTAAGCCATCACTGCTGTTCTCTACTGATTGAAATGAACCAGCCACACCATATCAACTCAGCCTGCCTTGAACTTTGTGGGTCCACCCTGTTGTGTGTGACATCCACTCCATCCATCAGATGTGCACATCCACCTTAGGCCCTGGGACCAAAAATCAGCCCAATCCACAATTCGGATGAGTCATCCCACAGGGAGCAATTGGGAGGGAACACCACTGTATTCCAACCCTGAAACAAGCCTCATCTTGGATGGCTTAGTTGGCACATGTAGCTTGCTACACACGGGATATATGCAGGCCAATCCAGACCATCAAGTTGAGGGCCAATTGTGGATGAAGCAAGCATGGTACCCTGTAAGGTTGTCATTAACATGGAAACTAGCTTATCAGATTGTTTGATTGTCATGTTGATTAGGGAACTGGCAGTGACAAGAGACAAATATCATATGCTTTTCATGAAAATGATAACGGCTGTTAATCTAGAAGCAAAAAACTGCAAAACACAACAATTTGTTGCCCTGATAGTCTGATTGTCATGTTGTTTAGGGAACCTTCTTTTTTTCTTTTTGAAATCTAGATACATCTTTTTCAAGAACACTTAGGTCTGACACTCGTTGCCCTACTTTCTTTCTTCTTTTTTTTTCCTTTTTTTGGTCAGACAGACCTAAATTCAATTTAGTCTTAATTAAGCCAGAAAACTAAGATGATAACATATCCCAATTTGACAGTCAGAACAAACATGAAAACTACAATGACTGTTAAAACAACTGGATCTAATTGAAAAATAAAATGTACAGAACAAGTTTGTTTGGATGGACAAAACCACACTATCAGACAAGTCTTGCTTTTATAAAGCTTCCCTCAAAATGACCATTTTCTATGAGATTCTGAAATGTAGAATTTCATTCAGGGAAGTGGTACAGCTACTTTATATGACTTCAAAACATCTCTGCACTTTCAGCTAGATCAAAGTTTGAAAAATAGGCATCTTAAAATACTCCCCTTGACTGTAATGTTCAATGAGCCATTAAAAATGAATTGTAAGGAGTGCACCATTACCAATCTTTGAAAATCTTTCGTACAAAACATGTGAATGAAATATCTTGTAAAGCATGTAATGCTCTAGCTTGGGAATGCCGTCTTGCATCAATTGAAGGTTTGCCGTACAAAGGTTCTAGCAACTTGAGCATCAAATTATTATTTTTTAATATACAAAAGAAGAAGGATTTATTTTTTTTAATATTTTTTTTTAATGCATTAAAAAAAAAATGCAACTTTAGCATCATATCAACTTTATTATTATTATCATTATTATCACACACACACACACACACACACACACACACACACACACACACACACACAGACAGTAAATCACAGCACAATCGACCTGTGGCTAAATAATCCAGGAAAGGAAAACCTCGCATGAAAGCCATTATTCATGTAATGTTGCTATGCTTTATGGAACTGTTGTTAAATAGAGAGAGATGCCATAGGTCTTACCATAGAGATGGAGTGCTAAGCTATCACCATCAACATAATCTGCAAGAATCAACCTTTCTTGTTCCCTAGGCCCCCAATAGTAGCCTCTTAATGTAACCATGTTGGGATGCCTGATAGTTCCAATTCTTTTGGCTTCCTTCGTGAATTCTTTCTTATGTTTCACAAGGCCTATTCGCAACCATTTCACAGTCAACATATGGCCACTATCTAACGTTGCTTTATATGAAGTCCCATGGCTGCTTCTACCAAGAACTTCTGCTGGAGCACGAGACAGTTCCTCAGTCGTGAATACTAGAGAACTGTCTAGGAAAAATAGTTCTCCAACTAATCGATCTGGAGAATACACACTTAATGTCACAGGTTGCTCAGCTCCACATGATTCAATAAAGTGGGAGGAAGAAGACAATGGGGAACCCGGAGAGGACCTCCATCCTGTGGCTGGAAGACATTTATCTGGCACGTTGGACTTTATGGACTCTGGAGCTGCTTCTTTTAACTCAGGAATGCCATGTTCGGCAATTTCAGTTACAAACTCTTTCTGTTTAGGTATCGAGGGTCTAGCATCTGAAGCTAGCAAGTGGTCATTAGAAAAACTCAATGAAGTTGGAACAAGGTCAGTATTTCTGATGAACCCAAAGAGGGTAGGACGAGTAAATATCCCCGATGTAACATCTCTGCCAGTATTTTGGCCGCTTGACCCATCTCTGCCATGAAGCTCTTGCAACCATGACCTAGTATGAGCCAGCAAGACAATGATGATCATCATGAGGGCCCCAAAAGACCCAACAATAATTGCTACTTTAATGTAAGACTTCAGATGATGATGGCCCCTGCCATAACCATTGTTCCCTGGCTGGAATAAAGGCAAACTGTTGTGGAAGATTAGTAAATCATTTCCAGGATGAAATGAGGTGTATGGAAACCTCCTCAAATTTTCAGGAACATGACCCGATAAATTGTTATACGACACATTGAATACTTTTAGACTTGCTGAAAGCCTATCAGGGATCTCACCCTTGAAATTGTTGCAAGATAGATTGAGATGCTCCAAATCATTAAGCTTGGTTATTTCACTTGGTATACCTCCTGACAAATTATTCTTCCCAAGATTCAGCAACTTAAGCCTCACCATGTTGCCTATTGCTGGAGGCAAAGCACCGGTTAATGAATTATCAGACAGATCAAGGGACTCCATCTGAGAACGAGAAGGTATAACTAATGCTTCAATTGAGTCTGAGCTCTGTAGAGGAATTGTTCCAGTAAAGCCATTTCCCGAGAGATGCAGATTTGTCAAGGTCAATGACACAAAGAAGCTACTCGAGATAGTTCCCGTAAGGTTGTTAAGGCTAAGGTCAATGGTAGTCAACTTTGGGTAGCTTCCTAGTACAGATGGAAGAACTCCTTCTAAAGAGTTATTCCTGATCTTGATAGAAGTCAGCATCTGAAAGGTCACATTTGGAAAGTTCCCGAACAATGCATTAGAACTCAGATCAATAACCTCCAAAGAATCACCCCAGCTCTGCATTGCGGAAATGCCACCGTAAATCATATTTCTACTCAAATCCACTTTCACACAGCTTCCTAGAGTGGAAGGTAATGAACCTGATAGTGCGTTTGATGAAAGATTCAAAACCTTCAAAGTTGTAGAGTTGATACTCTGAATAGAGCCTGTGAAAATTGAAAGCATGTGTTATATCACAGATGGAACATTTTGAATTAAAATCTGTACATCACTAAGAAAAAAGAACAATGACCAGTAAAGCAAGAGTGCGAGAATATAACATTGTTAACTATTATGCACATCCAGATTTCTACAAGTGGCAAATAAAAACAGTCAGGCTCCTATTCCTATGTAGGTGGGTTCTCACAAAGGAAGTGAAGCAACGTGATTTCAGAAGGTTAGCAAAGGCAACCTGGGACCAGATGGCCTTAAGTGAGGATCTTGAGCACTTTTAGTCGGTGACTTTTCTTCCACGATCATTTCATGCACACCTATTGTCAGTGATGCCCTTGGTGTGGTCCATTGGATCAAGCGAGTGTCATAACCATTTAGTGGGAAGTAGTTTCAGCCTCGAAGGAGATCGTTGAATAATAGGTGGCTAGTATGTATTCCCCTATCCACCATTTAGCCAATGGTTGGGAGATAGCTCACCCAATTGTGTCATGAGGCTTGGCTTATCTCCCTTCCAAGTTGACTTATTTATTTATTTTTCTTTAATTTGGTTGAGCATGTGGCATGTGTTCCCTCGTGCAAGATATGTAGCAAGCACAATCCAATGCTTAAACAGATTGTCGTGCCTGACTCCTGTTTCTGACAAATGTCAAGCAAGCATTGACAAACCTATTGGGAACAACCATAATGCATGTTTCATCCTTATATTTAGCATCATCTGTACACCAAAAAAATAGTTCTAACGTGTCTCCAGTTATTTTGATGCATTTTTCCATATCTTAGGCACTTATAAACTAAAAATTACATTGAAATACAAGTTACCATGAACATATATTTCTACGGATGTGTCTGCACATGAGGTTTTCATACGTTGTAAGCATTGGCCCTTCTTTTAGCTATTAGAGCCACCTATAAGCACTTCTTTTAGCTATTAGAGCCACCTATAAGCATCATATCCAACTGGGAGGGTAAAAGGAGGGTTGATGTGGAGTGGGAAGCCAATTATCAAACTTTTGCCAAGCTACCATGAGAATGAACCCTAATCCAAATCCTGATTAGCAAACAAGATTCTTAAAACTGACCCCAAATAACTGGGACAAGGCTATGATGATGATGATAATGACAAGAATTAAGTCCATAAAAAATTAGTTTCCCCCAATTCTACGTCCAAATATAGAATATAAATGGGTGGAAAAACGAAATTCAGCATGTAGTAAGACCAACATTATGTGTTGAACAGTTACTGCCACTTCACTGCTCTCTATAGCACAATAAAACGATTACTTGAAAAATTCAAGAAAGATAACAAAAGTTAAGGAGAACGCATCGATTTGGGCTATGAACTATTTATACATCAAACATGCATATGAACTTAAGAAGGGTCATCACGATTTCTTTACCAGAAAATCTGTTGCCACTGAGATCCAGTTCTTCCAATGGCACAAAACTCCCAAAGAGTTCCATTGGAATAGACCCCTCGAGCTGATTGTTTCCAACACGTAAGACTCGAAGCGACGGCAACGAGTCAAATGAAGGAAGCTTTCCAATGATCTGATTGTGACCCACATCCAAAACTTCCAAGTTCCTAAACATCTGAATCGAATCATGTGAAAAGAACTCCCCGACCAGCTCATTGTAACTCAAATTCACATAATGAGCAGTATTCAGCAAGCTCGAAATATTCTGTGAATCCAATGCAATTCCCCCATAGAATGTATTACAGCTGATATCAACATACTCCGTGTTCCGCAACTCAGACAACAGAACCCCAATTTCACCCCACAGGCTATTTGAATGCAAATCCAGAAACTTCAGTTGCTGCAGATTCCGGATTGGAGTTGGGAATCCACCAGTGAAATTATTGGACGAGAGATTCAAATAACCCAGATTCGATAGCTCTGTGATCCGGCCTGGGATGGACCCGTAGAAGTGATTCCCCGACAGATCCAAATGCTGCAGAGAAGTCAAGCTGCCAATCGAGGGAACAAGACGTCCAGTGAGAGAGTTACCGGAAAGGCTAAGATTCCTCAGCATTCTCAACCCAATCAAGGTGGAGAATTTCAAATCACCGATCAGGCCTAGTCGATCAAGGACGATGTCAGTGACATAACCGCCGCCGCCACAAGAGATCCCAGACCAGCTGCGAGGGCAACCGTCCGATTCAACAGAAGTCGGGTCCCATGAATTGGAAACGATGCCAGACGGATCGACACGCACACCTTTCTTGAATTCGAGAAGTGCTCGAACATCCGGAGACGGAGAAGAGAAGAAGTCTTGCCCTAAACCATCGAAAAATAGTAAAGAAGAGAAGAAAAGTAAGAGATGAAAATGCATCTCCATTACAAAAACCTAACCCTAACTAGACGGTGAAGTAGAAGATGAGTGAAGGATTTTCTCAGTCCGTAAAATCATAAGAAAAGAAAAGACGGAGACTTGAAAGGAAACAAAGAAATTATGGTTTTATATATGGAGAGAAGACTTTCCGTTACAAATTGACAGTTTTGGTTGGAGGGAAGGAAAGCGAGAGTGGGGTTAGTGTGAGAGAGAACGGGAACCGTCTGTAAAAGACATCACTAACGGCCCCACTCACATGCTCAGTGGGGGATTCAAGAGAGTTTAATTGATACTCTGTAGTGAGTGATGCCTGATACTCGAGCACTCATCCGGACATTGAAATCGCTCAAATGAAACTGTCCAATTTTGAAACCAGCAACGGATAGAATAGGTAATAAATTTTAAATCATACGATGAACGAATTTAAATTCAGACATCTTTCCGTTACATTCGGACCATTGACTAGTTTTGAATCCCACCGTGCATTAAGTATCTGTAAATCCTCCGTTGAGAATAACAAATCAGTTTAAACTTTCTCTAATGATCTATATAAACCAGGGCCTATTATTTGGACGGTTTTTTTTTATATATTTAATTTCATGCCATATGCACAAATCATTAATGAAAGCGTACCAACGTCGCAATCTGCTGGAGTATTATAGAACGTAGATTTATTTTTGGGCCAGGCTTCGGTAACACGGGCTAGGTAACCGGTGGGGCTACTTTTCAAACCGAGATCCACGTGGTTAGAATTTTCATTAGATCTACACTGTCCATCAGGTATTTTTCCTCTTTTTAATTATTGAATCAAAAAATCATGATCATCCAAAATTAAAGTAGGCCACACTACATGAAGATTCAGGATGGAACGCTCACCAAGAGTTCTTTGTAGAACGTACCGAGGTATTTATATACCATCGCATCCATTCATATGATGTTTCTGATCAGGATGAAAGAGTTACCCAAAAATCGCAGTATTCTAAAACTCAGGTGGGCTATGCCGCTTGAATTTAGAAGTTTCAGTTAGTAATGTTTTAGTGTGGCTTTCCTGAGTGTTTAATAATCCTTATTTTTGTTGATTAGCCCACAAAACATATGATGTAGGTGATGGACGACATGGATTTAATTAAATATTAGTTGTTTATTCTGCGTTAGTGAGACTAACCCGGTAGTACCCAGCGCGAGGTACCCATAATGAATTCTTTTTTATCTCTCTCGGTCCTATGAGCCTACGAAGGTAACTCGCACGAGTTCACTTTAACTAGTGCACTCGCCAACGCACTGGTCAATGTTCATTATCCAAGCCGTTCATCAGATGTGTACCAATTTGATTGTTCTTCCTCTAATCCGGCCTGATTTGGTTCTACAGAACTGATGGACGGTCGATAAATTTTGGTGATGGCTCTCGACGGTTCTCGTTTGATGTGCTTGTGAGGTCAACTAGAACATATTACTGGCCCCATTTTGGCTGAAGAAATACATACGTCGGTCCCACGTGATTATCCGATTGCTAGTTGAACATTGGCACGAGCGATTGAGATGACAGCAGGTGATAATACTATTGCAAAGCGCACTCGCGCGAGTGCGCTTCAGAAATCTTTTTTTCTTGCTTTTCTTATGCAACCGGTTTGCCATCCCGCGAGACACCTAAACGGTGTCCCGCGTGCATCGACTATATCTGTACACGTTGCAAGGCCCGTTGATATAGACTGTCAGATGATGAGTCCATGTTGGATCAAAATGTATGGATAGACAATCTTACCCTTTCAATATCGGCACGAGACACTAGTTTTAGTACTCTACAAAAGTTGCACTGATCATGTAATTCTAACCATTTGATCCCAAACAACCACATCCATATGCCAACTGACAAATTGAGTAGAGATACCTCATTTCAACACATGAGGTCATTGCATCCATCCCTAGTGGGGGTGGCTAATATGGAGTGTGTACTAACATCGGTGTGTACTAACATCCTAACCCAAAAAAAATAAAAAACCATTCGATCAGAGTACCTACACGATGTTGGTTTAATCATGGTAACTGATTGGATGCCTCTTAGTTTTGAATAGCTTGCTACCATACACGTGGATGGATATGGGACCAGAAGTTTTATTGTACACCCGCGGAACACGATACATTTCCCACGTATATTTTAGGAGAGACAACTGTGTCATCATCATTACTACAACCAAAAACTCTTGTCATTATCATTCGAAAATCTGGGTGGGTAGTTTTTTAAATGGGTGGGTAGTTTTTTAAATGGGTTTTTTATAAAACAATACCTCATTGTTTTGAATTTACATCTTGGTACTTTTTTAAAAACTTTTCATTGACATGCCTTTTTAATTTAAGTAATTTTCATTCATTAAATAAATAAATAAATAACGAAGAATGCTCTCTCGTTAGACAAGCGTGCATCATTTTTCTTGGCCGTTGAATTTTAAGTGCGGCCCACCTTGATGCATTGATATGGGAATATTTTGGTTTTGATGGTCCCAATTGATATGGCCCACAGTCGTTCTGTAGGTTATAAGAGTCAAACGATCCTAATGGTGATGGGGTTTTTTCCCCGTCTACGACCGGTCCTGAGTCCCGCTCGACCGGTCGTGGGAGGTGCTCGACCGGTCGTAGGTTCGAGCCCTGGCACGACTCGAAGTCCAGCGAGTTCGTGCTGTTTTTTACTTGTAGCTAGGACTGGTCGTAGAGAGCTACGACCGGTCGTAGTGGTCTACGACATCGTAGGAGAGCCGAGGACTAGTCGTAGGTTTCGCGGATTGTTCGCGATTTTGCGCAAATTTGCGGATTTGAGTCCTTTCGCCATGCGGAAAGGAGTTTCCCAAAACTATAAAAAGGGTTGCCTAGGGTTTTTCTAGGGATCACAAAATAGCAAGAGGGTTTCCTAAAGCTTTATGGGATTTGCTAAGGGTTTAGGGCTATCAAAGGTGAGAGAGAGGGAGAAAGAGAGAGAGGAAGCTTATAGAAGGGAGGTTCTGCTCGTGGAGGTTCTCTACATTGCAATCTACATCTCAGCGCTTCTATGTCCTCGTGTCGGTTAGATCTCTCCGTTTTCTCTATTTCTCTTATTGTTTATCCACTCTGCGTGAGTGAAGAAGATTGTAACGTTCTACTTCATAGTGGATTGTTGATCCGGACGAGGTCCCGTGGTTTTTACCTCTTTGAGGGTTTTCCACGTAAAAATCTCTTGTGTGGTGTGTGATTGATGCTTTGATTTATTTCATTGCTTTATCCATAATTCTTTTTGTTTAGATCCTAAGGTTTGTGCAAGGCCCCCAACAAAGTGGTATCGAGCTAAGTTCATTGAGCGGGTAGGATCGGTTTGAATTATGGAAGGTGGCTCAGGATGATCACCTCAATGGTTCTAACTGGACCATATGGAAGGCTAAGATGGAGGACTTGCTTTATTGCGGACTATATTCTCCATCTCGGGCATATCGGCAAAATCCAAGGATATGGTGATGATGATTGGAAGAAGATGGACCGAAAAGGCGGTGGGGTTTATTAGACAATGGTTGGATGATTCTGTGTTCCACCATGTGTCTACTGGAGCCTCACCGAAAGCTTATGGCTAAAATTACAAGGGTTTGTATGAGAGGAAGACATGTAGGTAATAAGATATCTCGATAAGGCGACTTGTAAATCTCAAGTTCAAGGATAGTGGTTACGTGGCCGAGCATATGAATGAGGTCAAGAATATAGTGAACCAACTCACCTCTATGAAGATGGTCTGGATGATGAATTGCCAGGCTTTACTATTGCTTAGTTCATTGCTCCGACGGTTGTGACATTGGTGGTGTCTCTAAGTAACTCCGCGCGCGGACGGAAAGATATCCATGGAACAGTAACCAAAAATGAGGAGACAAGGAGGAAGTCTCGAGGGTCTACATAGGAAAGAACGGGAAGGGCGGGAAGGCCCGAGATAAATCAAGAGGCAAGTCGAGTAACGAAAAGAGGTTGAATCTTTGGAATTGTGGCAAGAAGGGCCACTTCTGAAGCATGAATGTCGTGGTAAGAAAAACGACAAGAAAGGAAAAGGAAGGAAGAAGAATCGATTCCTTGCGGTCGCTTCAGATGGTGACATGGTAGTTATTCTTTCCACAGATCACGATGTATGTCTCACGGCCACGAGTCGGGCACCGAAGGTGATAGACTCGGGAGCTTCTTTTCATGCGACTCCACACAGGGGACTCCTTCACAAGCTACAAGTCGGTGACTATGGAACTGTGAAGATGGGAAATTTTGGCGTATCAAAGATCGTGGGAGTCGGTGATATTTGTGTGAAGACCGATGTGGGCTTTACATTGGTTCTCAGAATGTGAGGCATATCCCAGACCTTCGCCTCAACTTGATGTCGACGGGAAGGTGGATGATGATGGCTATGAAAGCCGGTTTCTTTGGTGGGCGATGGAAGCTCATCAAGGGTTCGTTGATCGTGGCTAGAGGAAAGAAGTGTTGCACCCTGCAAAGGCAAGTGTCGGTATGTGCAAGGGTGGGTTGAACGCAGAAGATTCGGCTATTGACATGTGGCACAAAGCGTCTAGGCCACATGAGTGAAAAACTTGGCTTCACTACCAGCGATTGAAGCAACTCCTTCCGTGACGTGGCGGTATGCCTCTCAAAACCTGTCTTGATTGTTTATCGGGAAACAAAGATAGAGTTTCATTTATTAAACCGCTTCTCATGTTAATAAAGTCCATGCATTAGATTTGGTTTATTCGATGTTTGTGGTCCTATGAGGACAAAAACCTTGGGTGGGGCATTGTATTTTGTCACTTTTATAGATGATGCATCTAGGAGGGTTTGGGTTTATGCTTTGAAATCCAAGGACGAGGTCTTTGGTGTGTTTAAGCTGTTTCATGCTATGGTCGAGAGAGAGACAGTCATTGAAGTGCATCCGCACCGACAATGGTGGTGAATACATTGGCGACTTTCACGAGTCTTGCAAGTCCTGGGTATACGGCATGAACAGAGACGGTTCCCAAGACCCCCCCCATAATGGTGTATCGAATGAATCGCACCATTGTTGAGAGAATCGAGATGCATGTTATCCCATCGAAGTTGCCCAAGACGTTCGGGGAGAAGCACATGCGCATACGGTGTATTTGATAAACAGGTCTCCATCGGCCCCGTTGAATGGAAAGTACCGAGAAGGTGTGGGCCCTGGACAGGATCCATCGTATATTCGGGGTGTTTGGATGCGGACATCCGTTCACGTACCAAAGGACGAGAGGTCCAAGCTCGATATGAAGATCGGGCGGTGTGTGTTCTTAGAATACGGTGATGAAAAATTCGGTTACATAGCGTTGGTAGAAGAAGCTCGTCGGGAGCGAGAGATGTGGTTTTCTTTGAAGATCGGTGTATCGAAGACATTGGTAAGCCGAGAGAGAAGAACCAATCCCTGTTCGGGTGAGCTAGAGGACATGGATCCGATTACTCCTCCCGTGGTGCCCGATGACGGGGAGTACAAGAAGTGCGAGAGGACGAGGGAGTTCCTTCGGAAGATGGACCAGGGGAGCAGCCCACTTGATCCACTGTTGAGCCACGGTGAGGAGGTCATCTGGGACAGACACCGTCCAAGAGGTACTCACCGCACGAGTACATTATGCTAACCGATGGGGGAGAGCCAGAAGATTATTCTAAGGCCCTAGCCGATGAGCATAAGGAGGAGTGGTTGAAAGCTATGCAAGAGGAGATGGAATCCTTGCATAAGAACCACACCTATGACATGGTGAAATTGCCTAAGGGCAAGAAAGCTTTGAGCAACAAGTGGGTGTTCGTAAAGAAGGTTGAGCAGAAGAATTCACGGATGAGGTTCATTTTGGTCGAGAAAAGGTATAGACTTCGAGGAGATATTCTCACCGGTGGTGAAGATGACATCCATACTGTTGCTTGGGTTGGCGGCTAGCATGGATCTGGGAGATAGAGCGGTTAGATGTTAAAACAAGTCTTTCTCCATGGTGACTGAAGAAGAGATCTACATGCACCAACCCGAGGGGTTCGAAGTCAAGGGCAAGGAGCATATGGTGTGTAGGTGAGGAAGAGCTTGTATGGGCTCAAACAAGCTCCACGGCAATGGTACAAGAAGTTCGATTCGTTCATGTTACATGGGTATGACATGAACCAGTCGGACCACCGTGTGTTCACGCATAAGTTCTCGATGGTGATTTCTTAGTTCCTATTATACGTTGATGACATGCTCATCATGGGAAAAGACATCAAGAAGATTGAGGCTGAAACAGAGTTAGGGCAAGTCTTTGCGATGAAAGACTTGGGCCCTGGCTAAACAGATCCTAGGAATGGAGATAACCCGTGATGACTTTTGGGCATCACAAGAGCGGTATATTGAGAAAGTCTTGAGCTATGAATGGAGCTTGAAAATCAAGATAACTAGATGGTCACTTCAGTTGAGCGACTTGTCCCAAGACGAAGGCGAGAGGTGGAAGAGATGAGAGAAAATACCCTACGCGTCAGCTGTAGGAAGTTTGATGTATGCTATGGTGTGTACACGCCCAGACATAGCATATGCGGTTGGTGTAGTCAGCCGGTACCTTGCCAATCCTGGTAAAGAGCATTGGGCAATGGTGAAATGGATACTACGGTATCAAGAGGCTCATCCAGGTTGAGCCTATGCTATGGTGATGGAAAACCTGTGTTAGAGGGCTACACAGATACAGATATGGCAGGTGACATAGATTCCAGGAAGTCTACATCGGGTTCATGTTCACGTTTGCAGGGGGAGCGGTTTCTTTAAAGCAAGCTACGGTAGGTCGTAATTGTCGACGCAGAAATACATCTGCATGTAAAGAGATGCTTTGGATGAAGAGGTTCCTAAGGGAACTTAGCCTCAAGGGGAGGAGCACGTGGTCTATTGCGATAGTCGAGTGCTTTTGAGCAAAATCCAAGTCTATTCCAAGTCAAGCACATAGAGATTCGGTATCACCGGATCGTGATACTTTGGAACAAAAGGTGTTACACCATCCTCAGAAAAGTCCACACGGACGATAATGGGTCGACATGATGACCAAGGCTTTGCTCAAGGGCAAGTTTGAGGTTTGTAGAAACCATTGCTTGAAAGAAGGTGGATCCCTCCCGGTCACCCCTAATCTCGAGTCCCGCTCGACCGGTCAGTGGGAGGTGCTCACCGGTCGTAGGTTCGAGGGCACCTCGAAGTCCGGCGAGTTCGTCTTGTTTTTTCTTGTAGCTGGATAGAGAGCTACGACCTGAGAGCCGAGACTATCGTATTTTGAGTTCCGCGATTTTGCGCGGATATTTGAGTCCTTTCGCACCGGGATGCGGAAAGGAGTTTCCCAAAACTATAAAAGGGGTTATAGGGTTTTTCAGGGATCACAAAATAGCAAGAGGGTTTCCTAAAGCTTTGCATAAGGGATTTGCTAAAGGGTTTAGGGCTATCAAAGGTGAGAGAGAGGAGAAAGAGAGAAGCTTATAGAAGGAGGTTCGCTCGTGGAGGTTCTCTACATTGCAATCTACATCTCGGCGCTTCTATGTCCTCGTGTCGGTTAGATCTCTCCGTTTTCTCTATTTCTCTTATTGTTTATCCACTCCTGCGTGAGTGAAGAAGATTGTAACGTTCTACTTCATAAAGTGATTGTTGATCTGACGAGGTCCCGTGGTTTTTACTCTTTGAGGGTTTTCCACGTAAAAATCTCTTGTGTGGTGTGTGATTGATGCTTTGATTTTTTCATTGCTTTATCCATAATTCTGGTTTGTTCGATCCTAAGTTTTGTGCAATGGTCCATTTTGGGTAGCTGGTTTGATGGTGAGATCCACATGTGCTTCAAGATGATTAATTCAAATTTTGATGCCACTATTTTGTTTACTCGGTGTATTTCATCACAGGTCAAAAAATCTACAGAGCCTGCTCTTTATTCTATTGATCTATTTTTTCAAGTTTATTTTAGGAGTGAGTTCAAAATCAAATCATATTTAAGTCTGGGTCCTTACTCTTGATCAGGTGGTAGATTCTGAGGAGTTTCAACTCTTGGTCAACGGTTCGAGTACCTATAGGTGGTGAAATTCCACTAGCGTGAGTGTGTGGGGTGTGTATGTGTGTGTAAAATAAAATTTTAAAATAAATAAATAAAAATCATATTCAAATCTTAAGCAAACCACACCACAGGGAGCAACGGGAATAATAGCTTCCCAAACCTTCCTAAGGCTCAATTGATGTTTATTTGTCATCCAACCTATTTATAAGGGCCCACATTGTTCATCCGACCTGTTCATACAATCATGTGGACAGGTATGATAGGAAGACACAAATATCTGCTTTATCCAAAACTTATGCAAACTAAGAATATTTCAACAGTAGATGTTCAACTCACATGGAAGCATCATCCCACAGTCTATATCCAACCCAGTAAAATGAAGGATAAAATACATAAGTGATCCCACAGAGTTTACTCAGTACACGCGGTATGAAAAAGTGGGTTGAAGATGTGGGGCCCACATATATTTTGAATTCTACATCTAACAAGAGTAACACTAAGCGTTGGTATCCAACAGATAGGTTGAACAATCCCAAAGAAATGTTTAATCTGTAGACGCTAATTCGTTGAAAGTGCAATTAAAAGGGCATTTGTGTCATTTAAGAAAAATAACCTACTTTCTTTTTTTTTTTCTCTTCTTTTTTGGGGGGAATAGCTAGTTAGTACATACCCATGTCAGCACATACACTTCATGTTAGGCACCTCCACTAGGGATCGAGGTATCTCCACTCAGTCTACCAATTGAGCTATGGAACTGGGTGTAAAAAATAACCTACTTAGTTTAACTGCCATCGGAGAAATCTAACAGAGTACACCAAAATGAAAGTACTTAATTATTGAGGTAGCTTAATTAGAAGTCATTTAAAAAGGTACCCAAATGTAAATTCTGAGAAATTAAGCGATTGTTTTATAAAAAATTAGATCAGGGAATACTCAGTGCGTTCGTCACCAGTTATTACTGTGCAGAAGTTGAGCCAAGATATGCGTGGTATATCTTCACCCCAATCCAGACCGTGCAAACCACGGGACCTATGGTGGATGGATAATAACCTGAGAATCATATAGATGTGACAACCTTAAACGTTTAATATGACCTGCCATTTTAAACCATTGACTATTTTCTCTAAAATTTGTTCCTTTGAGGTCAACATCTTATGTGTGGACCATCACATTTTTTATTATATGCTACGTAAGTAATGGTTCCCACGATTTGGACGGTCTTACGTGCATGCTGCATGTAAGCTGGATGAGTTAACACAATTTAGAAATTTGTGATAAACGCGCATCATTGTTTGACTGGATGAGTTAATACCAGCAGTCATGAGCTGACCATGTACCGAGCTAGCTTTTAACTCGCTAGGTTCGGCTCAGATAAGTTTAACTAGGCTCGACTTGAAGCTGGGTTCTAACCAAGCTGGGCTTAAAAAGGACTCACGGGCATATAAGCTTGATAGAAAATGTTGGACTTAACTTGGGCTAGAATTTGGCTTGAGTTTTTTTTTCTTTTTGGGTTAGCATGTTAGTACACACCCATGTCAGTATACACTCCATGTTAGCCACCACTGCTGGGGATTGATACCAAGACCTCAAGTGTTGAAATGAGGTATCTCCACTCAGCCTGCCAGTTGAGCTATGGATCAATTTATCTTGAGTTGACTCAAGCTACCAGCTAAATCAAGCTGAGCTGTTCAATCACGCTTAAGGACCCAATCAAGTTGAACTCGAGTTGGAATAGACGGCTGTCGGATCCAAGCCTAGTTGTGCTAAGCTCAACTCAATCCTATTCATGTATAGTTCTAATTGCATTTTTTTCAGGACCCCATTGCCGTCTTAACTTGTCCCTGCTTATTATTGTGTTATACGATGATGTGGTAGAACATGATGGTTGATACACAGGCCCTTGGAAATTCTATAGGTGAGATGTATCAACTGAAATTAAATCGCCCAAATTGTTAAGAGCAACTGTAAAAAGGTTATACACTTTAAACAAATAATAATATTGGACAATTATAACCTCTGATTATTACAAATTATCTACATAGATTAGGACCATAAAAGTCTCATTTCAACCATCTATTAATTAGCTAAGCTATCAGCTGCATAAAAATTGAAATCAGGGTATTTTTATGATACATCTCCATAGTGGCCACAATTTGGACCGTTTATGATACATCTACACGATTTTTAAGTGATGCATTGGGTGTCGTATTGTTCACCATCAATATGGCCCTATATCATCTCCAAGTGGCCCTGCATCCGGCTGTCTAGGGCCAATAGGAGTTGATATGATCGTATCCTTCATGGTAATATATACAAGTGTGTATTTAGACCATACATATTGGGTTTGGATGATACTTCAAACCTTGTTTTTATGTATACAATTTAAATTTCTCAGTGCCTGAGTATCAACAATCACACTATACCAGAGTACCGAAGTTATATATTACATAGAATCTCTCTCTCTTCTTCTTCTTCCCTCTAATCTTTGCTCCTTGCATGGGCAATTAAGGGAGTGGGAGTTAGATCTTTCCATTAATTTTCAGGTTTTAAAATTTACTGGATTCTGAAAACACCCTTCCAATTCTAATATTTTGCACATGCCTTATCACATCAATGTTACCTGATCAAGTGACTCAAGTTGAAAGAGTGGGTAAGCCTAACAAATCTTGGGTCCCAGTACTGGTACCAAGATCTAGCCAAGACTTAAGGATTGATTGACTTACTTAGATTTACTTTTAGGAAGTGTAAAATTAATTTCTAATGGGTTAAAATTATTAGAATTGACGTATTAAGCAATGTTTGAGCTGGGAACACAAATGAGTGGTTGTTATTACTCATGATGGGGGCAGTTAAACCATCAATCTGGTTAGTTGGGAGGGGTGAAAGAATATTGAATTTTTTTAAGGAAGTTTCATCGCTTCAAATGATTCAGAGACATCTTGAATCCGCTTCTTACACCTTCCAATACGTGCCCTAGAATCTCTTGCCTAACTCATAATAAGACTTTTTTTTTACTAAATTCAATGATCATAGCCATCGCTCATATTTACTTTTCAGTGCTTAAAGCTAGCTACTGACTACTTTTCTTTTCCAGTGTTGATTCAAGGACACTATTCACATGGTTAGAATCATCCAATCCATGTATATCTTGATTCTTCCATCCATAATGGGTCCCACTAGATGGACAATCCTAACTGAAAGATAGCATAACTGCTTAATATAGCAAGATGGCTCTATCTTTTTTTTATTCTTTTGACACTGCCATGTCATCTCCCCGTACAATTATGAAATGTTATAAAGATGCATGCATAATCTCATTTAGTAAAAAGAAAAAGAAAATAAAAGCTCAATTCAAATTGCCCCGCGGATTCGTTGTTCTTGCGCCGTCCATAAAAAACAAAAACAAAAAAAAAAAGATTGAGCAAATCATGAAACAATGGATGTGAAAAAATAAAATAAAATAAAAATGAAGGGCGCTTGCTAAACAGATCACCCTACAATGAAAGTTTGACACCCCAAAAATTAAGTCAATCCAACCATCACATCGGCACCACGTGAATTTAGAGGTTTTTGGGTGGTTGTCAAATGTTTTTAATAGAGTGATCCACCTAATGATTGGATAGACTTAATTCACAACATATGTCATCATCACGGTGGGGCTTATTTAACATGGGGTTAGATTGAATACACACAATAGTGGGCCCACACAAGTATATGCAGTGGACAAGGAGAATAGTAGGTGAATAACTTTTTACACACAAGTAAATTACTAGTGGAATAAACTTATTCCACATGGACTTATATACGAACCAACCTTGTGTTCCCTGAACAAAGAGATATGTTAGTAAAGTAATGGGCGTGCCAATCAGTAATTGCAACACCTACTTTATGTTAGCTCATATTAGTTAATGGGGAGTGCTTTAGGGGCACTGAAGCCTCTATAAGTGATGGTGGCACCATCTGGATGTGGGGCACACATAATGTATGCATGAAATCCAACTCATCCATCATGTGAGTCAGGCCATGTTACCATAGGTCTTAAAACTCAATAAGATCCATGAATTTGGTAGACCACTGTTAGGATTTTTGAAACACATTGAAAAAAAAAATAAAATCAAAAATCAATTTTAGATTTTACAATCCTCTGAATAATATCAAATTTCTAAAAATTAAAACTATAAAACCTATTACTAGAGTTATTTAGATCGATATTATTGAGAAACCATATTTTCTCGGTATCATTTTTTAACTAGAAGGTCTCTCTTTGATCTATTATAAATGTGGAAAATGACGAAAACTGTACATCAGCCTTTGGATTAAGTCAAAAGGAGACATTTTTATAGAGTCGGCCATAAAGTGAACCCCACGTGTACAAAACAATGATGTAATGGGAAAATGAGAGAAAAATTTGGTCTTCTTCTCTCTCTCTCTTCACTACTTGTAGGTGATGCAGGAAGGTGGAGACGTCCAAGACTCTCTTTTCTATAGTCTACTCTCTCTCTCTCTCTAGCCTATGATCTATTCGTAGAGAGAAATTAAGGTTTTAGGGAGACATCAACTATGGTAATTTATCATCTATAATATTTCAACTACATTAGAAGTTTGTGATCCTGTTTTATTCCATGTACCCCATATATGATCCAATCCTTTTACTATCATGATCACCGACCAAAGACCCAATGTCTATGCAAATTAAGCAATGGATCCCTAGGTCTAAATTATTATATCATCATCAAGTGCGATCAAAACATCAAAAACTTTTTAACAGTTAAAATAATCGTTTAATGGTGGATTATTTTAAAACGTTTTAAAAATCTTTTTGGCGCAATGAAAAATCACTTGACGAATATTTGATTCTCAAGATCTAAGTCATAAGTGGGTTCCTAAAAATTTATTGGATCCCTTGTTGGCCCATATGAGTCTCAACGGACCTTACTAAATGCCCTACATCCATTTTTACTGCTATATAATGACCTCATAAGGTGAGCTAAAGCATGTGCCATCAAGATCGACCTTGAACTTCTCACATGAGGAGCATTAAGTAGACTCGGTACATCCTCAGGTCGATCATAATCCGAGGATGATGAGCCTCCCAGTTTAAAGAATTAACTTTGAACCATCAACGCAAGTGTATGATAAATCCAAAACTATGAGCTTATTCGCAATCCTATGAGAGGATAGAGCAAATGCACATCGATTCTTCATCATACTTGATGGTGGAGACTTCCATTTTGATTTATTATTGGTCCCCTCACATAGAACGACCACATAAAATAACTACCATAAGTCTATCTTATGGCCTCCTTGGTGTTCATTGAGCAATAAGTTATTGAAATTTATGCCTCACTACTCTTCTTTCGTCAGTGGCTATTATATTTACTCTTAAGTTCCCAAGGACAATCAAAGGAATCCCTCTCATTTAACTCTCATTGTGTACATATAGGATGCTCACACATATATTATAGGAAATTACATGCCAATCCAGGACCCTATGGTCGCCATGATCTACGGTCAAGATTATAAATATTATTAGACACCATTTATATCATCAATTGATAAGATTCACATAGGCAGGGTTCTAATAACCACATCACATGGAATAAGTTAAGAGGAAGCGTCCACCTTGAGTTTAAGTGAGGGCTCAACGCTTTGTATATATGGAATCTATATTGAAAGCCTTCATCTAGCCTAGATGAAGGGTTGTGACAAACTTCATGTTATATTACAACCAAGGTGGGCCCCAGTGCAAATAAGGATGGTTGTTCCCTCTCAACTTATTTCATATTTTATGGCCCACTTAAGTTTTGGATTAGACTTATTTTTTAGGAAAAGAGGGGGCAAAATGAGGTCATGTATCTTATGGACAGGTTGGATGTGTTGCATACATCACGGGAGCTCCACATTTGACTAGCACCATATATATATATATATATATATATATATATATATATATATATATATATATATATATATATATATATACCCCTCAGTCAGATGCACCATCCCAGGTGGGGCCCACACGGCTGAAAATCACCTCAATCCCTGACTTTTGTGGGCCACACCACGTACATAAGTGGAGAGGGGCCGTGCACCATTGAAACATTCAAAACCAGTTGGGGGGGCCTTTCGAGAGGTTTCTTCATGATCAAAACCGTCCATCATGTGTGTCCCACTTGAAAGTAATTTTAAACCACTTTTCAGGTGGTATCCACATCTCAGTGGGGGCCCACCAAGTGCTTTTACATGTTTTTGCTTGTATACTTATGTTTTCAGATGGTATGGCCCACCTGATCACGGTGGACGGACGATTTTGGGCCATCCAGGCCCAAAATGGGACGGTGCATCTGGTGGACGGTGTGGATCTTTGAACGGAATCACGGTGGGGCCCACCCCAACTCGACCTCACGAACGACCGCTTGACGCTCGAGCGCATAGTACCTTTTCCCATATATATATATATATATATATATATATATATATATATATATATATATATATGTTGCTTGGTTAATTTATAAGATTTTCATGTCTAAATACAACGGAAACTCAACATAATCTGATAATCTAATTTAATATTCCATCCATGATCATTGCTTGTGATAACATCAAATTTGTAGAATAAAAACCCTAAAGGATATGAAGGGATGAGATTTTACTTTAAGCGATTGAATCGTATGACGCTTTTCCATAATGATTTTGTCAATGATGATCCTTTAATGGAAGAGGTCTCTCTTCGATCTATCACAAATGAAAGGAGTGAAGGGAACCACCATCTATACCTCTGGTAAAGGCTAAGGGAGATCAGGTGCACAATGCACTTGGTAGACTATACACTTCACACATGTGACGGAGATGAGAAGGGATTGTAATGATGGAAGTGTTGAGAAGTGGAGCCACATGCGCGGATTTCATGTTGCAAGTCCTTTCGCAACTGGGATGCGAAAAGGAGTTTCGAGGATTTCGTGTCGTAAGTCCTTTCGCAACTGGGATGCGAAAGGGAAGTTGCAAAAACTATAAATTGGGGTCCCTAGGGCTATTCTAGGGTTAAGGTGAATATTGGGAAGGTATTCTAAGGTGTGAGAAAAGGGTTTTCTCTTTATCTCCAAGGGAGAGGTTAGTATATTGCCTTGTAATCTTCATTCTTCATAATAGAAGTTTACATTCGTGGTTTTTTACCCTAGTTTGGGGTTTTTCCATGTATATCTTGTCTCGTGGTTTGTTTGGATTACTTTGATCTATTTCTAGTTTATATTTCTTCTTGTTTATCGTTTGTGGGTGAGGCCTGAGATTGGATCTAGGCTCACTGCGTTGTTGGTGTGCTGTGCAACAACTGGTATCAGAGCTATTGGTTTAGTTCTATTGGGAGCGATGACAGAAGATGGAAAAACTAGAAATGAGAAGTTTGATAGTTCAAACTTTGTCTTCTGAAAGATGCAGATGGAAGATTATCTGTATTAGAATGACCTCTATATTCTTTTAGGAGGAAAAGAGAAGAAACCAGAAAAGATGACAGATGATGAATGGTTTTTACTGGATAGGAAAGCTTTAGAAACGATCCGACTCTCTTTGTCTAAGAGTGTCGCCTTCAATATATCCAAGGTAAAAACAACAAAAGAATTAATGAAAGCCTTAGCCACCATGTATGAAAAGCCCTCAGCATCTAACAAGGTTCATCTTATGAAACAGCTATTCAACATGAAGATGTCAGATGGTGGGAGCGTGGCTGAACATCTAAACGAGTTCAATACAGTCACGAGCCAGTTGGAATCCGTTGGCATTATTTTTTAGGATGAGGTCAGAGCGTTATTGATCTTATCCAGTTTACCAGACAGTTGGGATGGTTTGGTGATTGTTGTGAGCAATTCTTCAGGGTCGACAAAGCTGAAATTTGATGATGTGGTCGGTCTAATTCTCAGCAAAAAATCTAGAAGGAAGGCATCAGGAGTTTCAGGGGATTAAGGGAATGCTCTAAACGTTGAAGGAAGAGGAAGATCGCTGAACAAATGAGGTAATAAACACGGGCATTCTAAGTCAAGGAAAAAGTCCAAGGGACCAAAAGACAAATACGGGTGTTAGCATTGTGGCAAGAAGGGGCACATGAAACGTGATTGCAGGGCGCTTAAGAAACAATAAGGAAACTCTCAAGGTGGGAAGGATTCAGTGAATCTATATGAGGAGAGTGACACAGAAGCGTTGATCTTATCTCTTGATACGAGGAATGAGTCTTGGGTTATAGACTCAGGTGCTTCGTTTCATGCCACTTCATGCAAGGGAGTTCTGCGAATTATGTGTTAGGTGATTTTGGGAGAGTATACCTGGGTGATGATGAGCCATGCAGTATTGTTGGAAAGGGAGATATTCAGATAAGTCAAAAAGACGGAACGACTTTGAAATTGAAGGATGTCAGACATGTACCGAGTTTGAAACGTAACTTGATTTCAGTGGGGTAATTGGCCGATACCGGTTATGTGACGACATTCACCAGTAATTCCTGGAAGATCACAAAAGGTGCCTTGGTGATATCTCGAGGCAAGAAGGAATGTACTTTGTACGTGACTTCAGGATCGTATTGTTCACTCGCAGTCACATCAACTGGAGTGAATGGGCAGTTATGGCATCAGAGGTTGAGACATATGAGTGAGAAAAGGATGAAAGTACTATTGTCAAAAGGGAAACTACCAAGGCTGAAGTTTATTAACTTGGAATTCTACAAGAATTGCGTGTATGACAAACAGAAGAGAGTAAGTTTCAAGAAGACGGGACGTGCTCCAAAGATACATCTGTTGGAGCTTGTACACACTGATGTGTGGGGACCGGCACAGGTATCATCTTTTGGTGGCTCACGTTATTTTGTTTCCTTTATTGATGATGCTAGTAGAAAACTGTGGATTTATTTCTTAAAGCACAAATCTGATGTATTTGATGTATTTAAGAAGTGAAAAGTTATGGTAGAAAATGAGACAAGTAAAACAGTAAAATGTCTCAAATCTAATAATAGGGGAGAGTATTGTGACAAGAGGTTTGAGGAGTATTGTGCAGCAAGTGGAATCAAACATCAAAAAACGATTTCAGGTACACCACAGCAGAATGGTGTGGCTAAGCGCATAAACAAGACCATCCTTGAGCTCGTCAGGAGCATGAGGTTACATGCAGGGTTGCCCAAGATATTTTGGGCAGATGCTGTGAATACCGCCGCATATCTCATCAATAGAAGTCCCTCAACACCATTGGATGGTGGGCTACCAGAAGAAGTGTGGACTGGGAAAGAAGTGAATGCACATCTCAGAGTGTTCGGTTGCACTTCATATGTTCACATTGATGCAGAGCACAGAAACAAATTAGATGCGAAGTCTAGGAGGTGCACGTTTATAGGCTACAGGCAGCATGATTTTGGTTACAGGTTTTGGGATGCAGAAAACAAAAAAAATCATCAGAAGCAAGGACGTAGTCTTCAATGAAAAAGTGATACATAAGGACAGTGTGCAGGAAAACAAGGCCAAAGAAAAGGAATTCGTAGAGTTGGAAGAGTTACCGAACATGGGTGTTACAATGTTACAGGATGATCATACACAGGAGCATTATGAGGCAGAGCCACATACACCGGTTGTGAGGAGGTCTACTCGGGAGAGGAGACCCATGGTCTGATATTCACCCTCCTTATATTATCTACTGCTGACAGATAATGGTGAGCTAGAGTGTTTTGAAGAGGCATTACAGTCAGATACACGGGTTAAGTGGGAGCAGGCCATGGATGAGGAGATAGACTCTCTTGAGTCTAATCGTACATAGGAGCTAGTCACTCTACCTAAGGGTAAGAAAGTTCTTCGAAAGTTCTTCGAAAGTTCTTTATAACAAGTGGGTTTACAGATTGAAGGAGGAGCACGATGGTTTGAAACGGTACAAGGCTAGACTGGTTGTGAAAGGGTTTCAATAAAAGGCAGGTAACGATTTCACTAAAATATTTTCACCTGTGGTGAAAATGTCTATGATTCGCATGGTCTTGAGTATAGTGGCTACAGAGGACTTACATCTAGAGCAGCTAGATGTTAAGACAGCTTTTTTTCATGGGGACCTTGAAGAAGAGATATATATGCATTAGCCGACAGGATACGTGGCACCAGGAAAGGAGAATAAGGTATGCAGACTGAAGAAGAGTTTATATGGCCTGAAGCGGGCCCTGAGGCAGTGGTATAAGAAGTTCGACAGTTTCATGTCGGGAAACAGCTTTAGGAGATGTCATGCAGACCACTGTTGTTACTTAAAGAAGTTTGATACGTCATACATCATTCTTCTTCTGTACATTGATGATATGCTTGTGGCCGGTTCAAGCATGAAGGACATCTCAGATCTCAAAAGATAACTGTCTAGAGAATTTGCCATGAAGGATTTAGGAGCTGCAAAACAAATCCTAGGCATGAGGATAAAGCATGACAGAAAAAACAAGAAACTAGTTTTGTCACAGATAGAGCACATAGCCAAGGTACTTGACCGATTCAATATAGGAGGTGCTAAGCCGGTTAGCACTCCATTAGCCAACCACTTCAAGCTATCTAAGGAGCAAGGGGGCAAAGACGCAGGAGGAACGGGACTACATGGCTAAAGTCTCATACGCGTCAGCTATTGGGAGTCTCATGTATGCTATGGTGAGCACGAGGCCAGACATTGCTCAAGCAGTGAGAGTTGTTAGCAGGTTCATGAACAACCCCGGGAAGGAACATTGGGAAGTTGTGAAGTGGATCCTTAGATATTTGGTAGGTACTAAGGATGTAGGGATGTGCTACAGTGGATCGAAAATCAAGCTACAAGGCTACATGGATTCAAATTTGGCAGGAGATATTGACAGCAGGAGAAGCACTACAGGTTATGTCTTTACTCTGGGTAGTCTTGTGATCGATTAAGGTCTCTCGATTCTGAGAAGATAGTATCTATCGGTCTGACGAAGCGAGAATATGTTGCATTACTGAGAAGCATGCAAGGAGATGGTGTGGATGCAAGGTTTCATGGAAGAGTTGGGTAAGAAGCAAGCAGATTACAAACTGTACAGTGACAGTCAGACTGCAATACACTTGGCCAAGAATTCAACCTTTCATTCAAGGACCAAGCATATTGCCATCAGATATCACTTCATACGTTTGTTACTGGAAGATGGATCGATTGCTCTGGAGAAAATTCATACAAGTGAGAATCCTACGGATATGTTGACCAAGGTGGTCAAACGAGAGAAGCTGAAGCTCTGTTCAGCTTTGATTGGTCTTCAGGCTTGAAGACGGGGAGGTGGTGCATTCCGGATGAAGAAGACAAAGGTTTATGGCAATGTGTCTCCAAGTGGGAGATTGTTGAGAAGTGGAGCCACATGTGCGGATTTCGTGTTACAAGTCCTTTCGCAACTGGGATGCGGAAAGGAGTTTCGCAGATTTCATGTCGCAAGTCCTTTCACAATTGGGATGTAAAAAGGAGTTTTGCGGATTTCGTGTCGCAAGTCCTTTCGCAACTGGGATGCAAAAGGGAAGTTGCTAAAATTATAAATTGGGGACCCTAGGGCTATTCCAGGGTTAAGATGAATATTGGGGAGCTATTCTAAAGTGTGGGAAAAAGGGTTTTCTCTGTATCTCCAAGGGAAAGGTTAGTATATTACCTTGTAATCTTCGTTCTTCATAGTGGAAGTTTGCATCCGTGGTTTTTTACCCTAGTTTGAGGTTTTTCCATGTATATCTTGTCTCGTGGTTTGTTTGGATTGCTTTGATCTATTTCTAGTTTATATTTCTTCTTGTTTATCGTTTGTGGGTGAGGCCTGAGATTGGATCTAGGCTCACTGCGTTGTTGGCATGCTGTGTAACAGGAAGGAGGTGGAGCTCTCTCTCTCTCTCTCTCTCTCTCTCTCTCTCTCTCTCTCTCTCTCTCTCTCTCCAAGTGACACCCAAGAGGAGTGGGGACGTCTAGAGTTCTCTCTATAATTCTCATCTATATAATACGATCTTTAAATAAGGAGGGGGTTGGGTTTAAGAGTTGCACTGGTATAATATACTATTATCCTATGTACTTCTAGGGGTGTCAATGGGCCGGGCTCAGGCCTGAAAATTCAGAATTTTGAATAGGGCGGCCTGACGGCCCGACCCAAAACAGTTCAAAATCAGGGTTGAGACCTACCCCAGGCTTGGTTCGTTGATAGCCCTATGTACTTCTTTGTATCCTATTGTAATGGAAGTTCGTTGATCCATCTTATACATGCACATAATCATGATCTATCCTTCCACCGTTTATGCCATTCGCAATAGATCTAAAATCCCATGCTAACGAAGTAGTGGCCCATTGTATCTGGTTCATCAAGTCATCATTAAGTTTGATCAAAGCAATTTTAATGGTTAAAATAAAACTTTAATGGCTAAAAAACTTTGTAAAACTAATTAAAGCCTTTTAAGTGTGGGCCTAGGAGTAAAAACACTTATTGAATCCGTGATTTAATTATATCTAACCTTGAACAAGTCCCTGAGAGTGAATTCGATGGATCCCATGTTGGCCCAAGCAAGAATCATGAATTTTGATGGACGTGTCACGCCCTGAAATTCGATACTCGAGTTCGCCAGGCCCGAACTCGAATTCCACTACTGTAAGTTGTATTTAAACACAATATACATTACAACCCACATTATTTTCATAAATTTTCAAGGCAATCATAGCAACCAAAAGGATACTAATCATTGTCATTAAATATTGTCCACTAATCAAACTTTAAAATTTTACTTACATTAATATTCAAAAATAAATAATAATAACAAAATACATTGAATTTTACTTAATATTCAAATAAACAAAAGTAAAAGTCTTCGATCTTTCCCAATCGGCTCTTCATATACAGACCCTACAAAACAATCTGTAAGGGTGTGAGCAGGACGGCTCATAGGGTCACATCATTTCCAATATTGAAATTTCTACATCAGCATGTAACGAAGAATAGATCATGAAAGTTTGAGTCGTAGTGCGTAATATTGCATGCCGGCAGGGGCCTCGCACTAAGGGCCATAACTCACATTAGTCTCATACCTATCGTGAGAAGTGATTCCAAGATGATAGACTCCTGATCTCGAATAGTTTCATACCTATTGGGGATCGTGGCTCACGAATGTGTGCACCAAAACTGTATTTACGCATCCACAACTTAAATATAAGAGGACATAAATATTCCACCAATAATAAATGAAATTCTGAAAATGAATTCAAATAAAATAAAATATCTTTTGATCCATTTTTTTACTTTACCAAGTAGAGCACCCATGCACCCATTTTAGGGATTAACCCAAGGCAGAGCACTATGACCATTTTGGACCTCCCAAGGTAGGGCACCGTGCATCCGACATTTTAGGGAGTCCGGGCAGAGCACCCACGTATACATTCACATAATCTTAAATAAACAAAATATGAATTTAAAATGCGGCACAAAATAAACATCCTTTTCGGGAATGACCTGGGCAGAGCACCCATAACAACTTGATCCTTTCTATGGCAGAGCACCCATAATTTAATCATATTCAAAAGCAGGTAGCAATAATCAATTGAATTAATTTCACATATTAATAATCAAATAAATGCATTTTATTTTATGTGCAACCAAAAACAAATAACTTAAATTAATAATATGAAATAAATAATCAATGAAAATCAAAGTACATACTAATGTAGGCTTTTCAACTAGGAAGATCACTTACCTGATCTAGTGTGTTAGAATTTGATGTATGATTGGTCTTAACGTGTCGACGATCCAACTCTGCTCCAGTTCGACTCAGTTGAACGCATTATACACTAAGTGACTTAACGTGACTCTTTACAGTTTTTATGTAAATTGATGAAGTCATCTGTCATGAAATTACAATTGTTGGTCATACATAGATTAAACTAACTCTTTTATTTTCCAGCCAAAATCTAAGTACTCAACCTAATGACTCACTGAGTTGACTCAATGAATCAATAGCATCAACCCTAACTAGAGTGCTATTTTGAATCAAATTGGTTAGAGGAGAGTCTACCTGTCAAGGATCGCATACAAGGTTTGAATTAAACTTGGAATATGTTTGAATGTGAAGAGTTGACGGGTCGACTCCATGAGTCGATTCAACGGTGATTCTTTCTTATCTTCTTCCTCGTTTCTTTTCTTCTTCTCCCTCTTTTCTTATTCTTCTATTCTTGTCTGTTATGTCTTTCCTTCTGAGTTATTTCCTCTAGATCACGTCCCACAACTGGTCATGAAAAACCTATAATTCAATGACTTAATGACTCTTGAGGTTTCTCACGTTCTCATTCTCTCTCTCTCTCTCTCTCTCTCTCTCTCTCTCTCTCTTGAGGTTTCTCACGTTCTCATTCTCTCTCTCTCTCTCTCTCTCTCTCTCTCTCTTTTGTTTATGTCGTTCTCTCACCATTGATGCCCCTGGCTTTTGACGCTGGAGAAAACTCTTAAAGCGTTTAGAGAGTTGGAAGTAACAACTAACGCAAGCGGTTTGAAGAAATAAAAGAAGACTGCAAAATGGATCTCTGGGTGAATTTGATTGGTTATTTGAAACATGAGGCGTTGGAAGATTTAGAACCATTGGATGGAGAGGGAAGGAGTGGTAAAGATCAGGTCATAAAGGTTTCACGCGGATCATGGGGGAGAGTTTTTAATGGATGCGATTACTTCAAGGTCCGAACATGATAGATGGTTTGGATTATGCTGTGGATCCCAGCATGAAGAATGGTTGATGGTCATAGCTCGGGTCGTGCAAGCACTAGCCAAAGAAGAGGGGAGAGAGGAGTGGGAGTTGGGGTTGGTTACGCTCACTCTAATTTTATTTTATTTTTTCAAAAACATGGTGGAACCCACAAAGATGGCGTGGAAAATCCACTCCATCCATCCATCTTGTCGGGTCAAGTTAGGGTAAGGGCCCAAAGATGAGGTTGATCCAAGGTTCAAGTGGTTTACACCAAAGGAAATGGTGGAACCCACCGTTAAAAAAAAAATGGGGTGTCACAGGACGTGTCCAACATCACCAATTTTTAGTAACCTCTAGGAAACCCTAAAAAGTGCCTAGTTAAGATCATGATACGTACACATCTTCAAGTCTAAAGATTGATCATCTTTCTTGCAACATTAAGTCTTTAATCGTAATGATCATAGTCCAAGCTAATGTGCCTCTATAGCATTGAATTGAGCTTGATTATCCAATGAAAGTGTTTAAAGGTCCAATACCAAGATCTTGTGTCCATGGCACACTTACATGGTCATATAGGGCAAGGGTGAAGGCATAACCAACATCAAGTTGATTAACGGAGACTATCAATCTTGACTTGAGTCAATCTTCTCACACATGATGACCATACATCTTGAAGTATGATATTCACATATATGTCCAGAGCATTGTGATGGTCATGTCATATCAGGGTACTAAAATTCATTGATCATAACTCTCTCCAGTCAATGATCACCATGTCCAATCTATGTTTCTTAAGGAACGTGTGAACTAATTCTCACATAACCTGTGATTAGTATAGTTTTTTAAGGCAATATTAGATATTGGTTAAGACATATTACACTTATCCAAAATGTTTATTAGTCATCAAGATCAATGGCTGAGATTGACCATTTCACATCCACGTGGGCAACAAATTAATGTGCACATTAATTTTTTAAAGCATAACTCCAAAATAATTAAGATAAGCCCGTTTGAATTTAATTAAAACATCCTGTGGGCATGCAAGTTTGTAGCTATTATTTAAATTCTTAAACAAGGCTGACTCTTCATTTCTTCTACAACATTATTTGTAAGATAAGTTTTATCCATCAACATTATATGTGGTGTTCGCAGTGGCATGCGTGTTGAAATTTTTGTATGTATGACATCCAACTCATCTATCAGGGTCACACCAAATGAAGTGGGAGGTTCCATAAATCAGCTTGGTCTAGCCATTTTATAGGAATCACATGACTAAAAAGGATTTTTTGGTAGTTGTTCGCTATTTCAATGTTGTGCCCCACCTAGCTATATTGCTGGATAGGCTTGATTTCCTGGGGTTTCCCATCATCATGGTGTGACTTAGTTGACACATGTGCTTTTTATGGCTTATCCATGAGACAATAGGCTCCCTACAAGCAGTTGAATAACTATTGAATACATGTAAAACAACTTTTATAGGCAGCCGAATAAGTTTGTAAACTCGTTCTACACACAATGCAGAGCAACCGTTGTCTTCTTTCCACCTTGTCTTTGTAAACATATTCAAATCTTGGTTATTCCCTTAGAATTGATATTCCCACCCCACAGTTGCAGGTTGATAAAGTTTCTCTTTTTTTACATGGCTCTTAAAAATATCATCTTAGAGTGAAAATAACAAGTTTTACTAATAAAAATATCCTTTTGGAATGAAAATAACAAGCTTTAAGGGCTAAAAAATTCCAATACCTAAAATTCATGTCTTGATTCGTCTTCCTCCTCTGCATTTGTGTTACCACCATTTGTTGAAGCTTTGCCTAATGGAAGGACATCAGAAGGATTTTATATATAATTAAAGGGAATTTAGGAAATTTTAGAGCATCATGAGATGGGTTCCATTTCACGATACTTGTGTGACACATGTGTTGCACCATATGAGGCACTATCTGATGAAGCACAAAAGTGCATGCCCTTCAAAAGTCAGGTAATGACTATTATAAAAGCATGTTAGATGTAGATTGAGTATTGACCTTGTATCTATTGACCCCAATGCATGTGCGGTATAAGAAATTTTGATTGGACGGTAGATTACTGTTAGAGATGAGCTCAGTTTATATAAACTAATGGCTTTATAACATACCTCATGTTTGGGCATTTTAACAATAGCCTATTGTCCAATCAAATCTTACCTGATGGTATACGCCAAGCTTGGTACACGCAGTGTCGAAATCCATTATGCTAAATGAGCTTATATTCATAGTGGATTGCTGATTGTCTAAGTAGCACAATGAGTAAACTCTATGGGGTCCCAAATGTGATGTATGTGTCTTATCCACACCATCCATTGTTTTTCCCATCATTTAAGGGCATGATCTCAAAGTTAAAGCATATTGAAAGGTCAAGGAGACCACAACATAAGAGACAATAAGGATAATGACGCCCACCATTGAAATATTCCCAGGGCCAACAGTGATGTTTATTTATCATATTGCCTATTCATAAGACAGGAAAGCATAAGTTCCTATTTGGGTGAAATCCTCTTGCTGTGTTTGGCACCCTGGATTCAAATCCCCTGTAATTCAAAAGTAGTTATGCATAGTATATTTACAAGGATTTGAATTTAATTACTAAATCAACTTTAATATCACTAAGTAGTGTATGTATGTATGTTTGAAACAATGGTTGTAATAAGGCCATTGAAATATACACTTTGCCTGAAAATGCTGAAATTCTAAGTCTTAGATGGGCCACAAGCACAAGATCACATGCAAGTGACTAATCAACAATTTTTAACCATTGATTTGCATGGACAATGTTTAAATGACACAAATTACTATATTAAAGTAATGATAGTGATGCAATTGATAATTTAATTGTTTTGGGATATCATCAATTGGACATGTGCCTAATAGATTAATAGTTTAGTGACATATGTTACACATGCATCTCTTAAGAAGATTTTATA
The DNA here is from genome assembly GCA_030180095.1 of Magnolia changhungtana. Taxonomy (NCBI): domain Eukaryota; kingdom Viridiplantae; phylum Streptophyta; class Magnoliopsida; order Magnoliales; family Magnoliaceae; genus Magnolia; species Magnolia changhungtana. The sequence continues at coordinate 5,431,923 of JASAUF010000123.1, read as the reverse complement.
CTTAATTCAAGCTTTTCACCGGGGATTTCAAAACTCTTGGGGGGGGGGGGGGGGGGTGTATGAGTGAGCTTATCCGAAACTTTTGAGGCCCCGATAAGTTTTCAACGGTAGGCATTCAATTCCCAACGTTTCATGTGGTCCTATTGAACTTTTGAAAGGCCTTGATTTTCAGCTCATGCCCTAAAATGAGCTGGAAAAACGGATGGACGGCATGTACGAGACACATACATCACAGTGGGCCCACAGAGTTTACTTATAGCGTACTGAGTTACTCAGTTCGCAATACGCTCTCCTTCACGGGCCATTTGCACCCTTCCACGATTGGGCCCACCTGATGAACGGTCGGAATCTCCAGAACGCACTGGGGGCTCGTCCATTGCTGCAAAAGACCATTCCTTCTCCGGACAACAGTCATTTCCGGAGCGCTCTCTCTCTCTCTCTCTCTCTCTCTCTCTCTCTCTCCATGTTTTTCAAAGCCATTTCCCGCCAAAACCAAACTATCTTCTCCTCCTCCTCATTTCGTCTCCTCTCATCTTCATCTCTCCCTAATTCTTCCTCCAAACTCAAAGAATACAATTTCAAACCCCCTCTCTCCTTCACCAAAGACGACCCTAACCCAAACCCTAATTCCGCTTCTCAATCCATCAAGAAACACCAGAAAACCCCGTACAGACCACCGTCATCCCTTGATCGGACGGGCCTAAAGCCTCTTCACTCGGACCTCCCTTTTGACTTCCGGTACAGCTACACTGAGAGCAACTCGTCGGTTAGACCGATCGGACTGCGCGAGCCCAAGTACTCACCTTTCGGGCCTGGGCGGGTCAACCGTCCGTGGACCGGGGTGTGCGCCCCTGCAACTGACCCGACTGTGAGATGCGTGGATGGGGACAGGGGATTGGACGAAGCCGCAGAGAGGGCTCAGAGGTTGAGGGAGCAGATTCTTGGGGAGCCACTCACCGATGCAGAGAGGAAGATCATCGTGGAGAGGAATCAGAAGAATAAAAGCAAGCGGCAAGTGAATTTGGGTAATTGCATTCTTGTTCTTCGTTTATCATTTGCCAGTTTTGTCTTCGAAGCAGAAACATAAGTTTGTGCCAGAATTAACAGTGGATGAAATCTGAATCACTGCAAGCAGGATTAATCTTTTCCAGAAGAAAAGGAATCACACCGTACAGGTGGACCATCAGGGGTGATCTAGACCATAGCCTGTTTGGCCACCACATGACATGGATGGTCCATAGCCCATAAATCACCATAATTGGACTTCAAGGGAAGCACTAGAAATTGTCGCCACCTTAGGGTGTGTTTGGATGCCCGTAAGTTCTTTAAGTTGTAAGTAACTTACAGGTTATCTTGGTAGATGTAAGTTGAAGTTACATGTAATTTGGTTTTTGTATTTGGGTAACCCATAAATTAGTTATTGTATATTCGCACCAAGCAAAGCTTGGAGTAGAGAATCATTCCAAAATCTAATTGATACATAAGAAAGCTTGGCACAAAGTATGCCATTTTGTTTAGCCCATCTAGATGAATAGTTGAGCTGATTCTTAGGCTAAACTAATCATTAGGTGGGCCATAAAAATGGGATCACGTATTCAAAATACTTATAATGTGGAACAATAACTTAAGGTAAGCAATAAGGAAACTAAAAATTCTTATTTTCAATCTAAAATATGTTTACCATATTACAAGGGAGAGAAACATGCAAACAAACTACATCAACAAAAAGCCATCTATTTATGAATAAGCATTCGAATTAAAAATTCAACAACTATTCAGTAAGTGGGGATCAAATAGCTGGGCAGTTAGAATTTGATTTCCAACAAATAGCTGGAATTTTCCAACAAGTTGGAAATAATCTCAACACTTGAGAACTAAAGAGAAGATGCAGCTGGACAGTTAGAAATTAATTTCCAGCAAATAGTTGGAAATGATCTCAGCACTTAAGAAATAAAGAGAAGATTCACTTCTATGAGCAAGAGAACATGAGCATTCTTGTAAAATAAAAGTCTCATATGCACACAAAAGTTAGAATCTTGATTGCTTATGGCCTACCACTCATCCACAATGGGGCCCATATTTTTAACAGTTTGATAGATGGAAAGAAAATAAAATTTATAAAAAAGAAAGAGCAATGGCCATGATTGCGGAGCCCACCTTGACGTGTGTTTTATATATCCACGTCGTTCATCAATTTTGTCAACTCATTTTAGGGCATGTGCCAAAAAACAAAGAAGATCCAAATCTCAGGTGGGCCACACCACAAGAAACAGTGGTGATTGAACGCCCACCAATAAAAACTTCTTATGGGCCACAAGTTTTGGATCAAGCTGACATTTGTGTTTTCCCATTATGTAGGTCTATGTGAGATTATCAACAAGTTGGATGGAAAACAAACATAATGGTGGGCCCTAGGAAGTTTTAATGGTGAGCATTCAGTTAACACTATTTCCTACGTGTGGCCCACCTGAAATTTGAATTTGCTTCATTTTTTGGGCCCATGACATAAATGACCTCGCAAATCTGATGGACGGCATAGATATATGCTATGTGGGCCGCATAGTCACAGGGCCTCACTGAATCAGGGCTGATTCAAATGCAAGAACAGACATTTTTTATTTTTGTTTTTGAAAGATCAGACATTGAATTAGACGAAAAAGAAAAAAAAGAAAAAAAAAACTACTAGGACAGGCCGAGAGAGAGAGAGAGAGAGAGAGAGAGAGAGAGAGAGAGAGAGAGAGAGACCATTGATCTGGTGGCCTCTACATGATGGACCATGGCCTACAAATCACTGTGATTTAAAAATCCTGACCGAAGCAAACAAATCGAAAAGGGAGAATCTCAATTCGGATATGTTCCTTTTTTCTTGAAGATGTAGCCGCAAAGTTTCTTTGTTTGTGCAACATAAAACAAAGATAACGTATGGGGATTGATATCTAAACAACCGATTGGCTGCTATGCTAGTAATCATAATATTCCCCGCTCTTCCTCTACCATGGGTAAACACATGCCAAACGGAAAGCATTCCATCATAACTATGGCATCCAATCCTATAGTGTCGACACTACTGTAAGTTTAAAAAAGTGTTGAGCAAAATGGGCCCCACTGTGGTGTATGCATGCCATCCACTCCAACCATCAATTGCACCTCTACTCTTTTGCCTAGAGCCCAAAAATGAGGTAAATGTAAAACTTAGGCAGATCACACAACAGGAACAATTGGGAGGGGATGCCCATCCATCGAAAACCTTCCAACTTGTTTGTGGAGGTCCAAGATGGTGTGGAGATGGCTATATGCCATCCAATCCATGCATCAGACGTGCCCCACCAGGATGCAGGGACATTAAAAAACAAGCCATTTCGAAACTGAGGTGGGCTACACCCACACCTTATGAATTTATCGGTTTCTAGCTTGATATTACATTGTTCCTGATGGTGTGGCTCATCTACATCATACATGTTAGCTCACTAGGTTAATGTTAGCTCACTTGGTTAATTATTCATATCCCCTTGGACATGTTGCTCGTATAATAGGGATGAAAGGAATGCGGACAACTCAAGGGGAGAGTAACCTCTCTGTTTTTTCTTGAAATTAAGCTAAATCATAGGGAGAGTTCGATGGCATGCCGATGTCTGGAATTGAAAAGCTCTGGTTAGAATGGTGTTTGAGAAACTGACTTGGTTTCATTTTGATTGTATCAGTGTTGGGGCCTTAGATTAACTAGGAGGGAGATTGTGAAATAGTGGAAATTTCCTAATAGTTTTGTTTGAAGACAGATTTGTGTTGCTACAAATTTTAGTTTTTGTCAATGTGCCTAACAATTTTTTGTTTTATTTATCTTGTGATGAATAAAGAGTTTGTCTTCGAGTGCTAGTCAAAATATTCTATCATTGAGCAAATCTGGGATGCCAAAGTCCATTTAGAAGCATCACATATTGTACAAAAATCTCCTTGACTAATGGTGTTTTCATAGTTTCAAAACTGCCAAATTATTTGTTGTCGGGTCCCATTAAATAGTTAATGGACCAAAAATCTTATCTTTTGAACAATCCCAACCATCTGAAATGGACTTTTTTTCGTTGCACATGGACCCACTGGCTATGTTATCTTTAACCATCCATTTTCAGGCCAGTAATCAGATCAATACGGGCTAGGATTCTCCGCTGTTGTCCTCTAGATCGACAGTCACTATCACTAAACATATGGGACCCTTATGTACAGAGTGCTGGAACAAACTTTGGGTTCTCAATGGGTACCTGTATCTGCAGGTACCCACTAGACCTGACCCTATTTAACCGCGCATGTATCCAGTTTTTGGACCGTTTACAAACAGACCAGGTTTTGGTCCACCATCTTAGATCCTGTGAAAAATCAGATCAGTTTGGGTACCTGTCAAGTACCTGACTACCTGGCTAATAGTAATATTAAGATTAATTTTATTTAATCTTAAAATAATATCTAGTATACCATACCTGTGTATGCCCTACAACAAAAGAAAAGCAAATAAAAAGAAAAGTCAAGAACATTGATTGTCTCAAACTTCAAGGGATTTCAAGATTTACCTGGTCAAGAAGCTCTAAAATGCAATCACCATCAATTTCAAAAACCAGATCCCACAGGAGAGAAAAATGCTTCTTGATGAAATTGAAGAGAAGATAAAAAGTATGAACACTACATCCCCACTTGCAATTTAATGACAGAAACCACGTATGATAGGAGAGCGATACAGTAGAGCTGGTATAGCAAGAATGAATTAGAGCCATCTCTCCATAGCACAAGTGGTGATCTGGACCATTTTTCTAGTTTTCCTGACTATGATGGTAATCAATTCAAAACATAGATCCATCTGTCTGATCAGTTGCTTTCTAGGGTGGTAGTAGTAGTAGTAGTAGTAGTAGTAGTAGTAGATCAAAACAGATAAAAGTTCAACATTCAACGTGGAAGTGAAGAGAAGTACCTTTCAAAAGAAAAAAGAAAAGGTGAAGAGATGCATATGATGGCCCAATGTGTTGATTTTTTTAATACACATCCATGTTAGGTACCACTAGATGGACAGCACTGCTTGATGCATCATCTTGTCACATGTGCTGTGGCCAGATTTCTTTTTTTTTTTTTTTTGAAAGGTTGTGGCAAGATGGTTGTGCTATAGGTTATTTTGATTCTACGATATCATCTCCCCTTATGAGAGTGAGATAAGAATAAAAGAATGGTAAGATTACCAAAGAAGAGTGCAATGAAGGTTTGTAATAATGACACTCCAATGCCCATGCCCTTTTTACTTGGGAGTCATTTGATACTCTGTTCAAGTGTGGTTGATACAAAGGCACTAGGAAATTGTTCACTTGGCATGCATTAACTCGAAGTAAACCGTTGAAATGTTTGGACCCACCATATACAGGTTATCTCAATGTGAGAGTGATTGAATGATACCAACCTCCGATTAACCCACATATGTTTGTTGAATGGACCATTGCCTATTTATTCATTTCAGCCATCCATTAAATGTCCAACAACGAGGAAACCAAATCCATGTAATTTTTGGTTTATGAGTCATCAATAATAGGGCTCATAATTTGGACGGTTTAATTCAAGTTGCATGCCACGTTTGCAATTTCTTACTTGCCTGCGTATCAACAACCATTACATTTTGTGATTATTGTTTCTCATTTTTAATTTCTTCATCGCATCCATCTGTCATATATGGTGCACATGCGTGCATCTAGTTAGACACCATGCATGCAATGTATGGACGGATGCTTTTCCAGGTCTGTTTTTAGAGTTTGTTTCTATTATGTTGTGAATTAGTATGACTAGCATGTCTCACCCCATTGGAGCCCACATACTCTGATGATAGGAAACTCTCCATGTTCTAGACACTGCTCTCTAGGCCACCATTATAAAAGGTTCCAATCATCAGAATGTATGTGCATCGCTGTTCAAAAATCAGAGCATATTTGCATGCAGGCATCATGGGGTGAGACATGCTAACGATCTTGAGCCATGAAATGGAATGAAACAAAACAAGCTCATGGTTTTACTTTTAGAAGAAAGCACACATCTCCAGTATGAATAAACCCCACAAGTACCTGAAACTGATTGTATTCAGATCAGGGACCTCAAATATGGTACATGGACTCGAACCCAAAGAGGACCCAAAATTGATCCCCTTGGGCTTAGGCTGGTCTGGGTATGGGTACAACAGGACCTCACCTGAAGCAAACCTGTTGCCGGTCCTAACAAAACTAAATGCCACTAGTTCAGGCTGGGTACCATATATTTTCTCTAAAGATAATGAAAAATTTCCCGCAACTTTAATTTTGTGTTTATGTTTTTATTTGTATGATTGGTGATTATTTCTCTATAGGAAGAGATGGCCTGACTCACAACATGCTGAATGATATTCACAATCACTGGAAGCATGCAGAAGCTGTTAGGATAAAATGTCTTGGTGTGCCCACCGTTGATATGACGAATGTGTGCACCCAGCTTGAGGTATGATATTCCAAATCTAGATATGCTTTCTTTTTCTCATTGGCACGCTCATTTCCTTGTGAAGATAGTAAGTGGATCTTGATGCTGCTATGAAACTCTAATTTTCATGTTGTGATGGTTATCTTCGGTTAGAGTTTTTGAAAACTATGTATTGGTAATGATTGAAACAGTTGATGATCCTTTGGAGTTTAGCTTGACTTTTGGAAATCGCTTCTCATTCCACCCTACCCTTGTCTAGTAGTTTTTGCCGTTGGGAATTCTGTTGCTAGCACTACAATTTCTATAATAAAAATAAAATAAAAATCAGTTACCAGGACTATCATGAGCTCTGCGATACAACCCATTGTTTTTCTACCCTCTGCCACTATCCATCCCACTCCTAAGTTTGCCTGCTCATCTACCTTGGAAGAATTTTGTCTGACCTTGATTTACCATTAAAAGTCGGAGCTTTAGGCATGACGGGGGAGTGAACTCAAAACTTTCCCTGTCTTAATTTTACCTACCCAGTCTCCCCCTCCTTTCCCGGAATGAAAATTTTTCCTTGTGTCAGAGCAAGTTGGAAACTCTGCGTGGAAGTCAGCCTGGGTAGTCAACCGTACAACTTTTGTGCGCAATCATGAGAATACCTGTTTATAATGTGATTGGCGGAACATGATTTATGAAAAGGACATGGCATTCAGCCTCATAAGTCATGGCTATTGCATTCTGGAGAGATACTGAAGCCTGCTATGAAGTTTTGCATTTTCCAACTTTAACACACCTCCAGCTCCACTATTTTCTTAACACTTTAGCTTCCATGTGGAAGTCTGCAATGAAGATTATGGCTTTTTAACGCCAAGCACTATTTATTATTAGGGGCTCTTTTATCATCCTTTGTTTTTGTGTCATGAAAATTTCAATGTTGTTGGGACTCCGATAATTTCTTTCTTCTTTCTACTTTGGAAGAGATATGCCCATTGTTATCTTGTGGGATCGCATAGTGATCCAGGATAGTATGCAATGGCATACTTTTTTGTGCGACAAGTGTGCGATTGCATATTGTTTTGTTAATTTTATGTAAATATAATATAAATTATTAAATATATAGATGGTCTAATCGTCTCAAACTACAATGAAATAGGTAAAAGAACCCAATCCAATCACTTATAGTAATTAGGCTTAGTTTGTCCAATTTATATATATATATATATATATAAAGCTAGAGCAATATGCGAACGGCATATGCTGGTCACATACAATGGCATATGCAATTTGACAACATTGGATATGCCTGAATTCTTTTCAACTGTGTTATTGTCCTCATATGACATGCTAGCCACAATTTCCATGACATGTTAGTCGGATTCAACTTTCAAGTGCCAAAGGAAAGGAGTTTCTCTTGATTTTTTTGGTAGTGTTTATTGTAGAAACTTTGAACTAACAATCACGGCCATTGCTCCCGTTCTAGTGTTTTCATTTTAGGACTGTTACAGAACTGTTTGACAGAAACTGTAGGTATGAATGTTTTCAGGATAAGACTGGTGGAGTGATTATCCATAGGAAGGGTGGTACTGTTGTGCTGTATAGAGGCAGATATTATAACCCCAAGAAGAGGCCTGTGGTTCCGTTAATGCTGTGGAGACCCCATGAACCTATTTATCCAAGATTGATCAAAACGGTGATTGATGGCCTAAGCATTGAAGAAACGAAGGAAATGAGAAAGAGAGGCCTTGCAGTTCCTACCTTGACAACACTGGGTACGTTCTTTTCAAGAACCCAATAGTTTCTGTCACTTCATTTGTTTGTATGGGTTCTGATTTGATAAGCCACAATTGCAGCAAAGAATGGTTATTACGGCAATCTTGTTCCAATGGTCCAAGATGCTTTTCTCACTGATGAGCTGGTTCGTATAGATTGCAAGGGCCTTGAAAAGAGTGACTACAGGAAAATAGGCATGAAGCTCAGGGTAAGATTTTAGTTGCATCTGCCCTTGCTTGATGTTCCATTGGATTTTGCCAACATGACTTCTTTTTTTCATTTAATAATTTATGAAGTAGCTGTTATTTCTGTGTTGTGCTCTAGCAGTTACATCTTTGATTTTATGATTTTTGCTAGCAGCAGACATGAAGCTTTTTTTAGTGATCTAGTACTTATCAAAATTCTATCATGTATGGTTGCTGTATCTAGTAAAACTAGTGAGTATTGACAGTTGTGCATCATTTGTTACAAAAGTGACAGAAGCTTTTGTAGAATCTTCTTAATCTTACCTGATGGATCTAACTTTTTTTTTTTTTTAGCTTGTTAGTACACCCCACTGTCAGTTGACACTTCACTGTTAGCCACCTAGTGGACCTCAAGTGTTGAAACGAGGTATCTTTCACTCAGTCTACCACTTGCGCTATGGATCTAACTGATTATAGGGGACCAAAAACATAATTCATCAAGAAGAGATTGGATCAATTAAGGGAGTTTGTGAATATTGCAGCGTGTTTGCATCACGCTTTTAAATAGCATTTCTGAGCGTTACTCGCCTGGAGACCTGTACCGGTACAACCCGATCCAATTTGTCCCAACTGTGTTGGAATTTTTCTGAGTTGGTCTGGTTTTGGACCATGATTTGCCCGGTGAGTCTCTTCATTGCTCACTGAAACTGACTCAACTCAGTTTCGGATTAGAACTATAGTTTATGATTTAGAACTACAGTTTGCATCATTGTTCTAGGGCACAATTTTTGTCCTGAAAAATGATGTGGATGAGTCAGGCCAGATGACTCGGATGGTTATGTTTTTGTATCAGTCAAATTATTATTGATCACAGACTCCTCATCACTCCATGAGTAGGAGCAATTAGGAGTCCACGAATCATCTATTCCTTACACTGCAATGCTGTGCATGATATTGGGGATCACTTCCTTCAATTGTTTACAATTAGCTGGGCTGCAAGTTCCTTGGTTCTTGAGGTTAACCCTTGGTGGGTGGCTGGTCCTTTCTCAGAATGCAGGAGATTATCTGGCAGATGCTCCCTTGTGCTATTCTATGGGGAGTGGAGAGAATAATGCCAGAATATTTGATGTCAAAGCCTCTCCTCACTTCCGCAGAGTATCGCTTCTAAGGTGCTTGAATGGATTTTGGTGCTGCTGGAATTTACGGGATTGTCAATTGAATCTATAAGAATGAATTGAGACTTGTTGTATTCAGTTAGTAGGTTTTGGGTGTTTGCCTGAACCTTCTTTTTAGATTGCTTTGTTGGTTCTTTTTTTTTTTTTTTTTGCTCTTGAGCAGGGCAGGGTGATGAGAGGGTCACCTCTGCTGCTGGTCTTGCTCTTTTTTTTTTCCCTTTGTCTTTTTGAAGGGCTTAATTATTTGATAGTCTTCTTTAAAAGAGTTATATTACGAATTAGAAAGTGTATGTCAGTTAGTGTCTGGTTAGAAGTGGTGGGTTATGAGACATTGGATCAGTTTTCTTCATCATCACCATCCTAGCCTCACCCAGCAATTTGGGGTTGAAATGGTAGATTGACTTACAGTTTTCTGCCCAATGGACATCAAACTTCTTTTACACGGGCTCTTGTTACCAGTCAGGGCCTAATATTATTGACCCATCAGCCTAACCATTACATGCCCGCACCAAAGGGGTGGACCAGCAAAGTAGGGTCATGGAGGGGCAGTTGCTAGGCAAACAAAAATAGAACACAAATGTACCACCATCAGAACAAAAGTGGAAGCAGGAATAGCAGGGAACTCACTGTATACGTTTACCAAACACCACTTACATGCCATCACAATCATGACTTGAGCCTAACCATTTCACATTGTTCAGGAAGAGAAATTTGCAAACACTTGAGATCTCTAACATAAAATGGCTGACAAGCTTGCTAGGCGCAATAACATCGCTAGGAATGGTTTTATCAGGGAAACACAAAACAGAGATAAGTTTCTTTCCAAGACTTTCTTTCATGCCCTAATGTAGGGATGTGCCTCTGAATCATGCCAAAGCGTAAGGAGGTCCAGATTCTTGTAGAGGCCGTTAGTTGGAAGGCTTAAGTGGATAATATCCCTCGAGCCCACCACTTCAAAAACAGGAAGTTTTAAGCCCAGAATATGCATATGATTGGTGGATGAGACACATTCACAGACACAACACTCATTCACGCAGACCAAATATGTGGTATGTTTCATCCCGCATGGTGTAGCATATTATATCTGCTCATGTGTTTGTTCTCTTCATTTTAATTTTTTATTTTTGTCTCCATCTCGTTAGTTGAGCTGGCAGAGACTGTGTAATCTGCGTGCATTATCCAGGGTTCGATCTTGTTTGTCTTACTTTGTAAACCCTACTAGTAGCCAAAATAAAATATAAAAAAAAATAAAAATCTTTATTTATCTCCTGGGATTAGATCTGACTATAGAATTCAAACTGTCTTGCTTGATGCAGGATTTAGTTCCCTGTGTCCTTGTGACATTTGACAAGGAGCAGATTGTGGTGTGGAGGGGAAAGAACAACGGGGATGCAGATTTACCAAAACTCGGTGACAAATCATTCTCTCCTGTTGAGGGATTGGACTGTGGCACAGAGAGGAAGAGCTGTAGTAGCAGCTCCCAACAAAGCTCCAATGATGAATTGCTTTCTTTAGATACTGGAATGCCAACTCCAGTTGGATAAATGCCCACTAACAATACTCGATTTCCCATGCTCTGCCAGAGATGTACGCATCCAGAACATTGTCGGTGAGTTAGAAAAAAAAAAAAAAAGGGATTGCAGGGTCCCCTTTGTTTTCGTTTTTTTCAAGGCGTCTTTAGATAGAGATCATGTCCCCAACAATTTTTTTTCTTACGCGTCATGTCATCTGCCTATAATCGTATCGGCAAGCATGCAAGAAACAAACAACTGTAGTTGTCAGATGTTATAGTGTTGGCCAATATATTAGTGTATTCTAAGACTGCTGCACAAGAGACTATATTGACATTGTGTGGGATGTAGGTATTGCTGTAGTTACCAGTGAATTGTTAATACGGATGGATGGTATTGGATGTGCTCTGTTTTTTATTATTATTATCATTGTTATTATTATTATTATTATTATTATTATTATTAACACATATCCTTTTATCCTCCAGTTTTTAATTTGTACAACCTTTTTTATAGGTTAGTCGTGACCTTCAATTGAGGGCCTGCGGATAGATGATCAAGAGGAGAAATGAATTGATAGCCTGCAATTGACTAAAAGGAGGCCAAGAATTGATGTTCTATTGTCTTTGAATTAGGTGCTGTTTCTGTAGCATGGTCCATCTGTCATGGTCCCTCTTGTACAAACTGAAATCTTTGAAGAGGTTGAGGATAACATAATTCATCTTAACCAGAAGCTCCTCCTGGCCCTTTCTCTTCTTTTAACTTGTACCTCTCATCTGAACTTTCCAGCGCTTCCAGTCACCAATTATTTGTTATGGATTTCTCATCATGCTCAAGCAGATACTAATGGAGAAAAATACCAGCACAAGGTCCCCCTCGGATGAAAGAGCCAGGATTTGAATGGGTTCTCAAAAGATCCCACCGTTGGAACGGGAATGCATCTTCATCATGATTGGTTTCTCTAACCTATCAGTACAGTTGTAAGTAGTCGGTGGGCGACAATCTCAACAGCTGGTCGGAACTACAACCCGCATCTCAAAATGGAATGTTTTACAAATCACGATGGGAAACACGTTGGAAGTCCTGAGTCCTACCCACTATCATGGGAGGTGATTTTAATTATGTTTGTTCTGATGACAGCCAACACACACAGCTAACCATGTGCTGTTTCTGGCAGAGCCAAGGGGGGCTCCAATCCTTCTCATCCCCATCTCAGCCCAGGCTTATGGGCACTTTATCTTTGGCATCCTGAGTGATCCATGACCTACTGCCTTCTTTAGTGTAGTGACCTCGTCCATCAGGCCGCCCATCTGAGCAAGCAGGACCTCCATAAAGCCCTTGATGTCCTTTAGAAGGCCGAAACCTGCCAATGGATGGCATCAGATGAGACTCATCAGATGACATTAGCGGCAAGGCCAACTGGCCAATCAATGGCTTCTTAGGCCCCCCCACACACACACACGTGCGCACAAATTGTATAGAAGCAAATTTCAAATTAATTATTCTGATGCTTTAAAGACAAAGGTGACATGGAGATGGAAACAAAAAGGCATTTGAGCATGCAACGGTGGGCTGAAAATCAAGGGCATGCTGGGGAGAATCCTGACTCATCCAAGGGATTTGAATCCACTACACAAGGGCGTTTGTCTCTGTAATCGGAAACAAGCAGGGAGGGTGCAGTTTTCAAATCCGTTTCCTTCCACCGAAAAGCCTGAAACAAAACTCGAAATGGGTATCCTGTGATTGGATGCAAAGCCATTCCCATCCAGACAGACTGTTTGGGGATTATGGTTGCGTCCAACTCCCAATCGCTGAGCTTTCAAGATGGGCTTTGAATCATGTTGCGGTAGCTTGCCCAAAATGAATGCTTAGAAACATTATAAGAATGTGGTGATTTTGTCTTGATTGGAACGGGCTTTCTCAACTGGAATCTACCGGGTATCCAAACACAGGCTTAACTTTTCAGGTTAAAAGGTAATGAAAAGCCTGTGGAAAACGGTAATTCATCAGATAATAGACCTACAAAAACACAACCTCGGAACCTTTTACAGCTCAAGCAAAGTAATAAGATTTTTGTCACTCCTTACTATGATGCCGTGTTAATACAAAACCCATCGACATGGCATAATCATGAAAAACTGGACATTGCCCCAAGCGTGAATGTGACTGCCACGTGGCATCTTTTAAACATTACACATCATCAAGTAAAAGGCTGCAGATGATACAATGGGCCCACAGATTTATATGCACATGTGAATTTCACTTGGATACAGAATGGGCTTATAGATGACACAAGATGTAAGATTTAAAAAGAAAAAAAAAAAAATTTTAAAACAGCTAAATAATTTCCTTCTTTTCTTCTGTGTCGATGTCACCTCGGCCCTGACAATTCCACAGCATGAAGATTGTCGGTGGAGTCAACGAGCCATTCAGAATTCCTGTTGGGGATCATCTCAACCTCTTGGCGGACCACCTCTACCTTCTGCCATTCCTCCCACCTCTCTGCCAAACCATCACCCTCTAGCATCCTGACCACCTCTGACATCTTGGGGCGGTCCATTGGGGAGCCCTGAGTGCAGAGCAATGCAACCTGTATCAATTGCTCCACCTCAGCTTCCACAAAATTGCCCTGCAGATCAGGATCAACCAACTGGTCCAGCTTCTTCTCCTTCAGCAGCCCTTTCACCTGCCCAACAGAACCAAGGTTGAAATGAAATGGAACTAGTGCCAGACAGATCACTACTGTTTTTTCATGAAATTCCAGGCATTCGATCCTGTGTGTACTTGTGTAATGTTGATAAGCAGATTATTTACATGTTTCTGTTAAAAAAAAAAGTTCTTACTTCAATCAAGTAAATCAATAATAACCATCATTATGGGGTTTTCTTCCCTGAATGCTCCTTATATTTCACTAACAAACATAAGAAGCATGATAGAGTTACTAAAATAAACACACAAGACTAAATCCATTATAACCACCATTCCAAACTTTCACATATGAACTCTCTCGTGCATAATCCAGACCCTAAACTGTACGAATTAAAAATTCATTGGGCAAGACTTCAACAATATACTGATATGGATTCTTGAATACTAAAGGCTTTCACATTTACACCAAATTCTCTCCATACTTCCCTCCCTCACTCTTATGAACTCCCTCATGCAAAATGAACTCATTCATTGGGCATAAATGCTTCGATACCTCCTTCCCTCTCTGTGCAAATGCATGTGAACTTGTTAACTGGAGCCTCCTTCCCTCTCCTAGCTGAGAATGTTTCAGGTAGGTGAGTTAGCGATAGGAACTTTAACTCTACTTCTGGTCTGGAGGTGTCTGGTAGGTTACTCAGGAGTGGTGAGTGTGAGAGGTGAAGGTAGCAGCTGGGGGTCGTGCTTAACCCCTCTATATGCTTGTTGCAACTTGCAACAAAGAGGAGCATTGCATCAGTACCAAAGCAGTATGAAGTAACCCCAACTTCCACACTAAACACAACTCTATTGGAAAATAGGCATCCACTGATCGTAAGATCTTTGGAATAGCCACCAAAGTCACCTTAAGAAAGGCAGCTCTTAGTGTCTGAGAACTTCCATAGTTTGTCCGCCATGAAGGTTGACTGAAGCGTTCAAGTATTGACTCTAATATCCACAAGTGACCACCAAAAAACCTAAAACAATCCACACAATCCCTACAATCTTAAACTTCATCTGGATCTGAATCTAAACCTAGCTTTAGACCTTGTCCACAGACCCCAAAAAATACTCGATGAAAACAATTCAAAGAACAGCTAGGATAGCTGCATTACCTTCTATATCAAAATTGGAAAGAAAAAGCACAAGATACACATGAAAACAGAGTAGAAAGGGCAATGGCTTTAGTACATACCCAGTCGAGTAACATGACATCATCGTCATTCGCAAGCCGAGCGAGATCAAATGCTCTTTGTCCAGTGATAAGTTCCAGAAGCATGATCCCATAACCAAATACATCAGTCTTCTCGGAAGATTTTCCTGTGGAGAGGTACTCCGGCGCAATATGGCCAATTGTGCCACGGACAGCAGTCGTTACATGGGTATCCTTGTAGTCCATGAGTTTGGCCAAGCCAAAGTCACCAACAACTGCCTCAAACTCTTCATCCAACAAGATATTTGCAGCTTTCACATCACGGTGAATAATCTTCGGGTCACAGTGATCATGTAAGTAAGAAAGTCCTCTTGCAGATCCCAGAGCAATACGCTTCCGTGTTGGCCAATCTAGAGGGAGTTCTGCTGGTGGACGCTCTACAAGAAAAACATGAATACAATATTTCTTTTAGAGCAATTCACAGAGAAGATCAAAATAATAACCTTTTTCCAGAAGTCATAACTCATAATCTGGTTTCCAGAAAATTGACCCAGCAATTACCATTAGGAAGCTGTGGTAGGCATTGCCAAACCAAAACAGCAGTACAGTGGAAAATGAAACCATGTGAAGCTTGGGGAGTGCTTGGCAAATACCTCTTAAACACGATGCAACACTTCCATTAGCCATAAAGGGATAGACAAGCAACCGTTCAGTGGGTGTCATGCAAAAACCACGCAGCCTGAGGAGGTTCCTGTGCACAGCCATGCTGATCATTTCTACCTCTGTCTGAAACTGTAGCTCCCCACCCGGTGTACGCTCCTCCTTGAGACGTTTTACTGCCACCAATGAACCGTCTGCTAGGCGTCCCTTGTACACCTTCCCGAATCCACCTCTGCCCAGAATGTTCTTGTTGCTAAAGCTATCAGTTGCAACTTGTAGTTCTCGCAGAGAAAATCTTTTGAGCTGACCCAGATGAACTTCGGGATCCTCTTCAGCTGCAACGAAAAAAAATCACCAAGTTACTATACATGCCAACAGATCCAGCTTATCAATATTTGGTCAATCTACTAACCAGGTACGTCAAAGAAATGTTCTTGTGGTTTCCGACGACGCCACCATGCAAAGCCAATTGCAGGTGCAGCAAATAGTAAAGCAGCACCTGCAGCCACACCCCCAGCAATCGCTCCAGTGCTGGAGGCACTATTTCCTGAAATGGCAGTAACAAAAAGGAGATATAGATATGGTGACGTGATAGAATATACCATTTGAGGTGATCTTGCATCAGAAAATTGCATAAAGATTACAACCAAGTAAATGGTATTTAACAGAAACAACTATGAGGCTCTGGACCAACTAGCTTCTAATTGATTATCATTTACAAGTCCCAATTCTTATCAAAAGCATAACTAGAATTGATACTTTAATCCATTTCCATCCTATAAACTTTTTGGAGATGTACTGAACACAAATGTAGTGGAGAAATTTTAAGCACATAAATCTCCCAGAGAGACAATAAATCCAACAAACATAGAAATATGATTATATTGTGATATTGTAATTTATGATATAGAAATGTGTACCAATAGAGGCTGCCCCTGATGTATTGCTATTAATGTTGGCCACGTCCCTCAGTCGCAGGGACTGATTAGTTTCCTGTTGCGTTATTGTTTGATTTTATAAATAAATGATGATTACCTTTCCAAAAAAAAAAAAAGAAATCCAACTGACTGAACAGGTTGGGGGGCATGAGGATTGAGCACAACAAAATAACCAACGTTTGCTTGTGAAGGTTATGACAAGGGTAGTCTAGAAAAAGGAAAGTATTGGATGAAGCTGATTTGGGCATCATGAGGGTCAAGCCACAGTAATCCAAGTTCTACTATGCAGAACCAGTACAATGCTTTCATATAATCTGCAGTTAAAATTGATCGGAGCTTAAAACCGTCACCTGGAGAGGAGATCGTTGGGGGAACGAACGGTGGAGGTGGAGAAAATGGAGGAGAGCCAGGGCAAGGTTTCCCTGTAACTGGGCCGCAGAGGTTGTTATTAGCGAAACTGCAAAATAATAGAAAGAATCAAGTCTTGATAAAGGCCTGGTTAGAAGTTGGCAGGAACTATGGCTTTCACTTTTTAGGGCTCCTTATTGGCTGCTGAAACAGTGGGCCACACAAACATGGAGGGTCACATTTTCCAGGTGGAGCCCATGCCTTCCGTAAGTTGAGGGCTACAGTTCTAATGGACCACCAATCTATTCTTTTATAAAAGTTGCAGTTGGCAGCAATCCTATAGGTGTTTGCAAAGCAGCAAGATACCTGATGGGAGTGAATAGTGAAAATGACCCATTATCTGGAACTCCCCCTGTTAGCTTGTTGTTGGATAGATCCCTGCATTCCCCATTCATAACAGTTCATAGACGGGAAACAAGCAAAGGCATATTCAAAATAAAAAACAGAAGAGAAACCAAATTTCTGCATGGAACAGACAGATACTCACAGAACTTGTAGTGCGGTGACATTTGTCAAAGACATGGGTATGTTACCCGTCAAACTGTTGTTGTTAAGCCGACTATCCTTCCACAAACAGTTCAAGAAGCAACAGCACATTAAGGCCTAGATATCATTTGAATGGAAAAAGAACAACATAGCTAATACTCAATAAAAGCATCTCCAGTAAAGATAGGCATCAACTAGATAGTTTACTTATATTGATTGCTTTCTACCAATTACATTCTGCAGTTTCTATTTTCTAGGCAGAAAGTTGACATACGTATGCCAAGTGAACACACACATGAGGAGCCATCCCTTGACAACATAGAATCTAAGAGAAATCAGCTGAAATATCCTGGAAACTAATACTTGAGGTGCATAGGGATTACATGATTTTAGAATTTTCTTTTTCTTTTGGATATAGATTTGCTAAACAAATAAAGGTCATTTCTTGGGAACTTCTGGCTAAAAGCACATGCTCCTCTTTGGCCTAACGAAGAAGCACACAAATGTGTGAATTTGGTGGGTCTTGCATTTAGCAAATTTGTCAGATGTGACCTGATACTTGAGCCAATACCTGCATAAAAATGATCAGCATTGTTTGTATTGGAGACGAAAAAACCTCACATTGGAAGCTGAGGAAGATAGGTGAGACATCTAGTGCTGTATTTTTCATGTCATTTTGAAAGGGAGTGATACATTCACTTGAGAAGCCTAACCTAATGTTGAGGCTCCTCAATAACAATTATAAGCTGCCCAGTCAACAAGGCGATTACATCAGCCAAAGGAAATGATAATGGCAACATTAAATAAAGAGAAGAGATGCAAGCTGATCTTGGATATTATTCATAAAAGATGAAGGTACAGGTCCCTCAACTCTGTGTAGTGGGTAACTTGACATGCACTAAGCATTGTAGGTCCATTATGATGATAATGTTGCTACCTTCGGAAAATAAAAATAAAATAAAATAAAATTTTAAAAGTCAAAAAAAAAAAAAAAAAAAAAGAAAAAGAAAAAAGATGATGATAATATTGCTCGAGTTTCATGAACTGTATAGAGGATTGTTGGAAATACAGGTATTCTGAATAAAAATTCTGAACAGCTAGTGCAGTGCAGAGCTCTAGGGCTCTTTAGGATATTCCTTACGGACAATGATAAAAATAAAAAATAAAAAACAAAAGAAAAGAAAAGCAGATAAGATAGTTTTGCTCTGACATTTTTTACTAAATCCCTTCCATTAAACTTTGTTGTTTGAAACATTAAGTTTGAATAATCAGTTCACCCCTGCTTCTTCCAAAACATGTGAATGGAATCTTGTGACCTTAAACATAGAACATCTGGTTGCAATTAAAACTACACAACGTTCAAGCATATTAAGTCTTGAGTTGACTCATTACTAAATTAGAATTTTTAAATTCCAATCAGTAGCCTAATAGCACATTACTGCTGTCTAATGACAATAGCTTCAATATCGTAGAGAAATGTGTAAAAGAAAAGCATTACTCTACAAATATGAATTGGGAAGACAGCCCAACAGAATGGGGTGGTGGAGATGAAGAATCATAACCTTTTAGAGGTTACTGGATCAATTACGCTGGAAATGAAAGTTCCTGAATCCATTTGGAGGAAGCAGTCTCGACTGCTGCCTACATGATAAATATGATGCCTAAAACAAAACTAGATGTAAAGCATTCTCTCAAAACTTTGAAGCCAGATTTTCCTTTTATTTCCTCCAAAAGTTTTTGGATGACTGTGTTTTGTTCATATCCTTGGAGCATCCCGGAACAAATTGAGTCCTCAGTCTCTCAATGTGTCTTCTTAGGGTATGCTTATTCACAAAAAGTTATAATTGTGTCCTCAGTCCACTAAATGTGTCTTCTTAGGGTATGCTTATTCACAAAAAGGTTACAAGTGCTATTGTCCTGTATCAGAAAAACAATGTCTCAAAGGATGTTACATTTTTTAGAACATACCACAGGCTCCTTCACAAGACAACAAGTCTCTTGGTGATAACAAAGTAAGTCATTCCCTCTTCCAAAAAGCTATCTTTGTTAAGCTTCTTGAGGTGTGTGTGGTGGCGGGATGCTAGCCATTCATGAATGATGTTGGATTCGAGGACTCCGCATAACTCGTCAGTAACAAGGCCTCCTTTTACCAAAACCCATTTTATTTTGGAAAAAGAAAAGTCGGTTTGCACTGAGGTTTTCCCGAATCCTCAATATAGTGCATGACGAAGCATTCTCCAAAGGATTTGGCCTCTAGGTTTGAACAACCCACCATTCCAACTGTTAACAAGGTCCACCACTGTACTTGATAGAATCCAATCAATTTGAAGAAATTGCAAATATAAGACACCGAATTGCAACAAACGAAGAGATGATCAACTAATTCTACATCTTTCTGACACATAAAACACTCTGGGAAAGAACAAATTCCTCCTTTGGAGGTTATCAGTTGTAACGATCTTATTGGCGGATGCTGCCCAGCAGCAGAGCTCAACTCACCAGACGCTGCACTTCAGAAAAAAGTGGTTTCGGAGGATCAAGAGGATGAAAAGCCTTAAGGAAGCTTCTAGAGGAAAACTGGCCATTTACACATGAAGCCCACACCCTTTCCTCCTCAAAAGGGAAAATGGCAGCCCATTAAGGCAACACAGAGCTCTGTGACCATGGCTATTTCATAATCCCAACGGTTACAGCGGAAATGAAGCGCCCATACTATTTTGCTGTCCAGATATTAGCCTGCTCCCTCCACAAGCATATTTCGATAAACCTACTTAGAGCCTTGGAAGTCTCAAATAAAGGGAAGTCCTCAACCCAAGCCTTTTATCCCCCAGCAAGTTGGAAGATTGGGGTAAGTGGAAGTATGAGATAAATAAGCCAATATTATTGGAATAACTTCACCAAAATAGATGATGATACTTACAGAGGGGCATAACAAACCAAGACTCTGTAAAGCCAAGATAAAGATCTACCAGAGCACCATTAGCAATAAGTAGCAAGAAGTAGACGAGGAGCAGAGACACAGGCAGATAACAATAATGATGTAGCATGAGAATTTGTTTCTGTAACCGATAATTATATATTAACAGAAAAAACGAAGACCTATAAAAGAGGAATGCGTGGTGAGGAGTAAATGGTAATTGACTTGCTCACAACAAAACCTCTAGCAAGAGAATCAGCCAACTCATTTGGCCTCCCTAAATTTAACACAAAAGAATCATTAATAGATGGAGATACCTCCTTATTCCCATTAATGATGAATGAAATCTCCACAGTTATGCATCTATAAAACCCAACCAAGAGCATTGTGGAATATCCTTCAATGATTAATAGAATGGAAAAAGACCCACTAGAAATCCACAACACAATTTCGGGTATGTGCTACTAGCTCCCAAATTGAGACCAATTTAGGATTTGTGATACTGGCTCCCAAATTGAGAACAATTTAGTGTTTGCTCCCAGACATCCCACAATATTCCTATGAAATTGTCTTTCTTGCAACCAGTCCTTGACTAACTCTCTATAAACCTGCATCCATCAAGATCACAGCAAGTGTTCTTATTAATATCAACCTTCAACCTGAAGACAATCTTAGAAGGATGTTGTCCATAGGATTAAGAATTTGGTCTAAGGATATCTCACAAAATAGGATGATATCAAGAGCACAACAAACATGGGAAATGCATAACTGATTGAAAAGCTTTCCAAAAAACTCCTGCTTGAATGTTTTTTGTAGCCGTTTTGAAACCTTCCAGTCTTCCACTACTATCGAAATAGGGATTGTTGATGGCCTTGCCACAAACCTATCAAGCTCTAGAAAGAAGTTAACCAGAGAGCCATTAGTTAAATACCGAGAAGCTAAAATAGGATAGAGAATCCAGAATCCACCTCGTCAGAAATCCAAAGGTTACTTCAGTAGTTGAAGGGGCTTAAAGCAAGGATACCCCTTGCCACCATTCCTATTCACAGAGATGTGGAGTTGGAAAGGCTTTGTTGTTTTAGACTCGGCTTCAACAACATAGCCATCTCTCGTCACTACTGGACAATATGATCATGTTTTGCAAGGCGTCTAATCAGTGGGTGTTAAAGGTCAAGCTGTCAAGGATATTGTCCGTTGCTTTGAAGCCATTTTTTGGGCCTTGGATAAAATTTGGTAGGAGTCCTTCGTTGGCAAATCGCAAAAGAATTTCTGGTCGACAGCAGTAGCTAATAAGATCCACACAATAGACATCTGCAGTGAAGGAATTGGTCTCATCTTCATTGGCAGATCTCATGAAAGGTTGGCTGCTGGTTCTTGTAGCTAATGAAATCCACACAATAGATCATCTTTAACGAAGGAATTGGCCTGTTCTTGGTTGGCTGCTGCTTCCAGTAACTAATAAATCCTCACTATGACCATCTTCAACAAGGAAATTGATCCCTTCTAATGCAGGGACATTTTCACACTGGTCTCAAGTGGGGTGGCCTGTGGGATGTACGGGCACACTCGGGGTGGGCAGCCCGTGTGAGGTGGGTGGCTCATGTGAAGCGGAACCCATGTGAAGTGGGGCCCATGATGAGGGGTTTGGCCAAAGTCCTAACCCATGGGTGTGATGCCTGGGCTATGAGATAAAGCAATTGATTAGCCATGCTCTATCAGTTGAAGCTTTTAGAGCAAGTGGTTAATTGTCATACATCAAAGTTGTATCATAGTAGGAGGTCTCGTGTTCGAGACTCCTCACTGGAGGTTATTAATGTAGGAACATTTTCATATTGGACTCGAGTGGGGTGGCCTGTGGGTTGCAGGGCCACACTCAGGGTGGGCGGCTCGTGTGAGGCGGGTGGCTCGTGTGAAGCGGAACCCATGTGAAGTGGGGCCCATGAGGGAGGTTCAGCCAAGGTCCTAATCCATGGGCTGTGGGGCCTCGGCTATGAGATAAAGGGATTGATTCACCATGCTCAATCAGTTCGAGCTTAAGGTTGGCTGCTGCTTCTTGTAGCTATGAAATCTTCAAAGAAGATCATTTCAATTGGTCTCTTCCTTGTAAGAAAATTTGGTGCCCACTCCTCAATTGCATTCTGTGGAAATGCTCCTTGTTAAGTTAATGAGATCAATTAAAAGGTTTTGTTCAAGATTGTCAATTTACCCATGTTTCGAGGGAGGCCAACACTAAAGCAGAGGTGTTGGCGAAGGAGGGCACTTGTAGATGCATGTTTTATATTGCTAATCAGCATTCATTGCCCCAATGGATCCTTTTCTTGTTTATGTTTCCTTTCCTTTTCTGAGTTAATAAAATCAAAACCGTTTACTAATCAGAAGAAGAAGAAGAAGAAAAACAGAAGTGAAAACAACAATAGCATAACTCTAGAGACAAACAATGTTGCTCCAACAGATAGTACTTGATATCAAAATACTGCATATTAGCACATTAAATCAACTGGTGTCCTGGTGAGCCAACATAAAAGCAAGAACATGCACAAACAAACTAAAAATTAAAGGTGCAAGAAAATGAGGTTAGGGATGGGTGTTCGTACAGGAAACGCAGCTTTGATAGGTTGCCCAGTGTGGCAGGAATGGAACCAGTGAAATTGTTTAAGTAGAGATCCAAGCTCACCAAGCTAGTCAAATTTCCAAGCTCAGTAGGAATTATCCCACTTATGTTGTTGCTATAAAGTTCCCTGTTAAGAAAAGATAAAATCAATATTTATACCTCAATATGGTTTGCATGACTTCTAACTAACCAAGATCTCCCAGATTTCTAACAAATAAAATCATATACCTTAATTTTAGAGAACGCAAACCTTCACATGCTCAAGGTAAAGTTTGCTCCTCCAAATCCACATATTAAGGCATAAAAAAGATGCAGCAATGCTTATCTTAAGATATGAATTCTGAAGAGAAGAATACTTGAGGCATTGTATATTCACTGTAATAAGAGGCGTGACGTGCACACAAACCTCAGTATGGTCAAGGTAAAAAGCTTCTCCTCCAAAGCCACGTATAACACATGCAAAATGCAATATTTATTCTCAAGACGTGAATTCTGAAGAGACTATTTAACATATTGTATACGCAATGCAATATGAGGTGTGGCATGTGCACGTGCGCACATGTTCAATGGTCTTTACTTGAACTCCTTGAACTATTGAGTATTCTAAAATGAGGTAAACAGTTATTGATTTGGCTATCTCATATTAACAAGTAAAACAGAAGATTAGGGGTAATGCTGCAGTTTATCAACAATTCTGTTAGCACTGTAATATTCACAATCAGAGGCAGCAGTGCCCTTGCTTAATCTTTGTGACCATGGGCGTCAACCATTGATCCTGAGCACACATGGCAGATGCTGCCTTCAGCCAGCAATATTGAATAATAATTTGGATACACACCGCTTGAGGGCATGAAGACTCATAAATTGATGAGGTAATCTGCATATTTACTACATCCTTAAAAATACTATTTATATAAAGACCACTAAAATTGCACGCGAATTATCTTTCAATGCCAAGATACATATTCAGTCAATAATGTAACACTAAAATGAACATTTTTTTTATAAATGCAATGTATGTAGTTTTATTTTTATTTTGAAAGGCAACACATTTTCATGTATCAGAAATTGTTTAAACATGCAACTAACTTCTAAGTCTATTTCAACAATATCTATGTACCATCAAGACATCAACGGATCCAACAAATCCATTGCATAAAAGCACTTCTTACAAGTATTGCAAATTCTTAAGCTGACCAAGTTGCGGGACCAGCAGACCAGATAGTGCTGCATTTCCAAGATCACTGATACAAAGATACATCACCATGTTAATATAAAAAAGCTGGCAATATACAATCAAGCAAGGACTTCTTAAATGTTATCCAATGAGCATGTAGAATCCCACATATTAAGCAGGATACACCAACTTACACTCTTATGACACTATTGTCATTGTTACATGTAACATGAAACCATGTACATGGATTGACAAGGGTTGGATCCCAACTCTGCAGCACGTTATTAGGATCATTTAGATTGGTCCGTAGGCTGTGCAATGCATCACCTGTTGACAGAAGCATTCAGCTACCATGAGCAACTAGCAGGCAAACTAAACAATAGTGAGATGAAAATCATCAAATTTTGGCAGTGAAGGCAATCAGTTTTTGAAGCAAAGAGTATGTAAAGGGGGAGGGGGAGTAACAGTATTTCCCATAATAACAAACATTTGAATTGAACTTGAACAATTATTCTTTGTAACTTCCCATGTAATAGATTGATGACACTAGGCCACAAATATCGCAGAACAGAATGCAAGATTTTTCTTTCTTAACAAAAAGAATAGCCAAATGACTGACCGGCAAGAGCAGATCTGGAGCACCAAATAAGCAGTTACAGGTCATCGTGATCATCATGTAAGCCTTATCCCAACTAATTAGGGTCTGCTAAATGAGTCGTGTTCATCATTCCACCCTATCAAGGACCACCTCAGTTAAACCGTAGGTCATTACTACCTCCACCCACATCCTTTTGGGCTTTCCCCTCGCCCCTTTAGATCCTTCAACTTGAACCCACTCACTCCTAACTGTTGTAGTTCTTGGTCTCCGTTGCAATGGCCAAACCTTTCCAACTAGAACCAACTCACCCTGGACAGGGCAGTTTAGAGTCTCACCATACAATCCAGAAGAGTTACAGTTTCAATGAAAGAGGGTGTTCCGTATCCGTTACAATACGCCCGGAAAGGCCGATACATACAGGTAACGACCATGATCATTATGCGATACAGGGGTGAAATGAGACAGATAGTTTGTTAGGACCATATCAGCCGTTAGGGTGGCCGTAAAAAATGACCACTTTTTTTCTATTTAAATCAAATTTTGTTCTCAATTTTTCACTGTTGTCATTCCAAAAACTCTCCTATATCATTTTACAACAGAAATTTGACCACTCTTACTATAATTGTTAATATTAAAGCCATAGATTGAAGTGATTTGAGCAAATAGAAGCTTTGAAGGCCATTTTTAAAAAATAAAATTGAAAAGGTAGTATTTATGCCTTTTTCTGATTTCCAGCTCTTACTATAATTGTTAATATTAAAGCCATAGATTGAAGTGATTTGAGCAAATAGAAGCTTTGAAGGCCATTTTTAAAAAATAAAATTGAAAAGGTAGTATTTATGCCTTTTTCTGATTTCCAGTTTTAATGCTTGATTTTGATGTGTAAACATTAGAGACATAAAATCATGTTCACAAGTTCACTAGACAGCCCGATACAACACACTCACCGAAGAGTGGACCATTACACTACAATAAACATGTTCAAAACAAAAAAGGAATACATATTTGGAATATTTACATTATTTTGAATTTTCTAGATATTTTTTCTGAATTTTCCAGGCAAAAGAAAATTATTATCAAAGAATGCTCTGGTACACCATTAAATAAATGCTAGAAACACACACACACAGAGAAACAAACAATGACTTCCGGTGTTTTACATTTTTTCCCTTTTTATACTTTATCAAAGTTTCTGGGGAAAAAATGGTCCATATGGGTCCCATACAGTTCGATATGACACATATTGTATCTTTTTTGGGCCCGCCCATTTGATATGCCCCCCAAGACTGATATTTAAAACCTTGATGCT
Source organism: Magnolia changhungtana (assembly GCA_030180095.1). Taxonomy (NCBI): domain Eukaryota; kingdom Viridiplantae; phylum Streptophyta; class Magnoliopsida; order Magnoliales; family Magnoliaceae; genus Magnolia; species Magnolia changhungtana. The sequence continues at coordinate 5,405,881 of JASAUF010000123.1, read as the reverse complement.
CTAAAAACCTTCTAGATATTTATACACTACCCTAGTTACAAGAACCCACCAAAGAACTCTAGAATATTCTAAAGATCTCTAGACCATACATACTTCTAGCCCTCTCTACAATTCTCTACACACTACATAGCCTTTATTGTACAAGAAGTGCCAAAAATTGGCCCACTAGAGAACTCTAGAATATTCTAGAGAGATCTCTACACTATACGTACTCCTAGCCCTCTCTAGAATTCTCTACACACTATGTGCACAGCCTCTAGTGTACAAGAAATGCCAAAATTTTGGGTTAAGTCCCTTATTTAGCCTCTTGTAAAAGTCCATGACAACCAGTAGCACCTTTAGCAGAAGATTCTTGCAACTAAGCTCAGAATAGCTATTGATGGGGGTGCACTACTCCAAGGACTTTCGCTGTTATGTATCTTGGTGTGCAATGGACAAAGACTAAGCACACACCACAATCTGCTTAGTACCAATTAACACACCAACCTCTGATAGAACTTGATGGCAAAACATTACCCTCAGAAGTATGTCCTTCCCATTTTCCATCTCTCCAATGGAAGAGGAGATCATGTGGAAAACTGCAGCTTATGTAATTCATCACCAATGAGAAGGATATCGTTTCCAAATCCACCATATTGCAATAATTTCCCTCTCTGTAGAGTAAACTCACCTTCAGCTTGTGCCAATGTTCAAGATCAGACTGGCCACCAAACTGGCAAGGTCCTCAATCTGGTACAACCATCCATAACCAACTCGTACTGAATATTTCAACATTGCCATCAAACTGTAAACTCCTCAGTTATATAGGTATCTTTGGCATATTAACTTCCTAAATCTTTTGAGAACCATGAGATCCATAGCCTCACCCAAATCTTATCTAGCTTAGTAGCTCCCACTTTACACCAGTATATCTACGCGATTAACATTGCAGGCAATCCATGTCTCTAAATCCATCTGTCATTATGGAATTCAAAAGAGTTTTAGAGTTATTGTCTCTAAATCCATCTGTCATGATGGAATTCAAAAGAGTTTTAGAGTTAATATTAAAATCGAGTTAATTACTGTTAGAAAACAATAAGAAACCCATCTTGCAAGCAATTTGAGAAACCAATGAGACATTCAAAATTGAAGCATCAACCTGAACTAAGGAAAATTGCATAGTTCCCACCTTTCAAAAAAAGAAATTGCACAGTTCCCAGCTCCCACACAATATATGTCTGCATGCATGTTCAACTAATCAATTATACATCTTATCCCTTGTAATTTCATTTTATATATATATATATATATATATATATATATATATATATATATATATATATATATATATATATATATCATAACAGATGTTTCATTGAAACCTTCAAAAAAAAAAGGGAGAAGTTCATTGAAGAAGTAAAACGAAATCCAAATGTAATTCAAAAGATTAAAAGAGAACCATAAATATATATATATATATATATATATATATATATATATATATATATATATATATATATATATATATATATATATATCATAACAGATGTTTCATTGAAACCTTCAAAAAAAAGGGGGAGAAGTTCATTGAAGAAGTAAAACGAAATCCAAATGTAATTCAAAAGATTAAAAGAGAACCATAAATATATATATATATATATATATGTATAAACTAGCAGTGTCTTCATGAAATCCAAAATTTTCATTTACAAACAGCTGGTTCATAAAATCTGAGATGGACAAATACTAAAAGATGCAGTTGCCATGCTAATTGGTAACGAGCAGCAACCTTATTGTACCAACCTACCACAGGATTCCAAAAATCTAAACCCCCAATCAAAATAGACTCTGAAAGAAATGGAAGAGCATTTCAAAACACAGTTGCCTGTTTCACATTCCTGTTATAAGTAAGAGTGGAATAGCCCAACTACATAGTTTGTTGAATCAGTTTGTAGTCATGGGTGATAGTTATAAATTTCATAACTACGGTCTGAATAAACCTTGAAAGGATATCCATTGTGGTAGATCCTCAGATGCTAAGACCATCAAACAACTGATCATTGGGCATTCCTTTGATTAGCAATTGAATTGACTGTAGTCCAAAGACTCCAATGTATGTGCCGACTGATAAATTCACACAAAAAACGCAAGACAAGCTGCCTCTCAGATGTGAACTCATACACACCACAAATGGTCCCTGACTCTTAAGTTCCTAAAATCATCTTTGCTTAAGTACAACCTGCCATATCAACAAAACCGCTAATACGTCACTCCTGAAATCTTACGGTACCCTAAATCCGAACTTCCTAGCAAGGAAAGGGCAACCCCCAATATTCCAACACAGTTGCTTATGAATGCTTCTAAAATGCATCGACCATTGATGCAGTTCTCAAAAGACGTGAATCAGCTCAAACGCAACAAAATTCAAAAGAACAAGATGATCCAAAAGGATCAGATCAGTAACACTTTCAACGAATCTACCCACTCCAAGCCCTCTGTATCTACACCGTTGACATTAATCCCCACACGCCCTTTTAATTCATTGCATCACTTCACTACTGAAGAACACGGCTTTCCTTTGAATCAACACCAAAACTATCCACGTAAACAGAGATGAAAGATACAGAAATCAACAAATACCTTCCAAATTGGCATAGATCGTCGTTAGAGGATGAAAGATCAAGATCAGCCATACCAAAGCTGACGCCGCGATCTCCCGCTCCATGACTATCATCTCTCTCTATATATTGATACAAATCTCTCTAGCTCAAATCCGCGCCTCTACTACATCAATCGCACCAGATCCGTACAGATTCTGCCCGAATCGCGCATCAGAAAAACCCTAATCCCAAAAACCCTAGCTGCGGCTCAAAACCCACACCATTTCTCTCGAGAAAAGCCTCCAAACTGATCAAAATCGCAGCAAATTTTTTTTTTTTTTTTTTTTAAAGGAAAAAGAAAAAAGAGAGGATTTTGGAGTAGATTCGAGAGGATATTTCAGACCCCTTTTTCTGCTACACTGGCCCTCCTTTTTTCCTCTCTTTTAATCGTTTTGAGAAAACCTCCGATATCTTTTTGTTGTGTTTCTGGTCATTTCATCTCAAGTAGTGAGGGGTGGGAAGGGCTGGCGTGCAGTGGTTTCAGCTGCCCGAGAACTGCTGCCCGCTGCCCGCAATTCGAGTCAAAACGGCTGCCCGCGAGGAGTAAACAAACGCCTCCGGATGAAAGCAGACCCAACCGGCGCACCCAGTCCGGTCAAAGACAGGTAGGCCTCGAGCCTTGCCACGTCGGATCCGGTCAATCGCCTGCCCACTGCCCGCCGTGATTTCCCTCCGACGACGAGTGCTATCCATCGAACCGTCACGCCTGGTGTAGACGTCCTTGCAAGTGTTACAATCTCAACCGGGGAAATCGTGGGCCCCGCATCAAATACAAGTTGACTGCACGGTCCTGGGCACGATTAATGGTTAGGATTTATTCGATGAATTGGAACGGTTGATTAATTTTTCTTTTAACCATTCATATTAGGATCTTTTCTTGCGTTTGATTTTCGTGTTTGGCTCCATCTATGGTCGAATCAGTGATTTCGATGGTTTGGATTGATCTTTACAGATTCCACGTATATAATGGTGGATCATGCATATGAAATTCCATGCTCTGGCAGAGCATGGAGTAAGTCCTGCCGACAGTAACCGATCATTGAGTCGCAGATATCGCCGGTATATGCTGTGTCACCGAAAAGAAGGTAACCCGCGGGACTGCCCAGCATTGTCTTTCGCCGTATCTCTGTTGAACATGGCCCCCCGTCAGTGCCTAGAGCCGTCCACTTATTAAGGCAGATTTTTTTTTGTGCGGCCAACGAATTAGACTTGATCAGTTGTGGCCAGCCGTTGATTCTTACACCAACTGGCCATCCATTTGGGTGGGGTCCATGTGTACGGCGTAGCAAGTTGATAGTAAGTTCGCTCCGTAAAAGTGGGCCATCCAATAATACAGAAGCCGTTAACCGCAGGATCGAAAAATAAAACTAAGGACAAATCTGCAATGTCCTACTTACGCGCTTTTTAACGGATATTTAAAATATAAATGCATTAGGTTGCAAAAATGTGCAAAATTGCTGCTGCATTTATGCTTGTGAGACCCGAAATGCCTCTCCCAATTACATCTTGGACTGCTTTAGAGCGCTGTGGGGTCTATATTGATGCATGTGTCTTACATCCATGCCGTCCATCCGTTTTTAAAGCTCATTTTGGGCTTGATAACAAAAAATGAAACTGATTCAAATTTCGGGTGGACTACGTTACAAGAAACAGTGGTGATTGAATACCCACCATAAAAAAAACTTCTTGGCGGCCGCCGGAATGGTTTTTTGCCATCCAACCTGTTGATAAGGTCACAAAGACCTCAATGAAAGGGATCACACAAATATCAGCTTGATCCAAAATTTTGTGGCCCACAATAAGTTTTTAATGATCAATCACTATTGTTTCTTGTGGTATGGTCTACCTGAGATTTAGACCTGCTTCATTTTTGAATCATGCACTCAAATGAGATATAAAAACAGATGTACGGCGTGGATGTAAGGGACATGTATCAAGGTAGGACCTATAGTCTAGTTACATCAAGGGCCAGCCTACAGCCAATCGTGAACCGTGTGGGAGAGAATTGCATCAGATCCCTCCATCAATCAGGTGGGCCAATGCATTTTCACAGTGAATCTTTAAAATCAGTCTTATCTAATCAGGTGTGCCACCAAGTGAATCTTTAAAAATCAATCTAATCCAAAGGCTTAAATGGGCCACGACACTGGCAATGTTTAAAATCATGCTAAACAAACCATAAATTCGTGTGATTAGCACACCTGAGCTTTGTAATGCCTTCTTTTGGGAGAATCTACTGGTCATGGTGTAGTCGTGTTAGCTTGGCCGGCATATACACACCAAGGTGGACCCTACAGATAATTTGAATGATTTTAAAGATCAGATTTTCCATCTCAACTATTCCTACGGTTTACTTACAGCACGTGGCAACGCATCTAATCAACATGGAGGATTTCATCCATGTGAACTATGGACGCTGGTGATTTTTTAGCCTTATCGATAAATTCATGTCATGCAACCTGAATTTCACATATACTTCAATGTGGGTTCACCCTCAGCCCACCCTGAAGCACGCTAGGCAAGGACAGGCGGAGGTGTTGGTCTGCCAGTAACGCTTTGCTACTGGTCCCTGCTCATGGGTCCCATAATGATGTGTGTTCTATCCAAGTTGGTTGTCCATTTTGCCAGCTCATTTCATGGTGTGTTTTGAAAATCAAGGTAAGTACAAATTCCAAGTGGACCACACCACAATGATAGTTGTTATTGAACGCCCACCATGGAAAAGCTCGTACAGTTTTCACCATAACATTTATTTGCCATTTATTTTATTGATTAAGTCATGCACACCTGAATGAAAGGGAAAAATTATTAGCTTGAGCGAAAGCTTATGTGGCCTTGAGGAAAATTTTAATGTTAGCCATTCAATCACCATTATTTCATGTGGTATGAATGATAAGAATTTATTTATAATGCTCAAATATCACCCATGTTTATAATTTAGTTGGGCGCCATATGAGCCAAAATAGTGCAGGAGACGTCTTATTCAAATTGTTTCACTTTGTATGGCCCACATAAATCATGTACGGGTGTGACATTTGGTCCCCCGTACATGTATTGGTATGGATTCCCTAGTGGGGGTGGCTAACAGTGATGTGTGAACTAACAATGGGTGTACTAACAAGCTAACAAGAGAGAGAGAGAGAGAGAGAGATAATGATTGAAGTCTATTTCACATAAATATAACAGTGGGCCATATAAATATATTTTCTCTTACTACGAAATGATGGGGATTTTTCTCCTCATTGTTGGTATTGATGAAATCGAACAGGTTTCGATATCATCGATAATTGCAAAATTTTTCACTGCTGGTTGCTGGACAGTTTTTTTGTCCTGTCGATATGATCGAGAGACTTTCAGATCATATCGAAGCTGTCATCAAGAGTGGCTCGATATGATCGACAATTGTTGAAATTTTCACTCCTGGTTGCTGGACAATTTTGGTCCCGTCTCGATATGATCGAGAGACTTGTCGATGATATCGAAGCTGTTATCGAAAGACCTTCGATATGATCGACGAGTTCCGCAGATATGATTGTGGAAACGTAGATTTTGTGAATTTTGTTTCCTATTTGGATTATACCTCTCTATATACTTATATATGTGGGTGTATCCGGGATTGGGGTGTATTCCAGGGTATTCTAGAGTTTCCTAAAGCTTTGCTTAGGGTTATCAAAGGTGAGAGAGAGGGAGAAAGAGAGAGAGGAATCTTGTGGAAGGGAGGCTATGCTCGTAAAGGTGATCTACCATATCTCAGCACTTCCACGTCCTCGTAATCAGTGAGATCTCTCCGTTTTCTCTTATTTCTCTTATTGTTTATCCACTCCCTGCGTGAGTGAAGAAGGTTTGATCCAAGCGGGGTGTGCTTGTGATCGGTTGTAACGTTCTGATTTATAGTGGATTGTTGATCTGTACGAGGTCCCGTGGTTTTTACCTCTTTGAGGGTTTTCTACGTAAAATTCTCTGGTGTGATGTGGTTTATGCGTTAGTTGTTTTTCATTGCATTATTGTTCCATAATTCTGGTTTGTTTTAAGGGGTTAGATCATAAGGTTTTGTGCAAGGCCCCCAACAAAGTGGTATCAGAGCTAAGTTCATTGAACGGGTAGGATCGGTTTTGAATTATGAAATGTGGCTCATCAAGGATGATCAGCCTCAATGGTTCTAACTGGACCATATGGAAGGCTAAGATAGAGGACTTGCTCCATTGCAAGGATCTATATTCTCCAATTTTAGGCATATCAGCAAAATCCAAGGATATGACTGATGATGATTGGAAGAAGATGGACCAGAAGGCGGTGGGGTTTATTAGACAATGGTTGGATATTCTGTATTCCACCATGTGTCTACGAAAACCTCAACCGCTAGCCTATGGCTGAAATTACAATGGCTGTATGAGAGGAAGACAGGCGGTAATAAGATTTTTCTAATAAGGCGACTTGTAAATCTCAAGTTCAAAGATGATGGTTCTGTGGCCGAGCACATGAATGAGGTCAACAATATAGTGAACCAACTCTCCTCTATGAAGATGGTCCTGGATGATGAATTGTAGACTTTGTTATTGCTTAGTTCATTGCCTGACAGTTGGGAGACATTGGTGGTGTTTCTAAGTAACTCCGCGCCAGAAGGAAAGATATCCATGGAACAGGTTACTAGCTGTCTTTTCAATGAGGAGACAAGGAGGAAGTCTCAGGGGTCTACTCAACAAGAGGCCCTTGTGACACAGGAACGGGGGAGATGAAAGAACAGGAAGGGCGGGAAGGCCCGAGGTAAATCAAGAGGCAAGTCGAGCAATAGGAAAGATGTTAATTGCTGGAATTGTGGCAAGAAGGCCACTACAAGCATGAATGTCGTGGTAAGAAAAACGACAATAAAGGAAAAGGGAAGGAAGATGAATCAGATTCCACTGCGGTCGCTTCAGATGGCGACGTTGTAGTTATTCTTTCTGCAGATCATGATGTATGTCTCACGGCTACGAGTCAGGACACCGACTGGGTGGTTGACTCGGGAGCTTCATTTCATGCGATTCCACCCAAGGACTTCTTCACAAGCTACTGGACAGGTGACTATGGGACTGTGAAGATGGAAAATCCTAGCGTATCAAAAATCATGTGAGTCGGTGATATTTGTGTGAAGACCGATGTGAGCTGCACATTGGTTCTCAGGAATGTGAGGCATATCCCAGACCTTCGCCTCAACTTGATGTCGACGGGAATGTTAGATGATGATGGCTATGAAAGCCAGTTTGCTGGTGGGCGATAGAAGCTCATCAAGGGTTCGTTGATCGTGGCCAGAGGAAAAAGTGTTGCACCCTTTATAAGGCAAGTGTTAGTATGTGCAGTATGTGCAAGCGTGGGTTGAACGCAGCGGAAGATTCAGCTATTGACATGTGGCACAGGCGTCTAAGCCACATGAGTGAAAAAGGGCTTCAGGTACTAGCAAAGAAGCGGCTCCCTCCAGACGTGACAGGTACACCTCTTAAAACATGTCTTGATTGTTTATCAGGGAAACAACATAAAGTTTCATTCGTTAAAACTGCTTCTCATGTTAATAAATTGCATGCATTAGATTTGGTTTATTCTGATGTTTGTGGTCCTATGAGGACAAAAACCTTGGGTGGTGCATTGTATTTTGTTACTTTTATAGATGATGCATCTAGGAGGGTTTGGGTTTATGCTTTGAAATCCAAGGACGAGGTCTTTGGTGTGTTTAAATTGTTTTATGCTATGGTCGACAGAGAGACAGGTAGACCATTGAAGTGCATTCGCATTAACAATGGTGGTGAATACATTGGCAACTTTCATGAGTATTGTAAGTCCCTGGGTATACGGCATGAACAAACGGTTCCCAAGACCCCCCAGCATAATGGTGTAGCTGAGCGAATAAATCTCACTATTGTTGAGAGAATCAGATGCATGTTATCCCATGTGAAGTTGCCCAAGACGTTCTGGGGAGAAGCAATGCACACGGCAGTGTATTTGATAAACAGGTCTCCATCAGCCTCATTGAATGGAGAAGTACCTGAGAAGGTGTGGACTGGACTGGATCCATCGTACAGTCATCTCAGGGTGTTTGGATGCAGGGCATCCGTTCACATATCAAAGGATGAGAGGTCCAAGCTCGATATGAAGATCAGGCAGTGTGTGTTCTTAGGGTACGGTGATGAAAAGTTCGGTTACAGGTTATGGGATCCGACCGAGAGGAAGCTCGTCAGGAGCAAAGATGTGATCTTCTTTGAAGATCAGTGTATAGAAGACATTGGTAAGCCAGAGAAGAACCAGCCTAGTTCAGGTGAGCTAAAGGACATGAATCCGGTTACTCCTCCCGTTGTGCCTGATGACGGGGGAGTACACCAAGGTGCAGAGGACGAGAGAGTTCCTTCAGAAGATGGACAAGGGAAGCAGCCCTCACTTGATCCACCTGTTGAGCCACAGGTGAGGAGGTCATCTAGGGACAGACAGCCGTCCAAGAGGTACTCACCGCATGAGTACATTATGCTAACCGATGGGGAAGAGTCAAAAGATTATTCTAAGGCCCTAGCCGGCGAGCATAAGGGGGAGTGGTTGAAAGCTATGCAAGAGGAGATGAAATCCTTACATAAGACCCACACCTATGACATGGTGAAATTGCCTAAGGGCAAGAAAGCTTTGAGCAACAAGTGGGTGTTCAGAAAGAAGATTGATCAAAAGAATTCACAAACGAGGTTCAAGGCCAAACTTGTGGTGAAAGGTTTTAGTGAGAGGAAATGTATAGACTTCGAAGAGATATTCTCACCAGTGGTGAAGATGACATCCATACGGGTGTTGCTTGGGTTGGCAGGTAGCATGGATATGAAAATAGAGCAGTTAGATGTTAAAACTGCCTTTCTCCATAGTGACCTGGAAGAAGAGATCTACATACACCAACCAGAGGGGTTCGAAGTCAAGGGCAAAGAGCATATGGTGTGTAGGCTGAGGAAGAGCTTGTATGGGTTGAAACAAGCTCCACGGCAATGGTACAAGAAGTTTGACTCGTTTATGTTGAAACATGGGTATGACAGAACGGAGTCAGACCACTATATGTTTACGCGCAAGTTCTCAGATGGTGATTTCTTAGTTCTACTATTATACGTTGATGACATGCTCATCATGAGAAAAAAACATCAATAAGATCGACAGGCTGAAACAGGAGTTGAGCAAGTCTTTTGCGATGAAAGACTTGGGCCCGGCTAGACAGATCCTAGGAATGGAGATAACCCGTGACAGAAGGAGCACGAAACTTTGGCTGTGACAAGAGCGATATATTGAGAAAGTCCTAGAGCGGTTCAATATGAATCCAGCGAAGCTGGTTAATACTCCATTAGATGGTCACTTCAAATTGAGTGACAGGCAGTATCCCAAGACGAAGGCAGAGGTGGAAGAGATGCATAAGATACCCTACGCGTCAGCTGTAGGAAGTTTGATGTATGTTATGGTGTGTACACGCCCAGACATAGCATATGCGGTTGGTGTTGTCAGTCAGTATCTTGCCAATCTTGGCAAAGAACATTGGGCAGCGGTGAAATGGATATTGTGGTATCTAAGAGGCTCATCCAGGTTGAGCCTATGCTATAGTGATGGAAAACCTGTGTTAGAGGGTTACACGGATGCAGATATGGTATGTAACATAGACTCTAAGAAGTCTACATCGGGGTTCATGTTTACATTTACAGGGAGAGCGGTTTCTTGGCAGAGCAAGCTACAGAAGGTCGTGGTATTATCAATGACAGAGGCTGGGTACATTGCATTCACAGAGGCATGTAAAGAAATGCTTTGGATAAAGAGGTTTCTACAGGACTTAGCCTGAAGCAGGAGGAGCACGTGGTCTATTGCGATAGTCAGAGTGCTATACACTTGAGCAAGAATCCAAGTCAACATTCCAAGTCGAAGCATATAAAGATTCGGTATCACTGGATCAGAGATACTTTGGAACAGAAGGTGTTACAGCTTGAGAAGGTCCACACGGACGATAATGGGTCAGACATGATGACCAAGGCTTTGCTCAAGGGCAAGTTTGAGGTTTGTAGAAACCGGGCTAGCTTGAAGAAGATGGATTCCTCCTAAGTCGAAAAGGGAGAGATTTGATGGGGATTTTTCTCATCATTGTTAGTATCGATGAAATCGAACAGGTTTCGATATCATCGATAATTGCAGAATTTTTCACTGCTGGTTGCTGGACAATTTTTTTTGTCCTGTCGATATGATTGAGAGACTTTCAGATCATATCAAGGTTGTCATCGAGAGTGACACGATATGATCGATAATTGTTGAAATTTTCACTCCTGGTTGCTGGACAGTTTTGGTCCCATCTCGATATGATCGAGAGACCTGCCGATGATATCGAAGCTGTTATCGAGAGACCTTTGATATGATCGACGAGTTCCGCAGATGTGATTGCGGAAACGCAGATTTTGCGGATTTTGTTTCCTATTTGGATTACAGCTCTCTATATACTTATATATATGGGTGTATCCAGGATTGTGGTGTATTTCAGGGTATTCTAGGGCTTCCTAAAGCTTTGCTTAGGGTTATCAAAGGTGAGAGAGAAGGAGAAGGAGAGAGAGGAAGCTTGTGGAAGGGAGGCTATGCTCGCAGAGGTGATCTACCATATCTCAGCGCTTTCACGTCTTCGTAATTGGTGAGATCTCTCCGTTTTCTCTTGTTTCTCTTATTGTTTATCCACTCCTACGTGAGTGAAGAAGGTTTGATCCAAGCGAGGTGTGCTTGTGATCAGTTGTAACGTTTTGCTTTATGGTGGATTGTTGATCTGGACGAGGTCCCGTGGTTTTTACCTCTTTGAGGGTTTTCCACATAAAATTTTCTGGTGTGATGTGGTTTATGCGTTGATTGTTTTTTATTGCATTATTATTCCATAATTCTAATTTGTTTCGAGAGACTAGATCCTAAGGTTTTGTGCAAGGCTCCCAACACGAAACACTTGAATTATGAATCCATTCATTCTTTTATCCATATGGTTAAATTACCATCACGAACCCAATAGTTGGGAGTGGATTTCACGAACACGTCACTGTAAGGCCAGCCTCCAACCCACCCTCTCTAAGTCAATTAGCCTCATATGCATAGACCATTAGTAATCAATTGAGATTATATATATATATATATATATATTATAAAATTTAAATTAGTAATCAATTGAGATTATGATTTTTCTTCCTCTCATCTCTATTTACATTAATAAAATAATCTATTATGTTAGTTTGTAGGACCATCAAAAATACAATATCTTCTCTTTTAACTCTCCCCTAAAGTCAAAGTGTAATTATTGATGATGCTTTATTTGGAACCAAGTAAAGAAATTTGATCATGCCGTGGTGAGATCTTTATAAAAATGTCTCTAATCTGAAACTTGGACTTGACATAGTTTGTGATAATATCTTTTGAAGCGATTTTCTCTCTAATGAAATGATAATCAATTTCTACACAAATAGTATTGAAATACTTTATGAAAAAGTTGTGAGACAATGGGATGCATCTAGCTAAGCCATTAAACCTTTCTGGACCATAACATTCTAACACCCTTTACAGCTGATGTTTGCAGCAGCCCACTCTACGGCGTCAGTCACTTTTACCTTTTTTCCAAGTGGCCTTTTCCACTCATACTAACTACGGTATAGTCATCTAGGTAGCACTATCCACTTATGATAGTTGTACCTTGATTATACAAGTAGCCCTCTCCACATAGTGGCGGCTTTCACCCTGGCCCAGTTTACAAGTTTTGCAAGTCGCTTCTTCTATACCCGAATGCGAGACATGGTATTAACCCTAATACCAAGTGAATTTCTTAATTAGTGAGATAAAAAAATTTCTCATATTTTATCTCCATTTATATTAATAAAATAATTAACTCGAATACCAAGTGAATTTCTTAATTAGTAATTAACTAAGATTAGAAATTTTCTTATCTTTTCTCTCTATTTATATTGATAAAATGATTTAATAAAATAGTCCACGGGACCATCTAAAACTGTAATATTGCCTGTCTTTAACACCTATCACGCACTAACCAATGAATAGCCATATTGGTGAGCATGCATGCCAAAGATAGTGGGAAGATGCAGTGCGGACCACATATTTACTCTGGGGAATGCCTTGAACCAGTTACATTGCACCCTGTTATGATTGATATCCAAGATCCAGAAAGGTGGTGACACGTCCTGTTGAAAATGTGTGGAATCGGTGAATGGAGTATGGGAGAAAAAGCTTGCCATGTTTTGGAAGAAGGCAATCTAACGGAGGATATTTTTGGCTAAGTCCGAAACGTAGTACTACTGTCCTTATTTATTTTATTTTATTTTTTGGTTGATGTTGCAAACGTGGACCGCGTACCGCTCTGCTTATATTATTGTAACAGCTATTTTTTTATTTGAGTGAACGATAGATTCAAGTATTATGAAAGAACGATAGACTCCCGTGATAGTTCACCACCCATTCCAAAATGGTGGTGACGTAAGTATCCCTGTTTATATGGCTCTTGCGTACAGTTATCGAGACCATCCAAATAGTGGGGTATATTGTGAGTGGAGCATACGTGTGAAATCACATAGATCAAGCAATCTTATCCGTCCAGTTTTTAGTTGTCGAATGGATGGTAAAAGTTAAATAATGAGCGGTCCAAATTCCAAGAGCAAAATATGATGGTTACTTTATTATATTGGGGGTAATTTTTGTGCTGTCCTCCATCAACGTTATGGCCAGTGAATTGGATGGTCTGGATTTCCTTAAAACTGTGCCATGTGTACGGTTGAAAAGTCACTGCCATTTTTTAAATGGCGGTCAACTGTCGTAGGAATCAATTCCGTGCAAACGGACTAGATATATTTATTACGGAAATGCCCTCGTTGTCTATACCCGCAATAGCATGTGTTTTCTGAGAAGCTTTCCCGGGATGAACTCGTCCGGGTACACTGCAGTCCACCAAAGTGCAACGTGGTTTTGTGATAAGGAATCCAGCTGTCCAATCTCTTGTATGCCACTATGCATGGCCCACCATTCATATCGCTGGGAAGATCCCAACCGTACGTATCACTACTTTCCCCTCTGAATGTGGGCCGTTTACCATCTTCAGCGACGGTTTTATGGCCACAAGTTAGATAATTGTCCGACGTGGATTTCCACCACGACCATGGTTCAAATGCTGACATGTCACGTGTGGCCAAGATCCAGGCCGTTCATATGGGCTTCTGGTGAATATCTCTGATCCGAAAAAATAACCAGTCAACTCAATGAATAGTCCACGTGGATGAGAAACGGACCACTAAAGAAACGGAATAGTCGATGTTCCACGTTTCCCGCACACGTGTGGAACACCTGATGTGCATCTCCGCCTAAGAACGTTCCAGATCTCTCGCATGTCTGCCAAGCATACGCATATGAAGGGCGCGGATTAGATACTGACAAGGTCAGTAGCTAAATCGCTAATGAAGTGACGTCACCAAGCTCTACGGGCCCTACCATGATGATGAGTGTGTTGTATCATACCGTCCAACCATTAGAGATGGTTTTATGGTATGAGGAAAAGGATGAGATAAGATCTAAGGTTCAATAGGACCCGCATAGAAAACTGTGGAATTGGTCACACCCACTGTTAACACATTTATGATGGGGTTTTTTGCCCCGTGCTCGACCAGTCGTGAGCCCTGCTCGACCGGTCGAGGGCTGGTACAACCAGTCGTGGGAGTCGAGTCGTAGCTCGACTTAAAGTCCAGCGAGTTCGGACTATTTTTCTCCGGGGTTCTCGACCGGTCGTAGGTGACCCACGACCGGTCGTAGGTGAGCTACGACCAGTCGTAGGAGGCTAAGACCAGTCCTGGAATTTCCAGGACTAGTCGAAGGTTACGCAGTTTGTTCCGCGATTTTGCGCGAAACTGCGGATTTGAGTCCTTTCGCAACCGGGATGCGGAAAGGAGTTTCTCAAAACTATAAAAGGGGTTGCCTAGGGTTTTTCTAGGTATCACAAACTAGCAAGAGGGTTTCTTAAAGCTTTGCAAGGGATTTGCTAAAGGGTTTAGGGCTATCAAAGGTGAGAGAGAGGGAGAAAGAGAGAGAGGAAGCTTATAGAAGGGAGGTTCTGCTCGTGGAGGTTCTCTACTTTGCAATCTACATCTCAGCGCTTCTATGTCCTCGTAATCGGTTAGATCTCTCCGTTTTCTCTATTTCTCTTATTGTTTATCCACTCTGCGTGAGTGAAGAAGATTGTAACGTTCTACTTCATAGTGGATTGTTGATCTGGACGAGGTCCCGTGGTTTTTACCTCTTTGAGGGTTTTCCACGTAAAAATCTCTTGTGTGGTGTGTGATTGATGCTTTGATTTATTTCATTGCTTTATCCATAATTCTGGTTTGTTTCGGAGGCTAGATCCTAAGGTTTGTGCAAGGCATCCCAACAAAGTGGTATCAGAGCTAAGTTCATTGAACGGGTAGGATCGGTTTTGAATTATGGAAGGTGGCTCAAGGATGATCAGCCTCAATGGTTTTAATTGGACCATATGGAAGGCTAAGATGGAGGACTTGCTTTATCAGCAAGGACCTATATTCTCCAATCTCAGGCATATCAAAGAAAATCCAAAGATATGACTGATGATGATTGGAAGAAGATGGACCGAAAGGCGGTGGGGTTTATTAGACAATGGTTGGATGACTCTGTGTTCCACCATGTGTCTACAGAAACCTCAGCCGAAAGCCTATGGCTAAAATTACAAGGGTCAGTATGAGAGGAAGACAAATAGGTAATAAGATATTTCGATAAGGCGACTTGTAAATCTCAAGTTCAAGGATGGTGGTTCTGTGGTGAGCACATGAATGAGGTCAAGAATATAGTGAACAAACTCACCTCTATGAAGATGGTCTGGATGATGAATTGCATGCTTTACTATCGCTTAGTTCATTGCTCGACAGTTGGGAGACATTGGTGGTGTCTCTAAGTAACTCCGCGCCAGACGGAAAGATATCCATGGAACAGGTAACTAGCTGTCTCTTTAATGAAGAGACAAGGAGGAAGTCTCAGGGGTCTACTCAGCAAGAGGCCCTTGTGACACAGGAACGGGGGAGAGGAAAGAACAAGAAGGGCGGGAATGCCCGAGATAAATCAAGAGGCAAGTCGAGTAACAGAAAAGAGGTTGAATGCTGGAATTGTGGCAAGAAGGGCCACTACAAGCATGAATGTCGTGGTAAGAAGAACGACAAGAAAGGAAAAGGGAAGGAAGATGAATCTGATTCCACTGCAGTCGCTTCAGATGGCGACATGGTAGTTATTCTTTCTACAGATCACGATGTATGTCTCACGGCTACGAGTCAGGGCACCGACTGGGTGATAGACTCGGGAGCTTCTTTTCATGCGACTCCACACAGGGACTCCTTCACAAGCTACAAGTCAGGTGACTATGGGACTGTGAAGATGGGAAATTCTGGCGTATCAAAGATCGTGGGAGTCGGTGATATTTGTGTGAAGACCGATGTGGGCTGCACATTGGTTCTCAGGGATGTGAGGCATATCCCAGACCTTCGCCTCAACTTGATGTCGACGGGAAGGCTGGATGATGATGGCTATGAAAGCCGGTTTGCTGGTGGGCGATGGAAGCTCATCAAGGGTTCATTGATCGTGGCTAGAGGAAAGAAGTGTTGCACCCTGTACAAGGCAAGTGTCAGTATGTGCAAGGGTGGATTGAACGCAGCAGAAGATTCAGCTATTGACATGTGGCACAGGCGTCTAGGCCACATGAGTGAAAAAGGGCTTCAGCTACTAGCAAGGAAGCAGCTCCTTCCAGACGTGACAGGTATGCCTCTCAAAACCTGTCTTGATTGTTTATCAGGGAAACAGCATAGAGTTTCATTCATTAAAACTGCTTCTCATGTTAATAAAGTGCATGCATTAGATTTGGTTTATTCTGATGTTTGTGGTCCTATGAGGACAAAAACCTTGGGTGGGGCATTGTATTTTGTTACTTTTATAGATGATGCATCTAGGAGGGTTTGGGTTTATGCTTTGAAATCCAAGGACGAGGTCTTTGGTGTGTTTAAATTGTTTCATGTTATGGTCGAGAGAGAGACAGGTAGACCATTGAAGTGCATCCGCACTGACAATGGTGGTGAATACATTGGCGACTTTCATGAGTACTGCAAGTCCCAGGGTATACGGCATGAACAGACTGTTCCCAAAACCCCCCAGCATAATGGTGTAGCTGAGCGAATGAATCGCACCATTGTTGAGAGAATCAGATGCATGTTATCCCATGCGAAGTTGCCCAAGACGTTCTGGGGAGAAGTAATGCGCACGGCGGTGTATTTGATAAACAGGTCTCCATCAGCCCCGTTGAATGGAGAAGTACCGAGAAGGTGTGGACTGGACAGATCCATCGTACAATCATCTCGGGTGTTTGGATGCGGGACATCCGTTCACGTACCAAAGGACGAGAGGTCCAAGATCGATATGAAGATCAGGCGGTGTGTGTTCTTAGGGTACGCGGTGATGAAAAATTCGGTTACATGTGTTATGGGATCCGATCGAGAAGAAGCTCGTCGGGAGCAGAGATGTGGTTTTCTTTGAAGATCGGTGTATCGAAGACATTGGTAAGCCGAGAAGAACCACCTAGTTCGGGTGAGCTAGAGGACATGGATCCGATTACTCCTCCCATGGTGCCCGATGACGGGGAGTACAAAGAGGTGCGAGAGGGGACGAGGGAGTTCCTTCAAGATGGACTAGGGGAGCAACCCCCCCACTTGATCCACCTGTTGAGCCACGGTGAGGAGGTCATCTAGGGACGCATGCCGTCCCAAGAGGTACTCGCCGCATGAGTACATTATGCTAACCGATGGGGGAGAGCCAGAAGATTATTCTGAGGCCCTAGCCGACGAGCATAAGGAGGAGTGGTTGAAAGCTATGCAAGAGGAGATGAAATCCTTGCATAAGAACCACACCTATGACATGATGAAATTGCCTAAGGGCAAGAAAGCTTTGAGCAACAAGTGGGTATTCAGAAAGAAGGTTGAGCAGAAGAATTCACAGACGAGGTTTAAGGCCAGACTTGTGGTAAAAGGGTTTGGTTAGAGAAAATGCATAGACTTCGAGGAGATATTCTCACCAGTGGTGAAGATGACATCCATACGGATGTTGCTTGGGTTGGCGGCTAGCATGGATCTGGAGATAGAGCAGTTAGATGTTAAAACTGCCTTTCTCCATGGTGACCTGGAAGAAGAGATCTACATGCACCAACCGAGGGGTTCAAGTCAAGGGCAAGGAACATATGGTGTGTAGGTGAGGAAGAGCTTATATGGGTGAAACAAGCTCCACCACGAATGGTACAAGAAGTTCGACTCGTTTATGTTGAAACATGGGTATGATAGAATCCGAGTCGGACCACCGTGTGTTCACGCGCAAGTTCTCGGATGGTGATTTCTTAGTTCTGCTATTATACGTTGATGACATGCTCATCATGGGAAAAGACATCAAGAAGATTGACAGTGAAACAGAGTTGGGCAAGTCTTTTGCAATGAAAGACTTGGGCCCGGCTAGGCAGATCCTAGAATGGAGATAACCCGTGACAGGCAAAGGAAGCTTTGGTGTCACAAGAGCGGTATATTGAGAAAGTCCTGAGCGATTCAATATGAATGCAAATGCGGTTTGGCCAAGACTCCACTAGATGGTCACTTCAGATTGAGCGACGTACGGTGTCCCAAGACGAAGCGGGGTGGAAGAGATGCAAAAAATACCTTACGCGTCAGCTGTAGGAAGTTTGATGTATGCTATGGTGTGTACACGCCCAGACATAGCATATGCGGTTGGTGTAGTCAGCCGGTATCTTGTCAATCCTGGCAAAGAACATTGGGCAGCGGTGAAATGGATACTACGGTATCTAAGAGGCTCATCCAGGTTGAGCCTATGCTATGGTAACGGTAAACCTGTGTTAGAGGGCTACACAGATGCAGATATAGCAGGTGACATAGACTCCAGGAAGTCTACATCGGGGTTCATGTTCACGTTTGCAGGGAGAGCGGTTTCTTGGCAGAGCAAGCTACAGAAGGTCGTAGCATTGTCGACGACAGAGGCCGAATACATTGCAGTCACAGAAGCATGTAAAGAGATGCTTTGGATGAAGAGGTTCCTACAGGAACTTAGCCCGAAGCAGAGGAGCACGTGGTCTATTGCGATGAGTCGAGTGCTATACACTTGAGCAAGAATCCAAGTCGGCATTCCAAGTCGAAGCACATAGAGATTCGGTATCGGATCGTGATACTTTGGAACAAAAGGTGTTACAGCTTGAGAAGGTCCACACGGACGATAATGGGTCAGACATGATGACCAAGGCTTTGCTCAAAGGCAAGTTCGAGGTTTGTAGAAACCTGGCTGGCTTGAAGAAGGTGGATCCCTCCCCGGTCAAAAAGGGGGAGATTTGATGGGGTTTTTTCCCCCGTGCTCGACCAGTCGTGAGCCCTGCTCGACCGGCCGAGGGCTGGTACGACCAGTCGTGGGAGTCGAGTCGTAGCTCGACTCAAAGTCCAAATGACCCGGACTATTTTTCTCCTGGGTTCTCGACCGGTCGTAGGTGACCCACCGGTCGTAGGTGGTCTCTACGACCGGTCGTAGGTGAGCTACGACCAGTCGTAGGAGACCAGTCCTAGAATTTCCGGGACTAGTCGTAGGTTACGCAGTTTGTTCCGCGATTTTGCGCGAAATATGCGATTTGAGTCCTTTCATGCAACCTGGGATGCGGAAAGGAGTTTCCCAAAACTATAAAAGGAGTTGCTTAGGGTTTTTCTAGGTATCACAAAATAGCAAGAGGGTTTCCTAAAAAGCTTTGCAAGGGATTTCTTCAAGGGTTTAGGGCTATCAAAGGTGAGAGAGAGAGAGAGAAAGAGAGAGAGGAAGCTTATAGAAGGGAGGTTCTGCTCGTGGAGGTTCTCTACTTTGCACCTACATCTCGGCCGCTTCTATGTCCTCGTAATCGGTTAGATCTCTCCGTTTTCTCTATTTCTCTTATTGTTTATCCACTCCTGCGTGAGTGAAGAAGATTGTAACGTTCTACTTCATAGCGGATTGTTGATCTGGACGAGGTCCCGTTGTTTTTACCTCTTTGAGGGTTTTCCACGTAAAAATCTCTTGTGTGGTGTGTGATTGATGCTTTGATTTATTTCATTGCTTTATCCATAATTCTGGTTTGTTTCGGGAGGCTAGATCCTAAGGTTTGTGCAAGGCATCCCAACAATTTATAGGGCCTACCATTATGTATTTTTTTAGACCCAGGCTATTCATAAGTTAACATAAAGATAGATGAAGTGAAAACAAAAGTATAAGCTTGATCACAAACTTATGCAGCCCCTAAGAAGTTTTAAACGCGGATGTCACTGTCCCCACTGTTTCCTATGGTGGGGTCGACTTGAATTTTAGATCTATTTCATTATTTTTTTTCATGCCCCGAAACTATCTTTCCAGAGCTTGGTGACGTCACTTCACTGGCGATTTGGATACTGACCTTGTGGGTACCCAATCCGCGCCCGCATATGAAGGTCATCCTTCACGTGCCTTTTACTAGTTTATGATAACTTGACATTTCCCCATATTGACCGAATTGCCCTTGTGAGCGTGGGCCGTGGACACAGGGTCCCTAGATTTTCATTATACATTTCCGACATCCGATATCCATTGTTACGGTATTTCCATTACTGTTATCCGTGAGTGCCACTCCGTCCTTGTGATGGACGGCCGTTGACTGTTCTTTGGAAAATGAGCTTTGCTTGGACGGCCCGCGAGTCTCATCGGATATGGAGACTCGCCTCTCCGCTATCTACGTGACATAATTTCGGGGCAATCGGAACCGTTGATTTGGTCGTCCATCACAATAACTGATCTAAAGCAAAAAAAAATCATTGCCATCGGACTAATTTGCTATCGTGTCAGTGGCCTTCAAAATGGACGGCTAAAAAAAGATTAATGGACTGATATATCAGTGGGCACAAATTGCATCAATGGATAGCAAGGATTGGTGGATCACCGAATTTTGGCTATGACCGATCCACATGGCGGCCCACTAGATTAACCGTCCCGATTGCCCTAAACGCTGGCGACGTGTTCTAGCCCGGCTAGCTTCCTACCTTCCCTGGGAAGGAAGAGAAATGGATTGGCTACTCCCCCTGCCACCAGCCCGGCGGCTGATGGTCGGTGCTCTGTGGACTCCACCGTGATGTATGTGTTTCATCCATGCCGTCCATCTATATTTTTAGATCAGTTTAGCTAGTGAGACAAAAAATTAGAGGAATATAAATTTCAGGTAGACCACACCACAGGAAAATAATAGTGATTGGATATCCACCATTAAAATCATCCTAAGCCCAATGTACTGTTTATTTGTCATCCAATATGTTGAGTGGGTCATAAAGACCCAGATGAAGGGAAAAAATAAAGATCAACTTGATCCAAAACTTTGATGAAGGGAAAAAATAAAGATCAACTTGATCCGAAACTTTTATGGCCGCCAAAAAGTTTTTAATTGTCGATGTTCATTTGACAAGGTTTCTTGTAATGTGGTCCACCTGAGATTGGTATATACCTCATTTTTTGTCTCATACCATAAAATGATTTAGAAAAATAGATGGACGGCATGGATGAAACACATACATCATGTTGGGTCCACAGAGCACCAACCACCAGCCAGTGGCTGGTGTCAGGGGGAGTAGCCAATCCGTTCCCGGAAGGATAGTAATGTTGTCGGGACGATCCATGTTGTGGCCCACTAGATAATGATCTGGGCCGCAGTACAGCTGTCGAAGAACTGGATCAGTCTCTGACTGGGAAGCCCCGCTTCGAACCGGCCATAGCCGGTCGCCCGACCGGGCAATCCGCTTGCACTCGGTCCCCATCGCCGGACATTCCATAGTGCGTGGGTCCCAAGTGTAAAGGCCTCGCACTTTTACATTGAGAGGAGATGCTTTCCTCGTGCGAGAGTTGGGAATGACCGCCACGTGCCAAGCGGTGACCCTCTGAGGTGTGCGATTTTTCTCCCTGGGAAATCATTTGACACTCTGGCGGGCTGTGATGCTCCATACTCACATTCAGAAGTTGTACGCTTAGCCCAAATTCAACCATCCAAATTGTGGGACCCACTGTACATACCTCACAATCGTAAATCGAATTTTTAGTGGATGGACACTCGTTTCTTTAGCTTGGACCATTGAATATTAACTATCCGTTAGATGCCCAACGATCGGTTAGATTAAAAAAATCGATGAAGTGTAATACTTTTCTTATATTCTATCTACGTTGGGACCCACTATTTGGATGGTCTAATTTTGTAATATGTTTTCACTGGTAAAAAGATGGTTTGCATGAGTATAAAACCATCAAACTCTTTCAGACTACCAAATTTTTTAGCCTTTTTTTTTTTCACGAAATTTTTTTCGGCCTCTTTCTTTGAATAAATGCACCTTTCAAGTTCCCTAGAAGGCATTGAAAAGCCCCTCATGGCCTTCTTTGACGTGTACCCCAAAATGTCCGATTATTCTTTATATTTATTGTAATAAAAGAAAATCAAATTCCATCCTCAAAATCAAAATTTCGAAAAAGAATAATAATTATTTTTTAAAAAGGCCCATCTAAAGTGGGGAAATAGTCACATGTCGTGGATATAGGTTTTATGATAGTTAGTGAAAGAAATGGTATTTTAGCCGTTCAAAGTCCTTTCATGCCACCTTAAAGACAACCAGATGGTCAAATGGTGAAAACTCAATTTGAGTGCTGGCCTGCTAAACATGATGATCTCTAGATTTGAGAATCTTTGATCATGCCTGATGAGCTATTCAAAATGCAAATACCTTTTGGGTGGCAAGGGGACCCCTTGCTGGCCTTATAGGGCTAGGTCTTGGGCCCATAAACTTTACTACCGACTTCAAATCTAGGCACATTGCTTGAGTTTGGCTAGATTGGAGCCAATGGTGATGGTCTGGCCTAGGCCATTGCCCCGGTCCAGTTATCAATTGGACAGCCATTATATGAAAATGGAAATTTTGGCTTGTTTGGGATGTAGGATTATGTAGGATTAGATGAATGGAATTGAATTATGTTATGTGCAAATCTCATCGCATGTTTGGAAAAGATAGTAAGGATTGGATTAATTCAAGTATCAATGTATCATATCTTTCCATTACTGCAGTACAAACTATAAGAATTTTGAAGTATTTCGAAATTCACTACATTTGTGGAGCCCACATTGAAACATGTGTTTTATCTATGTTGTTCATCCGTATGTCTCTTTTACACGTGACATTCGAGTTGCATATGTGTATAGGTGACTAGCTTAAGTTATGGAATCTAACCCGTTGATTACAATCGCATAATTCACTAAACGTAAGTTTCGCTTAATACAATATTTTCCTCATGATAAGATTTTGATCCCAAACATAAAATTTGGTGATCAAAATACTATAGTATTTTTAGACATGCAGTTATTGTGCAACAATAATTTTAATTTCATCTAATGCAATTTTATACCATTTAATCAAGTGTCTAAAACCATAAAAACCATTTATATGATAAGATTTACCAATGAAATACGATTAAAAAAGTAATTTGATTTAATCATTTCAATTCTTCCTTACGTGATTAGCCTGGCTTTTCCTTACAAGGCTAGCTGGCCCTGCAAGGCCAAGTACAAGGCTGATTCCTTTTTAGCCCCCATTAAGATAGGACCAGCCCAAGTCTAGAGCTCAGGGTCAAGCTAAGACTACTCCGAGTTTTGCTCAAGATAGGCCCGTTGTTACCCTTAAATACCTAAGTTACTATCACTTTAGTTGTAAATATATTACAGAAATGACTTTAGGGGCTTAGCAAAAATATTTCCATGCATCTGGTTGCATATGGACTCATCAGAGACATTCGCACCACCTATCTCAACCGTCCATTATATTCATCTAATCTTCTTCCACTACCATGCAAAAATCACGACAACCGGATAGTCCTAAACATCCATGATGGGACCAGACCTATCTTTCGTACAGTGTACGATCTTTTCCATCAATTTTTACATGGAAGTGAATTATGGCGTGGATCATCCGATCAAAAGGTGTTTTATAGAGGGAACCTTTGAAGAGTGGAATAAAATGATGTGGATGCCAATGAGTCCGAATGCAAGCAGACCCGTGGAAAAGTCTCTTCATGCGTTCCACTAAATCACTTCTCAGTCCATGCAATATATAAAAGGCGACTGGCAAACGGACAGTTTTGACTGGGAATTAGTTCTTAGGGATATTTAAAGAATTTTCAAACTATGTGTGCTAATCAATAGACTGCCCTCTCTTTATATTTATATTTATATATCTAACGCATGCATTTAATGGCGATTGCGTTCGTTTCTCGTGGTGCACTTTCCAAATCGTGGTTATTTCGAGAAAAGAGGGTGCCATTTTAAAAGGATGAAATAGGCAATTGAGACCTTTTGCCAATCTGGGTTGGCCCAGCAACTCCCTGTGAGGGGGGAGTGGATGAGGTGAGACCCTGGATTCACGGCGGTGGGTGGGAACCTGACTGTGGGGCTCACATGTATCTGAGTACATCCATTCCGTCCATCCGTATTGAAAGCTCATTTTAGGGCATTATCCAATTCTCAGTTGGGCCATAATACAGAAAACAATGTTAATTGGACGTTAAAAACTTCTCAGGGGCTACAAAAGTTTTGGATCAAGCTGATATTTGTGTGTATCTTCATCCAGATCTGTGTGACCTTATAAACAAGTTAGATGAAAAATAAACATTCCTGTGGCCCCATGAAGTTTTTAATGGTGGAGACTCAATCACTGTTTCCTGTGATATGGTCTACATAAGATTTGAGTCTGCTTCATTTTTTGAATCATGCCCTAAAATGAGATTTCAAAACGGTTGGACGGTGTAGATTTAAGGTGCACACGTGACTGTGAGCCCCACAGTGAGGGTTCCCACTCACTTCGGTAGATCCCGGGTCTTACCTAATCCTCTGACCTAACGGGAGAATCGGCGCCCGCTAAAAAATAGTGCATCCAAACCACATTGTGTACGCGGTATGGAAATTTCCACGAGAAAGAAAGGTTGAAAAGCCGTGCATTCGGCAGAAGTGTACTACTGTACCGAGACCAGCCTATGTAATCAGGAGTATACTTCAGCTGGTCATGAGTAATCAGGACCATTTAAATCATCTGATTTGAGAAGAATTAGCACGGCCCTGAACACGAGTAAACATCTGCTGATCAGTGGTTATAATCATGTGATTGGAGCGTCTCTGGGCCATCATTGTCCAACAGCGTCCACCAACGGATCAACGGTCTGGATTGTCTCATTTTACGTGTTTCAAAGGAGGATTATGTGGTGAGAACAGCGAGAAGAATCTAGAGAGTTCATGATCAGTGCATGTTCCCAAGGCCCACTGGTTGATATTAACTGCCTTGGCTACTGATGCAATGATCGATGCATGTGGTCCCATCTTGCCAATCTCTATAGAGAAATTCTAAGGGGTCTGTTTAGATGCCTCTAAAGGCTTTTGGATGCAGTTATTTGCATGTAAAGGTTTTACTGTTTATAAACATGTTATAACTTTTAGCGGTGGACGCGGATTGCGTCCTACCCCCGGCCGGACGGTAATCCGTCCGGGCAGGGCTCTGTGGGGCCACAGTGATGTGAGTGTTTTATCCACGCCGTTCAACACTGTTTTCAGATAATTTTAATATGTGAGCCAAAAAATGAGCTGGTCCAAGGCTTAAATTGACCACAAAGTGGTGATTGAACGTCCACCATTAAAAACTTCTTAGGAGCCGGAGAAGTTTCGGATGAAGCTGATATTTGTGTTTTTACTTCATCTACGTCTGCATGACCTTATGTATAGGTTGTATGGCAAAAAATAACATCACGTTGGCCCTTAGAAAGGTTTCAACGGTGGGTGTCATTATCAGTAGGTTCTTTTGGTGTGGTCCACTTAAGCCTTGGACCTGCCTCATTTTTTGGTTTATATATTAAAATTATCTGAAAACAGTATTGAACGGCGTGGATAAAACACTCACATCACTTTGGGCCCCACAGAGCCCTGCCCGGACGGATTACTGTCCGGGCGGGGGTAGGACGCAATCCGCGCCCTTTAGCGGTAATAGTAAAAAAGGTTCGCGGATTAGATACCGACGGGTTGAGCAGCGACATTGGCTAGCACCATGATATATGTATTGTATCAACACCGTCCATACATTTAGAGAGATCATTTTAGAGCATGGTCCAAAAAGAACGAGGCAGATCCAAAGCTGGGGTGGACCCCACCACAGAAAACAGTGATGAGAGTGATGCCCACTGTTGAAACCTTTTGAAGGTCCACCATGATGTTTATTTGAGATCCCACCTGTTCATGTGTTAAAGAAGACATGAAAGAAGGAAAACATAAATATTAGCTTGATCGAAAACTTTCATAACTCTTAGAACTTTTTAACGGTGGGTGTCACTCTGACACCCACCCCACTGTTTTTTGTGGCGGAGTCATTTCCAGCTTTGGATCTGATTCATTTTTGGATCATGCCCTAATATGATCTCTCCAAATAGATGGACGGTGTAGATACAAAACAAATACCATGGTGTGGCCCACAAAACTTGGTGACGTCACTTTAGTAGCGGGTCTCACTATTCAACCTATCAATAGCGACTCGCTACTCAACCTGTCAACAGCTGATCCGCATCCATAAAAAAGTCTTGTCTCACGTGACTGGTAAAGTCTTTAGAGCTAAAAAAAAAAAGTATTAAACATGTTAGAACACAATGGTTAATATAATCTCATGATACATGGGGCCTACTATAATGTGTATGGTACATCCAATCTATTTATCATGTTCTTCCCTTATGCTCTCTTGTGGCCCTAAAGAAATAACTCGCTCATTATCAAATGGGTCACACAAGGGAAGGATGAGACGTCCTCCATTAAAAATTTCTAGATTGCATTTGTGGCTCATTGTGATGGGTGTAAGACATCCAATCCATTTCGTATGTGCGTGCTTTAATGATCTCTTAAGCTCTAAAAAAATCAAGTCTTTTTTATGTGATTTCTAAATTTTAAAAGGTTCACCGTCCAAACTCCATGGTATAAATATGTACTTTTCTCATTGTAAACATTTTATAAGGTTATTAAACAGACAATCTGTTTGCCTATAATACAAACATATAACCATTTAAAAGCTAAACAGAATAGTATGTAAATTGATTATACTTGAAACTCTTTTTAGACTTAATGTGTTTACAACTAAAAAAATTATTCATCCAAACAACCCCTATGGTCATTCATCATATGGAAGTGATAGTGGCAATGCCCTAACCTAAGTAAGTTCACTTATCACGTAAGATAAACACGTGAAGAATTTACAGTTAGAAAAGAAGAGGAGTAATTATGTGTATTCAGCATACACGTGTGGTCCATTGATTAATGATTAGTAGACCTCATCTTTCAGCATGTTCCGGGAGGGAAGCGGATTAGCTAGGACCCGGATCCACTAATGTCGGTGAGAGGCTGATGGTGGGATCCACCTCACGTCAATGTATGTGTTGCATATCCACACCATCCATCAAAATTTTCAAATCATTTTAAGGCATAAGTAGAGACGAATCTCAGGATCGATGGAGTTTATGGGGGTGTCCCTACCACTATGGAAGGAATGCGGCCGGATTCAATGAATGCAGGAACTTTGGTTACTTGAAATGGCATGATTTATTCCGGTCATGTGATTCTGTCAAAGATGGCAACAACAGAGTCAACAAAGAATGTTTTGAAAGTTGTTTGGCTCAATATGTACCTAACAATAGCCTCATCTCTTACTACACCACATGACCCAATCTTGCCATATCAGAGATCATGATGCTTGGTGTAAGGCCCACCCCCACAGCACATGATATTGTCCGCTTTGCCGAAGCTCACGGCTTTAAAACGCGTCATGTCTATTAAGGGAGAAACCCAACATATAACCACCACAACTCCAGACAACTCTTCCGATGTGGGACAAGTTACGCTACAGTCAACTGCAACAGTAGCTCGCCCAGCACAGTAGCCTGCCAGCCACACCTGGGGGCCCGCCCACATATGTGCCCGCCCACGTGTGCCCGCCCACATGAAGCAGTGACCGGGGCGTCACATTATCCCCCACCGAGGGCAGAGCCGTCCTCGGCTCTGATACCATTTGTAAGGCCCACCCCCACAGCACATGATATTATCCGCTTTGCCGAAGCTCACGACTTTAAAACGCGTCATGTCTGTTAAGGGAAAAACCCAACATATAACCACCACAACTCCAGACAACTCTTCCGATGTGGGACAAGTTACGCTACAAATCAATCAGCAACAAGAGTATGCTCGCCCAAAGACAAGAGTCTGCCCGGCCACACTTGGGGGCCCGCCCACATATGTGCCCGCCCACGTGTGCCCGCCCACATGAAGCAGTGACCGGGGCGTCACACTTGGTGTTTACCTAGATCTACTCAATTTGATTTGCCTCCCTATGAAAAGTTATGGTGGGATTTTGTAACAACTCTAAATTTTAGTACATTATAAAAAAATTAAATTAAATACTCAAAGATTTTATTTATAAATAAAAAAATAAGAATAAGTTAATAGTTGAGTTGGTAGAGATATTTTTAGTTGAGAGAGAGGTTTAGGGATTAATTCTTGAAGTAGTAATAATAATTTTTTATCAAATGTCTTTTTTTTTAAAAATCAAATTCAGGAAAAGGGAGGATGTGCTCATCCTATCTTATGAGAATTTTCTTTAAAAAGGAATACGGAAGGTTTCTGCATAAATAAATAAATAATAATAATAATAATAAAAAGAGATAGGAAGCCCTAAAGTAAAGGAAGAGAAAATTTTAAGAAAGTTCGATCAGGTAAGTTCTAATCGTTAGATTTTTTTAATTTTTTATTATGTTGTTAATTTCTTCTTGATCTATACAATGGACGGTATAGATGATCCACACCATCATCATATAGGTGTATAGAATCAATTTTAATAAAGTGATGTTTTTATGATTTCAGATCTAATTAGTAATATTTTAGGAATGGATTGAATCTGATTGTGTTAAGGTAGATTTGTACGGATCATATGATCCCTAAAGCCAAAATATACAAGGGCCCCAATTTTCAGATAAAGCTGATCATCAGATGGGCCACACTAGTCGAATCTATAAATGTTTAACAAGGAATCTTAAATTTTTGCGAAAGTGTTGGCATCACCTGGCGTAGAAGGTCGAGATGGGCCATCAGTGTATGTGTGGTTGATCCACATCGTCCATCGAATGTGTAGAGGCAAAACATGGTAATACCTCAAGAATTTGGATGATCAAATTATCCAGTAGGCCACCTTGATTAATTATTTGACATTCAATTTCAAGATCTTAAAAAAAATTTAAATCTTGATAATTAAATTTACATAAACATATAATTTTAATTATTTGATTATTTAAGATTTGGCTACTTAGGATGTATATAAAAGGTAGGCTCCACCATGTAAAATAACTAGATGAATAATAATGTTGCTGATATAACTGATAGGATCTCTTAATTCAAACCAACTCATTTATCTTATGAATTCTACACTATCAGACTCAGGTGAGTAACCCAACTTATCTCATAATTTATTAAAATTAAAATAAATTGTTTATGATTATTTGATTAATTGATATACTGATTTAAGAATTTTGTTATGAAAATTATATGCTAAATTTATTTGTGAATATTCTGATTAAAACAACTATACCAAATATGAAAAATATGCATTTATATATCATCCATCATTCATTACATTGCATAATGTATGGTCGATTCTAGGGGCCCTCCCTGGAAGAAATGTCGATCCTGGTAAAGTGTTACCAGATGCGGGCTATGCCCAAGCCTACCGAAAAGTGGAAGCCTACTCAACGGGTGGATGCGGGTTGACAACCTCCAACCCAGGCAGATGGACGATCACCCCATCTGATGCATTCATACACCATTTGCATCCATATCATTGTGCATATATTTTTATATTATTTTAATTGCTATGATTATGAGCCATGCTGGATTATTTTACTAAGTCTGATCAGCTTACCTTTTTATTGATGGAAAAATCGTACAGATGAGCCATTGGCAGATGATGTGGCGCAAGAACTGGAAGGATGCACCGTACCTGAACATGATACATGTGAAACATGGCCATACTTATCTGAAGATCATGAAGTAGTGGCATTAAACCATTTCTGATTGCTTGCTAACATAGTTTGATTAACGTAAAATGCATATCGGTATTGATTTTGAGATTTTAAGAAATTATTTAGATTTATTTCATCGAAACAATGTTAGTATGGAATAAACATAATTATAGTACGATGATATAATAAATAAATAATTTTTAAAGTTTATTTTATTTTAAGGGTTGTTAGGATTTATATATATCTGGTTAATTGGTGCTAAGCATGCGTGATTGAGATTATGGTGGAACTTATACTGAATATAATTATCGTCTCTAATTAAACTGATAAGGAATTAAATTAGTACACTTTGTGTATGAGTTACGAACTGAAACTCGGATCTGAAGGTGCACACTTTGTACCCGTATTTCGAGGCGTAACAAATTTGATTGGGCCATCACCGTTAGCGATGGCCCCACCCAAAGCATGTTTGAAAGTTAGATTGAGCCATCTCTAACAGTAGCACATGGCCCAATCACCACATATGTCCATGGTGGTAGGGTCACCACATAATCCACATTCCCATGGAAACATTATATTGATTTATTTGATAAATATTAACCATTTGATCAATGGCCCAAAACATGAGCGATTGTGCACAAAATATGTTTGATGAACAATTGGATTCATACATTTGTTGTGGTAAGTCATGGATGGAATGCGATTTTAAAGAGTAACTTTTGTTAGAAAAATGTAACCATCTTAAGGCTTGGGGAAGAAGGTGGTGGTATAAATTAATGCAAGTCAAGAAAGTATTGGATCATTTAGCGGTTTCGATTTTTTTTTTTCACATTAATTTATGAAATTTATTGTAGACCTAAGGTGACTATTTGAATGAGAGTAAACGAAGGTAAATAAGAAAAATTGGGAGTAAATAAAAGTAAATAGCATTTGAGGTGTATTTAGATAAGAGTAAATGAATATAAATGAGATGAAATGGGTGTAAATGGACTTGATGTGAAATCATCTTTTTAGAAAGGATTGTAAATGAGGTGGAATGCCTTTTTGACTTCTCTTAGATAGTCATACACGTAAATAAATGCGTCATATCCATATCTCAAATAGTAGACTGAGAGAAGATACCCCATTTTAAAACCTGAGGTGATGGTATCAATTCCCTATTGGGGGTGGCTAACAGTGGAGTGTGGACTGACAGTGGGGTGTGTGCTAACAAGCTAACCTAAAATAAATAATAAAAATAAAAATGTGTCACCATGCACATGTCCGTCATATACATGGCACACTTATGATACTTTGAAATACTCCAATTATCAGCTATATAATTAAAATCACGCCAATAATGTAATCCAAACTGTCCAAATGGTGGCCATTTAAATGGACGGTTAAAAAATGTCAACAAGTTGCTTGTTAGTCATCATTGCATTTATATCCCATCTAAGGCTTAAAAATTTTTCATTTTTTTTTACTAAAGTATATATTTCAATGGACTTGTTACAATTATTATATTGTATGTAACTAATTTAGTATATTAAAATTGATTTAAGATATCACATATATTCTTGTGAATGTATTGAAAATTTTCAATACCTTTGAGCTCTTCCTATTTACTCCCGTACAAAAAGAATATTTAGATTTTAAGTACATTTCATTGACTCTCATTCAAATACAATTGAATGAGCCATTTATTCTAGATTCATTTACCTCAAATTCCATTTCTCACTTACCTCTGTTTTGAGCTTCCAAATGAGATGGCCGGTTCAGATTGATTGATTGGTTTGTCCAAGTGAACTAATGCAACAAGGACTACACGTACCATACGCGCTCTAAGAGCAATGTATCACTTATCTACAATATAAGATAGAACATGCTTGATGCTCCAGCTCAGCGGCACTTGGTCGTTTAGATAGAACCAAGGGATAATTTTCATATTCAACCGTCCAATAAAATATCCAACGACCTAATAGTCACATGATCAAATCAGTGTAATTTCTAGTTCATGATACATCTGGACTGGGGTCCATGATTTGGACAGTTTAATTTATTTTGTAAAATTATTTTATTATTATTTTGTACACACGCACACACACCCTACACATTCATGCTGGTGTAACCACCCATGGGTACTCGAACCCTTGACCGGGAGTTAAAACTCCTGGGAGCCTACCACCCGGGCAAGAGTAATGAGCCAATTTGGACGGTTTAATTTTGAATTCTCTTTATGCCACCGTATTCAATTTACAAGTACTTTCCAAGCGCCTGCGTATCATCCATCAGAATCTGCCACAGTAACAAAGATTTTTTCTCACTGTTGTACGTGTGGTTGGAAATGATCAGGTGTTCATATAAGTTAGTGCTCCTTAGCTACGAGGACAATTGACGGTCTCTTCCTCTTCTCATTTTTTAAAACAATCGTCTAAAAATGGACGATCAGTGCCACTAGTGAAAAATCAGGCATAATCAATAATTTTGAGCCATCTATTCATTGGGGCCATCAGGGATTCTGGGGTGTCGCGTTTTATCGGGGAATACTAATGATCCTATCCATGGCCTGAAAATGGACGGCCATAAAAGAGAATTCCATCTTGTGAACAAATCAGATTACCCAATCACTGTGATTTCATTCTATAGCTCATTCATGCATTTTGAACCTAGTAGAGGGTCTGGATTTATCGATTGGACTGTCTAAATGCTCTGATACAATTAGGAGCATTATAATTTGGGGTGCTCCACCGGATCATTTTTCATATTAATTTACCTCCGAAATGAGAAAATGATCACGGTAGACAAAACCTTTTATCCAGCGGTTTTTACGAAAGAATACAACAAACTTTAGTTACCAACTTAGACTAGCACGTGCGGACAGTTGGGGGTGCACATTGAACTGGTAGAACCGTGGAACCGGACTAGAACCGACCAAACGGTCCGGTTTTGTCTGGTTCTAGAGTGCACCGGTTTCGATTCCGGTTCCAAAAATCAAAGAACCGGTTACATCAGTTCGGTGTTCAATTTAGGGGTATGTAGAACCGAACCGAACTAAACCGTGAACCGATCTGTGGATCTGATCCGTAGAACTGAACCTGGAACCAAACTTGGAACCAACAACCCTTTGATTGTTTCCATATTTGACTCATGATTTATAGTTTATAATGCATCATTTAATTATTTTCATAAATATATTTTTGCACACCTTATACAATATCTAAACCATTCATCAAATGGACCACAACATGGATGGACATGGGGTAGATAATAAAATTAAACATGCAATTGGGCTGGATTATAAAAAGCCCAGAGCCGTGGAACCGATCCGGAACCGAACCGGTTTTAGCGGTTCGGTTCTAGGGTGCCAACGGTCCGGTTCCGGTTCCGAATATCCTAGAACCGTTAGGAACGGTTCGGTTCCAGTTTCACCCCAAAACCGGACCAAACCAACCCGTGTGCACCCCTATGGACAGTGACTTTGAGGACGAAACTACCCCTCCTTTTCACTGCGAAGACGAGCACCGATGCTCCTCCAACTGAGAGTTGTATGAACGACTTAAAAGAGATCAAAGTTACATGGCCCCACAACTATATATTTATTATATCCATGACGTTCATCCATATTTCGAGATCATTTCGAAGCATTATCCAAAAAAAATAAATCATATCCAAAGATCAACTGGACCACACCACAAAGAGCAACGGGGAAATTGATTTTCACCGTTAAAAATTTTGTACGGCCCACCATAACATTTATTTTCCATCCAATCTATTCATAAGGTCACAAAGGCCTGGATGAAGAGGAAAAATAAATTTCATGATGATCCAAAACTTCTGTTACCCCTAAAAGGGTTTTAATGGTAGACATTCAATTCCCCAATGCCTTTTACAGTGTGGTCCACTTGATAGTTAGATCTGTCTTATTTTTCGTCTCAAGCCTTAATATGAGCTCGCCAAATAGATGGACGGTTTGGATATAACACAGACCTCATGGTGAGGCCCACAGAAGCAATGAAATTATATATATATATATATATATATATATATATATATATATATATATATATATATATATATATATATATATAAACAGAATCGCGATGAATTGTGGATTCCACGAGATGAATTGTGGATTCCACGATTCCACCGCAGCTCGCTGTAAGATTTGGGGATGGATCGCAGAATCTGCGATTGATCCCCGATTCAAACAAAAGGCTATGGCTACGGATTATAATCGTAGCTATAGCCGTATCCTAGGTACTTTTCTTTTTATTTTTTTATTTTAAATTTTTTTTTTTTTATATATATTTTTTTTTTACATTTAGAATTTTATTCTACCTACATTTTTTCCTAACACATATTTATATAAATATGTATATATAAGCATATAAAAGAAATCTCTCCTTTTTTCATTTCTTTCTTTATTCATATAATTAAAATATCTTCTAAACCAAATTTAGTTACTTAACGTACCATATATGATTTTAAGGCTGAAAGTTGGGCAGGTTCAACCCGACCAACCTGTGACCCACCCGACATTGGGTTGGGCTTGGGCAGGATGTATCGGGTTTGGTCTTGGGGTTGGGCCATACAAACACCAACCCAATAAAACTTGGAAACAGAATCGTCGGGATTGACCGTCAAATGCATGGAAATGACTGTGAAGTGAAGGGAATTGACCATGAAGTGCATTGAAATGACCGTGAATCTAAACGGAATCATTGGAATTGACCGTGAAATGCATGGAAATGACCATGAAGTTAAGCAAATTGAATGCTAATGTGCTTCTTTGCATCATTATGGACCATGGTTGATTATTTCCATTTCCAACTGCAGAGGGCACAACTACGAATGGAGATTTCCTCCTTCTATTTAAGACAGGTGCTTTTCTATCCAAAATGCCTGTCCTTCCAGTGATCCTAAGATATCCTTACGAAAGATTTAGTCCAGCATGAGACACTATATTTACGGTGAGAAGCCCTTGGTTTATTCATAGCTTCAACAAGATTTTACATTTAGGTGTGAAAGACTGGGATAATGAAGCATATCTTTCATTACTCAATCTGCATGGCTTATGAAGTTTCTTGGAAGCTTGCGAGTCCATCGCTCAATATGTATATATATAAAAAAAATTCTCTCTTTTTTTTTTAAAAAAATTCATTTAACAAGAATGTCTTCTAAACTAAAATTAGTTACTTGACGTACCACATATGATTTTGGGGTAGGAGAAGCTACTTTAGCCAACTAACCTAGTTATTTTCCAAGATTCCATCAGGTCAATGGTCGAAAATACATTTCATTCACTTCGCAGTCACTTTCAATCACTCGCGGTCAAACTAGAAATTGAGCGGGGCAACCTAGCAATCGAGCGAGGCAACCTAGAAATTGAGCGAGGCAACGTAGAAAATGAGCGAGTGAACCTACGATTTGAGCTAGGCAACCTAGGAATTGAGCGAGGGAAGTTAGAAATTGAGCGAGGGAAGCTAGAATTTGAGTGAGGGAACTTAGAAATTCAGCAAGACAACCTAGGATTTGAGTGAGGGAAGCTACAAATTGTGCGAGGGAACCGAGAAATTGAGCGAGGCAACCTAGGATTTGAGCGAGGCAACATAGGAATTGAGCGAGGGAACCTAGGAAATGAGCGAGGCAACGTAGAAATTCAGCGAGGAATCCTAGGAATTGAGCAAGGGAAGCTAGAAATTAAGCGAGGGAACCTAGAAATTCAACGAGGCAACCTAGGATTTGAGCGAGGGAAGCTAGAAATTGAGTGAGGGAACCTAGAAATTGAGAGAGGCAAGGTAGAAATTCAGCGAGGAAACCTAAGATTTGAGCGAGGCAACCTAGGAATTGAGCGAAAGAAGTTAGAAATTGAGCGAGGGAAGCTAGAATTTGAGCGAGGAAACCTAGAAAATTAGCGAGGCAACCTAGGATTTGAGCGAGGGAACCTAGAAATTGAGCGAGGAAACGTAGGATTTGAGCGAGGCAACGTAGGAATTGAGTGAGGGAGCCTAGGAAATGAGTGAGGCAACGTAGAAATTTAGCGAGGAATCCTAGGAATTGATCAAGGAAAGCTAGAAATTAAGCGAGAGAACCTAGAAATTCAGCGAGGCAACCTAGGATTTGAATGAGGGAAGCTAGAAATTGAGCGAGGGAACTTAGAAATTGAGCAAGGCAAGGTAGAAATTCAGCGAGGAAACGTAGGATTTGAGCGAGGCAACCTACGAATTGAGCGAGAGAAGTTAGAAATTGAGCAAGAGAAGCTAGAATTTGAGCGAGGGAACCTAGAAATTCAGTGAGGCAACATATAAATTGAACGAGGGAAGCTAGGAATTGAGCGAGGCAACTTAGGAATTGTAACGGAGCAATTCATAAATTTGATGGAGATATCATAAAAATATGATGGGGAACTTCCACAAATTCATGTAATGTAACGGAAAATTTTATGAACCGCTTGGTCAATTTCATTAATTGCTCGGTCAAATTCACTGAAGAGAATTTCATGTAAAGCTCGATCAATTTCAGTAACTGCTCGGTCAAATTCACCAATGCGCAAATTGTTAGGCTAGGTCAATTACATTTAAAGTTCATTTCAATTCATGTTAGCCTCACCCAATTTCAAGCTTGCCTCGCTCAAATTCATGTTTCCCTTGCTCAATTTCTAGGTTGCCTCGCTGAATTTATACGTTGCCTTACTCAATTCCTAGGTTCCCTCGCTCAATTTCTAGGTTGCCTCACTCAATTTCTAACTTCCATCGCTCAATTCAAAAGACTTTTTTTTTTACTGCATAAATCTTATCTTCTAGAACCCCAGCCGAGGAATGAGGATAATCTCATTTGGCAGCTCAATCCTCGCGGTCATAATTATGCTAATTCTGCCTATAAATCTCTTTAGGTGATCAAGAGGGCCCCCTTTTTCCAGTAGATGAGATTAAGATGAAAAGTATTATCTCAACGCTTCTTTTCTCTGTCTTGCTCTTAAAAATTGTTGAATCCAAAGTCCTTGGAGAAGAAAGATCTCTCTCCTGATAAAAAATGAGAGAGATCTCTCTTCTATATTATATCTATGAAGAAAGATATAAAAATCTTCTTTGTTCTATCTATTCCTCTATCTATGAGAGGATAGATAGTCTCTCAAAAAAAGTCGTTCTCATCTTTGTTGATGATTTAACTAGCACTCAATTTGTTGGTTGCCTCGCTGAATTTCTACATTGCCTCGCTGAATTTCAAGGTTCTCTCGCTCAATTTCTAACTTCCCTCGCTCAATTCCTAGGTTGCCTCGCTCAAATCCTAGGTTTTCTCGCTGAATTTCTACCTTGCCTCGCTTAATTTCTAGGTTCCCTCGCTCAATTTCTAACTTCCCTCGCTCAATTCCTAGGTTGCCTAGCTCAAATCCTAGGTTTCCTCGCTGAATTTCTAGGTTGCCCCGCTCAATTTATAGGTTCCCCCGCTCAATTCCTAGGTTTCCTCGCTCAATTTCTAGGTTCCCTCGCATAATTTGTAGCTTCCCTCACCTCGCTCAAATCCTAGGTTGCCTCGCTCAATATCTAGCTTCCATCGCTCAATTTCTAGCTTCCCTCGCTCAATTCCTATAATTCCTCACTCAATTCCTAGCTTCCCTGGCTCAATCCTTACATTGCCTGGCTCAATTTCTAGGTCGCCTTGCTCAAATCCTAGGTTCCCTCGCTCAATTTCTAGCTTCCCTCGCTCAATTCGTAGGATTCCTCGCTCAATTTCTAGCTTCCCTCGCTCAATTCCTAGGTTACCTTGCTGAGTTCCTACGTTGCCTTGCTCAATTCCTAGGTTGCCTCGCTCAATTTCTAGCTTTCATCGCTCCAATCCTAGGCTGCCTCACTCAATTTCTACCTTCCCTCGCTCAATTTCTAGGTTACCTCGCTGAATTCCTACGTCGCTCAATTCCTAGGTTGCCTTGCTCAATTTCTAGGTTCCTTCGCTCAATTTTTAGCTTTCCTCGCTCAAATCCTATGTTGCCTCGCTCAATTTCAACCTTCCGTTGCTCAATTCATAGGTTCCCTCGCTGAATTTCTAGCTTCCCTCGCTCAATTCCTAGGTTCCCTTGCCTAATTTCTAGCTTCTCTCGCTCAATTCCTAAGTTCCCCGCTCAATTGATAGGTTGCTCGCTCAAATTCTAGGTTCCCTCGCTCAATTTCTTGCTTTCCTCGCTCAATTCCTAGGTTGCCTCGCTGAATTTTTAGGTTCCCTCGCTCATTGTCTCAGTTCCGTCGCTGAATTTCTTGGTTACCTCGCTTAATTTCTAGATTTTTCACTCAATTTCACCTAGCCTCGCTCAGTTTCATCTTGCCTCGCTGAATTTAATGTTTGCCTTGTTGAATTTCATGTTTCTCTCACTCATTTTCTAATTTGTCTCGCTCGATTTTTAGTTTGCTTCACTTGATTTCAACTATGTTTGATTTTTTTTTTCGTTATGATTCTCTAAGTAGTAAAATTTGGTTTTAATATTTTTTTCATTACATGTTTGTAGGTGAAGATTCTTGTTCTCAATTCTCAAACCCATCCTCCAAGTGTTCATTGAGATGGTGGTTCGACACGGTGAAGGGTGGATTAGAGAAGCATGATACTCGGCTAAGTCTATTCGAGCAATCCCCATTTTCCTTCTTGTTGCACCTCTCATCCTTTCGATTTATAGGGGCTCTATTTCACCTTCTTCTTATAAGATATAAAGGTGATCTTATATTTGAGATATGGGGGACATGGTTGCAATTCACGGAGATGGACTTCGCCCTCATAACAGGGCTTAAAACTGGGGAGCTTATAATACCAAAAAAGTGTCCCATCAATAGTACATTAACGGACAAATACTTCAGAGAATATCCAGTTTTTAAGAAGCATTTATTAGATGTGTTTAATAAATTAGTTGACACCAAAAGCACGAGGATGTTGTGAAGGTTCCCTCGCTCAATATCTAGCTTCCCTCGCTCAATTCCTAGCTTCCCTCGCTCAATTTGTAGGTTCCCTCGCTCAATTCCTAGCTTCCCTCGCTCTATTCCTAGCTTGCTTCGCTCAATCTCTAGGTTTCCTCGATCAATTCCTAGCTTCCCTCACTCAATTTGTAGGTTCCCTTGCTCAATACCTAGCTTCCCTCACTCAATTTGTAGGTTGTCTCGCTTAATTTGTAGGTTCCCTCGCTCAATTCCTAGCTTGCCTCGCTCAATCCCTAGGTTCCCTTGCTTATTTCCTAGGTTCCCTCGCTCAATTTCTAGCTTCCCTCGCTAAATTCGTAGGTTGCCTCCCTCAATTCCTAGCTTCCCTCACTCAATTCCTAGCTTCCCTCGCTGAATTTGTAGGTTCCCTCGCTCAATTGCTAGCTTCCTCACTCAATTCCTAGCTTGCCTCTCTCAATCCTTAGGTTCCCTTGCTCAAATCCTATGTTCCCTCGGTCATAAGAAAATTGAGCACAGGGCCCCGGCACAAAGAACCCTAAGACAAACCTGCTAAATCAACCTTGATTCTCCTTACAACTATACTAACTGAACTATGGAGGTTGCGAAAGCAACAATTGTTCCTTTCCCTCCAAATAACCTAAAGTGAAACCATAAGAACCAGCTTATAGAAGGATTCTGGAGTTCGAATCAGCTTATAGAAGGATTAGATCAAGATCCGACCTGATGGACCATATTTCCACATGATTGAGTCTTCCTCTCCCAAGGAAAGATGATAATGCTGCAATTGCCGGAAGAGTTGCTGGTCTTCTAATTCTTCCTTTGAGAGAGCCCTCTGTTGTGGAGGAGGCCAAACCGTGGTATGAGTATCTCCTTGCTTGGACACACAATGAGAAACTGAAATAGCAAGAAGTGTTCATGTTATGATTTGAAGTTGTTGGCAAATGGTAGTTTGATGCTGAAGACAGGCTTTTTGCTGGTGATAATTTTTTCTGTTCAATCTATTATGGTAATTGAAGCTAAAGGAATGTTGTTGTTTAAGTTCTGGAAAGTTGGCAATGATCTGCCTACATGTAGCACTGCATTATATGAAAGTTTGGGAGATGAATTTTCAGGCAGTTGGGGCGTTGTTGGTTTGGTGAAGAGGTACTTGGTTTCATGAACCTTACTTACCTTGACACTCAGAAGTGGGTGCTGTACCCATTTACAGCACTTCAATTGTTAGCTTTCTCTAATTAGTGCTTCACTGTAATCCTTCATGAAAGAAATTGCTTGCGGCAGGAAATCCATAAATCCTTAAAATCTTATGCCATTAAAAAAAAAATGATTTCCATGTCAAATAACCTAGGATTTTAGAAGATACAAGCAAGCCCCAGCCTAAGTAAAGGAGGGTTGATTTTAGGTAGGCAGCCCATTGTTGGACGTTTGTGAAGCAGTCATGAGACATTTTGTTTCAAGATGATGATCTAAGAACTATGAGTATAGTCTCAACCGCCAGTGAAATCTACCTCCATTTAGACAACTAGAACTTATTTCGGAGGATTTCTAATCATCCTGGATTTTCAAATGTGTTTCTTGGATTTCAGAAATTATATTTGGGAGCTTGGATTTTGATTCTTCATATTTCTAATCATCTTGTCTAGCTGTATCTGGTTCAATGATCTGATTAGCCTGTCAGCCAAATCAAAGATCTGGCAAATCCAAATGTCCATATTGAAGATCTGGACGTTAATCAAAGTTTGATTTTCTCAACTGTTCAGTTGTCCATATTGCTGATGTAAACCACATCAAGTTATCAACTTGGCTTCCTCAGGAATATAGACCAGATAAAGGTCCTTAAAGTGTATCTGGGCATCATTGTCATGTGAAGATTTGTCCAGATTCATCCTTATTGTTTGAGTTCATCCTTACCTACAAGCAGCTTGAAACTATTCTAGTGACTGAGTGGACAATGAAATGCTTGTTATCGGTGAATCCCAAAATTCTGGACTCACAACTTTAGGTGATTGTGGGTCGATTCTGGCTTGCAATTACTAGCAGCCTCTGTGAAATGAATTGGAATTTCTCCCAATAAGCCTTGCCAAATTTCCTTATCTTTGTCACTGAGTGGCTAACTCCTATAAATCACAGGGATAGTGCCACTAAACAGGTGATTCTTCTATTCTTTATAATTGTAAGGTGATTCTTCCTCAATTCTTTCTTGTAATATTCCAGCATGCATCATCTGCACCATCACATCTTATTTCACTTCGACAAAATTCAGATGTCCCATAAAGGGCCATTCTCGAAGTTATTCCTAATTTAATATTCCCATCATTTAACAGATACATGAAAAAAAAAAAAAAACAGAACAAAGCTAAGAATATATCTTCAGATGACAGCCCACAAACTGACAATTCCTTGTTAAAGACATATTTATATAAATATGTCTTAGAGAAATATGTAGGGAGAATAAAATTCTCCATGTAAAAAAAAAAAAAGAATTGGGATACGGTGGTTATAGCTACGGTTATAATCCATAGCCATAGATCGAGGGTGGAATCGCAGAAGCCGCAATTGATCGCTGACCGGGACAGTGACCTGCGGTGGAATCGCGGGAGCCGCGATTGATCGCCGATCTATGGTTATCGAAAAAGCAGGGGCTATGGATATAGCTACACTTGAAAAGGCAGTGAGGAATTGAACGTCTACCATTGAAACCCTTTTAGGGTTCCAGAATCCGTAGCTATAGAAAACATGTAGCCATAGGTTTTCTTTTTTTCTTTTTTTATTTTTTATTGCTGTTGTAATCCCCACCGCCTTTTGTGGGTCCCATCATGAGGTCTGTGTTATATCCAAACCGTCCATCTATTTTGCGAGCTCATATTAAGCTTGAGACATAAAATAAGACAGATCTAACTATCAAGTGGACCATACTGTAAAAGGCAGTGAGGAATTGAACGTCTACCATTGAAACCCTTTTAGGGGTTACAGAAGTTTTGGATCATTATGAAATTTTTTTTTCCTCTTCATCCACGCCTTTGTGACCTTATGAATAGATTGGATGAAAAATAAATGTTATGGTGGGCCCTACAAAATTTTTAATGGTGAAAATCAATTTTCCCGCTGCTCTTTGTGGTGTGGTCCAGTTGATCTTTGGATATGATTTTTTTTTGGACAATGCTCCGAAATGATCTCGAAATATGGATGAACGTTGTGAATATAATAAATACATAGCTGTGGGGCCATGTAACTTTGATCTCTTTTGAGCCGTTCGTACAACTCTCGGTTGGAGGGGCGTCAGCGCTCGTCTTCGAAAGGAAAGGAGGGGTATTTTCGTACTCAAAGTCGCTGTCCGCACGTGCTAGTCTAAGTTGGTAACTTAAGTTTGTATTTCTTCATAAAAACAGCTGGATAAAAGGTATTGTCTACAGTGGTCATTTTCTCTCTCCAAAATCAATATCTAGAAAATAAATAAGTCACCACAGATCGAGATGCCACGCCTTTTTCTCCAGTAGAGGAAGTTGCATCCGCAACGAGTTCGATGGTAAAATCATCCATCTAACCAGCCCATAAGCCTCAACGTATGAAGTACATACAAAATCCAACCCGTCCAAAAGGTTGAAAACACCACGAAGAGCACAGATTACAAAAATCAAGTATATCGACTCATCATGTGGGCCACAGATAAGAAATACGGAGAACCGTCGATCCAATCCATAGCATACATCTGGTCCACCTCATCAACTGGTTGGCCTGATTATTTGAGTAGGCATCTTTGCGATGGGCCATCCTTCTCGATGGGTTGAATGTCAGTCACACATGACCATTGCTAATGATGTGCCAGTTGGACGATGAGAAAAAGTCAACTAAGCGCACGTGAGACTTCTTATTCTTCCTCTTTTTAAAAATTTAAAGGTTATGGCGTTATGTCCATTGGATACCATTTGATAAAAGTAACTACCCTACAAATCGTTCATTATGACACGTGAGGTTGGGGCCCAGATAAAAATCAATGGCCCACCTTTTAGATGAGCCATGTAAATTGCATACATTTGATTTCTATAGCTACCCTATCCATCGTTCATTTTTGGACAGTTAAAAAAAAAAAAGAAAAAGAAAAAGAAAGAAGGTGGCGTGTCTCCTGAGGTTTGAATCGATCTGAATTTTGAGATTCCTGCCACACGTGTGGGGCACATCTGATGAACGGTTTGGTGGGCCCCACAAAAGACTGGTGCTGCCATTGCTATGGTGGTACCACTGGGACACAGATGAAGCGTTTGGAGGGGCTGTATTCTATTTATACAACACGGTGGGGCCCTCCCTCTCAACTGTCCCCTATCCCATGGCCCACATGAAATTTCAGTTTGGACTGATTTTTGGGTCATAGGGGTGAAGCAAGGCGACACATAAATAACAGACGGATCGGATGTGGTGAATACATCAGGTAGGCCCCACTTTTGCCCAGTAAGACTGAAGAGCATTCCTAAATCAAGTTCATGAGAAAGAGAGAGAGAGGGCAGGCAGGTGGGGTAAGGATTTCATCAATGGACGGAAAGGGAAACCCGTGCGCTTGGGCCGAAAAATCTGATGCCTGTGGTGGTGATTGCAATGGGATATGAGGATTTGGATTTGACAGAAAGAGAAGGGGTCAAGCATGCGGATTTAGATTAGACAACGTACTCAATAATAAAACGCATGAGCAACAAATCAACGAGAAATAGCTGATGGTGACGGCTACCACCGCATCTTCTTTTACTGCAAGACCTGCGCAGCTGCGCTACCCTGACTCGTGTGCTGGGGATTGCTCTGTGCTGTACACGAGGTAGAGACACGTGTGTGAAGACTAACCGTTGACACGGGGATGAACTTGATGAGGTCGATTACTTATCCGAATACATGGAGCTTCTCCAGACTCTTTACAAAGACCTTTCGAATTCACAAGGAAAAAAGTAAGAAAAAATAGAAATAAATTCTATAAAATTCATAATTTGATTAACGAACAAGGTAAACCAATTCACAACCCTTTAGATAGGGATATCATGCAATATTAGAAATTTTAGAATTAAATTACAACTAAAACTCTGAGAATTCGTAACTTATTATAAATAGTAAACTTACTATTTATAGACGATTGTGATATCCACTAGTGCGTAACGTTTTGATCAAAAATAGTGTCCTATTTGGCTTCACTCTCCTGATTAAAATTGGGAAATGATCGTCGATCTAATGGTATTTCACAAATCCGGCTTGCGCAACTTAACATAGTGGGTTGGGTGGCTAAAGTAGCTCGTTCTAACCCAAA
This sequence comes from Magnolia changhungtana, assembly GCA_030180095.1. Classification (NCBI taxonomy): domain Eukaryota; kingdom Viridiplantae; phylum Streptophyta; class Magnoliopsida; order Magnoliales; family Magnoliaceae; genus Magnolia; species Magnolia changhungtana. Next base: position 5,361,875 of record JASAUF010000123.1, on the reverse strand, counting down.
TCATATATTTTACGTCCAATAACTCATTTTGAATTGTGAGATATGCTCAATTTAAGGTCTGACTGTCCGGATCACTTTTGTCATCGACCTGGCCTTTTCTTATCCATCTTGGCCATGAAATTGTCCGCGACCCGCTCTATATCAACTGTCCATCTTGTTTATAATGGTGTGAACAAGCCATTAGCACAACAACTAGATTATATTAAGCATCCCAGTCAAATGGACACGAGTCTCACAGAAAGTCCACAATTAGCAGGTGGAATTCACTCCAACGTGGATGGTTCAGATTGCCTGGAAGGGGCATCAACTAAAGTAATGGTTCTTATCACTCCATACCAACCACATGCATGCGTGGATGGCAAGTCATGGTGTAATTGATGGATGCAGACTGGGTATTGCCCTCAGTGTCATTTTGACTAATCTGAGCAATCTATTTAGCTCTACTGGTCCTTTTATACGTCTTGTCCAATGGCAAGGTAGATCCATAGTTCAGGTGGGCTTTAGGTTTGAGTTTTGGCCTTCTAATTGAAGATTATGATCGATCTGATGATCAGATAGCATTTAATGAGATCGTCAACGGTCATCAGGGTTTGTAGTTTAATTTAGAGTATATTTAGTAACTCGACAACTTAATCGAACAAACGATTATGGGTTTGGACGGCTAAAGTATTCTAGAATCGATCATTAATGGTTCAGATGGTGATATTAAGCGACATATCGGTTGGATAACTGTCGAATGTGATCAATCTCATTCCTAAAGAGTCTCACAGACTATCTGAGGGAAATGTAAAGGTTAGACTTGCATTCAAATATTTTAATTTGTGTATTTTAATGATAGATTGCCTCAATCTAATGTGGTGGGCTCGACGAACGATGAATCTGACAATTCGGACGGTTAAAGTAATTCAATGGTTGGATTGCTTAATTTAAGGATGAAGATTTCTACCAACGGTCCTTAGGGTCCCAAGGTTCATCTAGATGAAGATTCATGGGTGGATTAGTGGTCCAATGTTCTAATTTCAAAATCAACAGTTGGATAGCTCGATATATAGGTGGATAGCTATCGAATGGTCAGATTTAGACTAGATTGAATGTAATTGTTTTGATAGGTTAGGTTTCTACTTATACTAAGCTAGGTTACAAAGTAACACCCGAGTACTAAAAAATACGGAGTGTTACAGTGCACCCAAAGATATCTCCTGAAAAAATACCGGGGTACGCCCGAGGAGTGTCTAATCCTGAAAAAGTCTCATAGAAAGAAAGAGCGCCCAAAGTGACACAAATGCACATGCTTTGAGAGTTTAATTGAAGTAACGGGACTTACAACAAATTAAACAGAGTGTGACTTACATTGAGCACTCGGAAAAGCTCATATGTCGTGCGTGGATGTTATGCACCATGATACTCATGTAAACTCTGTATGATTAACAAGGTTGCTTTCATAGGTGTTGTCAAAGATTACAAGATATTAACCATCCAAGCATGATTTTAATCATAGATTCATTTACATTTTCTTCTAGGTCCAAATGAGGGCCCATGAACCTGTCATTTCAAGCATACTAAATTAGTAACAGATTTATTCTACCTCATAAGAAGGTGATATCCCATACCTAGCATTCATTGTTCAACTTGTGAGATAAAAGGAATGGAAGTATCATGTAACTCTTTACTACTATAATAAAACAATGTCCAAAATTGGGCAATTTCTAAGATAGCATAGAGAATGCAAAACTAAACAAATTACCAAATTATGAATTGTAGGGCTAGAGTGGTAGATGTTATTATAATATCCCACATTCATCAATTTCAAATAGAAATCCAAAGTACTAAATTACCATTTGTAATATTTTAATATTAGGTTCAATTTATAACTAATCTAATATATACAAGGGGTTAATGGAGCAACTCACCATTAGAATAAAAGTAATTATATCTAGCCTCTTAGTACAACTAATAGGAGTACACATGTATATAAGTGATTTCAAATGGGGCATAATAAGCATAATACAATTCTTATAAAATGGAATAAAGTAATATGATTCAAGACAATCCTACATGATTATCGACATCAATTCCAAATTTAAGGAAGCACATTAACATTTGTATAATTATACAGTCTTCATACTTCTAATCTTAAGCTATTTTAGAATTCAATAAAATGATGAAGCCATGCGGGATATCCCTCACCTTGATTGAATGAGGTGAGTCTATGAACTCTTGGTTTGAGATTGATTGAAGGAAAATATCTTTCAAGTATATCTATTGCAAACAGCCCCTGAATGAAGTATTATAGAATCCCAGTGAGTTAGTACTGAGTTGACTTGGTTGGGTTTCTAACTAACAACTTGTTGAGTCGATCCTTAAGAAATTTACTAACCATAGGGTTAGATTACTGACTCATTGAATCCAATGCTACTCAAATTATCTCCAGATGATCGAAGTTGGCTTGACTCAGTTGGGGAACGGACCGAGTCAGCCCGTTATTGAGCATTGAGTTGGCTCAGTTGGGAGAACCGATCAGGTCAGCCTTCAATTGGGCATGCTTTGATTGGCCCTGACTAGTTTCAAGTTAACCAGGGAGATCTGCCCCCTTGGCCCAACTGAGTTGGGATCTATTGAGTCTAAAATGGTCCTGAGTTACCGACTCAGCGGTGACTCAACTCAGTTGAGTCACTAAGACTACAATGTGCCACATCATGAACGTGACTAAGACCGGTTCACGGTGCTGACCATTGCCCGAGGCGAAACGATCCCAGTCATGGATTCAGATCAGGATCTTCACCTTGGTCCGTGTGGCTGAGTTACTCAACTTGTGACCGAGTTGAAATGATTGTGAACACCATTAGTCAAGTAGATTGATTCCTACAGTAACTGAGAGGGGATCGATGCGGATTACTTGATCCGGGACGCTGTTCGTCGAAATCAGATGTTCACCTCCATGACTCGGTTATGGTTGCCATTTTGGGATGATATGGGCCTGGCAGAGCAGAGCATTGGGTTAGGCTTGGAATGGATCTTGGCGTATGCTCGTAACAGGGGCGGTTTCGGTTTTGATACCTGAGCCGTGGCTGAGGTTATGAACTGGACGAACAGGGCTTGTGGTGAGCCCAAGGAGCTTCAGACGGCTGACTGGAAAATTTTCTAGCAGCCAGTTCACACTCCCTTTCTCCCCTATCTTTATCTTTTTATCCTTCTCATATTCTCTCACTCTCACACTGTAGGGGGGAGAGTCGGATCAGTCCCTGACTCGAGCTGGGCTGAGTCAAGTTGCTACAGGGGCATGCAACTCACTCGGCTGCGCTCACCCATTCTCTCTATCTCTCCTTTCCTATTTCTTCTCTTTTTCTTCTCCTTGGGATTCGCCCTAATATCAGGCTATGTATAGCCCTTTCCATTTATGGAGAGTTCCACCACTAATCACGAAGACTAGTGAGAGAATAATGCGAGTTAGCCGTGAATGGCTCGCCACACGAGCTTCCCCATGCATTAGATCCTGAGTATGGGCCCACACCATTATTCCTGATTGACTTTAGATGGGGTGGGCCACACAATGAGCAGCTTGGATAAGAGAAAAGATTGACCCTTCGAAATGTGCCGCATATAGATCAACCAGGGAAGATGACCCGCTGATCATGGCGATTTGGAATGGCCGCTAGATCCACTGATCTGATGCGTCCAAACGGTTTGGATGATGCCCAGGAGGCTTGTGTGGTTCACCAAATGGTGAATAGTGGCCGAAGATTAGTAAAGGTTTAGCTGTGTAGAGGCTTTTTTTTTTTTTTTTTTTTTGTGCCGGCCTTACAACTCCCCATTTTATCGAGATCTTCTCATTTAGCTATGAGAATATCAAAAAGCCCTAAAACTGACGCCTGAGATTAGTTTAAGAGAAGTTTCTAGAGGTTGATGGTCGGCTGGGATGGATAGTTCCCATAAATGGGATGATTCCTTCCGCCATACGCTAATGCCGTGGCATTACCGAAAATAGAGCGGTGATTGTGTTCTACACGGTGTATATGCGTGTGGCCCTGAGCTTACCTGGCCGTCCGAATCACCAGCAAGACGCATGGTTTAAAAGGATTTCACATCTGGGCGTTACGCCGGGGTGGCCTTGTTGCTCCACTGCTCGAGCGTTCCAATGGTCTACATGATTCTAATCCCGACCTAGGTTATGGTCGATGGGACTAGCCGACTGTGATGGACGGTTCGGATTTGATGAGAGCAGCTCCGATGGCCCTTGATGGTGGCCCATTTAAGGCTGACAGACGATTCCTTTAAATTTCGAGTGCAGTGGGAAATTCGGTTTAAAATTCCAATTTCTTAAAAATGCATCAGGTCAAACTTAGTTTGACCTGGCCTTCATTTCCATGTATACCACGTGTACATGGGTCTGTGCACACGCAACAAATTAAAAAGTGGGGCCCGCACAGTCCTTTGAGAAATCTGAGCCATAGGGTTTTTTAAAGGGGTCCGTGTAAACATCTAGACAGTGGATTTAGGCTATTTGGTGAGCTGATCGACTAGTGCCTAGTGAGGTTAATCGTTCAGTTTCAAAAGGGAAAGAAGATTTTCAGTTTTAAATTATGAGTTGTTACACTTACCCATGTTGTAGACATTTTGGGTGAAGTGAGTCCTCTCCTTCCGAACTCTGTCCTCGCTCGTCTCCATGTCAAAGGAATTACTTGTCCTGTTTTTGGGCCTTGTGCTCTGACAACTCAGCTTAGATACCTGTCAATGGTCCTTCTGCCTGGACCTTTGGTTAGGGCTGTACACGAGTTACGATAGCTTGAAAAGCTCACTTGACTCGGTTCGGAGGCTTGAAAGGCCGACTCAAGGCAAGTCAAGCTTGTTTACTAAAGCTTGAGTTGAGTTCAAGCCAAGTTCGATCATGGTGTATTTCAACTCAACTCGACTCGAAGCTCGAGCTCGAGCTCGAGCTCAACTCGGCTCGAGTAATATATTTTAATAATATATATTATATTAATATTAAATATAATATATATATATATATTTAAGTTTTTAAAAAAAGAAGTTAAAACTTAAAGTTTTTACTAAAAAATCCTACCCGACCCTATCTGTCCCCATTCCCTCTTTTTCTTTCCCTTACCCTACCGAGGTAAACTCGACTCGACTCGAACCACTAGCTCGACTCGAAGGCTTTGGCAAACATGCCAAGCTTCAATGTTGAGCTCGAGCTCGAATTCGAGTATAGCATGGGCGAGTCAAGCCAAGCTTGGCCCACCTCGACTCGACTCGGCTCGATATACAGCCTTACCTTTGGTTAGCTCAGCTTGGAGGCACATTTCTCATAGTTAGATGTTCATTTTTCTCATGTGAGGGACCAATTTAGTTTTTCCTATAACATATAATATATATAATTTATTTAAATATATAAATATTTACAAAATATTTATATTAAGTGAACTTGATCGGAGTTGAATTGATTTGAACTGAATCAAGTTTGAGTCAAGTTTCGAGCGGAGTCAAGCCCAGTTAAGCTTAAACTCAGCTTGAAAATTTCTTCAAGCTCAAAAAATCCACTCAACTGGGCTCAAACCTAGTTTTGAGCCGAGTTCAATGAGGCGACTTAACTTGATTTGTGTACAACTCTACATACATGGGTGGATAAGGCTAACCATGATGTATGTGCCTTATATCCACAATGTCCATCCATTTTTACATTTCATTTTATGGCATGATCCTAGAAATGAAGAAGATCCAAATCTAAGGTGGACCACTGTATGGGAAACAGTGGTGATTAACCATTAAAACTTCTTGGGAGCCACAAAAGTTTTGGATCAAGCTGATATTAATTTATGTGGTCCTTTCATCAAAATCTCTGTGACCTTATCAACAAGTTTGATGTCAAATAAATATTTTGGTGGCCCCTAAAAAGTTTTTAATGGTGGGTATTCAATCACCACCGTTTCCAATGGTGTGGTCCACTTGAGCGGATTTTCTTTGTTGATTCACTTTATTTATTGGATCATGCCCCAAAATGAGCTGTCAAAACAAATGTGCGGCCTGGATACAAGGAACATACATCACGGTGGGCCTCATAGTCATGGATTCACCCACCTCGGTCGATTTGGGAATCCACTGAGGTGGGTTGATCCCCAACTGTAGAAGCCACCTTGATGTATGTGTCTTACATCCATCTTGTCCATCCATTTCGTGTCTTATCTTAGTGTATGAGACAAAAAATGCTGCAGATTTGTATCTCAGGTGGACCACACACTATAAGAAACAGCGGTGATCACTAATAAAAACTGCTTGGTGGTGACAAACTTTTTGGATGAAGGTGATATTTGTAGTCTCCCTTCATCCAGGTGTTTGTGACCTCATCAAAAGGTTGGATGGCAAATGCCGGTGGCCCTAGGTAATTTTTAATGGTCAGCATTCAAGGACCACTGTTTCCCGTAGCATGATCCACTAGAGATTTGAATCTGCTGCTTTCTTGGGCTCCCTTAAAATGAGCTGGAGAAATGGATGGACAGCGTGGATTTAAGATACATACATCAAGGTGGGCCCCACAGTCAGGGATCCACCCACCTCGGTGGAGCCGAGGATCCACAGAAAGCCGCACCGGCGCTGGGATAGCGACTCATGCAGAGGGTCCCATTATTTATGGACCGCGTTGCAAAAAATCTCGTCGATCAGAGACCCTCCTTGTCGATACAAGGGTAGGTCAGCAACGCTGGTTGAGATTTCAACCTATTGATCTGTCCATGTAAGTACCTTCCAGATGAGCGGTCTCGATCATACCATAATAGGACAGAAAGAACTAGGAAACTACATATTATATTACGTATTTTAGGAGGTTACCAGATACATTGACCGAATCCGTAGGCAGACAGACACCTACAAGTACTCTGAATTAAGGAGATAAAGGGGAGATGTACATATATATATACGAGGTCAACTCCACCAGAGTTTCTGGTGGAGTTGAGCAAACGTGGGCCCCACGTGATGCGTACATGGGATCCAATCCGTCCATTGGACAAGTTCTATCGTATTGGGCACTATCCAAAAAAAATCAGGTGGATCAAAAACTCTAGTGGACCACACCAAGGGGAAAATGTTGGGAGGGGATGGCCCACCATTAACTGTGTGGGGCCCACCATCGCACCCACCTGAGACATGGATTGGCATGATTTGTATGTTACGTATACATCAGAGGGGCCTACTTTTGCTTGAGTTCGTCATAGCTTCCGATGGAGTCCGCTCATGTTATCATTCAATGGTTTCTCGGTGCTGCCATTGGCAGAAGAAATGGACCCCACCTAAAAAGTGATAGGTCATGGGGTCGGAAACGGATTGGCTACTCTCCCTGCCACCAGCCAATGGCTGATGGTCGGTGCTCTGTGGGATCCACCATGATGTATGTGTTTCATCCATGCCGTCCATCTATTTTTTTAGATCATTTTATGATATGAGACCAAAAATGAGATATATTCCTATCTCAAGTGGGCCACATTACAGGAAACAGTGTTGAATGAACGTCGACTGTTAAAAGCTTTTTGTGGGTCATAAAAGTTTTTGGATCAAGCTGATCTTTGTTTTGTCCCTTCAACTAGGTCTGTATGACCTAATCAACAGATTGGATGTCAAATAAACAGTACAGTGGGCCTGAGGAGGATTTTAATGATGGATATCCAATCACTATTGTTTTCCTGTGGTGTGATCCATCCGAGATTTATATCCCTCTCATATTTGGGATGAAGCCCTAAAGTGATCTGTAAAAATGTATGAACGGAATGGATGAAACACATACATCATGGTGGGGGCCCACAGAGCACTGACCACCAGCAACCGGGCTGATGGCAGGGGGAGTAGCCGATCTGTTTCCAGGTCACGGAGTGTTGGGGCGTGGACCCATATTTCAGCAGCAAAAAGCAGGTTGTTTTCCACAAACTACAATGGGAATCCATGAACTAATTCCGAATCTTATTTTTTCTTAATCTTTATTTCAACAAGTAATTTGGACATGATCTATAGAAGCTCAAGAGAGTGGTTATTAATTCCAAACCTTGTTTTTTATAATGAGTCCAGATCAGTTTGCTCATGTCACCCTCTAGACCACCATGGCCCAGCCGCTTTTAGGTGGAGATCTGGCACCTCACAACTTATATCAAGCTCTGCTCTTTCATGTATTGGATTAGGTCTAGATTCTGAAGGGTGCAATTAAGATATATCAGTCAGTTTTTTTGTCAGCCATATCACTAAGTTTCTAAAGAAAAAGGAAATCATCATCGCCATCATCTTAGCCGTTCTTTCAACAACTTGTGATCGGGCTTTTAAATGGTAGATATTGTTACCATCAGGTCTGAAACACGCACAGTGAAAGTTTGGTGTGGGTGAATCTTATCATGACCCATCAAGATCGGGCAATGACAGCAAAGCCGTCCTCCTGGCTTTAGCCTCTTCAGATGTTGGCACGATCAAGTGGGGCCCACTTTCCATTATGGTCTGATTTTGATGAGATGGCTATAAGATTTACTGTGGTATATATACAGATTTCTCCGGTGGGCGTCTTGGTTGCTGCTGAATAAAATAATAACGGGAGCATGAACGATTTTGTCACTCTGTATATGCGCCCCTACAGGCGGCTTCATGTGGGAACCTAAGTTGCATGCATCACATCCAAGCGTGTATGAGGTGGGATCCACCTTAGATCATCCGGCTAAAAGCTCACAGGGAGCGGATTAGCTGTTACCCAGGTAATAATACAAGGAAGCGGATTGTGTCCTACCTCCGCCCCGACCATAATCTATCCGGACAGCACTCTGTGGGGCCCACCTTGATGTAACGGTTTTATCTACGACGTTTATCGCTTTTATCAGATCATTTTACTGTATTATCTTAAAAATGAAGCAGGTCCACAGCTCTAGTACACCACACCAAAGGAAGCAGCAGTGAAAATGACACCCACCGTTGAAACCTTTCTAAGAGCCACCGTGATGTTTATTTACCATCCCACCTATTCATAAGTTCATATAGACCTGGATGAAGTGATAACAAATATCAGCTTGATCCGAAACTTCTGCAGCTCTCAAGAAAATTTTAATCGTAGACATTCAATCCCTACTTTGTGGTCCAATTAACCCTTAGTTCTGTCTCATTTTTGGGTTCAAAGCCTAAAATTATCTGTAAATATGGATGGACGGCGTGGATAAAACATTTACATCAACGAAGCCACACAGATCCCTGCCCGGACGGATTATCGTCCAGGCGGGGGTAGGACGCAGTAACACGGTGCTACCGTAACCGTGTGGGCCCCACTTTAATGTAGTAGTTGTATATCCACTCTGTCCATCTGTTTTTCCATATCATCTTAGAACTTGATCCCAAATTTTAAATAATATAAAAATCTCAGTTAGACCACACCATTAAAAACATTTTCTGGGTCACCAAAAGTTCTGGATCAATCTTATCTTTGTATTTTCCCTTTATCCAAGTCTTCTTAACATTATCAACAGGTTAGATGGCCAGACTTTATGATGGGCCCTTTGGAATTTTTAACGGTGAGGCACTTAATCACTACTGTTTTCTGTGGTACGGTCCACCTTAGATTTATACCTGCTTAATTTTTGGTCCAGAAACGGATAGATAACGTAGATATACAAAACATCAACAAGGTGGGCCCCACGGTCAGGGTAACAGCCACTTACGAACTTACTAGTGTGGCCGGCTTGATAGTTGACCGGCCGAGTATTTAGCCGGATGGTTTGTACAGTGGTCCAACTCAGGGTGTGCTATAACGGTCGTTATGGTGTACTGACCGTTATATAACAGTGTCAACTGTTACTTACTATGAAGTTACAATATGTGTAAAGACTGTCATGAAAAAATGACCGGGCTGGTACAGTTCTATTTTAGGGATTTTTCTATAGGCCATAAACCACCTGTTTTAAACTATTTATCATAATCTGCCTAACTATTTGGTATACATCTTGTAACTAAGGCTGAAACTTGGGCAGGTTCAACCCAACTGATCTATGACCGACCTGATATTGGGTTGAGCTTGGGTAGGATGTATTGGGTTGAGCTTGGGCTATACAAACACCAATTTGATAAACCTTGGGTCGGGCTCGGGTTGCCTGACCTAACCAAAATCTGATTAATATATAAGTGCCTTATAAGTTATAATTGAGTGCGGATCATTTGTGTCAAAGACACGAGAAATTCGAATGTCATCTGTTTTCATTGGTCCACATCTTTTTTGATGACTCAATCTAACAAGATATGCCAGAATTCTCTCGACCAAATAAATTGCGTGCTATACAACATGACTTTTAAAGTAGTTGTTGATGCAAAAATCTGGACCACCCTCTCCAAGCTCCTAGATTTGAGCACTTGCACAGATGAGTGACAATGGAGACCCTAGCTAGAGCAAGGGACCCTCCGATGCTAAAGTCAAGCGTGGAATTTGAGTCTGAGTTGTGTGTATAGGGGTGGAAAATTTCGCGTACTTGTTCCATTAGATTAAGCTTCTATTTATATTGTTTGGTCGGAATTGACGTCCGTTAATCTTGACACGATCTCTACCATTAGGCGAGAACTATGTACGTGATGATGCGGTCTGTTATCCCATGATCATGGTTTAAGCGGTTAATGCTATCGTGCATTACCGTATTGAGCTCGACTCAACCGTCTTAACTAAGCTGGTTGATCGAAGTTGGACTGAGCATACTATCGAGCAAAGCTCTCTTCAGTATGGCTCAAACTGTGCCAAGTCGGCTGTGGGCGGCCCAACGTTGGGGTCGACAGGGTTGATTACTTAAGAACGGTTTGGATTGATTCGTCTGAGCCCGTACCTTTCCATGCTACAGCTCAGACCTATCTTGCTTGTTGGTCCCGTTCGATGAAGTATCTCTAGAGCGGCTGCTTGTCTGATCGAGTCGACCTTGAAGGAAGTTAGGCTAATCCGTCCAGAGACGTGATTGGGCTGAGCTGACCTTAATTATGGTCAGATTATGTTTTCCATATATTATATATATATACACAAAAAATAAGACATGTATTGAAAATATAATAGACTAATGTAATAACGAAAATATTAGCATATATCTATTGACTAACTGATTGAGCCCACTTGGCTTGAGAATTCCCAACCTGAGATTAGGTTGGGTTGGATTGGATTAGAGTTGAGGTATAGGAACCTTTGGTTGGGCTGGGGTTATATATGCACCAAATCTACCGACTTTCGACCCTACTTGCAACGGCCTACAGTAAGGGATATTTAACATATTTAGCTGTCCAGTACTGAAAAGTCAAGTAAACTTTGTTGACTGTAGATATTACTATTTCAACGTGACCTTTTCCAAATGATAATACTTACCTCCACATTATATGAATGTCATTACATGAGACACATATGTGTTGCCATAAGGAAAATTCCCTTTCTTTTTAAAAGCTATGAGCAGTTCCCATAAATAGTTTAAAATCTACGTGTTTGGACGGGCCCATCCCATGGGATTGGATTGTATTAGGGTGGATGGCAAGTAATGATGGCTGTGTCTTTGGATTGCTGGCAATCCCATGGGATTGCTATATCCAGGGAATTCACTACCTGTTAGAAAATAATACACAATGGAGGATAGAAGAAAACGATCAGATCTATTGGGTTCAAGGCTCGACTTGAATAATCGATTTCTCAAGACAGATTTGCTGCCCCTTTTCTGGAAATTCCAGCAAGTGCAAAAGAAGGAAATCTGCAAATTGTCTTCAGGATACAATGAACTCTCAATCCAATTTTCAACACGAAAATTTGCACATTTAAGTATTGAACAGATCTCCAGTTTTGACACCGATGTGCCTTTAAGACGTTCAGAAAAAACTCATCAAGAGATTAGATCGAGAGTAATTACACAGAAGATGATATAGTGTTAATGATTAAGAGTATATTTTCTAGATTATAGTATCCAAGATTTATATCAATTGAAGGGTTATAGATTTCTTCCTGAAGAGGTGCTAAAGAGTCTCTTCAAGAATTCATACCCATTCACAGCAAATAATTGCCTTTTCATGAAAGGACATGACTCTTTGTCCTATCACAGTTATTTCTGTACCCATTCAGACAGGAGCAGTTATCCAACAGGAAAAACTGAATCCACATAAGCGACACATGGCATAGGTGCCACATGTACAATCATGTCATAATTACTCTCAATCAATAAAAAAAGGTAATAAAGACTAAGGCTCTCTTAACATCAGGGTACCATGGCCCAGAAAATTTGAACCGAGTGCCAAAAAGACTAAGGCTCTCTTAACTCCTTGCGACGATGCGCACGTGCGAAGTGCTAAGTGCACCTAATAAAGCACCTCCAAGCGACCCTACAGATCCACGCCATAGCAAGATGCACTTGACGGTGCTTCATGACCGATCCTTGAGGAGATTTGAACCCTGGTTGCATAAGCAAAAACCCTTTCTCTTACCGACTAGCTATACACACTATTTATGGAAAGTTTAAATAATTAAATATTTATTTACTTTCTAAAAATAACTTTTATTTTTGAAATTTATTTTTATTCTAAAAAATACAACAATCCCCCACAATTTCAAAAATAAAATCAAATTCTAGAACGAATGGCATATCAGTATAAATAAGTGCATAAGTAAACGTATCTTTTGGATTTGAACCTTTACTTTAGTGTATACGTATCAAAGTTATGTCAGGTACTTAGTGACCCATTAGTCTTGAACTAAGGACCTTATATGACTCACCGGACATATAACACACATCTATTCATATATAACTAGATATCTAAAAGTTCGCACATTTCTGGCCTTATGCGTATTCTTATTTCATGAGTATTCTAGAGACGATCCCAATCTCTTCAAAAGTGGCCTCACATCTCTACTCATATAGGTAGATCTATCGAAGATGATTCTGCTTCATCTCAGCAAAGTCTGCTTATAGATCTATTAAGAGTTAGTACTCAGCCTCTTATGAAATGCAAAAACCAAACACTAGACTTTTTAGGAATAAGACTCAAATTTTCTTTTTCTAATGTATATTTCAGTCACATACTTGACTTGTTTGTCCCTTTGAACCTAGCCTATATTTCAAAACATAGGTAGGGTTGCCATCAAGAGTGAAAGTTATATCTTTATGGATCTTAGTAACATTCCTTTAGTGGTTCTTCTTATTTGATCTCTTGATAAACCTTTTGTCAAGGGATCTGCTAAGTTCAGGATAGATTTAACATATTCCACTATGATTACTCCATTTCTGAGGAATCCTTTAATAAAGTTATGCCTTAGACCTACATTTCTAGACTTACCATTATAAGTCTTACTCATAGCACGACAAAGAGTAGCCTGACTATCACAAAAGATAGATATGACAGGAGTAGGTTTTGGCCAATACGGAATTTTCAACAGTAGGTATCTTAGTCATTCACCTTCTTTACAAGCAGCACCAAGTACAATAAACTCACTTTCCATTGTAGAGTGAGATATGCATGTTTGTTTCTTAGATGCCTATGATATTGCTCCTCTTCCAAGAGTGAATATCCAGCCACTTGTAGATTTAGATTCTATGCTATCTGCATTCCAGCTTGCATCACTGTACCCTTCAAGTACAGCGGGATATGATTTATAATGCAGTCCATAGTCTATGGTTCCTCTTAGATACTTTAAAACTCTCGAAATCGCATTCCAGTGTACTTGTCCTGGATTACTGGTATACCTGTTTAGCATTCCTACTGTGAATGCTATATCGGGTCTAGTGCAATTCATTGCATACATTAAACTCCCAATAGCACTCACATATTCTTATTGTGCTTTACATCTACCAGTATTTTTAACTAATTTAATACTTGGATCAAATGGGGTTGAAACCGGTTTACTATCATAATAATTAAACTTCTTTAACACTTTCTCTAGGTAATGAGATTGTGTTAAGGCTATTCCATCATTAAGATTATAAATCTTAATACCTAATATTACATCGGCTTTGCCCATATCCTTCATGTCGAAGTTGGTACTTAAAAACTTTTTAGTTTCTTTCACACAGTCCTCATTTGGTTCAAATATTAGCATACCATTTACGTATAGGCAGATAATGATTTAACCTTTAATATATATACACTTATCTGCTTGGTTTACTCTAAAACCATTAGATTGTATTACTTGATCAAACTTCTCATGCTATTGCTTAGGAGCTTGCTTGAGCCCATAGAGAGATTTGACCAGTTTACACACTTTCTTCTCTTGCCCGGATTGAACAAACCCTTCAGGTTGTTCCATATAGATTTTCTCATCTAGATCACCATTTAAGAATGTTGTTTTGATATCCATTTGATGGATTACTAGGTGCGAAGTACTAAGTGCGCCTAATAAAGCGCAAAAAAGCGCCCAAGCAGCCCTACAGCCCACGCCGCGGGTGCGTGCGTGGACGGTGCGAAGCAAAAACCCATTCTCTTACCAACTAGCTATACACACTATTTATGGAAAGTTTCAATAATTAATATATTTATTTACTTTCTAAAAATAACTTTTATTTTTGAAATTTATTTTTATTATAAAAAATACAACACCACCGAGTATGTTTGGCTTGCCTGGCCAATCCCGGGATTACGTCAGCCAATCCCGAGATTGCTCCATCTAACCAAACATGTCCCAAGCAAAATAGATGGGATTAAGAGGGATTGGGTGGATTTCAAGGTAATGATGGTGATGTTAGTGGATTGCTGGCAATCCCATGGAATTGTTATATCCAATTTCTGCCTGTTTGGCACGCCCGGCCAAATCCTGGGATTGCTCCTTCCAATCCATCCTAATACAACCTAATCCCATCCACCCTACCCGGCCAAACAGGCCCTGATCCCACAGTATTAGGAGGGATGGGATCGGCAATATCCTGGGATAGGCATGACTTACCAAACAGACCCAGTGAACTTGTCTTGGGATATGAGCAATCCCATGGATCTTAGGGCCCGTTTGGACGGGCGTATTACGGTGGAGTCGATGGTAGTAGGTTGGCTAGGTGTTATCAATCCAACAGAGTATGGCGCGTAGCCTGTTTAGACGGGATATCGATGAGCAGGGCGATCTATCCCGCTGGATTGACTGCTGGATTGCTTGGTTTCGACCGATATCCTGCCTCTCTCTCTCTCTCTCTCGTTGGATTTGCTCCTCTCTCCCGGGATTTGCCTCAAGCCCATCCCCGTCCTTCGTACGGACTGAGGGATGGGATCGAAGATCACTGGATATGGCGGGAGCGGTGGCGGGAAGGACCAGTATCTCCATTCTAATCTTATAAATCTTAGGTATTTTCGCTCCCAGACTCCATCACAACCACCAACGTCGCCGCGTGCAGGTACTACTTCTTCCTCCTTTGGCCTTATTTGGTAGCATATAGTTCGGAATCGATCATGCATGCCATCCCTCCACCCTGTGAGAGGGCCGTTGGCTTCTGATCTGCATGTATGGTTTTCCTAGCTCCTGAATTTTGGGGGTTCTTGTTAGATTTGATTTTGTATGTATCATGCACTCCCGAAATTGAGGGTTACTGGTTTTTAGACTGTGATAGCTTAATATTCCAGCAAGTGAGAATCCAGGAGGATTGTTTGTGCTTCAATCCTACAGTATTCAATTGTCTGCTTCTATTTTCAAAAACCTCTTTACCTCTGTTAATGGTTTTTGGGGGTTTGGATAAATCAAATTTGTAAGGATGTTGTCTTCTCCAGATAAACTCATGTAAGCCAATTGTGGGCGTTGTGGTTTTCTCTGATTTCGGTTGTCTTCATTTCGAGTAATGATTCTTCTACAAACAAATTGTATTTAGTCTTATTGTTGATTTCAGTTTGATTATTTTCATCATGGTATTTGGAAATTGGGGGTTTTCTCATATCCCCCTCTACTCGTCAATCCGATTCTAGATAATCCACAGAAGTCTGGATTGCTGGGAAAATTCTCGCGAAAAAGACATGGATTGCCGCATCCAGGTGTACTAATTTTGCTTGAATCTGTCTCTATTGAACTGAAGCATTTTAATCTTCACCACCCTTATTTGCTCATGGTCTCTGGATATTGGGGGTTTTGTGAAATATTCATTGTATGTCCACGGGGCAGTCCTCCAGAAAATAGGCGGTTTCTAGGTTTTCAGTTTTCATTTCATATAAAGAACTAACAGCTGAATGTTTTCAACTGCTGATATATGCGCCCATTTTCAACTCAGTGTTCATTGATCTTGGAAATTGGCTTAGGTAAAGATATCTGGTAAGCTCCATATTATTTTTCCGGCCTTTCCCCTCGCTCAGATTTTGCATTTTGTTCCTCCACAACTAAAATTGATGATATATTATAGTAGATCACTCTTTACTCTTTCTATTTGATGATGATAGACATTGCAATATCCCTGGAAATATTATGTATGTCATCCGCTCTGCTATCTTCATGGAGAAATATTTTCTGTTTCGCTTTGTAAGGACAAGCAATTTATCAAACAGGTTGGACGGATTATTTCTGTTTGGGACCTATTTGTTGACGCACATCATCCCAAATTTATATGCAATTTGTGAACTATTTGACTGGATAGTGATGCACTACTATTGGTGGGTGTGATGCTGAATGCTTGTCATTCCATTTTACACTTGTTGCATCCGTGATTCAGATTATGAGACTCAAATGTGCTATTAGTAAATAGAATATACTGGACACCGTAATTAGATTTTTTACTGTTAACAACATGACATCTTGTGCATTGGAATGTATTGTTGTATCTGCATACGAATGACAAAGGAAGCTTCCTTATTTATCATATGCCACTGAGCATTTAAATGAGTTCTGGATAGTCGATTCGTGACTTCTGCTTGTTTAATATAGCCCACCTTGTTGCCCAAATGCATACATTTGGACCTCTTTCATATAACTATCCAGCTGTGAAATGTATATGATTTCTGTTAATGTGAATATACACATCTTTTGTGAATTTGTTGTAAGATTCAATTGAAGTGGTCCACATGCAGAGCTTAGGTTTGAAGAGAGGTTGCCTCGTCGGCCTCTTCAAGTTCATATGTAGTTTGCTTGTAGGAGTAGAATCTTATTATGTATGAAACAAGTCACTCAGTCCACTTCTCCTAGGGACCCAGTTGTTGAGGCACATCCATCCACTCATTATATGCAATCGGTGAACAGTTCAAACAGGACAGGTTTCCCTCATCAAGAGTCTAATGGTGATTGCTAACCCCCGCAGTTGAATGTAGATAGGGAAAGAGAAGTTTTATGTTGTCCTAGTTGGTCGTCATCCAGGTATATACGTCACATGGGATGATGCACGAGTCGAAGTGGAGGAATTCAGTGGGAGCAGACACAAGGCATTCAAGAATTGGAAAGAGGCTGTAGCTTACTGGGACAGTTTTTTCGGAAAGGATGGGGAACCGTCATGCCCTGTTATAGATTTTCCTATTCGTCAAGGTGCTGCTATATCTGCTGAGATGGACATCCATATGGCGACCACCTCCGCTATCCGACAGATGACACAACCAAGAACAGTTGTGGTGGAGAGGGCAACGTCGACTGACGATCTTGGGCTATCGGACAGCGAGAAAGTCGTGGCCCTTTTGGTTGGCGTGTTAGTTGTTTTCTTTTCGTTGCTTATAATTTTTAGATTTTAGAAATTGTTGGTGTTGTACTTTTGGGGATCGCACATTATCTTTTTGTTTTCGCTAATCCTTGTTGTTTTTTAACATTATTGGCTTACTCAGTACGCTACCGTGATGAGTTAACTCTGTTTAGACTCATCACCAGATTTTTTGCATGTTAATTATTGGATGGAAAACATCAAATAGGTGGGACACTGGGATAATGATCTGCACCGCGGGAAACCGGATCATGTGGACCATAACTTAGCCCACTACACGGAATAATGATCTCCATCCCTGAAACCATTGATTAGTGGTATTCTGATAAGAATTTATTGGCCAAATGGTCGTAGGATAAAATTACCATGTCTTTATCTTCTCAAAAAATCATATCATACTTCTACGGCCACCTGAAATTTTCAATGGTATCGGTTCATTTCCATTTTAAGTTCCTAAAATAAAGTAGGAAATATTTTCGGATTGACCACACCGCAGGAAACAGTGGTCACCGACTGCCTGGACAAGTTATGGAGGTTGGCTCCAAGTTAATGGTAATTTGATAAATAATTTATCACAAAACCCCACTGTAACTGCTACAAAGGATGGACGGAGTGAATACCATGCATGCATCATGGTGGACCCCACAGTGGGGAAGCCGAACGGAATCCCCAGCAGACGCTTAATCCCAGGTGAAGAGGGTCCACTCCCAGGTGGATGCTCTTTGCCAACGCCAAACACAGCAGAGATAAACGGTGACGGTATATTATCCTGCAATGAATGGGATTAACGCCTAATCCCATGCCGGTCCAAACCAGACGGGTTTTTGCCATCCTTGGATTACCCTGACCGTCCAAACACACACGGGTAATGTGCGTTGGATCCAGGAAGTTCATGGGATTAGGGACAATCCACTGACAGCTCTTTAAGAGCCTTGGGATGTGTGCAATCCATCCAAAGCTACGGCAATACCTTTCAATCCACCCGTCCAAACGCGCCCTTAAGACAATCCACTGAGATCACCATCGTTACCTTAAAATTGATCCTATCCCTTGGTTGGATGAATTGGAAGGTAAAATCCCGGGATATGCAGGGCGTGCCAAACAGACCCAGTGAACTTGTCCCGGGATATAAGCAATCCCATAAATCTTAAGACAATCCACTGACACCACCATCCTTACCTTAAAATTGATCCCATCCCTCCTAATACCATGGGAACTGCCCGGCCAAACAGGCCCTAAAGTTAAGGTTCTATAACCGGAAAGTTGTGCGGCATACGGAAAAATCCTATATTTTTTTAATACATTACAGCCGGCATTGTAACAGTAATTCGGTCACCGTTACTGTTACGACACATACCTTGTTTAACCGGATAGACAACTTGAATGCCATACACGTGCCAGGTTGGCAGATGTAGCCGCACGTAAAAGTATGGGTTGGTGGCCTACTGATGTAGATCGTGCCACCTCCTTGTGGCGTGTTGACGTGGTAAACTTCTATGGCCACCACCATGTTGTATGTGTTATATCTACACCGTCCATCCATTTTGCAAGATCATTTTAGGGCATGACCGCATGAGCCCAAAAATAAAGCAGATCAAGACCTCAAGTAGACCACACCACAGAAAGCAGTGGGGATTGAACACCTACCACTGATATAACACACATCATGGTGCGGCTCACCACTTATAAATTGCTTCCGGGGCAACCAACCTCAAAACAAAATAGCAAATACGTTTTTCCAACACGTACGAGTCAAGCTGAGTTTTTCTTTCATCGGGGAGTGCATTTTCAAGGGACCCACAAAGCAGGAAAAGCTTTGTCACGGAAATGATTCAAAGAACCATGGCTTTCATTAGGGAGACTCTCAATCCAATAATCCAGTCATGTTCATTGCATTGATTTGATGGGTCTTGCACATTTATTTCTTGCTCCCGTCAGTAACTAAGGTCCAACCTTCCATCCCTTTGACAAATGGTCTAAATGGGCCAAGGCCCAGTTGGGCCTAAACTTATCAAAGGCCAGTCTGTGAGATAAATTAGTTGACAGGCCTGGCCTACTAGATAATCCTTTATGCAAAGCCCATCTCGCTTGCCAGCCAGGCCGGGCCCACTATTTAATGGGCCACAAAGCTCGTGCCTGACCCAGCTGTAGGCTTTTTGCCTCAGCCCAAATTCAGGGCATGGACAAGGCCGAGGCCAGACCACCTCACTTTCACCACTACGTACGACTTGGATATTTAAGGGTCTATCTAATCCTTGATCCGAGGATATCCATAGAATCTTTGGGTATTCCGCTGGAACTCGGATTCGGCAGTGATCCATTCAGTACGTCGGTGGGGAAAAAAGCTCTGTGGACCCACCATGATGTATGTGCTTTATCCATGCCGTCCATCCATTTTTCCAGATCATTTTAGTGCATGATACAAAAAATAAGGCTGATCAAAATCTCATATGGACCATACCATAAGATGCAGTGGTGTCTGAATGCCCACCATTGAAAATTTATTGGAACCACAAAAGTTTTGGACCAAGCTGATATTTGTGTTTTCCCTTCATCCAGGTATGTGTAACCTAATTAAAGTGTTTGTTGCCAAATAAACATTACAGTGGGCCCTAGGAAGATTTTAATGGTGAGCATTCAATCACCACTGTTTCCTGTGGTGTGGTCCACTTGAAATTTGTATCTGCCTCATTTTTTGGGATCGCACCCTAAAATTAGCTGGAAATATGGATGAACGGCACATATAAGACGCATAAATCAAGGTGGGGCTCACAGAGCTTTTCCACCACCGAGGGGTCACTACCGAAGCTGAGTCCTCAGCCATGGTGCAGCAGTCTAGAGCATTGATGTGATGTGCTCCACCGGATGGACTGTGCCCAAAATATCTCCTGGATTGGAAGATCCTAGCCACTCAATCCTTCACTCTTTTTTTCATTTTTTTCATTTTTTCTGTTTAAACGTGGATAATTGATGTGTTCCTTTCCTTGACTGCTTACTTGCATTAAAATAATCAAAGGGTTAGAATTGTCCCATCCAATGGAACCATCAGATCAACAGTCCAGATCATCGAACTGTGGTCCCACTGATACTTGAGGAGCGGTCCTAGGGACCATCTTATGCTTTAGTATGAGGAAGAAGAGATAGATATCTTTGACTGGAAAAACGAGGCATCTAAGTAAGATAAAAGCAGAGACGATGATGCTGACTTATTCAATTTGCTAGCCGTGTGAAGTTTGAAGAATAGGTGCCTTGATAGAGATGTTGCTTCTGTGACTTTTCAATCTGTCTAGAAGGACTTTTCCTCCTTTTGAAAGTTTACGGGCAGCCTGAGCATTTGAATGTAAATATTTTATAAGGTGGAACTAATTGATCAACGCTCTACATCTATTTAAGGGTTGGATATTATAATCAGGCATACTAGTGGGCCCTAATAATGTTGTGATTAGTCTCAAATTCGTGTAGGGATGGTATGCTTGACTTATGGTATATGCATGCACGTTCTCATTAAAGGATTTGAAGTGTTAGCAAACCTAGCTATTCTAATTTCTATCCACGTGGTTCTTCAATATCCTTTCAACTTGGTATTATTTTAATGTAGATTATTAAATCCTCATGACTGATGCACCAAAACAGGTTATGAAGAACTATAAATCAAGATATTTCTGAAGGGCATGGGAAAGTCTACTGTAGTGACTGGGGACTTTGAACACATTAATACCAAGAATTACAATGGTATATGCAGATCTAATGATTTCATAACAAATCTCCATTGTTTCACTATCAGTGCAGTAGATGGTGTCCAATCCCCCCAAAAAAAAAACACAACAAAAGCTTGTCATTGATTCATTAGGGATGGATTCAGCTTATGCAGCAGCTGTCTTGGAAAAATCGTAAATACAGCATGATAAGTGATATACTAGAACTATGTAACTGTGAAATAGATCTAAACCCACTCCTGTCGTGTTACATAGATGAAACCATATAAGAATACTTGGAATTAATTTTAGTAAAGATTAAGTTCTAGAGCTCTAGTTGAATTGAATTGAAGGTCTGACCTTTGATAAGAGTGGAATGGTGGAACATGATTAATGTAGTCGAGCCTAATTAATTGGGTTAAGGCTTACCTGATAATAATGAAAGAAAGAAGAAAGAACTGAAGAAAATTACTTAGGCAATTGGAGCAAAAGACAGAAGAGGAAACATGCCAAGGCCCAAAAGGATCTTAGATGGCATGTGACCCATGAGACTGTTGCTCAACCTTCTTTCAACTGTCCATTTTTCTCATACTAGTGCAGCCCCTGAAACTAGGTTCACAGGCCTGATTCTTGGCCAGGCATGTTGACAGTGGGCCACACCTGATAAATGACATGGATCTGTAATTTAAGTGCCAATTGGACAAGTGTACTGAAAATTGCCTCTTCAATATCTCCTGGCGCGAGTCATAGCACTTCTCTAGAACAGATGGTTAAAAAGGATGGAATGAAGATAGATGGTACTATAATTATAACTAACTAAAAGAATTACATAAAAAAGGGTTAGGTGGCTGGGATCTTTGAATCTGGACAACTTTAAGGCCATAAAGGTGGAGCTCATCAGATCAATGGTCAGGTACTATAAGGAACCATGGCCCACATGTACAAACTAAGGACATGAGGATACCATGCATAATTCAATATCTTCAGGTCTAGGATTGTATAGTTCCTTTGTAAGCCTGGTAAAGGGTCAGGCCTGGCCTTGGATTTTGAACTGGTATGCTGGCCCTGTTCAAAATTTTGATTTTGCTTAGCCTAGGCTCAGCCCATTGCCAGCCTCACCCTTCTATTCAAAATTGCATACCAAATGTTTAAGTAAGAGTCCTTGTGACGCAGGGGAGGACGTGAGGTCGAGCGCTGTCTTCCTCAAGAGGATAATTATTCCGAATCCACGGAACTTCTCCGGACTCCTCACAGAGACTTTCTCGAATCCACGAGAAAAGAGAGCAGAAAATAGAAATAAATTCTAAATAAATTCGAAATAGATTAATGAATTCATAAAAACGAGTTCACAACCCTTTAAATAAGGGTACTAAGCAATGAAAAAGAAATCAGAATCAAACTACAACTAAAACTCCTAGAATTCGCGACTTACTATAAATAGTAAACTTACTATTTATAGACGGTCGTGATGTCTACTAATGCGCAAGGTTTTCGGCCAAAAATAGTAAGTGTCCTATTTGGCTTCACCAAACCGTTCCCCTAATTATTCTAAGCTCTTTTCACGTTGGACGCAACTCCTAAAGCCCGACGGATGAAGAGTTATAAACAAACTAAAACTTACTATTTATAGTAAAAACGAAATTGAAACAGGGAAACGACCATCAAATCAGGGGTTTCTCGCAATTCCGAGCGTCGCAACCCTGCGTAGCTGGGTTGGTTGGCTAAAGTAGCTCATTCTACCCCAAATCCATATATTTTTCGTCGGCTAACTCATCCCGGATTGTGAGATACGCCTGATTTAAGGTCTGATGGTCCAGATCACTTCTTTCGCCGACCGGGCCTTTTCTGATCCATCTTTGCCATGTAATTGTCCGCGACCCGCTCTACATCACCTTGTAGGGTCAGGCTCAAGCCCTCAAACTTGGCCCAAGCTATACCAGTCCGATGAATGGACCGGATGGTCCAATTATCAAGCGAGTCACTGTTATACAAAAGGAATAGATTATTTAAAGTCACATGTGGTCAATTTCCACTAGACATATATTAAGGATTGATCACATGCGCACCTTCTTACTTGAACACCCGCGCACACCTTTTCACACGTGTCATGGACACAGAATCTAAATGGTCCACATGATGCGGCACCCCTTGAAACCTTGTAAGAGTTTTGTATCGGGCTGAAAATTGGGCCCATAAGGTTTCAAGGAGTGCCGCATCACGTGCACTGTTCAGATTCTATGTCCATGACACGTGTGCAAAGGTGTGTATGGGTGCTCACATAAGAAAGTGCGCAGGAATATATATATATATATATATATATATATATATATATATATATATATATATATATATATATATATATATATATATATACTTTTGGATTTGGGCTAATGTTTTTACGGACAAAATCACATGAAACTTATCATAGATGGAAGGGTTGTCCTAAAACTTTTGGATTTGGGCTAATGTTTTTATAGACAAAATCACATGAAACTCATCATAGATGGAAGGATGTCCTAAAGAATTTCCTAAACTTGAACTGTTAGATGATTGAATCTCTTACTAAAAAGGTGAGCCTTGGCTCGGTCTTATCTCGAGCCAGGCCCAAGACCTTTTTACCACGATTAGAGCTGGGTCCAAACTTTGGCACCAACCTGACCTGGCCCATCGGCTAAAAACATTGTGCATGGTTGACACCTCAATTTGTTTATTCCAGTGTAATTTCTTGTACCACCTATGCATATTGGCACCTTCAGGGTACTATAATGCTTGGTTGGATACAATCCAATAAGTAACTTTTTAATTTAACTTTAAGTTAATAATAAAAAAAAAATTCTCGAAGTTAGTTTGGTAAATAGTAAAGTAACTTACATGATGAAAGTTACTTATGATGGACAATTCACATTGAAGGTTAAAGGCGGGGCCACACAATGGACAGTCCACATCAAAGGTAGACCTCACATGATGGATGACCCATATATATAAGGTGGGCCTACATAACATATTTTCCACATCGAAAGTCAGCTCCTAATAATGAATGGCCGACATCTAAGATGAGCTGTGCATGATGAACAACTCACATGAAGGTAGGCTCAAACGATGGACGGTACACATCAAAGGTGGGTTCCATGAAATGGGGCAGTGGACATTGAAGTGGGTCCCACCTGATGGATGACCCACATCAAGGTGACCCCATATAATGAACAATCCACATCAAAGGTTGGCCTCTCATGATGAATGGCACACATCCAAGGTGGGCCTATATGATTAAAAACCGACATCAAAGGTGGGGCCCACATGATGGACAGTCCACATCAAAGGTGGGTTCCACGTGGGAAGTTTTTAATGGTGGGTATTCAATCACAACTATTTCTTGTGGTGTGGTCCACCTAAGATTTGAATTGATGTAGCGTGGGTTGCGGATACTTTCTTGTCCAGGATGGAGGAGAGAAGGCCTGATCGGAGGTAGAGGTGATCCGGATGGTGGGAACCTTACAGCATATGTATCTCGCAAATCAGAATAAGTTGCTCGATGTACCATATATGATTTTGGGGTAATAGAAGCTACTTTAGCCAACTAACCAACCCTGTCCACTCTGAATTTGAGGGATTTCATCAATTGACGTCAAAAATTCATTTTATTTTTGTTTTTATTATTTATATTGTAAGTTTTAGTTTGATTATAACTATTCATCCTTTAAGCTTTAGGAGTGGTGTCTGAATATGAAAAATACTTAGAAAAATTATGAGAATAATGTGGTTAAGCCAAATAGAACACTTACTATAAATAATAAATTTACTATTTAGATTAAATTATGAATTTTAGGAAGTTTAAGTTAGAGTTTGATTCTGATTCAAGCTTTGAAATCCCAATCCCACTAAGGCGTGCGTGGGTGTGTGTGTTAAAAAAAAAAAAAAAAAAAAAAAAATGCTTTGGTATAACTATTTAAAAGGTTGTAAATTCATTTTTATTATCTATCAATAAAATTTTAAATTTATTAGAATTTATTTATAATTTTTTACTATTTTTCTTTATAATTTTGAGATACCTTTACGAGGAGTCCAGCTCCATGAATTCGGAGTAATTATCCCTTGACCAAGATAGTGATCAACCTCATCACGCCAATCCTAGCGTGCTTCAATTTTTGTGACCTTGCTACATAATGAGCTGTCCGAACGGATGGACGGCGTGGATGAAAGTTGCATAAGCAGCGCACAGCGCCGGGATTCCGCTAGCTCTGAGAAGTTGCGGACACGCGTGCCATCAAACCATTGCCACTTGGGCCACGTGTAAGTTATGGCATACGTTCATCCAATGGGCCGCATACTTTCATCCAGCGGGCCCCAATGCTTATTTCCATCTGGCCCGAAAATAAACGGTCCACTCAACAGGCAAGCACATGCATTTGGGAAAAATGAATAGCGTGGAGTTGAACAACTGTCTTAAGCAGTCGTAAAAGTGTGGTCAGACTGATTAGTGGGCCCGCCTCATTTTTATTTTTACAGTGCGAGGCCGGTCTATGAATGGCGGAATTTCTCATACGTGTGAACTACTGACGCGTTATGCCTGCTGGTTGCCTAAAATACATCCGGACGTATTGCTGTCGGATAGATAGGGACTCTAGTTTTTGGATCCTGCGGTTATCTTTAAATGATCCAAACCGTTTTATATGATGGGCCTCACCTTAGATGGGGCACAAAAAATAAAAATAAATAAATAAGGGACCTGTTAGATTGGAATATTTAAACCATTTGACTTTCCTGTACATAGAATGATCTATTATTCAAAGGGATGAAATATTTCAATCTTAGAGTTACTCAAGGCATCCCCCGTTCATGGTGAGGCTCATCTTATATAGTGGACCCACTGTAGCTGAGTTATTACTCAAAATTAGGATTGTACATCAAGCCGAGTCCAGGTGAGCCAAGATTAGCTTGACTTGTTTGTGCTCTCCTCAAGTTTGAGCTCGAGCCCGAGATCAGTCTCGAGCTTATCATTGGAGCTCAGCTTGTTTGCTAAATCTTTCAAGTCGAGTTCAAGGCGAGCTAATGGATCGAGCCAAAACGAGCTTGCCTCAAATCGAGTCGAGCTTGCTCCCAACCCGACCCAACCCACACTCGATCAACCCAGCCACCCGACCTAACTCTCAAATCAAATATTCAATTATATATATATATATATATATAAGATAAAGCCACAGAGGTACCTTGTTGTTGGTGCTGAGAGAGAGAGAGAGACTGTAGAGCTTGGGCATGGTGAGTTATGTAAGGAAGGAAAACGATAAAAATAGGACAGACAAGTAGGGTTTAAATTTTAACTTTTTTATTTCTAAATATAATATATATTTGAGTCAAGCTTAGTATAATTCAAGTCAAATCAAAATCCACTATAATTGAACTTGACATGTTTTCAAAGCAAGCTAGGTTACATAAAGCTTAGCTTGCTTCGAGTCTTTGTTCAACTCGAGTCAAGCCAAACTAAATCGAGCCAAGTCGAGTGAGCTTTTCAAGCTAACCTAGCTCTTCCAACTCAATATTTATACGAAAGTACAATCCTAACTAAGAATGGACGGTAGAAAGGAAAAGCAAGTAATGGTCCAAAATCAACATGAAAATTTCCATTGATCAAAGATAATAATGGTCACCAATCAGAAATGGGTCCCACTCTTTGGACGGTTCAGAGTTGAACTCTCTCCTACCTCCAGCGCGATGGACGGCGCCTATCAAGAACTGAGGAGAGCCGAGTCCAGTCGCTCGTCTGGGATGGACGCAGCGCTACCTGAACGTAACTCATAATTGAAAACGCACACCAGATGTGGGACATTCACGAAATGAGGCCCACCATGAACCTTCTATTTTCAAAACTCAAGATACTTAGATCATAAGGTAGGCCAATCGTATGTGTTGGATAATGTTGGTAAGATTTTTCTAAGCGTTCATCTCTTTTGCATACGTGTGACCCATATAATACACGTAAATGACTGAAGATTGGGCCAAGGAATTAAAAAAGTGGGACTCACCTGATGAACAGCTTGGATTTCTATAAAGCATATCATGTTGCCACGTGTTGGGGGTAGTGCCAAAATGTGAACTCGCTAGAATCACATGGCATCGTTGAAGACGGGAAAAGAAAATGGACTTTGTTGGCCGGGCATGCGGAGGTGGAAAACGTTCCAGAGATATGGGCTGAGGGCACGTGTTGAGATCTGCACCATTCATCAGTTAAGGTACACTGAACAATCGATGGACAATAAAGAATGTTAGTTCCATTTTGTTCGGCATTGATATGATGGCCAAGTTCCTCTTGAAGTATGATTTTTTATCTTATGAAAAATGGCGCGGAAACGGACCATCCAAATTGGTAAGCAACACCCAAATAGGACGTGAATTGCCTACTGAAGGTCTGAAGCTGATAGTTCTACGTGGGCGCCACCATGATATATGTGTTTTATTCACACCGTCCATATATTTTTTCATATTATTTTAAAAAATAAGATAAAAAATGAGATAGATCCAGATCTAAAGTGAATCACATCACAAGAAAACAGTGGTGATTGAAAACCCACCATTAAAATTTTCACAAGTCCCACTGAAATATTTACTTGCCATCCAACCCGTTGATTAAATTACACAAACCTGAATGAAGTAAAAACAAAAATATCAGCCTCATCTAAACTCTTATGGTCCCAAAGTTTTTAATGGTGGCCCTAAACACCATTATTTCCTTTGATGTAGTTCCCATGTGATTTGGATCTACCTCCTTCTTAAGT
The DNA here is from genome assembly GCA_030180095.1 of Magnolia changhungtana. Taxonomy (NCBI): domain Eukaryota; kingdom Viridiplantae; phylum Streptophyta; class Magnoliopsida; order Magnoliales; family Magnoliaceae; genus Magnolia; species Magnolia changhungtana. The sequence goes on along the minus strand of JASAUF010000123.1, from coordinate 5,333,822 downwards.
TCGTGACCTAAATTGAGATATCAAAATGAATAAAAGGCATGTATGAAACACATATATTATGGTGGAACCCACAAAGTACTGTCCAATAGCTACTAGCTACTAAAGGTGCTGATGGCAAAAAAAAAAAAAAAAACTTTTACCTTCTCACGAACCCATTAATCCAAACATGACTTTATAGTATTAGACAGATTCCTTATTAGGATGCACCTAATGCTTACAAAGTATAATTGAAAAAGTACCACTTTCGTTTGTCAAAAAAACATGACTTATGTCCATCAACTAAACTCAGTACGAAGAAAGAAGATTCACCTTTTCACACAAGAATCTCTTCCCATGCCACACAGCACTTTTTCAGTGGTGCTGAATAGGATGGGATAGTTATCCTTGTGATATAAGTATAAAGAGTTAGGTGCATGCACTCGGGATGAAAAAGTGGACCATCTAAATTGATAATCTGCTGCTCCAAAAATGGATAACCTCATAGGGAAACCTTACCCTTTTCATGAAAACCGTCTATCCAAATATAGCCTGATGGTATGAGACTTAAATTGCCTCTGGCATAGCCTCCAAGGCTAACTCATGATAAAGAAAGATTCATCTTTCCATTGAGAGAATCTTTCTTTCTGAATCCCATTCGGTACGATGGTTTTTCATTGGTGCTGAATGAGATGGGATACTTTCACCTAGATGAAGCCATCTGTGTCCTTATATATATATATATATATATATATATATATATATATATATATATATATATATATATATATATATATGGAAAAAGTACTATATGCTCAACCGTATTATACTTTCTATAAGGTCGAGTGCTGGTGGCATGTTATTCGTCGGATGGTGAAAATTTTAAACAAATTGAAAAATTTTATAGGGCCGCAAAGAATTTATGTGCGACCCTTCGTTGTCGAAAGATCATGTGCTAGGATTTTGTGTAGGGCCCACTATGATGTTTATGATAAATCCAATCCATCTATCCGTTTTTCAAATCATTTTAGGGCATGCGACAAAAAATGAGAAGGATCCAAAAATTAAATGGGCCACATGAGAGGAAACAGTAGAGATTTAATGACCACCATTGAAACATTCATATGGCTACAAAAGTTTTGTATCGGTTTATATTTATAGTGTTTTCATTTCATCTTAGTGAAAATGACCATATAAACAGTTTAGATGGAATATAAACACCAAGGTGGAGCCTAAGAAGGTTTCAACGGTAAGCATTCCTTTCCCCGTTGTTTTATCTCGTATGGCCCACTTGAATTTTGGATCCTCCTCGTTTTTGGAATAATGGCCTAAAATGATATTTAAAAACAAATGGACGGATTGGATTTCACACAAAGATTACAGTGGGCCCCACACAGAATTCTTCCGCTGATCTTCATGGGAAAGGCTTTAGCAGGAAATCCGTGTCCCTGGGGGTTTTGAGTTTGGGAAACGGACTGGCTATTCCCCCGCCACCCGCCAATGGTAGGTGGTCGGTGCTATGTGGGCCCCACCATGATGTATGTGTTTCATTTATGTCATCTATCCATTTTTCCATCTAATTTAAGGGGTTGAGCCCAAAATTGAAGCGTATTCAAAGATCAAATCCATCATGCCTAGGAAAAAGTGGGGATAATGATTTCCACTGTTGAAACCTTGTTAGGCCCCATAGTGATGTTTATTTGTCATCCAACCTGTTCATAAGATCATACATACATGGATGAATGGAAAACAAAAATATAAGCTTGATCCAAAACTTATGTGGCCCCCAAGAAATTTTCAACAATAGAAGTTCAATTCAACTATTTCATGTGGTGTGGTCCATTTGAACATTGTATATACTTCATTTTTTGGATCAAGCCATAAAATTATCTGGGAAAATGGATGGACGAGAGAAGATAAAATACATAAATCACGGTGGACCTCACACAGTTTACTCAGTAAGCTGAGCAATCCCCTTTCGTCTAGGAGGGAAGCGGATTAGCTAGTGTAGATACGTGTCGCACGATCGAAGACAAGTGCCGACGCTCCTCAAGCTCTGAGTTGCACGAACAGTTCAAAGGACATCAAAGTTACATGGCCCCACAATGATTTATTTATTATATATATCCACACCCTTCATCCATTTTTCGTGATCAATTTAGACCATTAAACAAAAATGAATTATATCCAAAGCTCAAATGGACCCCACCATAGAAAAAGTGTGGGGAGTGATGCTCACGCGCGGTTAAAATCATCCTAAGGCCTACTGTACTGCTTATTTGACATCCAATCTGTTGATTAGGTCATACGGACCCATATGAAGATAAAAAAAATAAAGATTAACTTGATCCAAAACTTTTATGGCCCCCAAAAAAAATTTAATGGTCGACGCCCATTCAACATTGTTTCCTTTAATGTGGTCCATTTGAGATTAGGATATACCCCATTTTTTTTGTCTCATTACCATAAAATGATCTAGAAAAACATATAGACAGCATAGATGAAACACATACAGCATGGTGGGGCCATGTAACATTGATCACCCGTCATTGGCCGGTTGCGGGGGAGTAGCCAGTCCGTTTCCCAGGGACACGGATTTCCTACTAAAGCCTTTCTATGAAGATTCAAGAAAGGATTCTGTGTGGGGCCCACTGTGATCTTTGTGTGAAATCCAACCCGTCCCTTCGTTTTTAGATATCATTTTAGGACATATACCAAAAATGAGGAGGATCCAAAATTCAAGTGGGCCATACGAGATGAAACACTGCACAAAGGAATGCTTACCGTTAAAACCTTCCTAGGCTCCACCTTGGTGTTTATGTTCCATCCAAACCGTTTATAAGGTCATTTTCACTAAGACGAAATGAAAATACCACGAACATAAACCAATACAAAACTTTTGTAGTCATATGAATGTTTCAACGGTGGTCACTAAATCCCCACTGTTTCCTCTCACGTGGCCCATTTAATATTTGGATCCTCCTCATTTTTGGTTGCATGTCTTACAATGATTTTGAAAAACGGATGGACGGGTTGAATTTATCACAAACATCATAGTGGACCCTACACAAAATCCTAGCACATATCTTCTAACAATGAAAGGCTCGTACATAAATTCCTTGCAGCCCTGTAAAATTTCCCGGTTTGCTTAAAATTTTCATCATCCAACGAATAACATGCCGCCAGCACTTGACCTTATAGAAGGTATAATACGGCCAAGCGTATAGTACATTTTCCCATATATATATATATATATATATATATATATATATATATATATATATATATATATATATATAGAGAGAGAGAGAGAGAGAGAGAGAGAAACGCTCAGCTACGCACCGGTTCGCACGTCATTACGTGCGAACCTTCCTATCAACCGTCGAATAAGGTAGACGGTCTGGATGAAGGCGCTCTTAGTGCGAGTTTAAAAAAGCGAGTTTCCTTCTCTCGCACGCCTCTTCACCCACTATCCGAAGGATGCGGTGAAAGCCTTTTCACGTAAAATTCTTTTGCTGGGATGCTAGGTGGGTCCCACCAAGATGTTAATGATAAATCGACGCCATCCATACATTTTTAAAAATAATTTTATGGTATGAACCCAAAATTGAGGTGGATCAAATTCTCAAGTGGGCCACACAGTGTTGATTGAACTCTCACCATTAAAAACTTTCTGGGGCTACCAAATTTTTGGATCAAGCTGATATTTGCTTCTTTTTTTTTTTTTCCATCATCTAGGTCTGCATGACCTAATCTACAGGTTGGATGTCAAATAAATATCACAGTGGGCCCTAAAAAATATTTAACGGTGAGAATCATTATCACCACTGCTTCCCATGGTGTGGTCCACTTGAGATTTGGATCTGCCTCAGTTTTGGAATAATGCCCTGAAATGATAAGGAAAAATGGATGGACGGGGTAGATTTCTCAAAAACATCATGGTTGGCCCCACCTAGATTTTCAACAAACTTTGCAAATTGCGTGCGTCATTAGGGGCAGATTTGATTCCCCGTGAAAGCCTTTCACAGGAAGTTCCTGCGCAAGGATGCTGGGTGGGGCCACCACCATGTTTTTGAGAAATATAATCCGCTCATCAGTTTGTCGAGCTCATTTTAGGAAAATCGCCAAAAACGAGGTGGATCCAAAACTAAAGGGGGCCACACGAGAGGAAAAATTGGAGAAAGAAATACCTACCGTTGAAACCTTCCTGGGCTCCGCCTTGATGTTTATATGCCATCAAAACTGTTTATAAGATCATTAACACATGGATGAAGTGAAAATATAGAAAATTTATTCTGAAAAAAAGCTTTTATGGTCATAAAACTGTTTCAACGGTTCTCACTGAAACCCTGCTATTTCCTCTCGTGTGGCCCATTCGAGTCTTGGATCCACCTCATTTTTTGTCGCTTGTCCTAAAATTAGCTTGTAAAACGGATGAGCGGAGTATATTTTCCAAAAACATATATGGTGGTGGGCCCCACCTAGCATCCTTGCCCAGGAACTTCCTGCCAAAGGCTTTCGCAGGAAATCCGCGTCACCAGGTTGACGTGGATTGGAAACTGGCGTAGGTTGAGTAGCCAGAGACGACTGGAGTGACGTCACCAAGTTCTGTGTGCCCCATATGATGTATGTGTTATATCCCCACCGTTCATACAGTTGGAGAGATCATTTTCGGATATGGTGCAAAGAATGAGGTAGATCCAAGACTGGGGTGGACCCCACCATAGAGAACAGTGGTGAGAGTGACGCCCACCGTTGAAACCTTCAAAAGGTCCACCATAATTTTTATTTGAGATCCAATCTGTTCATGTGTCAACGTAGACATGAAAGAAGGGAAAACACAAATATTAGCTTGATCGAGAACTTTTGTGGCCCTCAGAACTTTTTAATGGCAAGCGTCACTCTCCCCACTATTTTCTGTGGTGGGGTCTACTAGATCTTTGGATCTAATTCATTCTTTGGATCATGACCTAATATGATCTCCCCAAATGGATGGGCGGTGTAGATACAAAACATACATCATGGTGTGGCCCACAGAACTTGGTGACGTTCACTTCGTCAGGGAGTCTGTGGACGCATGCATATCACGTCATACCTTTGCCCGTCTCTAGTACAAGAGGTAGCTTTGAGTGGCCACCATAAAGCTTTCTACGGTCTTATCCACACTGTCCATGCACTTTTTTCATCATTTTAAGCTATTAGCACAAAAATGTGGTAGATCAAAAGATAGATGTGGGCTACACAGTTTTTGGAAGTTCCTCTCATGTGGCCCACTTTAGTTTTGGGTCCACCTCGTTTTTGGTCGATTTTCCTAAAATGAGCTCAACAAACGGATGAACGGAGTATATTTCTAAAAAACATGGTGGTGAGCCCCACCTAGCATCCTTACACAGGAGCTTCCTGTGAAAGGCTTTCACGGGAAATCAAATCTACCCCTTAATGACTCACGCAATTTGCAAAGTTCATTGGAAATCTAGGTGGGGCCAACCATGATGTTTTTGAGAAATCTACCCCGTCCATCCATTTTTCCTTATCATTTCAGGGCATTATCCCAAAACTGAGGTAGATCCAAATCTCAAGTGGACCACACCACAGGAAGTAGCGGTGATAATGATTCTCACCGTTAAATATTTTTTAGGGCCCATCGTGATATTTATTTGACATCCAACCTGTAGATTAGGTCATGCAAACCTGGATGATGGAAAAAAAAAAAGCAAATATCAGCTTGATCCAAAAATTTGGTAGCCCCAGGAAGTTTTTAATGGTGAGAGTTCAATCAACACTGTGTAGCCCACTTGAGAATTTGATCTACCTCGGTTTTGGGTTCATACAATAAAATTATTTTTAAAAATGTCTGGACGGCATGGATTTATCATTAACATCTTGGTGGGACCCACCTAGCAATCCAGCAGAAGAATTTTACGTAAAAAGGCTTTCGCCGCATCCTTCGGATAGTGGGTGAAGAGGCGTGCGAGAGAAGGAAACTTGCTTTTTTAAGCTCACGCTAAGAGCATCTTCATCCAGACTGTCTACTTATCCGACGGTTGATAGAAATGTTCACACATAATGATGTGCGAACTGATGCGTAGCTGAGCATTCCTCTATATATACACACATACACACATACACACACAAAGAGTTTGGTGCATGCATCAGGGCTGCATCTCTGGTTAAGTTAGATTGGGTCAAATGCTAATCTAAGCTGGCCGAACCTCAAGATGAGTCAGCCCAAGGCCAAACTCAATCACCCAACTTGAGTCATTGGATATTTTAACCAAAACACAACTTGAATTGGGTAAAAACTGCCCTTTTATTAGCCACTAAGGGCGTGTTTGGTTACTCTTTTTTTTTGTTTTGTTTTTTTTTTTTAACACACTCACTGGCACCCACACACCACGTGAGTTCATGAACCTATGATTGAATTGAGGATTTTCTGCCAACACTCATCGAACTTGAATCCAACTCAACATCAACTTGGATAGTTTGAGTAAACTTTGTGGGCCCACCGTGATGTATGTGTCTTATTCGCATGGTCCATCCATTTTGCCAACTCATTTTACGGCAAAAGCCTAAAATTGAAGTATATCCAAAGCTCAAGTATGCTAGGCCACAAAAAATAGTGGAAAATGAAAGCCTACTGTTGAAAACTTCTTGGCACCACAAAAAATAGTGGAAAATGAAAGCCTACTGTTGAAAACCTCTTGGCACCACAAAAGTTCCGGATCAAGTTGATATATTTGTTTTTTTATTTTTTTTATTATTATTTCCTTTATTCACGTCCATGTGACCTTATAAGTAGGTTGGATGACAAATAAACATCCATATGGGCCCTAGCAAGGTTTTAGCCATGGGTGTTATTATCACCACCGTTCCTCCAGTGGTGTGAGCGTAAAATGAGCTGATAAAATGGATGGACGGTGTGGATAAGATATATACATCATAGTATGTCCCGTAGAGTTTACTCAGTACACTAGGCAATCAACGTCCCAACCGGCCTAAGGCTCAGGTTGGGCTAGTTGGGGTCGGACCGAGACCGACCCCCGCTGCAAACCCCGTCATGTGTACCATCATCCACATGGTGGGCATCCAGCAATCATTTCAAAGTGGGAATCTTAAAAGATTAGATTTTGAAATGCATGTTAAGACTCCAGCCCACTATGATTGGATGGTTGGAGATAAGTGCGCACCTTATTCTCTGCGCACCGTGCGCACACAAGCTCTATAAATATTTTAAACAATGTTGTTCTATCTTATACTTTCTCAACTTTAAATCAAGGGTGCGTTTGGTTATACAAAATATTACTATCCGCCTAATTTGGTGCAAAAGTTTATAGTTTTTATGATCTTTGGTTCAACCAAACACACCCAAAACTAAAATGATATGATTTATTGTTAAAATATCTTTCCAAAATGTCACTAAAATCTGCTGATAGTTTCGCTTATACATTGATGAGGTTTGCTACGTCCACACGTGTGTGTGATCCTCGCCATCCACAGGTATGCACATGCGGCAGTATGGCACATGTGTGTCTGATCAGAGCATTCGCTACATTGTCCAGATCCTTTGGCCGGTCATTTCAGTCCTCACTCAAGTGGGCTGTACCATACAAAACAAATGTATGGGTAGAAAAGATTTTTTTTTTCCTACCGTCAGCTCATCTCGGACATTGTGGCCCACCTGATGATGAAAGAGACAAAAGAACAAATAATTCTGCCCAATTAAATGGAAGGCTCTGATCTCACACATGTATGTCATATTGACACGTATACCTGGGTGGGGGAACCTCTAAATAAGTTAGCATTTCATCTGGTCCTCCATGAACAAGCTCATGTCCAGGAACCAGGACCGTCCATTCATCAAGTGTGTCACCCGTGTTTCAGATTTATTTATTATTATTATTATTTTTTTTTAAAAGACCAAAAACGTGCATGTTAGATGGGTTGTACCACTGATTAAAGAGGCAAGCAATTTGAACCACAGAGGCCCACCTGATGAATGGCCCAGATCTTAACACGTGTGCTGCGTGGGCACTTGAAATGCAAGTCGCCGTTAAGAGATCCTTACTCTTCAAGAAAACAAGAAAAACATGCACAACTGAGGAAGGCATATCACGTGAGCATAACCCATGCCACAGAATCTAAGGTTGTCTGTAAGCGGTTCATCTTTTCCGTTTGGACACATCTGATCATCCCTATTCGGCATTTTCTGTGCTTTTCCAACACTATAAGCATGTCTCTTCAACCAATAACATACAAAACAGAAAAAGAAAAAAAAAAAAAAAGAGTATACGTCTAACTCTAACCTTAGGTTTTGACCTGAACCTTCCAATCCATGTCAAACCCTAACTCCAATAGATGTCTTCTTCCCTTCCCTCAAAACCCACATAAATACCAGAAATGCTTACATCCAACCGTTAGGATGGCTAATTTACCATCCAATTGGATTATTTTTCATCTTATCATCTTTCTATGGCATCCAACCCGTCTACAAGGTTGGCCTACTGTAAGAATCATCATATGCAAAAAATTATCCTGATCACCCATTAGGTGGGCCATATCAATATTTTTTATTACAACAACATGTATCTCTACAGTGTGGCCCACCTAATGATTTAATAGTTTATTAGTTTATTTTAGCATAGATTGATCCTTTTGGTGGGACAAACATATTGGATGGGTTAGATTTCACATAGACATAACAGGTTCAAAATTATCCACTAGGTGGACGATAGTTTATGGTCCAAGCAGTTGGATTGTGAGAATTTCTCTATAAATAAAAACCATCCTCCCGTACAAATTTGCAAACTCCCTCGCATTCACATGCAGCAAATGAGATTATAATAATATGGAACACGTGTGCAATATCTGATCTTTTCATCAGGTGGCCTACCTGTTTAGATATTCTGATATATAAAAATAGAGACCATTTCCAATATCAGACAAGCCACGGCTTAGAAAGCAAATGGGTGGCCAGGAATCATTTTGGCCGTCGGTTTACTTGTTACATCGTGGCCCGCATGAGTAAATGGCCTGATTTTTTATGCAGAAGGTCGTAGCATTGCTTCCAACTGGATGGAAAGCTAGGATCTATTACACATATTCCACATTAGCACGTGTACGTGCGTACCATGAGAGGGGACCCACACGCGTGTGGATTTAACAAACCTCTCTCTTTATATATATATATATATATATATATATATATATATATATATATATATAGACACACACACATAGAGAGACCTTAGACTTTTGCAGTTATTTTAATGTATGAAGACAGCAAGTTAATGACATGGGCGCATAAAATACGGGCACTAGTTGGCTGTGAGATCAGTTTCTAAAGAAGCCATTTGTCATGCCCACGTTTGAAGATTTCATCTCACTCTTGGAAACGGATTGGCTACTCCCCTGCCATCAGCTATTGGCTGGACGGTGCTCTGTGGGCCCCACAATGATGTATGTGTTTCATCCATGCCGTCCATCTATTTTTGTAGATCATTTTATGCTATGAAAGAAAAAATTGAAGTATATCTCAATCTCAAGTGAACCACATTACAGGAAACAGTGTTGAATGCACGTTGACCATTAAAAACGTTTTGGGTGCCATAAAAGTTTTGGATCAAGCTGAAATTTATTTTTTCCCTTCATCTGGGTTTTTATGACCTAATCAACAGCTTGGATGTCAAATAAACAGTAGTGGGCCTTAGGAGGATTTTAATGGTGGATATCCGATCATTATTTCCTGTGGTGTGGTCCACCTAAGATTTATATCCCTATCTTTTTTTCTCTTTTTTTTTTTCTTTTTTTTTTTTTTTTTTTTTTTTAACAATCACTAAAATGATCCGTAAAATGGATGAAACACATACATCGTGGTGGGGCCACGTAGCACCGACCACCAGCCACGGGGCTGGTGTCAGGCAGAGTAGCCAATCCGTCTCCCACAGCCTTTGTTTTACACCTGCTCACCCCTCCCGAACGTGTCTTCGCATGCCACCGTGGAAGGCCTATACGACATCCGAGCCGTCCATCACTAGGCCCCACTTCGTAGAGACCCTGTCCCGAAAATCGGGCGACTACTATTCCGATGGTCGACACATGCATGAAACAAACAAACGGCTAAACGAAGTTCTTTTAACGATCTGTTTGTTAGGAGTGCTGTTGTACATCTGGCGGGTGGGCCACCCCAATTTTGCGTTGGGCATATAAACACGACGGGTCCACCTGATGGACCGGTCAGATGCCCTGTTAGTATGATGTTACTTCATGTATGGGGCAAGATTACGCACGTGCATGATTAACAGTCCTTTTGTTTCGGATTGATGGGGATTTTAAAACGAGTATTTGGAGGAAGTTGTAGCGTTCCACTCATCTGCTAATGAGCTTTGCTAGGCGCTCACGCGTCTACAATAGAGATCATGCGTAGGCCACACGTGCCAACATGGCATATAATTACGAGATCCAGTCCATCCATCCATCAGGTCGATCCTTCCTTATAAATCCAGTCCGCTTTTAGAATTGAGCTCCAATAAAAATGAAAAAGGTGGAAGGGTTAGAAAACTCCAGCAAAGTCATTCAGAGCCTTTCAATTGTTTTGCAAGGTATGGCCCATATGAAAAGTGGGCCAACCTAATTCTTGGGTTAGTGAATCAATACAGTGGTGCCGTTCTGACAGATGGATTGGATCTTGGACTTATGATGCAAGGTTGGTACGTGTGGCGTGTACATGAGCTTTATCATACACGCGTATGGGCTAAGCAAAGATACTAAGATCGATATTCTTTTGTTTCAGGGATGTGATGGGGAGAATCATGGAGAGACGGAACAAGCAAAAGGAGAGGGTGATAGGCATATTCGCCACCTCCTTTTTCTGCGCTTTTATAATTGTTGAAGATACCTTTGTTGGTTTGCATCCTTTCATGAAAATGGACGGTTTAGATTAATAGAGATCAATGCACTCAAAACTCGCATCAGATCCACAGCAATTCTACACCATTAAACATGGTCTTTGAGCCAGATACTCAGACCAGGTGTTGACCCAAGCTTAACTCGGCCAGTGACTGAGCTGACTCGGCGAGTTACCGAGTTTTAAAAAATGACGGAGTGTAAGGCCAGCAGCTGTTGGGATACGCATATATATCATATACCGGTTATGAGTGAGGTCCACTTCCTGCCACACATGATGGGGCATGATGATGAATGGAGCCCACTGCATATTAGATTGCATTCATAAGGGTGGACCACCAACCAATAGGAAGTTGGTGGGCCCATCTAAGTGGGCTCCATTTGGAGCAGGTGGAAGGTCGTACTCTTCATCCGTTGGTGAACAATATGCACTGAACATCACTGCACCATCTTTGAGCCAACATGCCACTCGTGTAGGACATCAGTACCATGAAAAATTTGGCCTACGTACCATGAAGGTCAGAAGGCAAAAAATCAATCCAGTCTGCTCATCCGGTGGACCACACCATTGAATCAATGTACAAGTGACAGTCTGACTGATCAACATAGAGCTATGGCCCACCTAGTGTGTGGATCAACCTAACTCTAGAGAAGGGTTATCTTCATGGTGAGGTGTATGGTTTTCATAGTACCGATTTTATAAACGAGGGCATGTTGGCAGTAACAATGGTATGGCACCACTAGTTGTGGTGTGGATGCCTGCAGGTGATCAGTTCTCTAATTAAGGGCGACCCAAGTGGGAATACGACCAAACACGCAAATAAAGCTGGTCCACTCATCAGGTGGGTCACACCTGGTACCAATCTTTTGGATGATTTAAATAGAATTGCCAACAGTCAACAATCAAAGTCAATGTGTGGCCTGCCTAGTAAGTGAACGGTCCTGATTTTTGTATATGGCATTGTTCACTGTAGTGGCCTCCTTAAGCACCATGCAGCTGTGACGGACGCTTGCGAGGTTGACACGTGCTGCGTGTGGAGAAGGGTGAAATTTGGGTAGTAAACTTCAATTTTCAAATCCTTTAGTGGCGATACAAGCTGTTGATTTCCCTTCCTCAACTTCGAGTCTCTGACTCAATACGACTCGGCGTGCTAACCCTCTCCCTCATCGAGTCAACGGTTTTTGAAGCACGCTCTTGACTTCTGACCAAATGAGTATAATAGTAATTTAGGGACTATTTCAGGACTGTGGCCACCTCTCTCTCTCCAATATTCCAAGAAGTAAATGCAACTTCATTAGCAACGGTTCTTGTAATTAGAAAGCGATTATCTATTGTATTATGTCTCCATCAAACCGTCTTTCCATCTCTCTCTCTCTCTCTCTCTCTCTCTCTCTCTCTCTCTCTCTCTCTCTCTCTCTCTCTCTCTCTCCACACATACACACACCTTATAAACTCAACCCTCTTGCAGTTAGCAATCCCATCTTCTTTTGCATTTTCTTCTCTTATCTTCTCCTTCCTCCACACGCTCCCCACCTCCATGACTGGAAGAAGGCATCAAATCAGCCCGGTGGGGACCCCACCCTCCGACAACGAGTCTGGTGCAATTGCCGGGACAGGCGCTGATGCCTCTACCAAAGAGCAAGACCGGTTCCTCCCCATCGCCAACGTAAGCCGAATCATGAAGAAATCCCTCCCTGCGAACGCAAAGATATCAAAGGAAGCCAAGGAGACCGTCCAAGAGTGCGTGTCAGAGTTCATCAGCTTCATCACAGGCGAGGCATCTGACAAGTGCCAGAGAGAGAAGAGGAAGACCATCAACGGTGATGATCTCTTGTGGGCCATGACGACCCTGGGGTTTGAGAACTACGTGGGCCCCCTCAAAGTCTATCTGAACAAGTATAGAGAGACTGAGGGGGAGAAAAACTCCATGGCTAGACAAGGAGACCAATCACCTAAAGAAGAAAGTAATAACAACACTAATCATGCTGTTAATCCAATCACTAATCACAGCACGAATAACGTGGGGTTATCGACTTTTAACAGTGGGTTTTATTCGGTAGTCCCACAGAACTTCGGAGGGGAAGGAGGAAGGGTTATGAGCTACGGCGGGAACTCAAAAATAGGCGGTTTTCACATGGGTGGGATGAGCGAGAATGGAGATGGGAATGGTGTTAGGAGTATAGCTAATCATCATCATGGAATTCAATGGTAGTAGTAGCAGATGAGGATAATGGTCGTTTTTTTTTTTTTTCGTAATTTTCTTGAATTCTTTGACTTTTTATTAATAGACTAGAACTTGAAATTCTCTATCTTATAGTATGATAATGTCATCTTGATGGAATGCATGGAGAGTTCAATGGTGGTAGGATTATTTGTAATCATCATTATCATAATGGATTATTGCTAATCATCATCGTAATGGAGTTTTAATCTTTTATTCTACTCTCTCTCTCTCTCTCTCTCTCTCTCTCTCTCTCTCTCTCTCTCTCTCTCTCTCTCTCTCATCTAAGCTGATTGGTATTACGGGAAAAAACTTCAAAAACCCTACACACCAGTGCTTCTTTTCCAAATAAAAACCAATACATCCGGCAATCACCGGCCTCACGGCGACAAGCCATGACGATCGGCAATAGCTTCTTTTCAGGCCTACACTCCAAACAGACAGTAGAGGGAGATTTTGTAGTAGAGACTGATTTTATTTTATGTTAATGCATTGAGGATGATATTTCGGGTCTGGATACCCACTACGTAGGGGTATCCAAGATGGTGCCGCCCTTACCGTCGGGCCCACCTTGATGTATGTATTCTACATCCATTCCGTCCATCCGTTTTTCCAGATCATTTGAGGCTATGATCACAAAAATGAAGCAGATCCAAATCTCAGGTGGACCATACTATAGGAAACAGTGGTGATTGAATGCGCCACCATTAAAAACTTCATTAGGACCAACCTAATGTTTCTTTAATGTTTATTTACCATCAAACCTGTTGATAAGGTCACAAAAACCTTGATGAACGGTAAAAACAAATAACAGCTTGTTTTTAACGGTCAATTGCCGATGTTTCTTATGGTATGGTACACCTAAGATTTGGGTCTGGTTCATTTTTAGGCTCATGCCCTAAAATGATTTAGACAAGAGGATGGACGGTTGGATATAGAATAAATACATCAAGGTGTGTCCCACGTAATTAGTAGGGTACCTAATCCGCCCCCTACCTAGTGCCCCGATTCACAGCTACCAAGTGAGGCCTCTTTTCCATCCTTGGATGGCACGCATGTCAGAGATTCCGAACGTTCATCAGCTTGTGCGAACTGCCCTGGACCCAAATATCGGTTCGCTGATAATACATGTAACATTTGAATGAAGAAAGTGGACGGTTAGACAGAATCCAACGTACATAGATGAGTTGGTGGACGAGTAAGTGGACGGTTAGACAGAATCCAACGTACATAGATGAGTTGGTGGACGAGTATACTGCCTTTATTTTTGTCTCATTTAAGGAGTATTCTGTCCTGCTATTTGTACACGGAATGTTCAAAGTGACCAGTGACCGGTACCACTACCCCAGCACTACTAGATGCACTCCATCTAGAGCCACTGAGAAAGCGCTTTATCTATCGTGCACCGGTACGCGGATTTCCTGCCCAGCCTTTCGCACCAAGTTACTTGCTGGAATCTTAGGTTGGGCTCACCCTGATGTTTGTTAGAAATCCAACACGTCCATCCGTTTATTTAGATCATTTTAATACTTGAGACCAAAATTTATAAGGATCTAAGAATCAAGTTGGCCACAGTAAAGGAAAAGGTGGGCATGGAAATTCCTACCGTTAAAACCTCTTTGGTGTCGAGTGAGGTTTACATGCCACACATACCATTCTCCTATTAGGATGAACTGAAAACATAAATATCATCCTCATTCAAATCTTCCGTAGCACCATGAATATTTCAACTGTGAATGTTCAGTCCTCACATTTTTAACCCACTTGAGTATTACTTTCCGTTACTTTTGTCTTTACGATCTAAAATAAGCTTATAAAACGACACCCTGATGCATAGATCGACTGGCAGAGTGAGTGGAGATACCTCGCTCCAACCCTTGAGGTCTTTGGTGTGTACTAACAAGCTAACCCAAAAAAGAAAAGCTTACAAATCGAACGGACAGTATAAATTTCACAAAAACATTACGGTGGCCCCACCTAAGTTGCCAGCTCAGCAACTTTCCGGCTTTCACAGTAAATCCGCGTCCCGTGCACCATGGAAAAAGTGCGCCATGGGGCAATCATGTGTGAAACGAACGGTGAAAAAGTAAAGATTCTTTGTATAAAATAACAATTTTACCATTTTCAGTGCGGGTTCCGCGTTTATACAACCGTTCTTTGTACTTTTTCACTAGCGGTGGATGGAGTTGTATCCGGATGCCATTTGTCTGTGCCCCTGCCTTGGGAAGTTCTTGGGGAGCAGATTATGTGAGACCCCGGATCCACTTATGTGGGTGGGACTCCATACTGTGGGGCTCAAAGAGTGATGTATGTGCCTTAAATCCACACTGTCCAGACATTTTGAAAGCTCATTTTAGGGCGTGATCCTAAAAATAAATTTGACTAAAATCTTAGGTGGACCACACCACGGGAAAGAGTTGTGATTGAATACCCACCATAAAAAGCTTCATAGATTCCACTAGAATATTTATTTTCCATCCAACCTGTTGATAAGGTCACAAACACCTATACGAAGAGACCACACAAATATCATCTTGATCCAAAGCTTTTGTGGCCCATAAGAATTTAATGGTCAATCACCACTGTTTTCTATACCATGGTTCATGTGGGATTTGGAACTGCTTTAATTTTTAGATCATGCCCTAAAATGAGCTTTCAATACGGATGGACGGAGTGGATATCGTCACATACATCACAGTGGGCCCCACATGGGTCCCACCCACCTGGGTGGATCCTGGGTCTCACCTAATCCGCTCCCTAAGTTCTTGTGGTTAAAGGCTACGTAGGGCCCACCAGGATGTCCATGATAGATCCACCCAGTCCATCAGCTTCTTTATCTTATCTTAGGGCATGATTCACCGGCTCACCATGGAAACCTTCATGTGGCAAAGAACTTTTGTATAATTTAAGGCTAATGTCTGTGTTTTACGCTCATCCCAATCAGATTGATCACCTTGTGAACGGTTTGGATGGCATATAAACATCATGGTCGGCCGTGGGTGTTCCATTTTCCTGTAGTGTGGTCCACTTCGGTTTTGAATCTAAAATTTCAAGTGGGCCACAAGTGGGAGCTAGAAACTGATGGGTGGGTGAATTTCTCACTGGCATCTTAGTGGACAGCATGTTTTCCTTGCTATGCTCGGGTGAAGTTCATGTGGACGGAAGCAATATGCGGCCGCTGCGATGTTTGTGAGAAATTCATCTCGTGTATTTGTTTTATGTTAGGATATAAGCCCAAAAATAAGGCAAACCTAAAATTCAAGTGGGCTAACAACATGAAACAGTGGGAAAGGCATGTCTACCATTGCAACTTTCCTAAGGTCCATCTTGATGTTCATTTGCCATTTAAACCATTCGTAAGGTCATTCCCACTGGGTTGAAATGAAAATATAGTATATTAGCCTAATTCAAAACTTTTGAAGCCTTAGAATTGTTTCAATTGTGGTGTTTAATATCTATTGTTTTTTATCTTAAGGTTTATTTTATTTTTGGATCTGCTTTATTTTTGGGCTCATATTCTAACATAAGTTGACGAAATGAATTTTACTTAAAAAATAAATTTTATAAAATGATATCTTTTCTTTCATCTATGCGCATGACCTTTGTCTCTTTTATATAACGGATTTGCAATTATAAAACACCTTAGCATTGATTGTCACTTCATTTGTCAATCTTAATTAGCATCCATTAGCTATGGTATTATAACCATTACTAATATATTACAATATAATTTATTTCTTTTTTGCCAAGCCTAGAGTAGTTGAGTAAAATTTAAACTTCTTTATAAGAACAACCTTCGTAAGCATGTCTGTCAGATTCCTGCTTATGTGAATCTTTTCAAGAGTGACACTTTCTTTCTCTAGCAACTACCTGATAAAGTAATAACAAACATCAATGTGTTCAGTCCGGGAGTGATACACCGAGTTATTTTTTAAATTGATTGAACTCTCGTTGTCACAATGCACGGGCATGGCTTCCTGCTGAAGCCCAAACTCATCTATCATCCTTTTTAACTAAATAACTTCTTTAAATGTTTCCATCACTGCCATATATTCAATTTCGGTTCTAGAAAGTGTAACCATATACTTAAGCTTCAACATCTAATTAATAGCTCCACCCGCTAACACAAAAGAGTAATTGGAAGTCGACATTTTATTATTAATATTCCCTACATAATCCGCATCGACATAACTTACGAATTTCTCCTCAAATTTTTTGAAAACCAAAACGTAGTTTGTCATACCTCATATGTACCGAAGTAATCATTTCACTGTTTTCAATGTTGCTCGCTGAGATTTGACATATATTTGCTACCAGGCCCTTATGCTTTCCCTAAGTCCAGGCTTGAAATCTAGGTCTGGTTCTATAGCAAATGAAAAATGGTCTAGCTGCCCTAGAATCATAATAATCCTTATAATGAGATTCCAACTCAACCTCCTTTGATCTTTTGTGAAAATGTACAATCATCAAGTGGGCAACTATCATACAAACCAATCGACAATCTAATGACACTTGTTCTAATCATGCACGTGTAATTTTAAAGCACTTTTAGATTCAAGGTTATATTGCAATAAACAAAACCATTTATACAATGTGATTCACTGCGGATGGAGGGAATTTAACAAAAATAATTTTATTTTAAAAAAAAAAAATCTACATTTAAACCATATTTCAAACCTCCGATCATATCACTTTTCTCATTACAAGGCCAAGTTGGCCTAGTGAGCCCTTTAGGGCCAGGGCAAGGACCCAGTCCTTTTTAGCCCAATTAGGCCTAGGGTTAGTGCAAAAGCCTTTTAAGCCCAGTTGGGCTAATTCTGACATCCCACCGAGTATAAAATAAAAGAGTATGACATTTAGATTCACTGCAATTTTCTACGGGTCCATCATCTTTTGAGAATTGACCATTTTACCCCTGTCAGGTAAGTAATTAGTTGAGGACGTCTGGGCCTGCGATATCACCCGCTTGTCGTACAACCCATTTAGTGTGGTCGGTCCACCCCCCAAAATTCAGGTTGATCCAACCAACAGGTGGCCCACCCACTTGGATTTTTACGGTGTGTATTGCTCACCCGATGATTGGCTTAGCCTGATTCTTGGGGTAACAACTTAGCGGGCGTTACCGTTACCGTGGGCCCCACCTTGATGATGTGTCTTGTATCCATGCTGTCCATCCGTTTTCCAGCTCATTTTAGGACGTTCGTCTCAAAAATTAAGCACATCCAAATCTCAGGTGGACCACACTAAGGAAACAGTGCTGATTCATCGCTCACCATTTAAAACTTCCCAAGGCCAACCGTAATGTTTATTTTCCATCCAACCCGTTGATAAGGCCAAACAGACCTGGATGGAGCGAAAATAAAACGAACGACTCGATGCAAAACTTCTGAAGCCTACAAAAAAATTTTTAATGGTCATCCACCACTGCTTCCAGTGGTGTAGTCCACATGAGATTTGGATATGCGTGAGTATTGGAATCATGTCCTAAAATGAGCTGAAAAGACGGATGGACGGTGTGGATACACAACATATTCATCAAGGTGGGCCTGCATTCATTGACATGGGTGGGATCCGACCATAGGGTCTACCGTGATGTATATGCCTTACATCCACGCCATCCATCTGTTTTGAAAACTCATTTCAAGTCATGATCCAAAAAATAAGCAGATTAATAACTCACGTGTATCATAATATACGAAACAAAGGTAATCAATTATTAAAAACTCATGGACTAAAGTTCTGGATCAAGCTGATATTTGTTGGGTCTATCCATTCAAGCCTTTGTTACTTAATTAACAAGTTGGATAGCAAATAAAAATCCTGCATCAAGTTTTTAATGGTAGGATTTCAACCACGACTGTGTTCATGTGGTATGGTCCATCTAAATTTTATTTTTGAAACAATGATCTAAAATTATCTCTAAAAATAGGTGGACATTCATTCATTAGAACATTCACCGGTTCTGACATTCATCACATTTG
Organism: Magnolia changhungtana; assembly: GCA_030180095.1. Lineage (NCBI taxonomy): Eukaryota > Viridiplantae > Streptophyta > Magnoliopsida > Magnoliales > Magnoliaceae > Magnolia > Magnolia changhungtana. The sequence continues at coordinate 5,314,741 of JASAUF010000123.1, read as the reverse complement.
TCCATTACAATATTGTTCCGCACCCTCCTCCCTTTTACAATCTCTAATTATCATTCATGCTAAAAAGAATTTTAAAAAATAATAATAATAAGTAAACAAAGCATATAAAAGAATCTACCATTGGCCATCATAACTTCTACGTTAGATAATGTGAATATAGAACTTTTAAAAAAAAAATTAAAGAAAAAAACCTTCTTTTTGACCCAAAGAGTGTATTAACTTCATCAAGGATTTTCATGGTCTTTCAAAGAATGCGTTGCTATGGTCCCCTCCCATTTAAAAAAAATAAAAAAGAAAATGGAAAAAGAAACAAAGGAAACATGCAAATGGCTTTCTTGCAGCAAAGAACCCCATCATAAGAACTCATCTCACATCTTATATAGGACTCACTAGCTTGTTGTAAAACAAATTCAATTTGTCCACATAAAATAAGTTTTAATTGTATCATCTATCCATGTTTGAAGGCAAAAATCATTATAGATGGACTACACCGAAGGAAATAGATCAGAATTTACAAAAAACGCTAATGACATTATGAGCCATAAAGAGCCTTTTAGTAACTGAAAAATATTATTTTGTGTTTTACGACTATCCAATTAAAATGAATAGCTTAGATCAACCCAGAGGTAAGCTCATTCATGATTTAGTGGGACTAATCATCTTTCTTTTCGAAAAAACCCTCTCATATTCTCAGTCAAGCTACCGTTGTACGAAGTAGCACTGAGTTTTAGAGGGCGGAGGCTGAAACCTTAACTACGTCATTCCATGAGGCCATTGTCCTAAAAATAAAAAATTAATAAATAAATAAATAAAACAAAACCATCCCACCCAGACGTAAGTGTGAGGCTCACAATGTTATACGTGCCTTAAATCCACACCGTCCAACTACTTTGAAAGCTAATTTTAGGGCGTGATTCCAAAAACGAAGCATATCCAAATCTCATGTGGACCATACCATAGAAACAATAGTGATTGAATCCCTATCATTAAAAACCTCATGGGCCACTGGGTTGTTTATCCAGTCTGTTAATAAGGTTACAAAGATCTGGATGAAGAGACCACACAAATATTAGCTTGATCTAAAAAAAAATAAAAAAATTGGCCCAGGAGAAGTCTTTAATGATAGATTACCATTGTATTCTGTAATATAGTCCACTTTAGATTTGGATCCGTTTCATTTTTTATGTATGCGTTAAAATGAGCTTTCAATACGGATGGACGGCGTGGATGTAGTCACATACATCACAGTGGCCCCACAGTAAGGCGTCCCACCTACCTCGTGGATCCGGTGTCGCACCTAATCCGCTCAATTTATCCCGAAAAATCCGCGGTGATATCGGCGTGACGAGGAAGTAAATGCGGACGCGGCTTCGGTGGATCCCCGGATCGATCCACCCAGATCGGTGGACCCTGACTATGGGACCCACCTAAATATACATGACTTACATCCATGCCGTCCATATGTTTTCAAAGATCATTTTAGGGCATGATGTCAAAATGAAGCAGATCTAAACCTTAGGTCGACCATACCACAGGAAACAGTGGTGATTGTCCATTAAAAACTTCGTGTGAGATACAAGATTATTGGATCAAGCTGATATTTACGTGGTCTCTTCATCCACGCCTTTCTTACCTTATTAACAAGTTGGATGGCAAATAAATATTCCATTGGCATCCATGAATTTTTTTAATAGTGTAGTTATTCAATCATTTCCTATGGTGTGGGCCGTGTGGCAACCTGAAGATTTGGATATACATCAGTCTTAGGATCTTGCTTAAATGAGCTGTCAAAAGGATGGACGGCGTGAATGTAAGGTACATACATCAAGCTGGGCCCAGAGTTAGTGATGCGCCGAAGCCGCGTGGATGTAAGTAAATGCACCAAGGTGCACTCTTTGCCCGCTTCTCTCTCCAACTCCCATCGCGTACGTGACTTTCTTGTAGCCCTCGCCTACAGAAAGCACCACTCAGCAGAGGAAGCGGATTGGCTGGTATATATAACCTATGAGCGGAAAATATATAATATCATTAGCATTTTAAGCTAGCCGTTGTTATAAGTGATTTTTATTTGAATTAAGGAATATAGGTGAAATGGAAATCCTCCCTTCCGGCTTAGTTAGTGTCACCAACATTTCAAACATTTCACCCTCTCCCCACAGTGGGCAGATCCCCGCCGTTGGATCCCAGAAGCTCTCCTTCTTTGATCACTTCTATGTCGTCGCTCCGCCGTCCAAACAGCTACTATTCTACCGCACCGAGGCAGCCCACCTCCCAGAAGTAGTAGAGAAGCTTAAAAGCGCACTGTCATTAACTCTACACCATTTTAACCTACTCACTGGGATGCTCACATGGTCACCAGAATCGTCAGTGTTGGAGATCCGTTACAGTGAGGATTTTCATGGTGTGGTGTTCGTAGAAGCCGAATGTGGGGCCGACTTTGAGCGATTAGTCAGTGAAGATGTGGACGACAAGGATGTTTTTGCGGACCTTGTGCTGGCTTTGAACTTCACAGAGTTCCCGGCACCAATGATATCGCTACAGGTAACTACGTTCGCTGGTAGTGGCATTTCCATAGGTATCGCTATCAATCACATGGCTGTCGACGGTCAGGCATATTGGAATTTTGTTAAAGTCATGGGCGGAGCTCTGTCGAACGGGTGAACTTGTCGAGCGCCCTTGGCTAGACCGTTCGATCATTAAGGACCCTTGTCATCTCTCCACCCTCTACCTACGGACCTTTGCCCCCACTTTGCCAAAGGTATATCTAAAAACCTTAGAAAATACTAAACCCTGGTTCTTTATTTGATGAAATGAATACTAATGTCACATAGTTTTAAAACTCGCCGAATTGAGTCACCTGGACTCGGAAGGATTTTGGAGCAATCCTTAGGAAACTCGGCACAGCTCGTGGGGAGTCGAGCCAAGAGTAGGGAATTATCGAGTCGGCTAGCAAACTCAGTTGGCTCGACGCAAATGACTCAGCCGGTGACTCAAATCACTCGACCCCAACGACATGTAATGATTGTTGGGGATTTGTGCTGCGGAATCACACAGACCTAGGTCTAGGATAGCAATCCAATGACACCAAGCACACAAGAGAACACAGATTTAACGTGGAAAACCCTTTCGGGAAAAAAATCATGGCACGAAGCGACAAATCTCCACTGTGAAAATAGAAATTATAAAGAGAGATGACTTACCCGATTCGAACAACCTCAAATCTCTCTCTTGCTACAACCTTTAGAAACCTTAAAATCCTTTTAGGAACCCTTGAAATTCCTTTAAAAAGCCTTAGAATACCTCTCAATCCCGCATACACCCATTTTTATATAAGTTTAGAAAGAAGTAGAATCGGAATAGAAAATAAAAATCACAAAATCTACGTTTCCGCAGAAAATCTGCGTAAAATCTTCGATGTTATCGAAGGTCTATCGATGTCATCGAAAACGGACTAAAACTGTCCAGCGACTAGGGGTGAAAAAATTCGACAATTATCGATGGCATCGAGCAACCTTCGATGTCATCGACGATTGGCTTCGATGTCATCAAAACCCTGTCGATGTCATCAACAGACCACCAGACAGATTTAAGACATCTATCCATAACAATCTTCACCATGTCTTCAATCTTCATCCGTATAGCTTTTTGTCCACTTCTCTTATCTCTGCATCATATCATAGCTTTTCTTGCACACTAAGTCTTCCTTTTACACCATCGCCAAGCCCAGAGAAGTTAAACAGAACTTGAACTTCTCTGCAGGAACAATCTAAGTGAACATGTGATCAAAGTTCACGTGCTTAACCACCTTTGCTCCTGTCTTCTCAAAAGGAAAGACGTAGTCTTCTTACCATCTCACCACTACCCAATATTGCTTGTCGAGGTACTTGCTCACAACACTGATACCCTGTTGAATAACCAGTCCAATCCAAACCATGGCATACACTGCCAACCACATTCGAATAAGGCTCATGAGATATCCTGTTTTTTCTCATCTGTTTTAGGACATGTCATGAGGAAAACTTGAGAAGAGAGGCGTAGGGAAGGCTCTCCGGTTTTACCTAGCCCATCACATCCTTGATCAATACCTACACACAAGGTATTCTTCCTGTGATTACTAAAGTCTACTCCTCCTTTAGTTTCAATGTCGAGAACCATCTTTGCAGCCCCCGATCCTTCATCTTGAATGTCCCACTTAACCGAGTCTTCAGTACATTGATTTCAGATACGTCATAATTAGCGATCTATATGTCATCAATTCTGACTCACCATGAAGGAATCAAACCACTGCCTAGGCGACAGGTCGAACCACGACCTCCTGCAAAGTCTTTTCTCGGCCTCTTTACTTCGAACTGCTCTAGTTGCTTCATGTAGATCTGCTCTTCACTTTCCCTTACAGAAGTACAGACTCTACATCCATCCTTTCATCTCAAGATCACATTGGCCAACCAGCATCAATCATGGATCTAATAGACACCTGTTATATCGTCGGCGTGAATTTTTCTGAAAAGTCGATCCTTTCTCTCTGAGCATAACCCTTTGCTACCAATCTTGCCCTGTATCTATACTGTATCCTCCTGAAGATCCACCTACATCCAACTGCTCTCCGGGCCACTGGAAGCTCCACCCGCTTCCATATGTCGGTCTGGTACAATGAATCCATCATATCGCCCATAGTCACCTTCCACTTCTCAGCATCAGGCTCACCTAGAGCCATCTGAATAGAAGTTGAATCCCCTATGATATTGGAGTCGTCCATGTACCTCACCAATATCCTACGATCATGCTGTGTGATTCTTCTCACAGGTGGTTGCTCCACTTACTCTGTATCCCTGTCCGCACGTCTCAGCCTTCCTGCCCTACCCGCTCATGTGGTCATGCCCAACATGTCGCACACGTGCAAAGGTGGAATCCGCTACATCCATAGCAGCTCCACCTTTTGAAGTGCTCCCGATCAACATGTACATGTTACCGAGTCGTTGCGATTTCATGATTACCCGTGCCCTCCTAAATACCTTAAGAGCATCATCAATACATGTGTATTTGCATCCTTTTGCATCAAGTACACCAAGAGAAATCAGATTCTGCTTCAAATCAAGAACATGCCTGACATCAGTCAAGGTACGCTCCACCCCATCAAACTTCCTGATGCGCACCGTACCAACAACTACAATATTACAGGCAAAGCTATTGCCCATAAACACCTATCCACCATCGCACTCCCTGTAGCTGGCGAACCAACTCCGATGAGGAGTCATTTGAAAAGATGTGCCCCTGTGTCTAGCATCCACTCGTCCTTACGATCATCGTATAGCCGCCTAATTATCAACACAGAAAAAATATTACCATCGCATCCACTCGATCTGTCTGACGTGGCAGCATTGGCCTCCCTGTACGAAGCATCAGAATCTTCTCTCTTTGATTTAGAATTTTCATAATCCTTCTTCACATGTCCTTCCTTCCCACAATTCTAGCACTTTACCTTTCCTTTGCCCTTGCCCTTTGATTTAGATCTATAACCTGAAGAACCTATACCTTACTAAAAATTTTTGTCCCTCATAAACAATGCCTCGGAAGATGTCCCCATATCGCCATTTAGCTTTCTCGTAGCCTTCCCTTGAAGGGTTGAGATAACGGTGTCGACACTAAGGGTTTTATTTGTGCTGCACATAGTGTCCTTGAATGACTCATACGACGCCGGAAAAGAATACAACAACATACATGCTTGTTCTTCATCTTTCATCACTTCCTCCATATCTAGCAATTTGCAAACTAATTTATTAAAGTTGCTGATGTGAGCCTCCAGATCTCCACCCTCTACCATGTTGAAGTTATACCACTGCCGCTTTAAGTGTAGGCGATTTTCAGAGGATTTTTTCGCATACACATCCTCTAACTTCGCCCATAATATAGCCGCAGTTTTCTCCCTCATTACATTATAGAGAACCTCATCCGTGAGACATAAACGGATCGATGATAAAATCTTCTTATCAAGAGTATTTCAATCATCATCAGTCATAGTAGACTTTCGCTCCTCAAAAGCATCATCTTCGCCTTGCTTGATTAAGGAACTCATCATCTTGATCTTCTATAAATCAAAATTATTTTTACCTGAGTACTTCTCAATCTCATACCTAGTGCTTTCCATTATTACTAATCCTGCAGATTCAGATCTGTGCCCCAACAATTGCTCGGATACCACTTGTTGGGGATTCGTGCTACGGAATCACACAAATCTAGATCTAGGATAGCAATCCAATGACACCAAGCACACACAAGAGAACACAGATTTAACATGGAAAACCCTTTCGGGAAAAAAACCACGACACAAAGCGACAAATCTCCACTATGAAAATAGAAATTACAAAGAGATATGACTTACCCGATTCGAACAACCTCGAATCTCATCTTTTAGAAACCCTAAAATCCTTTTAGGAACCCTTGGAACTCATTTAGAAAGCCTTAGAATACCTCACAATCCCGCATACACCCCTTTATATAAGTTTTTAAAAAAAGTAGAATCGGAATAGAAAACAAAAATCGCAAAATCTGCATTTCCACAAAAAATCTGCGTAAAATCTTCGATGTCATCGAAGGTCCATCGATGTCATCGAAAACGGACCAAAATTGTCCAGCGACCAGGGGTGAAAAAATTCGACAATTATTGATGGCATCGAGCAACCTTCAACGTCATTAACGACTGGCTTCGATGTCATCGAAATCCTGTCGATGTCATCAACAGACCAACAGACAAATTTAAGACACTTGTCCATAACAATGATGTCCTCTACCACTGGGCCTGTGAAGCTCCTTTGCTATTATGTCTTATTTTATGATACTTACATGAGAGGGAACTGTTTTAATCTTCTTTATCATTATAATTTTTATTTTTATTTTTTGTAATTATGAAATATCGAGTCGACCTGGGTCTGGCCTTCCAAGTCTGCCCAACCAGGATGAACATCCTGTCGCAAGTCTTTGAGTCGACCCGACCAGGATGAACAATTGAGTCGAGTTTTTGGGTTTTGAACTATGCTCTGTTACAGAATACCAATGTCGGTAAAATCAACCCCCGCGGTTGATCAGATCAGGGTCACTTGCATCGAGGGCATCCGACCTTGTCCGTAGAAATTTCATTCTCACGTCCAAGGACATAAAATCACTGAAAGAGCGATTGATGAACCACACAACCAAAGGTTTAGTCGCGGTCTGATCATTCGTGGCTGTGTGCGCTCATGCATGGGCATGCACAGCTCAGGCCCGAGGCGTAAAACACGATGAAACCACCATCTTCAGTTTCCTAGCCGATTGCAGAACGCGTCTGAACCCTCCGTTGCCTCAAAGCTATTTCGGAAACGCCATAAAGCCTTGCCTTGTAGAAGCGAAGGGAATTGAATTGTCCAGCCAGGAGGATGGGCTCATGTTCGCGGCTACAGCTATTCAAAAGGCGGTCTGTAAGGCTCTGGAAGATCCCCTCAGCAACTGCAATACTTGGCCCGTCTGGGTTAGCAACGCCTCTGGACCTCCTTCGGCAACAATCGTGAACGGCCAAGATTACAAGTCTACGCTGCAAACTTCGGGTGGGGAAGGGCCGAAAGAGTTGAACTGCTCCCCACAAGCAGATGTGGTATAATGATTTTCTCGGATGCAAGAGATGAAGGGAACGTGCAGGTGTCCATGGCTCTTCCACCACCTGACATGGTTAGGTTTGCCTCACTCTTCATGGATGGCATGGAAGCGTCTTCCAACAAAAATTAGGGCTACCATTCAAGGGTGTGTTCGACAACATAGAAATGGAGCATGTGGAAGCATTTTCATGCAAAAATACTAATACTACAATAGAAACCATTTCGCGTCAATAATACAATTCACTTGTGTTTGAAGAGGAATGATACCTGTTCCTATTCATCCGTACGTCGATTGGGACATATGTGCCAATATGACACGAATGCTATATTCCAGATGTTCATCAGGTGGTCGCGATCGCAAAATGTATCCTAGCCATAAAATCACACCAGTTCAATCATAGGGTGGCAATTGGCAAGGGCGGGACCGGGACGTGGTTGGCCCTCCTACCCCAACGCCAATCCCTTGAGACCTGGCCCTAGCCAAGCCCAAGCCTAACTGGTTGAAAATTCCTTGGCCCTAGCCCAGCTCAAGCCTAAACGAGTCAGACCTCGGCCAGCCATATAAAGGAGTTAAGTGATCAAAGGCTTTTAATAGGCCCAATTTCACTTCTTTTTTGGGCCATCAACAATAAATCCTACATAAAATTTGTTTGTATAATTGAAACATGGACCCCAGATCCAATGATTATGATTACATTTAAACTACACGTCCGTAGATGAAAAACCCCTCACAAGCGTCTTCAAATCATTATAAGTGTAGCCCACTTGATGATTGAATCAAGCCAACAGGCAAAGCCAGGCCAGGAATATTCATTATTGGGCCTAGGCCGATCCCTTGCATTAGGCCTAGATATCAGGCCCAGGGCCGGATCTCAGGCCTAGTTTAGATAGAAGCCCATGGCCTAACACTGCAGGGCCAGGTAGCCCGGGTTTGGTCAGGCTGCCTGGCCTATCGACCCCAGCCAGTAGCATGTGGGGCCACGTCGTTTACTGCAGATCACTGGTCGTCCTATTTTTGAAAGGAATATTCAGTGGGCTGACCTGCTCAATTGTCCATGTTTGGCGCACTCTATTGCACACACCCGCATGTGTTGAGATGAAGGGTCTATACTGTGCATTATATCATGAAGAAAACCAAGGAAGAGTGCAAATGCAACTGACAGTAGAAAGGCTGAAGGTAGAGCAGATGGCAAATTCAAAAGACATAAAAATGAGAGCAGAAGGTAAGATTGAATTCATATTGCGAACACTCAAAGCATAAGCTTACCTAGAAATATACATAGATCTTAGATCCTACAGGAATAAAGTTATTGCTTAGGAAAGAAACATTTGCAAATGTAATAGATATTGCCAGCTTCCAAAAGTTCTATTATGTCCAAACAGCCCCTAGTGGTATGAGGAATTATCAGGTCCCACTCATCAACTAATGTACAGTTTACTGGAGCACAAGATTCACTAAACATGGGCAATGGACCATAGTTCGATGATCAAGGTTACTGATCTGATGGACATGGCTTTGGGGAGGGCATTCCCTACAAAATGCCCCAGATTAGTTGATTCCATCCATTTGATTGTTGAAATTCTCTTCTGAACAAATATAAATTCTCCTTAATCACCCCCCATCCACAGCAATGACCATGGAATCAATGGTTTAGATCACCATCTATGGCCCCACATGTACAAAATCCAGCAGGTCAGAACCTGTGAGTCAGCTGATGAGCAGGATCCTATAATTTCTTTTTTCTTTTTAAGAATCGAATCAATAATTCCTCATGCTATTATAGATTCTGTACTCTTGCATCGGGGACAAAAATAAATGTAATTTTCCCGAGATGATATCATTGAACTGAAAATATTGTAGAGCAAAAGGGGCAGGTTGGTTCCTCTGCAAGTCCTTGTAGAATAAGCCTCATAGTGCTGGGCATGGGGCCTACCAGGGCACGCATATGGAATAAAACCCATGTATCACTTCAGCCCCATCATGAAAGTAGGGTGCCCAAAAAAAGTCAACCCAATCTAACCATCATGTGCCAGGTTGTCCAATGCTTTCTTGGGTCAAACCAACTGTGACGTGTACATGGCATCCAATCTTTGCATTACATGATCCTCACCATGCTGATGGGATGCTGCAAAAAAAATCAGGCTTATGCAATCATTAGGCAGGCTAAACCATAGAAAACAATGGACAACCATCCAAAAGCCTCCAAAATCATGTGGTGCCTGCATGATGGTTAAATCAGCCTGATTATTGGTGCACAAAACTTTGACGGTGGAGCACAGTGGAGCAACCCTGCAGGAGAGGTTGGATGCCACATGCACACACAATAGGCCTCATGAACAGTCCATGTACAATAACTTATTCTACAAGGACCAGTAGAAGAACTGGCCTCATAAAAAGGATTGAGATTAAGATGTTACATGATGTTGATTGAGCCTTTATCTATAGAGTTATTTAGCTAAAAATTCCCTTAGCATAATTGAAAACCAAGGCTGCTATGATTGAAGATTATGAAATTTCATAATATAAGTTTATCACAATGTGTTCCCTCACTGTTTTCTAGGATGCTAGTTTCCTTCTCTCTCAGTCCTGCCATCTCAGCAGTTCTGTTTGTTGTTTTTCTCTTGTTTCTTCCCTCTTTTTAATACAATTTTCTTCGTTGCTTAACAAAAAAAAAAAAAAACAAACAAACAAACAAACAAACAATGTGTTCCCTCACAAAAGAAGGTTCATAAGATACTACACGTTAAGAAGTAAACCAGAATTTTATTTATCCGAAAGTGCTAACTGATGAAATTTTGGAATACCTTCTCAACGAAAAAAACCAGTAGACTAGAAAACAAATAAAATGAAATAACTGTTCTAATTGCTTCATCTCTCTAATGTTCCATACAACAGACCCAAACAAAGGAGAATTTAAATCAAATAAAAGAAACAAAGATCATACCTACTCTTAAGGCAGAGAAAATTCTAAGTTCATCTTGAACTCTGATTATGCATCTCAAAATTTTCATTTCTGAATAGAAGAAGACCCAAAAGAAACCGCTTCTTTGAAATTGGAAGCATAAGAAGCAGTACCTTTGAGATTCTCAAGTATACCTTTCTCAAAATTATACATTAGGAGAAGCAAGATCCATGGCAGCCCCCACTTGTAGTATCTTCAAGCAATTGAGACAGCCGTGTGCCTTGTGATCTTTCAAGATAAGTATCTTTGCTTCTTAGTCTTTTACGAAATTGCAGGGGAGCATTTCTGAGGAAAACCCCATGGTGTCGTGAACTGAGCCTTGGTTTTCCTCACAAGACCTTGTGAGCCTTGCCATAATACCTATTTATGAAAGGGACCTGCTTGCCAAAACCAGCAGAATATAAATATTAAAATTATACAAACCACACCCCCCCCCCCCCCCAAAAGAAATTTTATTAACAAGAGTGCTATAGTGAAAAATAAGGCTGCAACTTGGGTTCAGGTTTACCTGAACCCCACTGACCCAACCTGAGTTTGGACTTTGGATCGGGTTGCCAAGGTCATTGTCTTGAGTTCAGGTTGAAAGACGCCAACCCAATTTGAATTTGGATTGGGTTGAGCATAGAGTCATAGACGACTTCGGTTTGGTTTGGTTTGGGCACATCAGGTGGGAATTCTCGTTGGGATGGGTTGCGGGTAGGATCCTCTTGAGAGTGGATTGGGCTCGGGTTGACGCCCAACCCGACCCAACCTGCCCTGCACCCCTAGTGACACAATTCTCTGGTATTTTTTAACAAAATAGATATTTCCTGGTATATTCAGAAAACAATAGGTTCAGCAATCCTGATGGCATGAAAATTTCCAAAGGTCTTCAAAACCCCCGATAAGATCACAAATATTTCCAAAAAAAAAAATATACTACTTTACCCTCCTCCAAAACACCCAAAAGTACTATTTTCTCGAACACCATCTTTTCCTAACACTCCCACTCCATCACTCTTGATCTCCCTTCATTATGTTCTTCTACCAGCTAATTTTTGAAATTTTTTATTATTACTTGGTTCATTTTCCATGAGATTTCCAAATATACCCCAAAATTCCAATTTTTTAGATATCCTGAGAAATTTCTGTGCAGAGAACAATACTTCACTTTGCTCAAGCCTCTCCTAAAACTTTCCAATCTAGCATGTTTAAAAGGCCTTTGCTGTCAATTGGTCCACCATGTATGTGCCCCAGTACGAAAATCAGGCTGGTCCAACCATCAAATGGACACCATATACCAAAAAAAGGACGGGTAGAAGGAATTACACATTCGATGCGCACATGGCCTGTTGATTGGATAGGCCTTATAGGCCACAACACACACACACACACAGGACCCACCCAATCAATGTCTTGGATCTTGTGTGCACATGCCATGTATGGGGGCATCGGATTCGAGGACCTACTCTCGTGTAGCCATGGCAGGGCTATTTTTAACTAACATGGAGCTCAAGTCCTTAGTCACCAGGAACAAGAGAGAATCAATCACATGATTTAACCTTCCCTCAGAGTTAAGGATATACAACACTAGTAATGAAGCCTCACCTTCACTTGGGATATGTCGGGTGCATCCGGTGTCTGCACTGGATAGAACTTGTAAAACCTCATGTTCTCATATGCAGCTTTCATTTCCTCATCCATTTCTTCAACAGCCTTTTTGCGAGCTTCCCTTGCCTATGGGCGGGAACCGTATTGGTATTCAAAACTTAGGAATGTGAACAGTTCCGTAAATTGTCCAATCAAAACTAAAAGCTATGTTGTAGTTTAAATACCTCCCGCTGTGCTTTCTTTGCTTCCCTGACCTTTTCTTTGATGAAATCCTGCAGAAACAGATTATGTTTTCTATAGTTGGTAACAAGACATGGAAGGAACAGAAGGAACACACTCCTAAATCACATAGATATACCTTGAAGGCATCTTTCTGATCTTCTGCCAATACCTCATCCTTAATTTTATCACTTACAAACTCCTAAACATTGCAAAATCAAATTTTAACATCAATGCTGGAAAGAAACAAAACTTTATGCACACAAAAGCATAGGAAACACATACTGATGTTCTTGGATCAGTGCACCAATGTAAATGTAAATCAATGATGATTACAGTCATCGATCAGCAGAGTTTTAAATTTATTAGGTCAAAAAATATTACAAAGATTTCTCTATTTCTCAATTCTTTTGAATCCAGGGTATCTGGATATGGAGCCAGAGAAAGCTTCCAGCACCATTCTATGGGAAGTTTCAGCAGCATTACCAAAACTGCAACAGTTTTCTGCTAGGTGATGGAGCCGAACATACAATGGAACTATTTATTTATAGTTCACCTCAACTATCACAGTGAAGCTGAATAGCAGCACAAGAAGAACCAGATAGTAGGGTGAAGGTAGGCAATGTGCTATTGCAGGTTACACCAAAGATAGGAACAAGTAAGAGGAAAGAAGTGTAGATTAATTGGTACCTCAAGTTCATCAAGTTCCCAATCAAAATCACAGACAATCTGCACAAGAGGAAAATGAAATCCAAAATCAGAAGAGACATTACAGCCCACTATCAATAAAAGAGCAGTTGCCCAGAGGGCCATTGGAAAATGAATTGGTTCAATTGAAAAGTCATTCTGGAAAGCCAGCTCAGACCACTCCTATTCAACAAGTTTAAAAATCGGTACGTTACTCAACCAAGGTTTAAAGAAACACCATAATACCCATTATAACAACCGTTATTGTGAGAACAGTTTCTCTACATTGTGTTATGTAACAAAAAAATGCCTGAAAATAGTGGCTGTTATTATCTAAAGCCATTATATGGAAAAAATAACACTCATTATCTACCTAGGACGTGTTAAAATATAAAATGGTTTTAGGTAATGAAGTACAATGCACTTTTTGTTTTTAATGGCTGCTATTTTTTCGTAGGACAGAAATGTTTCATTCTTGCTTTCCTCTTTAGTGTGTTATGAGGTCATAACCCCAGTTGTTAGACCTTTAGTACACAATATAGTGGCACACAAGCCATTGAGATGATAGATCACCTGCCTCTAGCATCTTCACCAGAATGTTGCACATGGCTAGTGGCCCAGCACAATCAAAACCTTTGATCTAGTAGGCCATCACCAGACAGGCCATAGCCTAGATGTTTGATGATTTGGCTATCCTAGAATCTGATCAATGCAATTTCCGGACCATTGAGCATAATTTTGCTCAAGCTTTATTCTCAGCCATCCATTTGCAAGCCCCTAGTATGACCACTAAGAGAGTCCAATCGTGTGATTTGAGCTATAACCCCTATACAAGGTAGCCCATCAGAATAATCATTCTGATAGGCCCATGGTGCAGATGCTGGAGATAAGAGACTCCATCTCCACTGCAGCTTCAGGGCCAACCTAGCAGACCTCTATAAGTTAAATTAGTTGCAAGTCTTGAAAATTTTGCCAATGAAGCACAACATGCTCCCTTGCAGACTGAGGCAGTTCCATGAGTATCCTGAGGCATCATCTTGCCCAAGTTCTTGGTCTTGTTTGAATCCTAGTTCATTTGCAAGTGTTTTGTGTCTATAAAATATCTCATTGTACACAGGGAAGAGAATTCAACAGCAGATAACTTGGCCCTTTTTTTTTTTGAAAGATAACTTGGCATATAATTCATATAGAGAGAGAGAGAGAGCTCGGATACAGACCGGAGGTTCTGTAGGATACATGATTTGAACAACTGTATCTTGTTCTAGTTCGTCCTCCTTCATAGGATGGTAAAAATCTGCCAGAAGAGTGAAACTCAGTGTCAAAAAAATACTCAGCAGCATTTAGTAGCAGAGAAGATCACAATATTACAGGTAGCTACTTCCACAATTGTTTGAACCCATTGTGCCATGAGATGCAGTTCATGAAACAATCTCATGACGGTGGAGTTAACCCTTATCTATGCATCCAAAATAAGCATACAAATTTGCAAGATCAAGTTGAAGAATTTTACACAAAAACCCAGATCTTCGAAATAACCAGAACTTATGCCATAAATATCAAATAGATGCAGCAATCCAGCAAAAGAAAAGGAGATGAATTACAACACTAAAGGATTAAGAAGTACAGCATGAAACAAAGACACTGAAAAAAAAAAATAGCACCACTGCATCAAAAAGATGTGTCAAGCACACTGATGCTTGCAAGAAAAAAAAATTGGTTTACCTTCCACTGATTTCTTTTTGGTACCATTTATATGCCACTTACATCATTATTGTCTATTTATCAAGATTCCAGATACATTTTCTGCATCTTATTCTTTTACAAACCAAAAATACGAGAAATATATTATTCAATATTAACACATTTCACCAGGCTTTTCTGTATCGGTGTCTCAGTTACATGCAAGTAAATAATAAATTTGCAACCACTTAAGACTTAGCTTCAGAGTAGTTTTATTATGTCAAAGACCAGATGTCAATCAAACCCTAAATTTGTGTCCTATAACTCGCTAAAAATAATTTGATTTCTGTCTTAAACAGATCTAACATGCAGCAATGATAAAGACTCATCATAGTCATAGCCCTATCCCAGCTATTTGGAGTTGGCAACTTGGCACCATGAATCATGTGTTGACAATCCTAGATTGACAAAAACTGTACCAGCTGTCCACCTGACATCAACCCAACTCCTTTACATGGGTTTGGGACCAGCCAGAACATTGCTTTGACTGCATAAATGTAATCGAGCCTTCGATCACAAAGATGCCTAAATGGAGTCCCCTATGCCTCCTCTAACTTGCAAAAAATAATCCAAATTTTTACCCTAAACATATCTAACAAGCAAGAATGAAATGCTCCAAGGCCTCTCAAGATCAATGTTGTCAAATCGCGTATGTCACATATGCCTATGCGTATATGCGATTGCACAATTACAGATGCAATTACATAGGTTCTTTTTTTTATCATATATATATATATATATATATATATATATATATGGGAAAAGGTACTATGCGCTCGAGCGTAAAGCAGTCGTCCGTGAGGTCGAGCTGGGTGGGACCCACCGTGATGCCTTTCGAACATCAACACCGTCCACCAGATGTACCATTCCATGGTGGGCCTGGACGGCCCAAAATCAAGTCAATCCGCGACTTTAGTGGGCCACACTA
Source organism: Magnolia changhungtana (assembly GCA_030180095.1). Taxonomy (NCBI): domain Eukaryota; kingdom Viridiplantae; phylum Streptophyta; class Magnoliopsida; order Magnoliales; family Magnoliaceae; genus Magnolia; species Magnolia changhungtana. The sequence goes on along the minus strand of JASAUF010000123.1, from coordinate 5,298,989 downwards.
CATATAGAAGTGCAGAGGGGTTGTGCACCATTAAAACATTTATAACCATTTTTTAGGGCCCACAGAGATGTTTTTTTGCAAATCCAGACCATCCATTATGTGTGTCCCACTTGAATGAGGGTTCAGACCAAGTTTCAAGTGCATGGAAAACTCAGGTGGGTCCCACCAATGCTTTTATATGTTTTTGGCATGTATACTTATGGTTTTAGATGGTGTGGCCCACCTGAGTCACGGATTGACCTGATTTTGGGCCTGGACGGCCCATCATGAAATGATGCATTTGGTGAACAGTATTGATGTTCGAAAGGCATCACGGTGGGGCCCACACAGCTCGACCTCACGGACAACCGCTTTACACTCCAGCGCATAGTACCTTTTCCCTATATATATATATATATATATATATATATATATATATATATATATATATATATATATATATATATAATAATGAAAAATAAGAGATTTTTTTTATTACATAAAATGTAAAATAAATGGCATCTCTTCTCTATAAGAAGGCAGCCGACAGCTATATATGAGGCTACATTGTCTGTGATTGCCTAGACAACATATTCATCTCCTACTTCCTTCACTACACTATCTAATAATTTAAACAAATAATTGATCATACGGGAATAGCCCGATGCACCAAGAGACTTCAAGAACATTTTCTCAATTGGACAATTCACTAAAAAGTTTATTAGAGTCCAACTAGATTTATTGGTCTATTCGTTGGACATGAAAGTACAATCCAGATTTTTCATGATTCTTTATATCTGGCTATGAAACTTCTTGTATAATCAACTTTGATTTTGACGCATGTCTCCCTCACTTCGTGTTATGTAATGGGCTTAAGCCCAGGTCCAAATTGTCATATTGCCTCAATTATAACATTGAAGCTTTTCAACTTAATGGTGTTGAAAGCAATACTGGCTTGATATAACCACTTATCAATATATTAAATCGTGATTTCTTTATCTTTTTGCTTGTATCGGTTTTCTAATGTGGTTTACACGGGCCCGTTACCCCAACTCTTTTAGTCGACCACATCATCAAGATGTGATCTACAACACCTATCCATAAGCTCATGCACATGAGATCTTTTCGAGGCCAATAGCCTAGACCGACCAATCAACGTTGGAAAGATAGGGATAGGTTCATCCACATCTATATTCTCATAAGCTTATTGTACCATACATTCCTCTCAAAATACAGCATTATTGTATTTTTTCTTAATTGTTTATTCATGTACTCAATGATTTCCTTTTGAATTTCTGAAATAATATTAAGACATGCTCTTATATTTGATCACAGTGTATGTACAAGGTATTGCTTGCGGCGTACAATGCTACTTACAAACCCACATAATTCACACACTATATGAGTCTTTTCAATAGCACTACTATAGTGCCCGTACTTCCAACCCCAGTCATTTAGAGAGAGAGAGAGAGGTACACACCTACACGTGTAGAGACTAGAGTTGGAACAGACAGAGGGGGAGAGGGGGAAAGAGAGGGAGGGAGGGAGGGAGGTTACACACTTACACTTGTAGTTGTAGAGACTAGATAGGAGGGAGAGAGTTACGCACTTACACTGGTAGTTCTAGAGAGTAATGGAGAATGAAGAGATTATAGAATTTTGTAGTTTGTACTTGAATCTTGTATCTTAATTCTTGTCTTGAGTGACTGAGTCTTGATCCTTAAATCTTGTAGTTTGTACTTTAAGCCTACACTTGTAGATTCTTGAATCGTGTAACTTATAGCCTTGCACACTTGTAGTGTTGTTTGATTTGTACACTTGAGTTAAAAAAAAAAAACACACACACACACACACACACACACTAAAGAAAGAATAGTAATAAAGAATGAAGGGATTATAGAATGTGAGAGAGAGAGAGATGTAGAGAATGAATGTAGAATGTTACAAATGAATGCAGAGAATAGAGAATAGAGAATATATATATATATATATATATATATATATATATATATAGAGAGAGAGAGAGAGAGAGAGAATAGAGAATGTAAGGGAGAGAAATGTAGAGAATATATGTAGAGATTAGAGAATGGTGAGTGAGAGAGAGAGAGAGAGAGAGAGAGAGAGAGAGAGAGAGAGGGGATTAAAGGAATGTAGAGAATGTAAATAAGTATAGGAGATTAGAGAATGTAGAGACTAGATATTAGACTATGATTATCTAGTAAATGAAATGAATAAGAAATGAATGATGATGTATGATTGTATGTACTAGAGAATGTAGAGAGTTGTCGTCTTCTTAAGAGCTTGAATCTTGCTCTTTAAAATTTTGAATGCTCTTGACAAAAGAATTGTTTTCTTCTTAGGAGCCTGTAGACTTGTAGACAACAATGATCAAGATGACTTAAGCCAAGCCATGAATTCAAAAAGTTCTCTCAGTCAATCACATGCCACGGTGCGTAAAATAGTCAGAAGCAGTTGCCAAATGAAAGACATGCCCAAAACTGAAATCCAAGTATCATGTGGACCATATTACTTCCCAGAGGGATGCAAATTTTTGAGAGCTTCAAATTTTTATAATTAAGCATCCAGAAACTGACCAAAACAAAACACTTTGGCTATTCCAACAGAATATCTGAAAAGTTAAATGTTGCGGTGATGGGCAAGAAACTCTGGAGGATCAAAGGCCAAACTCCGTGCATACATGGTGATGAGGTCAGAAGATAGTTCAATATAGGAGACCAAATAAACCAATGCGTAACATGAGAGAGCTACAGCATTATCTTGCCCACAATCAAGACACGAGCACTTTTAACACAATAGAACAAAGAACAAGATCACAAGTTTAATAGAACTCACATGGTAGACAATATTCATATTTCTTGATACGGTCTATCTTCAAATGTCTTAAAGCAGCCCTGCATTTAAATAGATCCAATATCATTTTCACAAGACAGTTATATTAAAAAGGTTACGGAAAAAACATGAGCTCACAGACCAAGATTTAGAATGAAAAAAGAAACTCCAAATAGGATGGATCCAAATAGAACCTACATAACCATTTCAGCAATTCCATCCTCTAAACGATAAAACTACAGACATGCTGTTGAAATTGTTTGAAACTATGAAGCCCAAAAATGCTTGACAAACTATAAAACACACAAGACCACAATAACCAAGGGTTCTCCCATTCAGATGATACCACAAAATGGAAACTATAAGCATCAAGCCCATTCGAGCAGATCAGAAACTACTACTCTACCAGGTTTCTTCTGCTCAGTTCAAGTAATGATCTTAGTGATGGTGGATAACTTGGAAGATCAGTTAGAAAAACACTCACGGAGAGCAAAGCATCGTTTTCATTACCGCAGATATGTTCCTTCAGCCTTCAGGTGCTCCCAACCAACTCCACATGAACACGAAGTAGAATAGGAGACAGGATCATCTTGCCAGGTGGCAAAGAAATTGCCCTAAATTTTATGTGGGAAAAGAGCCTCATTCTCTAAGTCTATCATAGAATAATATCCGTCCATAATATCTCAAATTCATTTCATACAAAATTCTTAATAAAATAGCCACAAGAGCTAAACATGTTTACAGAATTTTATTTTTCTTTTCTTCTTGAGAGATGAAATAAACTTTATTAAGGCCACAGCCAAAAAAACAAAAAAAAAAAAAAAAAAAAAAAACTAAACTAAAAGAGAGGGAAAAAAAAAAACTATACAAACCCCGCCTGCACCCAACCCACAAAAGACACAACCCCACAAAGAAGCAGAAAAAAAACCACCCAAAACCACTACACGAGCCTTAAAGAAACAAAGAAATGCCCAACTAAGAACACTCAAGGCTGGATGCTTCTTGTTTATAAAGTTCCAATTATTTCCTTTGAACCAAACCAACCAAAGAAACACCAACAATGCAATCCTCCATCTGCGGGTACCCAAGGAACCTCCGACTTCCTCATGCCAGGCTCTAAACATGCTTACAGGATGATGGGGACATCCCCCCCCCCCCACAAGGAGGAGGGCCCCACCATCGATCTGGATCGATGACGACGTCCAGGGAGGGCCTCCTAATTAGAGAGTTACATTTTGGTTCGTTGGAGTGGATCCGATAGTCATATGAATCCCGCCATGGGTTCTCATGATCGTGGCCCACTATTCTAATTAATCTAGTACTTTGGGTTTTGCTTATTATTGTTATTAGGAATATCATGGACGGTTTAAATTGCTTTGATTAGTTGTTATTTTTTATTATTTTGTCGCCAAGTAATAGGTTGCGCACATGGCACGAGTTTTAGGGTATAGGATTTTATTATAAATAGGCACCCCTTGTAGTCTTTTTAATTCAATGAGGAATAATAAAATTTCTGCGTTTTTTTGCTCCTCTAAATTCCTGAGTTGTGGAAATTCAATTGGATGTGAAACTCTCCCTTTCTCGAAGGGCTGACTACGGTAGTGCAAAGCTACACCTATCCCGATTCACCCCCACCTTCTTTCATCCGTATTTCTCTTCTCCTACAAGCATTCCATCTGCAAATCCATCAATATTTGCAGGCATTTCTCCATCTACAGCAGATTTCCAGAATCTGACCCTGCAGGAGGGCTGAAACTTCGGGGGAACAATGCATCAGATCGAGCTGAGATTTGGGGGTTTTAGAGTCCATCTCTAGCCGATCAAGGCCAAGGTGACCTTTTTTCTGAATAGTAGGCCCCACACACATGCAGTCGGGATCACATACATGTGCGTCTGGGTCATTGTTGTTGTCCACACGTGTGGTACTTCTCTAGTTCGTCTCTCTCCTCTCTTTCACTCCTCTTTCACCCAAAATCCATAAACCTAACCCTAAATTACTCAAATCCCAATTTTATGCCTTTTCTTCAACCTTAGAGTTCCCCGAATTGAAATTTCTAAATCCCTTGGATTGAGGGAATTATTTCTGTGCATGTGTGAATGAATTTACCCTCCTTTAATTCTTTTTTGGTCTATAATTTTGATTGATCCGGCCCTAGCATGTGTAGGCCTGGACCCACATAGATTCCCCTTGATTGAATGCTTGAACTTTTGTATGGGATATGGAATTTTGTGTAATTGTTTCTGAACCATCGTAATCTAAAACCTGCCAATCTTGCACATCATATTTGAATTTCATGTCCTACATCACATGATCTTGCTCGTCAAATTAAAAGTCAACCAAGCACCTAGAAATTTCACAAACAAAAATAATAAGAGAAGCAAAGAAAGCATGAGAGTAATTTTAGTGTCCGCCAATTAAGGTTAATGGAAACTTATGTATGGGGATGGTTTTAAATTTTGGAGAGTGAAAAAGCTGGTTTGGGTGGAATGCAAACTTCTCACCTTAATGGAAAGGCCGAAGGCTAGAAATTAGTCTATGTCAAGTGTTAACAACTGTCAAGTGTCAACATACTAAAAGTGCAATGCAAAACTGAGTTGAATAATTATGATTTAAACTGCCATCCAAAAAAGAAGAAGAAGAAGAAGAAGAAGAAGAGAGAGAGAGAGAGAGAGAGAGAGAGTCAAAAGTTGCTCTGAAGATTTGCTTCCACCTAAGGACATAAAAAAATAGGGTTGTCAACAAGTCAGGTTCAGACCGGGTCCTAGAATATGCATACCCTGCTAATCGTATTCAGGTCTTAATGTGCCGGGGAGGTCTTTCGAACTTGGTTTGGAGTTGGGGTAGGGTCCAAGCCAAATAAGGGCATTTACATGGTTGGGCCTACCCAACAAATTAAGTACACCACATGTGCAGTGTGTAAATGGGCTCTCTTACATGCGTGTGACTAAGCTTAGCACGCGCGTGTGCAAACCCACACACACACACATAATATTACTATTAAAATTAACTAGAAGAGCCTTACTTTAATCAGTTCCATAATGTTCAACCCAACCCAAATGCAACTAGACCCTGTTTTGGAGGTGGTCACCAAGACAAGTTTAAATTGAGTTGGGTCCAAGAGGTACCTGCAGATTTGGGTACCCATTGACGGTCCTAGCAAAGAATATTGTTTCAGTAATGATGGTCACTAGAGATTTAATCTCTCGTTGGCTGTATGGTTTTGAAAGGTAAGCAATTTTTCAGTAAAAGCTTTCCACCTAGTGCCTAATATGGTAGACCAAGATAAATTTCTCTAAGAAAATTTAAGGTGTAAGATTGACAAAAATCAAATTGTACAGGCCAACGAAGGGCAAAAGGGCCTAACATGCACCACAGTTTCCAACGATCGTAACTTTGCAACTGGTTATTGGATTCATGTGCAATATGTCACTGAAAAGTTATTGGTGAGCTCTACGTCCTAGCCAATTTTGTTGGCTCCACAAACCGCTCTCCAAAATCCAATCATTTCAAGGGTCAAATTTGAGTCCAATGTTAAATTTTACTATTTTAGTGACTTATGCTTTTTGCTATTTTTGGGGAAGCTTTTTATTTGAGTCAAATGAGGAGTCTAAGCTTATTTAAGCATATGAACTGCATTGTAAAAGACAATTCATTCATTATTCTCAATAAAATTCTCAGTTTTCAATATTTTTTACATTGTAGATTCAAGAATTATCTTAGAGGAAGAAGGTAATCTTTTCCTACCATTTTCTTAACACAATCGTTACTTTATGCTCCTAACACACTTTAAATGAATTTAGATCCATTTTCAGACCCATTTGAAATTCGGGTCAGGTTTGGCTCCAGCACTTTAGAGCAGTTCTAAAAGTCTCTGTGTGAGCCACTGACACAGGTGTATATGTGTAAGATTACTCGTGAGCCTATAAAAAACCTTGTAAAAGTCTCTGTGTGAGCCACCAACGGGTGTGTACATAAAGGTTACTGGTGAACCTTCAGAAAACCTCATTAGAGTCTTTGTGTGGGCCACTAGTGGGTGTATATGTGGATCCTAATGTATGATTGTAAAGGTTAATAGTGAACCTATAGAAAACCATTGAGATGGTGAAATTTGAAATGCTTGAGTTTGATTTCGTCATTCGGGAGTGGAGTAGGGATTTAGTCGAACCACTATATATCACTGTGTTTGCAATTGTTGTTGTGTATGTGATTCTATCTATGCTTGTGATTGGATTTATTTATTTCATATGAATGCATGAATAAATCGTATACTAGAAATTTAACTCACAACACACACTAAATATAACTATCTCACATCATAAACTACTTGCATAATTAGTTGTATCTTTTATTGTTTATGATCTTAAACCTATTTTCTTTAAATTAGTAAATATTTTTAAAATGTCCTATTCACCCCCCTGTAAGACTTAGCCATAATTCTAAGCTTCTCCATCGTGATATCGTATTAGATAACCACGCAATTTCAAAAACAAGTTGTGGGACATGAAGAAGATTGGAGATTCCATATCCAAACCCAAACTTCTTCCCATCCAAACGTTGACCAAAGCTCCATCTTCTGAATACTTCTAACTATGTCATCCTAAATCAAGTTGTAGGACATGAAGAAGTTATTTGCCAGTGGTTGTGAGCTAATTGAGGCTAAGGCATGATCATCGTTAAAGATTTTAATTGCCACATCATCGCCTTCTAAGTTACAATTTTGGTTTAGCTATTCTTTGAGAACCGCAACTGTTGTCCCTAGCTTAATGGATAGCACGAAACTGAATTCTAGTTCTTCTAGCGAATATTCAACCACATTTTGGTGGATTGAAATTACTAGACCTTCAGTCGATTCCACCCTCCATATCACTTGTCCGGTTTGGATTTTGATGATTCCCCTTTTTCATGGTAGTGGGTATGGGAGTTACATCCCTGCCTAAGATTGTCGTTGGGAGCATCATTGTTTGATCGGTTATCCCTAGACACAATTGTCTACTTCCCCGCTGCCCTTTCTTTAGAGAAAGCTTTGGATACATTCCCATATGCCAGTGGTTTTTCACTAGTCAGGCCATTTACTCCTCACCTTGAAGCCTCCTCGTTCTTAATATCTGACCCAAATCAAGCTTTCTGGACACCCAGTTGCAAGCCCCCAAACCATTCACCATGGAGGAGTTTTACAGCCTTCTTTGCCTTGTCCTCCCAACTCATCTGGATGAGGGCAAAACCACGGCTTTCGAAAGAGTTTCGAGCTCATGGGATTACGACCTCCATCACTTTTAAGGCCCTCCCCAAAACTCTTTCGAAGTTTATCAGGAGCCACCCATGACCCAGCCGGAAACCCAACTACGAATAGCGTCGAGAGCTCGATGAGGTGGGATGCTACCCAGGACTTCATCTTCCTCAAGTCCAATGTCTTCTTGCAAACTACAGTACATCCTTTTGGGTTTTCCTCTTCCGTGAATTTTGCATCTGGTACAAATTCCAATAGTATGTGTTTCCCTTTTGCTTTAGTGAGTATGGTTGCATCTTCCAATCGATCGCCTCTGCTTTGTTGCTTCTCTCGCCAAACGTTCGTCACCTTCGATTGCTTCATGGAGTTCATAATTCATCTCCCTAAATCATACAAATGTGAAAGAAATGCAAACATCTTGCCATCAGACCCCATAAACGACCCCTTCCCACTGATCTTGAGAGCTTTGCTGGTCACTGACATTGCTAAGCAATCATAAGAATTCCTGCTTCAAATGATCAGCAATGCAGGATTGGTAAAGACAGCCCCCAAATAACTTGAACTAGGCAGCAGCAACAACAACAACAATGCTGGAACATTTAGCTGACTCAACCATTTGAAAATACGAGTACATGAGGGGTGTTGTGTGCTAAGGTAGCAAATACTTCACACAAAATAAAATTTTCTATTAGAAAGCACTCAAAACAGAATATATTCACATAGAAGCATAATATACAGGTTAAAACCCGATCCGTTTCCTTCTTTCGAGCAAGCTACTATCCTCCAAAGTAATTAACATCAACAAATGTCGCATGAAAGAATGCAAAGCTCAACAAAAGAAGGCTCCAATACCTTCTTTGGGTGCAGCTCATGGTAAAAATCTGAGACGTCAACCTATCTACTTGACTATCTCTGAAACAATGCAGTAGAGAGTAAATAACGGTAAGTACTGACAAAAGTTCATCTACAGTAAAAATTCGAATCCCACTACAGCAAAAGGAAAGGAAAGAAAATACCTATCTTCTAAGGGGATGTATGGAACCCAAGCCATTTTCATTTCCTTCATTGGTAGTATTTCTTCAGACTCCCTTTGAACTGATTTTACACCAATCTTATCAGAAGGTGGGAATGGGGACACAACCTGCTCAAGAAAATGAATTAACAATTTATTGGACGTTTGACTAAAAATGCAGCATACAAAGTGATTGCTTAGCAGAATGAAACCATTTTGTTCCAAGAAAACCAGCATTTGATGGCAAAAGAAAGCAGAAAATAAGTTAGGTGTGAGGAAACCGACATGTCATGCACATGGTCCGCATTGATTAGGTCCCCACATATCAGCAAATATATATAGAACGTAAAATCAAGTGTATCTAATAGAAATAGTAGTTCTTACAATATATATATATATATATATATATAGAGAGAGAGAGAGAGACAGAGAGACAGAGAGAGAGAGTCATGCTCCCCTGCGCACCTTTGCACACATGCCATGGGTGTCTAATTTGAATGGTCCATGTGATGCGGAATCCCATGAAACCTCATGTGACAAATTTTCACCCCGATCTAAAATTTTGGTGGGCCATAGCAAAGAGAAATGCAAATCAAGGGAGGAAACTGTTTTCATTTTTCATGGGCCATCAAAGTTTTAGATCAAAGTAAAACTTGGGCCCAGGGGGTTTCTGCTTCACATGAACGGTTCAGATTTTGGATCCCCATCACGTATGATGGTTTCTCAAAAAAGTTCGTACATAGTACGTACGAACTGGTTCGCAGGTGAGCGTTTCCGTGTGTGTGTATGTGTGTGTGTGTGTGTGTGTGTGTGTGTGTGTGTGTGTGTAAGGACCAAAGGGCAGAAAAGCAAGTAATCAATCTCCTGGCAAAATTGACAAGTTAACTTGAGAATGTAGATCAAATCCAATAGGTATAAGAAAAACAAAATGGATGAATAAGATAAGTGCATTGCATGATTCAGCTAGATAACAAGCGATCTGTGACTAAAGCCTGCCAACTCTACATTCTCTAACAGGTTGTCAGATGCTTATGTTGGACACAAATCAACTATTTTTCGGAAAAAGAAAAAGAAAAAAAAAAAAACCACAAAAATAGCTTACTTTACCAATTATTCATACGCCTTTAGTAGTATTATACCAAAGCACACATCATTGCATCCATGCCCAGCACCAATGCACGTGTTTGGGTCCAAGTTACATAGGAATGAATACAGAAAATTCAGTAGCAGTTGAGCACTTGAGCATGAACTGAACAATCTATTTTTAAACTTGATCATTTGATTTAGCATGTGAATTTCACAATCAATTTGAGACACCTTATATTAACTTGAGAGATGTAACACAAAAGATAATGCCAATGAGTGAACATACCGCCACCACGACAGGGATACATATCACTTTCCCTTCACCATTTTTGAAGAAAACCAATTGAGCTGCAAAAACAGAAAACCAAGAACGTGAATAAATAATAGGAAAAACTAGTAATCCAGAAATATTTCAATTTTCATATAAAGCATATGAATGCACATGATTTGTATCGGCTTCTTGCAATAGCACCATCCAAAGCCAAATATAAACAACAAATAATGAATATAAAAGACATATTACAGAAGCCATTATGTATCAATTGGAGTGTAAAATATGGATCTAAACTCAAAAGATACTAAATTATATAGAGTTTTTTAGGGCCTGTTTGATTTTCCGGCTCAAGTGTAATTACCATGTAAATGGGTAATAATTATTTACCTAGGTAATTACCACATCTTTCCCAATGCAGATGTGACCACTTACTTTTTTAACACTTAAATCGAGAAATTTACAACATCAATGTGGGGCCCATCAAGATGTATGTTACTTATCCATGCCGCTCATTTGTTATGCCAGCCGAATTTATGGCATTAGCAAAAAAATGAGGCAGATCCAAAGCTCAAGTGGACCACACCACAGGAAACAACGGGAATCGAACGCCTACCATTAAAAACTTCTTGGAGCCCTTAAAAGTTTTGGATCAAGCTGATGTTTGTGTTTTCCCCATATCCATGTCTGCGTGACCCTATGCACGGGTTAGATGATGAAAAAAAAACCTCAATGTGGGCCCAGTGAAGAAAATAACTTTCAATGGTGGACGAATTAAGGCCATTGTTTCCTTTCGTGTCGGCCATTTAAGTGTTGGATCTGCCTCATTTTTTCAATTCATGCTCCAAAATGTTCTAATAAAATAGATGGACGGTGCGGATATATCATATACATTACGGTGGGGTCCACATATTTAAGTCAACACTTTTGTTTTGATTATCGAGGTGGAATTACTCTCATATTTTCAAACAAGGTGAAAAAGTAATAATTACTTATTTACCATGATTTACATGTATCATGGAAAATCAAACAGGCCCTAAAGGAAACAACTAGAAACCATGTAAAGTCGAATGACTTGAATAGTTTACTGCTCAGTCTATAGACATGAACTATGATATAGGAAGAATAATAAGTGGAAATTAGAGAAGCTACTCACGTTCTGTGCAGCCAAAGAGGTAAACCTTCTTCCCATAAAGTTCTCCCCCTTCCTCGAAAGCATTCTGTCCAATGACCAAACAAATTTACAGAACCACACCAAATACAAATGTTTCTGGCTATCTTACATGTCCATTCAAACTTATTGCATACACTTGCTCCATGTGTGGAGCATTAAATAAATATTTTTTTTTTTTAAAAAAAAAAAGAGCATCTAAATTGCAAAACACTCAAGAATACAAACATGGAGGCACAAGGACATGTCACAAACCTCTAAATTTGAGAAGTCCCAGTTGATTTTATAGACTGAATCCAGTTGATCCCACTGCAACCGATATATCATACTTGGTAAGAGGGCAAAAGTAACAACTAAAGAACAAGAAAATTGATAAAATATATTGTTGACAACATAGGAACTCATAACATCACTCAACATGTGCAAGTGTCTTTCTTTAATAATAAGAATAACGTTATTAGTACCTCACAAAAAGCAAAAAGGGAGAGGGGATGGTGAGGGTCCACTACTCCCCAACCCATCTGCATCAAACTAGCCCAATCACCCATGATAGCTTCCCTTTTATAACTCACAAACAGCTTATGACCCAAACACTCATGAAATACATATCCATCTATGCTAAGGCACATATGGTTGCACATACTCGTGCATCCTTGTGTATTTACTGATGAGAAGCAAAGTAACAAAACCTATTACAGCAATTCCATAACTAAAAATATCTGTTGAAGTCATGCACATAGCGGATTGAACTCTAGCAATGTTTGATATCACATTGAAAAGCAGATGTACTGATTGAAGAAGAAGAAAGAATTGAAACAAACCTCTGTGCCAACCGGAAATGCAGCCTGCCATAAATCTTCCTGCAAAACAGAAACAGTCATTTTTAAACATCAAAAAGAAAAAAGAAAAAACAGCATACAACTATTAGAGGACATGTAATGCTGGTACAAGTTGAAGACAGCTAGGTTACTAGTAGAATAAGCACTCTCTCCACTACAAGAAGGAAATTCATAAAATACTTTGGTAGATATATAATTACATATGGGGAAGCTAGCCTCAGCACAATGTACTAATTTCCTTATCTGACACTGCACTGAACTAGATGTAGGTGCAATGGTCCATGACCAAGACCATCCATCTGGTGGGTTTCACAAATCAGATTATGATCTCAGGTGACCTTTTAATGGTAGGTACAAGACAATATTGGCAACAGACAGCATTGAAATTCAAGAGGTCCGCCAATTGGATTGGTGAGATTGTCCAATCCGTGCAATTTGAAGACAGTTGGGCGTCCATGGTGGGACCCACCAACAAGCATGCAAATCGTGTCCAATTCGGTAATGTGTCCAGTTGCAATGCAAGTTATGCAACACACCAAAAGGGAAATGGAAGTGCCACCTGCCATTATAAAGAGGGCTAGACTACTACGCAAGTTTTCCATGCCATATAACAGTTACACGTGCATCGATACAGACTGCCCAAAGTGGGGTCCCATTGTAGATGAAGCACACCAAAAATCACACCGATTAGTCAATCTCAACCATCAGATTCTGCATGTTGGAGTTGAGACATTGACACAGTGACACCACACACGCAATGCGGATAGTGACTTGTAAAATAAATGGAGGAGAAATCGAATGTGATTCAAGGAGAAGGTTTTTTAAAAAAAATCAGGAGATAAGATTAGACGGGATTCAAAACCCTAGAACGAAATTGCGCGCGGATATTAACAGATCTGGGAAGAGAGAATCTCACCAGATTCCTCTTTTCGGGGAAGAATTCAGGTTCCTGAGATGGTGGGGCTTTGACTCGTTTTCCCCTGCTGGTGGACCCTTTGGAGGGCTGCTTTTGAGATGTTGTGCTGCTCTCTTCTTTCTTCCTCTTCGATGAGGATGATGATCCTCTCTTAGGTTTTCGCATGGTAGCAGTTGGAAAGACAGAGAGGGAGGGAGGGAGGGAGGGTTTTGGAGCGTAGAGAGAACGCGGTCGAAAATCAAAATGAAATGAAATCGATGATAGAGAGGGAAAAAAGTTATTTATAGAGTAGATGCAAGCTGGGGGTTTTGGTCGCTGATTGCGTCCTGCCCTACCTGGAGGGACTCGGTCCAGGCAGGGGCTCTGTGGGACCCACCATGATGTATTTGTTTTATCCACGTCGTCCATCCACTTTTAAAGGTCATTTTAGGATGTAATCCCAAAAAATAATCACATCCAAGGATCAATTGGACCAAAAATAGTGGTTTGAATTTCCATTGTTGAAAACTTCTTGAGAACCGTAGAAGTTTTTATCAAGCCGATATTTTTATTTTCCCTTCATCCAGGTCTATGCGACCTTATGAACAGATCGGATGGAAATTAAACATCTCGGTGAGCCCTAGGAACGTTTCAACGTTGGGCGTCACTATCACTGCTACTTCATGTGGTGTGGCCCAGTTGAGGGTTGGATCTACCTCGTTTTGGGAATCGAAACTTAAAATAGTCTGGAGAAATGAATGGACAGTGTGGATAAAACACATACATCACTTTGGGCCCCACATAACCCTTGACTGGACCGAGTCTGTCCTGGCGGCGGCAGGACGCTATCTGAATCCGGGATTTTTGAAAACAAAGAAACGTACGGACAGGGGGTGAGGGAGAGGCGGGTAAAACGGAAAGGTGCATTTTAGATTTCAGAGGTGTGGATTTTACAACGGAGCCCTTGCTGCCGTCGGCAGTTGTGTGATCCCGACCGTTGGCTAGTGGGATCCGCTTTCCATGTGTTGGGTCCGTGCGGTCATCGGGTGGGCTGTCATCAAGTCTGATGTGGATCCTGTGTCCTTCTCTTACTCATACATGTACCGGCTGGCTTATGCTCGCGGGCCTTATTTCTGGGCCCAAGCTCATTCAGAAGCCCGCCTGATGAGCTCCAGGTCTTACACAAGTGCCACATTTTTTCACATGGGTCCAGAGGATCCATGTCATTTCTGTATGTTTACGTTCAGCGAGTCAGTATGGATCCAGACCATCCATCTAGTGGATTGCACACATGGATGGACCATGGTTGATTAGACAACCCTAGCCATCCAACAAGTGACCTTCAAATGTAAACTAAACATTAAGAGATGGGACCCACTAGATGAAGGGTCTGGATCAATTGAGCAGGGGTGCAGTTGGGTTAGGGCTACCATGGGTTGGTCTTTCATGAGCCCGCTGATCATAACCGTCGATCAAACTCTTACTGTGGATGACTTGACATAGTTCAATCACACGCAAAAATGAACTAAACCATTCATCAGCTGGGGCCCACTACGAACTTAGCCTGCAGCAAACCAAAATCCGGCTGGTCCGCTCATCAAGCTGGCCAGCCTCTAAAAAGGGAACGAACGGTTAGAAAATGACCAGTGCACAAAGAGGCCCCACCTTATGGACAACCTGGATCTTTCCCACGCATCCCAAGCCCCCGTACTTAACACACATCACTTATTTCAAGTCTCACATTTCAACTCAATGGATCAATGGTCAGGCCATTAAGGTCAGATTTGCAGCATGGTTATTGGATCATAGGCCATTCCAAATAGCGGTAAGAAGATGGATGCCTGTGTTTATCAAACCATGCATCTTCGCATGTAAGCACAGTGGGCCCACATACCTGATGATCCTGAGATGGATGCCTATGTTTATCAAACTATCTTCGCATGTAAGCCCAATGGGCCCACATACCTGATGATCCTGAGTTGGGTGAGCGGACAAAACAAGACTACGTACACGTAAGTATGCTAGCTTGTCATACAGCCACATCTTCTCTGATAAAATGCCACTTGCATAAGGAATCCGTGCCTTGGAGAGGGTAGGCCCTACTACCAAATCACTTGGTACAAAAATCAGGCTAGTGAGCTTAGTTGGACCATGCTTGCATGTTGAGTCAGACCATGGTGCTGCTGATGCGCTGTGGGACCTACCTGGTTTTTGTACCAGCTGGTTTTCATGATAGGACCTGCCCTTTGGATAGTACGGATTTCCTAAACAAGTGGTATGATGGTGGGAAAATGAGGCTGGATGAGAAGTGAGTGTACGTTCCGACGTGTGGCCCATCCATCATACATGGGGCATATGAGAGATATGGACTGTTCATCTACTGCGCGCTAGCATGGAATCACCCCCAATTTTTGGGGGGTGGTCGTAAAACCTCCTCCCTTGGAATCCTACTCTTCTGGGTGCAAGATCCTGGCCGTTGTTGGGTCTAATCTCAATCTTATGCCTGGATCAACTCGTGGCTCACTTGTTGATGGGACTAATTTGATGCTTGATAGTGGGGCCCACCTACATAATACCCCAGGTCGTACAAGACACGAATTACCAGTAACCAGGTTACTGGGATCCTGGTAACCTTGACATGGAACAATGAAAAAGTTATACTCATATCTCAAATTTACTTCAGTGAAAAGGCAAAAAACATAGTTTCATCCAAAGTATGTTGTTAAGGCAAATAACGTAGTTTCATCCAAAGTATGTTGTTGGTGTCTCAAATCTTTCAGCAACAAGGTCCGTTGATATCATCGATAGACCATTTAATTCCATCAATAGATGTTCGATGCCATCAAAAAAATCCGGAAATCTCATATTGGCTACTGGACACTTCGTGGTGCCTTGCTCAACGCCATCAAATGGGTTCGATGTCATCGAAAATGCCATCAAAAAAATTTAGAAAATCCATGTTTAGCAATTGGAACATTTTGGCATTTTTCTCGATGATGTCGAGGGTGTTCGATGCTATCGACAATCTGTCAATGTCATCGAAGTGTCGTCGAAGGTATCATCGAGCGCACACGCATAATTGTATAAGTGCGGAATTTGTTTCTTATTTCAATTATGATTCTCATAAAAGCTATACATATATATAGGTGTAATTGGGATTTAAGAGATCATAAAGTTCAAGAGAGCTTTCTAATTCGTTATAGGTTTCAAGGGCATAGCTTGGGGAGATTTGAGGCTTGTTCGAATCAAATAGTCTCTATCTTTTATAATTTTCTACTTGCATAGTGCATTATATCTTGGCTCTGTGCCATGATTTTTTCTTGTAATGATGTTTCCACATTAAATTTAAAGTGTTTGTAATTGGACTTGATCATGCAACTGGAATACTTTACTTTATTCATCTCTATGTGCTTTTGTGTTCCTCCAACAAAGTAATCTTTGCTTTTCAGAGGGGTTCCACCGTGCACCCTTGCTTGTATGAAGCTCCTACCTTCTGAAGTTATATGGAGCCTACCTAAATGTCTATGAGAAATCCACTTAGCTCATCAGTTTCTCTGGCTTATGTTAGGACGCAAAACTAAGCCAAATCCAAAACTTAAGTGACTCACCATGGACTTAGTTCGCATAGTCCACACAACACAAATGTGAGTGTTGTATGTTATTGGAAAAGCTCTGTGAGCACCCCCCGAGTGAGCGAACATACTCAATAGCTGAATTTGGTTAGGTTAAATTCACATTTATTTATCTAACTATGCAATGTCACGAGGATGGCTTGAATATGTATACATTTTGTAGCCACCACTAGTCCAAACAAGTTTAAGATCTACAATTGGTTAGAAACCGTAAAACATTTTTGGATCCAGAGAATCAAGAGGTTCATTGTCCCGAGTGACTCCTACGGTTTGATCTGCAACCATGATTTTTTGAGTACCCACCAACAGATCTTTGCAACATGATCCATCATCCCACAGTATTGACATTGTTGGTCACGATATTTGTCCCTTTCTGCAGGAGTCATGTGACGCTCACCTAGTGGTAGAGGATAGCGCTGTGAATTGGCAAAAGGAGGGCCGTCTGCGTAGCTCCGATTGGAGTCCCTATGTTGTTGTCGTTGTGCCTGGAATCCACACCCATTGGATGTGAACTTCTGTGAGGTTCCACGATAGCCTGAGGAAGTTTGCTGAGATCGTTGTTGCTGTTGACCATAGAATATCATTTAATGAGTGAGTGATGAAGCTAGTACATCTGTATGACTAGAAAATCAGTTGCGCCTTTGATCAAAATTTTGGAGTTGAGAAACCAACTCAAAGTATGATGGTCGTGGGGGCTTCAACGTGGTTGTTGTGAAAGTTTCATATTGAGGACCAAGACTGGTGAGAAGACAGAAGACTTTTTCTTGGTCTGGAACAGGTTTTCCAATGGCTGTTAGATTGTCACATAGACCTTTGAAGATACGAATGTGGTCTGTAGTGGTTTCGTCATCTTATTTTCCAAGATAAGTTACCTGTTGCGTAGTGTAAACTCGCATTCTTGCGAGTCTTGGGCATATACATTCTTGAGTGCTTCCCATACGACATGAGCTGTATCAAGGCCAACGACGAGTCCGAGAGTTTCCTCTGAGAGTGTTCCAATGATCCACCCACGAAGGAAACGATTTAACTTTCGTCAAGCTATGAAAGCATATGTTAACTGTGGAATAAAATTTTATGCATTTGTGGAACTATTTGGATTTGGTGTGGTGTATTTAATGGGAGCAGGATCTTCATTTGTGAGATGGCCGACCAATTCTTTACTCTCTACAAGAGCCAAGGCTTGTTCATGCCACAACGGATAATTATTTGGGGTGAGTCTGAGTGTAATGAAGTTGCCAACGTTGAGAGATAGAATAGCCATGGCGGAAGAAGAGAGCAGAAGATAAGAAAAAGGAAAGAAATTAAAGGAGTTGTGACGTGTTAATGATGCGAAGTGTTCACAATGGCTTTGATACCATGAAGAAAAAAAGGAGAAGGAGTTTTTAAAAAAATACTTTTCTGTTTCAATTGATGTCAACGTGAACACATAAGCAATACAGAGGCAAGTATTTAAACATGAATACATTCGATAAAGTTGTAAAACAAGAACCATAAAAAATTCCCATAAAATCTACTGCTGATAAATATGCTCCTCATAATTATGGTTGATAGCTCATGTGCATTCCGTTTATATTGCAGAAATTTCCTTATCAATTGGATCATCATATTGGTTTAAAATTGTTGCCGTTAGAGCTCCAATATCCCTCAACGTCTCTCCACTGATTGAGGCAAGATTGTGAGAGTGTCCAACCTTATCGCTCCAAGAATCCTATGTATCATTATCTCTCCATTGACTCTCACAATTGCCAAGCTTGCTGAGCTGTGACGTGCTAATAAGAACTACATGACCTAAAAAATAAAGTAAAGTCAGTTAAGATATAAAACTGTTATAGATATATGTCTTAAATCTGTCTGGTGGTCTGTCGATGATATCGACAGGGTTTCAATGACATCGAAGCCAGTCGTCGATGACATCAACGGTTGCCCGATGCCATTGATAATTCATAGAAATTTTCATCCCTGGTCGCTGGAAAGTTTTGGTCCATTCTCGATGACATCGATGACCCTTCGATGACATCGAAAATGTTACACAGATTTTCTGCGGAAATGCAGATTTTGCGATTTTTGTTTCCTATTACAAGTTTACTTCTTTCTAAACTTATATAAAGGAGTGTATGCAGGATTGGGAAGTATTCAAGGGTATTCTAAAGCTTTCTAAAGGGTTCTAAGGTTATCAAAGGGTGTAGCAAGAAGTGCCGTATTTTTTTCCTGCAAGGGTTTTCTACATTAAATCTTTGTGTTCTTCTGTAATTGCTTGTTGCTATTGAATTGTTATCCTAGATTTAGATCTGTGTGATTCCGTAGTACAAATCCCCAACAAGTGGTATCAGAGCAATCGTTGGGGCACAGATCTGAATCTGCAGGATTAGTAATAATGGGAAACGGCAAGTTTAATTTTGAGAAGTACTCAGGCAAAAATAATTTTGAGTTATGGAATGTTAAGATGATTAGCCTCTTAACCAAGTAAGGCGAGATTAAGGCTCTTAAGGAGCAAAAATCTACCATGAAATATGATGAATGGAAAAACCTTGATAGTAATGCTTTAGCCTCTATCCGTTTATGTCTCATGGATGAGGTTCTTTATAATGTTTTAAGGGAAAAAACTACAGCTAGTTTGTGAGCGAAGTTAGAGAACATCTATGCAAAGAAGTCCTCTGAAAATCGTCTACACTTGAAGCTACAGTGTTATACCTTCAAGATGGCAGAGAGTTGAGATTTAGAAGCCCATATCAGCAACTTTAATAAATTAATGTGCAAATTGCTGGATATGGAGGAAGTGGTCAAAGATGAGAAACATGCATGTATATTGTTGAATTCTCTTCCTACATTATATGAATCTTTCAGGGACATAATATGCACCGCAAATAAAACCCTAAGTGTCGACACCGTTATTTCAGCCCTTCAAGGGAAGACTGTGAGAAAGTTAAATGGCAACATAGGGGCATCTTTCGATGCACTGATTACGAGGGTTAGAGATTCTAAGCGAGGTACAGGATCCTCAAGGCCTAGTGTAACATCTCGGATTTTTACAATTTTTTATTTCAAAAAAAAAAATCCTTAAATTTTTTTTATTAATTAACTTATAATATCACTTAATGACCATTAGCACTTAATGTTAGTTTATACAGGAGTGGTACCAGTAAAGAACCACACAAGTTAAATTAATCAACCGTAAGAAGCCAATGAATCCGCCCGATCACTTGAACATCAGGTGTAGCCTCATGAATTACTCACATATGACCCAAATCTAACTGACCTATCGCTAACTAATTAAGACAATCATGATTAAATTAAAGATCTAACCGAAGCCGAGTCAGATAAGGCCCAAATCTTAACTAATAGACCAAATTAACCCCGTTACTCTTTTACCCTAAAACCGATGGTTTAGAGTAATCATGATCAAATCTCCACTTTCACTAGTTACAAATGGGCCACATTATGAACATAGCTAATCCAAAACCTAATCATTACCCACGAGAAATCTCATTACCAAATTCATTCAAAAAATGTCCCGATTTTTCGAACAATCTTTAGACCGCTCGTTGGCGGGCCACTAGTTTCAAAATTATAGAGTAATGTCTGTCTTACTAGGCTTGACGTCCATCGCGGGAGTCAGACCTGAGTGCTGTCTAAAACCGCTCAACTTGAGCCGAAGGACGAGTGCATGAGAAGTGTAAATACCCTAAAGAAAGAAGTTGAAATTTAAGTGAATTGGGTCATCCACTCTTATGCAAAGTTGAAAATTTCGGACCGTCGGTTTGCAACTAAACTTCACACGTAGAGTAAGAATATTTCCTCGCTCATATCCGTATAGCCGCAGCCCCAATCGACTATCAATGACCGTTGAACAGACTTTTAATTATATCTGTTGATCGGCGCATGCAGATAGCGGGCTGATCATATCCATACGTAGATCATTAATAGGGCTAGTTATCCTATGGTGTAAATCAATATGTACACCCCATAGTGGGCCCTAGAGCTTGAAAAGACCCTCACATAGGTCTAGTATAGTAAAAACCTAGCCCTTGGGGCCATTTATGTCAAATCTGACATTATAAAATAGCCTCATTTGGGCACCCCCTCTCCATAGGATTTTGCCCTAGAGGAAAGGAAAAGAGAAGAGAGAAAATTGAGAAAGAAGAAATGAGGAAGAGAGGAAGAGAGTGTGAAGGAGAGTAAAGGTGGGTCATAGATCAAAGTGGGGCCCAAGAGAGTCCGTTTCTTACAACTCCTCACCTCTTCCTCAATAAACCCTCCACCACAACCGAGAACCACTTTCGTTGCTTACATAGGTAAACCCCGCGCCCCTTTTTCTTGAAACCCTTGTATAAGAGATGTTTTGCATGAGATTCTAACATGCAAGTGCAATGTCTTAGGATTCCAGCCGATCGGCACCGGGTTCAGCGTTTGTAGGTCATTTTTCAAGACTTCAACAATTCATAGGTGCAGACTATTAACCTTAGGTGGCCTAGCACCAATTGTAGCATGAGTTTAATGATTATGATTGCTTGAGTGATGTATTTGGAGAATCTAGAGAAAACCTAGGATTTGGATGTGTGTTTGGGATTGTATGGAATTGTTTGTCATGTTGATTTCTCTCATATGATGTTGTTGTGGTCCTCTACATGATTTGTTACAAATGGATGATTGCATGTTCACGTCTTGTTTGAGTTCTTATATGATGTTGACTTGTGGCTTGTATGACCTATTGACTATTCTGCATTTGATTCTATGAGATATATGAGATGTTTAGCATCCTCACTAACCCACACACCTCACATGCACCTTGTTCTTAATGTTGTTAGGTTGCTTGTAGAAAAATTTAAATTGTATATGAGAAGTATGGATGCATGATATCGCCTATGCTAGTTGATAACGCTGATTTTTAGCATGTTATGGATGATTATTAACCCTTGGGTTGGTTAAGAAAATGAGGAGAGTGAGGCTGGTTCTGTTGGCAGGGCTACCCTGGGGCTAAACCCATGAGTTTGGGCGAGTGTGGATGAACGACAGTAGTTAGACTATATGAGTCGCCCGTACCCGATGTCGTCAGTCACGTGCTTGCCTGAACTTATGCGGTATAGTCTATTTACTGACTAATCTTACATGTTTACCTTGAATGTTCATATATGTATGGAACCTAGAACACCCTACAACCGTTGTAGCCCATTGATAACCAAATTGAAACCGATCCACCGCCTCGTGAGCCGGGCATGGTGGAATGAGACACTATGTTCCAGCTATCGGCTTACACTGGGGTGATGCGCATCCCCATAGTAACCGCGAGCGATCCCTTCTTCTCGGCACTCTCCATGTGCTTGAAATCGGGGATTGAGAACCCGACGGGATTAAGGATCGCGGGGTCTTGGCCTCACACGTTGGGGGATTTAGGCCTCGCAACCAGTTTAGGGTATTGATACGTGGGGTGTATCAGATTTTCCAACCTGCTGAATGAATGAAATTAACTAAGAACTTGGCTAACATTATTGCATCGCACTAGTTAGGGTGACGACTTAGTAGTCGAGGTCGCTCTAAGAGAGTGTTGGTCATACGCGATCGTTAAATGGAGTTGCTCGAGGGAGTATTGTGACGAGGGCATGTATCATATCATTTATCATGCATATGCATTAACAAGTTTAGTTAGGTATTTATGAATGATTGCTTTTCATTAAGTTCATAATGTAATTGATGCCCGTTACAACTTAAGATTAATAGCACCCACTGAGTTGATCATTCATTTCCACTCTGGGACGGTGTTTTAAAACACCAACTAGACTCGCCCGTAGATACAGGTGATGCAGAGTACGAGGAGCCCGGCGACAAGAGCCTCAAGGAGGAGGATGAGTTCTCTTACTTCCAATTGATGAGCGGGTCTTCATCGGCTCAGTAGATAGGACGTTGGATCATTGAGTAGTGGATTCAACTTTATTCTTTCAGACATACTATTCTTTTTATGATTTTGTTGGGCAACGCCTTGTGAGACCCACTTATATTCTTTTGTATTTGTGTATATATTTGGCTTCTTTCATTTCAGCAGATTAGTTGTGGTTGTGCTTCATGTTCTAAGTAATTTCACGTTGCGCCTTTACATTTGATTAAACGCAAATTATTAAGAATCGGTTATAAGTGACACCCGGGAACTTGAGAGTCGAGTATATACACGACCCCCGATTTTCAGGGCGTTACACCTAGATCCAAATCCAATGGCAAGGGCAAAGGAAAATTAAAGTGTTGGAATTGTGGGTTGTTTAGACACATGAAGAAGGATTGTAGAAATATTAAAACGAAGAAAGAAAATTCAGCGACTTCTTCCAAGAAGGCCAATGTGGTCACATCTGATGAAGAATCAAGTAGTGGTGATGTTCTGTCTATTTCCATGATTAGTCACTTACACGACAATCATAAAGATGAGTGAATACTTGACACAGGAGCATCTTATCACATGACTCTTCATCGGAATTGGTTTACCAGTTACAAGGAATGCGATGGTAGACAAGTTTTTATGGGCAATGACAATGCCTATAATGTTGTGGCTATTAGCACGGTGAGCATCAAGATATTTGATGGGATGGAGCGTACCTTGATTGACGTCAGGCACGTTCTTGATACGAAGAAAAGTCTGATTTCTCTCGGTGCACTCGAAGCTATAGGGTGCAAGTTCACCGGTATTGATGGTGTCCTTAAAGTTTCAAAAGGGACACTTGTGATTATGAGTGCAGAGGCATGGAAACCTTTAAAGGTTGATTGGGAACACTTCAGCAAGTGGAGCGGCAGCAGCTATTGCATACTCCACGTCTCTACATATGTGGCATGCTCGTCTGGGCCACATGAGCGAGCGAGGCATGAAGGTACTTTCTAATCGATATTTGATTCCAGCTTTTAAAAATTCTGATTTAGATATATGCAAGCATTGTATATATGGTAAACAATCTAGATTGTCTTTTAAATCTGGAAAACATGTTTGTAAGGGAGTGCTTGATTATGTACACTCTAACGTATGGGGGTCATCGCCAGAAGTTTTCATTGGGGGGTCGTCATGTTTTGTTTCATTCATTAACGACTACTCTAGGAAAGTTTGGGTTTACTTCATGAAACGTAAATCTGAAGTTTTCACCATATTCAAACAATAGAAGACAATAGTGGAAAAACAGTCAGGGCGGAAAATAAAGGTTTTAAGGACTGAAAATGATGGAAAATTTACTTCCACTGAGTTTAATGAGTATTGCAAGGATGAAGGGATCATCAGGCACAACACAGTATACCACACACCCAAGCAAAACGGTGTGACTGAGCGAATGAATCGGACTCTCTTGAAGAGGGTCAGATGCATGTTAAGTAATGCTGTGTTAGGCGAGGACCTATGGACAGAGGCCGTTAACGCGGCTTATTATTTGGTGAATCGATCTCCTTCAACGACAATTAAATGTAAAATCCTAAAGGAAGTATGGAGTGGTTAAAAAATTGACTACTCAGTTTTAGGCATATTTGGTTGTGAGGCTTACTCTTATGTATCGTCAGTTGAGAGAGATAAGCTAGACTATAGAGCTAAAAAGTATATCTTTGTTGGCTATGACATTGGTGTGAAAGGTTATAGATTATCTAACAAGGTCACACACAAAGTCATCACTAGCTGGGACGTCAGATTCGATGAAAGCTTTCTATTTCGTAAGAGTGATCAAGGGGAGCAAGAGGAACCAGAAAGGGTGACCGTAGCGTCCAGATTGATACAGATGATACTCAGGCATAGATAGATGCAAAGACAGAGGTACAGGATCAGGTGGAGCAATCACTTGTGAGAAGGAACCCACCGCATGATCGCAGGTTACCGGCAAGATACATGGACGACTCTAATATTGCATATGCCCTCATTACAGATGAGGGGGGACCTGTCTACTATTCAGGAGACTCTTGATGAGCCTGATGTAGAAAAGTAGAAGGCGACTATGGACGATGAGATGGACTCGTTGCACAAAAATCACACACGGGAGCTGGTGGAGCTCCCTGTGGGCTGAAACGCTATCAGATGTAAGTGATTATTTAAAAGGAAATAAGATAGATACAAAGAAAGGTTGGTAGCGAATGGTTATACTTAGAGAGAAGGAATCAACTTCACAGAGATATTTACGCCAGTGGTTAAGCAGGTGTCTATCAGATTCGTGTTAGCGCTAGTTGCCTAATACGATCTCAAGCTAGAACAGATGGATGTGAAGACTGCATTTCTGCACGAAAAATTGGAAGAGCAGATTTACATGAAGCAACCAGAGGGCTATGAAGTTAAAGGGGCAGAGAAAAAGGTTTGCAGATTAATGAGGTCATTGTACGGCCTGAAACAGTCGCCTAGGTAGTGGTATAAAAAATTTGATTCTTTCACGGTGAGTAAGAAATTTACTCGGAGTGAATACGATCACTGTGTCTATTATAAGACACTGAGTGATGAAAAATTCATCATCCTAGTACTGTATGTTGATGATATGTTGATCGCTTGTCATGATATGTTTGAAATCAACGTACTGAAGACTCAGTTATCAGGGACATTCGAGATAAAAGATCTAAGGGCTGTAAAGAGGGTTCTCGGCATAGATATTCATAGAGACAGGAAGAGGAGTAGGATTTGGTTACCACAAGTAGAATACCTTGAAAAGGTATTGATCAAATATGTGATGGATTAGGCAAAGCCGGTGAGTGTTCCCCACGCGACTCACTTCAAGCTTTCCTCAGAACAATGTTTTAAATTAAATGAGGAAAAGCAGGTTATGTCTCATGTGCCCTATTCAAATGCAGTTGGCAATTTAATGTATGTCATGGTCTATACAAGACCAGATATTTCACTGGCAGTCGGTGTTGTGAGCAGATACATGTCAAACCCAGGCAAACAACATTGGGAAGCGGTGAAATGGATACTTTGATACATTCGAGGTATGAAAGACTACGTCTTGACTTTTGAGAAAACAGGGACAAAGTTGGTAGGTTATGTGGATTCCGATTACGCAGGCAGTATAGATTCCATGAAGTCTACTTCATGATACTCATTTGTACTCTCGGGTAGAGTAATCAGTTGGATGTCAAAGCTTCAGTCCGTAGTGGCTCTTTCTACGACCGAAGCAGAATATATGACAGTGACAGAAGCATTTAAAGAGAGTGTTTAGCTCAGGGGCATAATAAATCAGTTGAGACTTCAGCAGGAGGCCGTGCCGGTTAATTGTGATGGCGAGAGCGCTATCAATTTGACTAAAAATTTTGTTTATCACTCACGTACTAAACACATTGATGTTCGTCACCACTTTATCTGACAGGTGTTAGAGGAAGGAGGTGTCACATTGGAAAGGATTCACACCAGCATAAATCCAGCAGACATGCTCACCAAGGTCGTTCATACAAAGAAGTTCAAGTTCTGTGCAACTTCTCTGGGCTTGGCGATGGCATAAAAGAATGACGGAGTGTGCACGAGAAGCGTTGATTGAAGCTATGATGCAATACAGAAATAAGAGAAGGGGACAAGAAGCTATACAGATGAAGATTGAAAATATTGTGAAGATTATTATAGATAGATGTCTTAAATCTGTCTGGTAGTTTGTCGATAGATTTTGCGATTTTTGTTTCCTATTTCGAGTTTACTTCTTTCTAAACTTATATAAAGGGGTGTATGCGGGATTGGGAAGTATTCAAGGGTATTCTAAAGCTTTCTAAAGAGTTATAGGGTTATCAAAGGGTGTAGCAAGAGTGAGATTCGAGGTTGCGCGAATCGAGTAAGTTCTCTCTTTTGTAATTTCTTTTCATAGTAGATTTCTGTTGCTTCGTGCCGTGGTTTTATCCCACAAGGGTTTTCCATGTTAAATCTTTGTGTTCTTCTGTGATTGCTTATTACTATTAAATTGCTATCCTAGATCTAGATATGTGTGATTCCGCAATACAAATCCCCAGCAAAAACCTCGTACCACATAAAAGAGCGGTGAGCACCTGAGTTTTGTATGCAAGCTTCGGTTGAGATGTTGCAGTAGAAAATATTATATTGAGAGAAAGAAAAGATGGAGAAGGACAACAACCATGAGTGATTATAGGAGAGAGAGAGAGAGAGAGAGAGAGAGAGAGAGAGAGAGAGAGAGAGAGAGAGAGAGAGAGAGAGAGAGAGAGAGATTTTTTAATCTTACAAAGGAGGAAAATTTTAATCGCTAGGTTTTTTTCAAAATTTACAAAGGGGGAATTTTTAAGTTTAAAATTTAAAATTTGAAAAAAAAAAAAACAATGGTCCTATTTGGGCTGATGCATGGGCTTTGGACAGCCAAGTCCAGCCTGGCCCGACTGAAAACTGGGCTCCATGTCCAAACTCGGTACCAGGGTCTGATGCTTCATCTCAAGCCCAGCCAATGTCGGGCCAAGAAAGACCATTGGGCCATTCTGGCCCATTAACAGCCCTAGCGCATCCCAGTGAAAAATATGGGTGTCAAGGGGCGGGCGTGGGCCTTAAAAATCAGAATTTTGAATAGGACTGGCCTGACATCACCACTCAACCTATTTTAGCCCGCCCGTTGACGGCCCAGTTAAAAATAAAGATTCACTTGTAAAAAAATGACAAATATACTTAAAATGTGCATGCGATGCTTTTTTTATTAGCACTACATTGGGATTGTGCTGGCCCTGCTTAACACAACCTGCATTCCGGCTTAAATTGTGCCATCAAGGCATGGATTGTAGACTTGGCAACTCGGACCATCTTTTATTATCCTCAGTCGAGTCAGGAGGTGGTCTGTCCAAGTCATATCTTCGGCCTGACGTATGGTGGCGAGCTGGATTGGACTTGACCGTTTCCCAGTCAGCTTGGAATAAGTTGCTTTCATCATGGGACGAGTTGTTAACCCATGACTGTGATAGGTGGGGCCTGTAGTCTAGACCGTTGGTCGATCGAGTTCCACGTTGAGCGGAACGTACCCAATCACTGACCAGACCTTTTGCAGTTGAATATGGACCCCCCTTTTAATTTTCTTTTTGTCTATTAACCGTTTGATGTGATTTTTAAGGCAGAGTCTACCCGAGGTGGGGCACAACAGACGAATGGTTTGGATTACCAAACAATGGTCCCAATTCCCACAACTGAAAACACACGTGCACCACCAAAGATGCAGGACCATGGGCTACGTGTCATGTAACTCTTCATTGTCCGAAACCTTCTATCTGTGGGCATGTGATTCCCATGATGATCGTTCGGTTCTCGTGATGCTTCCAGCAATCTTCCTCACACAAGATTCGTGCATTTTCTCTTTCTTGTGCTGAATATCTTTTATTAGTTAAGAACGGGAGTCTTTTCTTTTACTATTTTAGATAAGCCTCGTTGGAAAAGAAATGAAGCTAGGAAGCTGGAAGTAAGCTGATTGTGTACTAAGTAACTCAGTAAACTCTGTGGGATTCACTAGCATGTATGTGTCTTATCCACACCGTCTACACGTTTTACCATTACCTTATATGGCATGACCGCAAAATTGAAGCATATCCAAATCTCAAGTGACCACACCACAGAAAACATGAATTGAAAGCCTACTATTGAAAACTTATGGGGGGCTACATAAGTTTTAGATAAAGCTGATATTTTTGTTTTACCTTCATACATATTGTTTTTCTTTATGAGCGTTTTAATGTCAAATAAACATTACTGTAAGCTTTAGGAAGGCTTCAACAGTGGGTATTGTCCACTTGATCTTGGAGATCCTTTAATGTTTTGTTTTTACAGTAAAATGAGCTGGAAAAAATAGATAAACAGTGTGGATGAAACACATACATCTACAGTAGACCCCCACAGAGTTTACTCAACACACAGTCGGAGACCGAACAGGATTCGCTAGTGTGGCTATATACACTTACGGTGTTCTAGTGTGTGTGTGTGTGCGTGCGCGCGCACCTCATGGGAACCTGAAGTCGCGCTGTGTGGGATCCACTGTGATGCATGTCGAACATCTATCCCCCAATCAGTCAGATGCACCATTTCATGGTATGCTGCGGGCTTAAAAATCAAGTCAATCCATGACTCTTTGTGGGTCACACCACATGGAAAAGTTGACAGGGGTTACCCTCCCATTAAAACATTTATAATCATTTGTTGGGCCCACCGAGATGTGGTTCACAAATACAGCCCATCCATTATGTGTGTTCCACTTGGATGAGGTCGACGGCATAGAACCATTTCCTATATATATATAGATAATGCTGAAGGTAGTAAGTCTAACCGGTTGGACTAGCTACAGTCAGGAGGGGATAACTTCCAACCTTTCACATGTTTGCGGCTTTCAACCTACCTAATAAGTTGGACCCGCCATGAGAATCACCAATTACAAAAATCATCCCTATACACTTATCATATGATGTGGGCACACCATGAAAACAATGTGTAGCTTTTGATAAATAACAAAATATAAGTGTTGTTCACTCGATAAGTGAATGTATGCACAAGGTGATCATCATGTCGGGGCCAAAAATTATTGGAAGGTTTGTATTTCACACGCACATAACAACTTAACAGAACCGAAGTATTGTACCAGTTGTCCAATTGGTTGGAATTGAGACCTTTCATGCAGCATATGTTGCACTAAGTAGCGTTTGGCCAAGTTTACCTCGGACAGTAGTTTGTGTGTGTAGAAAATTGGAATTTGGGGAACTTGAAAATACGGTTAGCTTTCGAAGTGCTGTTAGTGTTTTACGTGCAAATAATGAGGAAATGGAAAAGTTTTTAGCCCCCATATGGTAACACGTCTCCCTCCTCTCTCATTGGTTTCTTCATCTCCAATGTCAACTCTTACAACCCTAGCCCACCTTGACATTTGTGTGACATCTATGCCATCCATCAGTTTCACTAACTCATGTTAGGAATGCCCATCATTCATAATAAAGCAGATTCGAAACTCAAATGAACCACACCATTGAAAATTATAGGATTAAATGCTTGCTATTGGAACTTTCTTGTGGCCATAAAAGTTTTGGATCAGGTTGATATTTGTGCTTTTCGTTTATATCGAATGTAATAATCTTCATGAATTGGATGGCATAAAAACACCGCAGCAGGCCCTGAGAAAGTTCCAACAGTAAGTAGTTTCATTAGTGTGGCTTGCTTACGTTTTGAATCTCTCTCAATTTTTGGGGTCATATACTACGGTAAGCTGGCAAATACATGGAGTAGATGTCATTCAAACATTGTGGTGGGCCGCACAAAACTTTAATCTTTCACATATGCAGAAGTTATAGGAAATTGGGGTCGCTCGCTTTTTCCATGTGATTTCCCTTTTTGATTTCTCTTCCACTTCTCTTCCTCTTTTCAATTTCTCTTCCTGGTTTCCTTGACGTTTCCTCTCTCGTCCAATTAAGTGACCCACTGTATAAAGTTCCACCCAAAATCAGATTTATACAGATAATCATAAACTCCGATTAATGGGCATTTGTTTGATGAATTTAGACCTTGAGCTACACACATTTTTGAACATCCACTGGATGTCCATCAAATTGGCGAGTTAGGTTATTGATTCAATCCAGTTTTTGATTTATGAACCATTTTTAAAGATGTACCCATGGTGTTGACCATTTAACCTGAATTGAGTGTATGCATGAGGAACCACAACAGAAATTTAAAAGATAAAGCATGGGTTCTTGAGAACCATTGATTTATTGGGGGACTGGGATTGATGATCGCCGACCAGACTATAGAATGAGAATGTGCATCTGCCACTACTGACGGAAGTGGGACTCAAGTGGTCTATTTCATCTGCCTTTTGCTGTTGCAATTGACTTTCCAACGTAGAATCTACCTTTTATCTTGTCACTAGTGGTGTGAACTTGTGGTGCGTTTGGACCACTCAAGTGGGCCATCTGCTCGCTTCGATCATTCCAACAGGTTAAAGGCCTGTTTGGGCGACAAGGGATACCAATCCAAATGCAATTCTGATACAAGTACTTAACTTGTTCCGCCCAAGATACCCGATGCAATGATGATTTGGCGTACATCCAAACAGGCCTTTCTCTGCTGTGAGCATTCTAGTGGAGGATGGATGGTTGATCTCTCTGTTTTAAGTGGCCTTTTGCATGGCATGAATAGGACGATTGGGATTGTTTGATCAATGTCCGATGGCGTATCCAGAGTGGGACCCATTTAGGGCTTGTTTGTGTTTGGTCCGTGGAATAAAATGGTATTGAATGGTGTTAGATGGGATTAACATCATTATTGCACGACGATTGCATGTTTGGAAATACCATGGTATTTTAGTTATCCAATCCCATATTTGATAAAATTCTTGTCATGGGAAAACACCATTTTAAACAAAATTCTGTTTGGTGGACCATGGAATTGTAATCAACGGACCAAATTCATAGTAGATGTCATTCACTTATATATATATATATATATATATATATATATATATATATATATAAAGCCAGAATGTCACGTGTACATGGTGTATATGGATGGATGACATGAATAAACGCATGCATCAATGTGGGGCTCATATTTGTAGTAGATTTCAAAATCCAAGTAAATCTCACTTGGGACCAAATGCAATTCCATGGGACCAAATGCAATTTCATCCCAACATTTCTCATCCTCCCCAAATAATGAATGAATTTGCACGGGACCAAAGCAATTCTATCCCACCTAATCCCATCTAATACCCTGCACCAAACGCCCCCCTTAATGATTGACGGCTTGGATCATCTTTAAAAATGCACAATATAGGTGGAGGCCGCGGGACAGACATTAGGGCCGATGCATGCACCTTTCCCTTTCGGGTTTTTATTGTCACTATATAACAAAAAAAATGACTAATTGTTCTAGTAAGGAACTCTTCAAGTGCACTCTGCTCGCATGAGATGGATGGTGGCTCTGCCGCACACGTGTGAGATCTGGGCCGTGCACTGTGAGCATAACCTGGACTGAAAATCAGATCGGCCCATTCATTAGGAGGGGTGGACTTCATTGTAGATGGACAATAGAAAAACCAGTGATCCGGACCATCCTGATTTTTGGGTGTGTGCCTGGCAGATTTGTGCACTCAGGCTGGGCCACCATATCTGATGGATGGCCCAGATCTAACACACATGTGGCTGGCAGGTGTGCTGAGCAGCCCTATCGTCTATTTCACCCATTTACTGGGAAAGATTGGGACATGGATTGGGTACTGCCTTTTTTTGGACTAAGTTATTTCCAAATATGCTTTAGTAGGATTTGATCAAATAGCAGACTGCAGTCAATGATAGGACCCACATAAAATATGTATAAAAGTTCTTTACATTAGACAGAGCTCTACTTCAGACTATAGCTTGCACTCCAATTAAATTCCTCCATATCAGTTTAGGAGGAAATTCCGTCCAATCCAAAGCAGCAACCAATCCACTAGAATCAGTTGGTAGGAGTATTTTATTGAAAACGTCCAGATTTTTGTACTTTAAAAATGCTAAGACTTAGCCAATCTGTCGGTGAACAAATCACATCACATGTGATTGTGAATAAGGGGGTTAATTGATACTCTGGCAGAATGCGACCCTCCATATGCAGCTACTTAGAAACCATACACATGGCATATATTGACTCAATTTAAGTCAATTAAATTGTGGTCAATCAGATTAATTTAGCAATCCTACCCATTGTTTCATGGACACTAGTTTGTTTAATTAGGCCATTGGATGTTTTTATTCTTGACCGTCAAAAAATTGTCCATTAATTCAATGGTCGGATAATCAAATAAGCCGTTGTTTTTTGTTCACTATCCATCTAAACTAGGACCCATAATTTGGACGGTTTAATTTGAATTACTTGTATGCCATGCATGCAAATTATAAGTAATTTTTAATTGCCTGGGTATCATCCATCAGACTCTGCCAGAGTATCAACGCCTCCTCTTGTGCTTAATTGTTTACTCATCTTTTCAAAGGACAAAATTATTAAAAAGATACCTACTTAAGTATGGCAAAAGAGTAATACACATGGGTTTTTTTTTTTTTTCAATACAGAGGGACTTTATCAGTCAGATAGAGGCGATGTTTCAACCATCCAAGCCGTTCATTGATGTGCCTCAACGTGGATTGTGGTTATCTTAAAACGTATTCAAGATCAAACGGTCCTTTCGATGTCCCATGAAACAACGGTTTGAGGAGATTGTCACGCTAAAAAAAAAAAAGAGAGAGAGAGAGAGAGAGTTAAATGGTGGAAGGGTTGAAGTTATTATAATCTGGGATTCTAGGTGAAAAAGAAAAAAAAAAAAAAAGAAGAGGAGAGTTATTTGATACTCTGGCCAGTGTGATGGATGATACAAAGGCGCTGGAAAATTACACACGTGCCATGTATCTAACTTAATTTACTCTGCCCTCGCAGTGGATCCAACCGTATATAATATTATAGGGATGATTGTAGCCTCTGATTTTAAAACTTTTATTTGTAGAATTCCAATCATTGATTATTTTTCGTGTTGACCATTGATTAGAATTCAGCTAATCAGCCATTCTGGGCTTCGTTTCCGTATAATTGTTGTTTTAAAAATAATCTCAATTCTCAGCTGGGTCCCACTATGTGGACCGTCTAATCTTAGTAAGACATCGACTTGCAGACAGATATTTTTTGTGATCGGTCATCAATCACACCCCATAGGACCTTTTCTGCCCTTTCAAGTGGTGGTATCTCTTTTCATCATGCCACTTGCATGCACG
The DNA here is from genome assembly GCA_030180095.1 of Magnolia changhungtana. NCBI lineage: Eukaryota > Viridiplantae > Streptophyta > Magnoliopsida > Magnoliales > Magnoliaceae > Magnolia > Magnolia changhungtana. The sequence goes on along the minus strand of JASAUF010000123.1, from coordinate 5,265,352 downwards.
CGCATCGGTCTGCACTGTCCAAATGGTGGGCCAGTTCCTACGTGAAATTCATGTTCTCTTGATAATCCTGAGATCAAATTTGTTGCCATCAAATTGATGTTGAAAATGGAGCGGTTTGATCCAAATCTAACAGCCAATATCAAAGGGCCCGAATGTCTTGTAAAGGCTCCTTTTCAAGGAATATACTCCCATCCTTTTGGGGGCTTTTGTTAAAAAAAATAAAAATAAATAAAAATAAAAATAAAAAATAAAAAAATAAAAAATAAAATAAAAAAGAAGAAGAAGAAGAAGAAGAAGGGCTGCTATTAAAGTTATTGTTTTGACCATGCTCCATCCGCAGTGGGGCCCATGACCTGAGCGTTCTGAATTTAAGAAATTGTATGCAAGTTACAATAATGAAAGTAAACAACTTTCAACGGTAAGGTCAAGTTGGGCTTCATGTTGCCCTATCCCTACTCAAAAATCATCAGGCTAGCTTAAGCTCAGCTTCTGTAAAAATCAATACTAAAAATTAAAAAAAATCAAATTGTTGCTCATACCCAACCCATATGATAGTTAATGCGTCCATGATCAACCCGGCCGGGCCCACAACCACTTATATAAAAGTAAAAATGGATAGATTATAACTCAAATGTAAATCTCAATATCTTCTAGTCTAAGTTGAATAAAAAATATTTACAATTCCAATTCGAGTCATGAATCTTGTAACCCTTATGTATATCTTATAACACCTATGTTTGTTAGTACATACATGACAAAAAATGAAAATTTATTACTTTGAAATCGTAGTGATGCGAGAGCCTCTATAGCTCCATGACTTTGTTCCACATGCTTGTTTAAGTGGTCATGCCATTTCATTATATTGACAATTCTAAAAAGTTGTTGATAAATGGACAAGTATATCCCTATCATCTAATGGTTCAGGACATCTCTCTTATTAGGTTGATGTTGAGTGGTTAATAAGTCAGTACAAATATGATGATGATATGTCTATGCCAGTTCAAATCCAGATAGGCTCAATAATTTAGTGATTCATGAGGTCGATATGAGCAATTTGTCTTCCAAAAATGAGTGTAATCTTCACAAATGACATGACTCTGTATTGGAAAGATTTTGTATATAAGCCTCATCACTAATATATAACATAGGGGGATTTATTGTCGATTTGGACTGTTCATTCTTCCGTACAATTAGGAGTAAGTCATGGTGCAAAGTTCTTGACAACCAGGTGATTTTAAGCTTATAAGTGACATGAAAATGAGCAATTAAATTGATCAGAGAAACATAATAAGCTCGTTCGTCATTCCGTAACATCTACTAAATAGATCTAACTTTGTATCTATTATAATAACAACATAACTCTTTGATTTGATGATTCTATCGATAGGATATATGACTCAAAAATAACCGATGGTTAAAACAAACTCGCCATATTCAAAGGGTTAGTATTACGTAATTAAACTATGCGTGATTTTTGCGCCATGGTTTTGTCTTGATCTTATGAATGAATGAATGGTTTAATATACTACATGAAGTCCTATGCGAATTTTTAAATGTTTAAGTACATCGCTAACTTTGATTAAAGGTGGGAACATTAGTAAAATTCAATAAAAGTTGCATACATAAACACACAATTAGGTATGCATATAAGTCACATGTAATTCAAATTGGGTGGGAGGAGCCCAACCTTGCCTCAAAATTATTTGGGTTTTTATATTTGAAGTGTAGTAAGCTAGGGCGGTGGAAGGGGGACACTGATGAAGTATTGGTGACATCCATACCGTCCATCGGGTGACTGGCTTCAACTTACCTTCTCTGCACAAACTTCAGCCTGTTAAAGAACTCAGGTCAGCCACTCTACAGGAACAAGTTGAGAGTGGATCGCCTATGATTTGAAGAGGAGCCCATCGTATGCTATACCTGCAGTTCTAGCTATTTAGATCCTTCAGCTGACCTGGATGAAGTGTCGTACCCAGAATCAGGCTATCTTGAAACTCAAGTGGCCCTCCGTGCAAATCAAGGGTTGGCATTTCCTCCCATGTTGTTCCCCGGTTCTGTCGCCCAACTGAGCCTTGTATCGGGGCTGGATGCAATTACATAATCACATAGTACAATTATATTGCAACAACCACAATTTTGTTGCTTGATGCAAATAGTGGATCCGTATTCTTTTTGATAACCTGATGCTATCATGAGCTCATATGTAATATAAACAGATTGGATGCCTGAAGTCATTACCTAGGCCCTACATCAACTTGGTACCATCGTAAGCGTAGCCGGTCATGGGTAGAGCTGGGTAGAATCTAACCAGATCCGGTGGATCCGACCCGATCTGAACTGAACCGAAGGCCTGGATCGAGTAGGACCACTCAGTTCCGATCGTATCGGATCAAGTTCAAATCGAGGTCAATCCAGACCGATCTGATTCGAAATCCGAACGAACCCTAACCCCTCTTTCTCTACTCGAATGAGGCGCCGCACCCACCCATCTCTCTTTCTTTCTCTCCCTCTCTCCCAATTTCCCTCCTCCCCTTCCTTCTCCCCTCCTTTCTCTTCTTCTCTCTCCCGATTTCCCACATCTCTTTCTTTCTCTCCTCATTTCTCTCCCTCTCTCTCCCTAGACTCAACTCGATCCGACTCGATTTGGTTTCCTAGACCGAGTCGGGCTCGATTCGGGTCAGGCTAGTAAGGATTTGGATTGGATCGAGTCAACCCTGCTAAACTTGGTCCCGGATCGGATCGAGTTCGGGTCAGGTTCTTGAAAAATCAGATTGAGTTGAGTTGGACCCAATCCGGTCTGACTTAACTCGATGCCCACTACCTCTAGTCACGGGGTCGCGGATTTCTTGAGAGAGCCTTCCACATGAAGTTCCTGGGTTGGGATGCTAGTTGGGCCCCACTGTGATGTTTGTTGGAAATTCACAACATCCATCAGTTATCCGAACTCATTTTAAGATATCTGATTAAAATTGTGTTGGATCCAAAACTCAAGTGGGTTGCATGAGAGGGAACTGTGGAGATTTATTAGCACAGTCGAAACATTTTTATGGCCATATAAGTTTTGTATAAGGCTAAGTTGGATGTGTTTTCACTTCATCCTAAGTGGGAATGTCCTCATAAACATTTTGGATGACATATAAGCATCAACGTAGAGCCCATAAAGTTTTCCATGATAGTAAACTCTTTCCCAGTTTTCCCAATTGTGTATGGCAACTTGAGTTTTAAATGCAAGCCAATTTCCGTTTCATGCCTTAAAATGATTTCTCAAAGAGGATGAACGGGTGAATTTCTCACAAACATGACAGTGGGGCCACCTAGCATCCCAAAGCAGCGGGAACTTCGTGCGAAGGGCTTTCAGGAGGAAATCGGCGTCGTGGTCACGGCACCAGTGGAGCACACCTCACGATTAAAACCTTATTTTATCAAGCACGTGGATGGCTTTTGTCCACCGAGGAATCATATCTTAGTAGAAAATCGAATCGGCTATTTCAATTTATCGCAGAAAATCGTGCAACATTGTAATTTACCGTGGCATTTTCTCATTGAACGCGGTTCCCTCGTAACTGGACACGTGGCGTATCGACACCATCATACTGGGAAGCGGATTGCCTGTGACCCCGGGCATAGATGTCCATTATGAGTCCAGATCCTCTGTTATCCGGTCAACAGGGATTTCTGTTACCCTAATGGTCTGGCGTCCGAAGCTCTTTTTTGTTTTTTTTTGTTTTAACTGAGTGGTGACGTGGACCAATGAGAATTAGGGCAACAGGAAATCCCTGTTGACCGGATGATAGAGGATCCCGACTCGTCCATTGTATGTTTTGAAAGGACCATAGTAGGACAGGATTCTTAAAAGAATTTTTTTTTTTTTAAAATAATAATAAAATAAAATCAGATTCCGAAACTCCGGTAGGCCACGCCAACGAAACAGTGGGATTAGAAACGTCTAATGTCTACCGTTAAGCCTTCTAGGAGCTGGCCATGATGTTTATACTCCATCCAAACCGTTCGTAGTATTATTACCACTCAGATAAACTGTAGGCAAAAATATCATCCAGATGCAAAACTTCTATGGCCCCAGGCGTTTAATCCCTACTTCTTCATGTGACGTGGCCCATATGAGTTTTGGGTATTGCTGATTTTTAGGCTTCTATCACATTGTGGCCTTTCAAAACCGATGGACGGAGTGAATTTGTCACACACATCCCCGTGGATCCCACAAAGCTCTGGGCACAGGAATATACCTGTGCCCAGGTCACAGGCCTTCCGCTTCCGCGATACTGACTGTTGAACTGGTGGGATGGAAGGGTCATGGCCAGGAGACCCATTGCTTGAAATATGGTTTTAACCACTGAATTAGTACCTCCTTGGCTTGCGAATGGTCTGTAAAAAGGAAAATTCGAAGTCCTCGTACAACAGGAAAAAAACTTGTCTAATCCATCCATATATATGGAAATGGTACCATGAGGTCGAGCTGTGTGGGCCCCACTGATGTGTGTCGAATGTTTACTCCTATCAGACAGATGCGACATTCCAAGTTGGTCCACGGCTTAAAATTCAAGTCAATCCATGACTTGTGTGGGCCACACCATATGTAATAGTTGGTAGAGATTCGTTGGCCTCACCTAGATGTGGTTCACAAATCTAGCCCATACATTGTATGTGTCCCACTTGAATGAGGGGTTAGACCAATTTTCAGTTGCATCCAAAACTTGATTGGCCCCACCAAGTGTTTTTATATGTTTTCAGTATGTATTCACATGGTTTTAGATGATATGGCCCACATGAGTTCCCTATATGGCTGATTTTTAGGATATCCTATAACCTAAAGGAGACCAACAAATTCACGGTATTGATGTTCGGCACATATCATGGTATGGCCCACACAGCTTGACCTCGTGGGATGTTCCCATGAGGTGGACCTCATAGTACATGTGTGTGTGTGTGTCGTGAAGGATATATCATTGTCCCTCTAGATGAACGGTAGAGATCACATATGGTTGCACCACGTGTAACAATTTTTGTGGGAGCTCACAAAGAGTGGCACATCGGTGCACCAATAGACTCTCACAAGCAGATTATACATGGTCATATGCACGGTGAAAATGCGTCCGGCTTTCATGGCAACGTCCATTTTCATTTGATGTGACTAGAGGTGGGTAGGATCTGACTCGACCGAACCGATCGAATCTGATCCGACTCGAACCGAAAGCTAGTGTCGGGTCAGATCAAGTAAACCCACTTGGATCCGATGTTAAACTGAGTCGAGTTCGGGTCATGTAGCAACTCAATCCGATCCGATATGGACCAGAATTGAGTAGTATCAAGTCGGATTTTTTTTTTTATTTTTTTTTTTAAACATTTACCCTTCTTCTACCTGAACCATAACCCTATCCGAGCCGACGTCACCAGATGAACTTATGCGGCAACGCAGCCCGAACGAACTTCCTCTCATTCTCTCTTTTCTCTTCTCCTTTTTCTCCCGATTTCCCTCCTCTCATTCTTTCTCTCCTCCTTTCTCTCTCGATTTCTCTCATGTTTCCTTCCTAACACCGGAGTCTCCGGCTCGGCTTGACTCAGCCTAGGCTGAATCGACTGGACAGACTCAACTTGATCCAACTTGATTTTCCTGACCGAGTCGAACTCGGTTCGGGTTAGGCCAGCAAGGAATCAGTTCGGATCAAGTCAGTCCTACTGGACTTAGTCAAATTCGAGTCAGGTACTTGCAAAAACTAGATCAAGTCGAGTTCGACCTAATCCGGCCTGACTCGACTCGACTCGATACCCATCTCTAGTTGTGACTTAGGATTGCCAGCATGAGTCACCCTCTTTGGGCCCTACGTGCTCAGATGGGCCTCTGATTTGGACCGTTTACCTTGCAATTATTACGAATAAGCCGTGATCCCGCGACCATGCTTCAGCGATGATCTGGACGTTCAATTTCTCAAGTGGAACATGGCCGTTGAAAAGTCTCCTTTTTAATGTTCCAAGTTTCTCATGCATAACGATCTGACTGTCAGTATCATCGTTCTGCACAAGTTTCTTCTAAAGGGCCATTTAGCAAAGATTCCAGCATATGGGTGGCTGCGATCATCAGACCATCATGCTTTCAGCATATGGGCCCCAATTGAGCCAAAAATGCTGGGATGCTGGTGGCATTCCCTCACCAGAAGAAAACTCTAAACAATAAATAAATAATTGGATAAATAATTTACAATCAGGAGGGCATAAGGTGGCCTTCGAGTATTACATATGTAGATAGATTTCAGGTCAACCAACGCAGCAATCAAGCAAATGGTGGGCAATACCATCATGATCACGTGATCCGATAATCATGCTCATCTACTCATTGGGTGGGCCAACCGGTTCAAACCGGTACGAGTCATACAAAAGCGGATTAGGTGGGCCGGTTAACTTAGTGGTTGAGGCCCTAATAGTGGGGCCCACGTAGATGCATGTGTCGTATATCCACACCACTCTTGATAAGTTTTTCCAACTCATTTTTAGGAATGGTCCAACAAATAAACATATCCAAATCCCAAGTGGACGACGCATTAGGGATTGAATATCTATCATTAAAAACCTTTTTGAGGCCACAAAAGTTTTTAATCAAATGATATTTGTATTTTCCCATTAGTGAGGTCTATGTAAGCTTGTTACCGGGTTGGATAGTGTGAATGCTTGAAAAACCTTCTCTTAGGTTGCCCACTAAGTGTACAGGTCAGATCATCTGATAGTTGCATAAGTCGACTGATATACACACATAAGTGCAATGATCGATATACTAATATTGTTTGTTCAGTTGATATGTGCCAAGCACATTTCGATCCAGTGAAATCCATAAATAAGATCTCCATATTCGAACCTCGCGAAGAGGTTGAAAAGAAGGACCAGTGATTTTTGGGTGCTTAGTTGATACGATATAGTGAAAATTTTGGCAGGCCACATCATACAATATAGTGAAAATTGAACAGCTGCCCTTGAAAGCTTCTTATGGCCCACTGTCGTATACATGCTTTATCTAGGCCATCCATCTACTTCCTTATATCATTTTAGGGCTAAGCCCAATAAATGAGATAGATTCAAGGCATTGGTGGGCCAACCAGTGTAATCTAGGTGGATTGAATCCCTACCGTTGAATTCATCCCAAGCCACCGTGACTATTGAGTGCATACAGCAGACCACATGCGTCACCAAAAAAGGGGGGTAAAAGTTAAACAATAATTTAAAAAAAATTAAGAATGAAAAAAATAAAATAAAAATAAAAACAACATGAAAATCGGGATGTGTTGTCCCTGGAGCCACTTAATGTATATGGGTTCTATCCACACTGCCATCTGATATGTGGACCCACATGATGCATATGCTTCATCCATGCCATCTATCCATTCTTATAGATCATCTTAGTCCATACCGCTAAACCTGAGGCCGAACTAAGATTGGGGTGGGCCATACGGTATGGATCAGTGAGAGTAATGCTACCCGTCGTTGAACCCTTCTTGGACCCACCTTTATTTCACTGATCATCCAACCTGTTGATAGGATCCCACAGATCTGACTGTAGGGAGAACCCAAATGTGCCACATGTCTGAAAATGGTGGTCAAACCTCAACTGTACTCAAATGCCAATGTAATGTATGTAGTTGATCCACACCATCCATCTGTCCATCTGATGGTGGCCCAAAGAGATGCTCATGACGAATCCACGCTGTTAATTATCTATTTTGGCAGACCTCAATATGATAGGATTCCAAAATCCAAGTAGATCTGAATCTCGGGGGGGCCACACAAACGGACAATGGAGACAGAAATGTCAGCATAGAAGCTTGTGCAGGACCCTTCATCTGGAAAAATAAAAAATGAGAGAAGGAAATAAAGAAAGACACGGAAAAAGGAAACAAGCAAAGTGGATTGAATGCTTTCCATCCAAAACTTCCTTTGGACACACCGTGGTGCATGTGTAGCCTACTTAGGTGTACGTGTTGCATATCTACACCGCTCATCCATTTTACAACCATTTGGGAAGGACCTCACCATTTCAGTAGACCCAACCCTTCACGTTAACTCAAAATATATTAGATGCAAATCCCGGTATACCAAGTCCATGAGACAATAGCAGTAATTGATCATTTAACTTTAAAAGACATTATTGAGTCCACTGTACTGCTTATGTGTCGTCAAAACTGTCTAGATCATGGGTTGCTGTAGATTCCATGTGGGGCATGTGCTTCATATTAATGTAATTCATCCACATATCCGCATTGTCTAGAGTAGGCCCAAAGCTAGTAGCCCGCATTGTCTAGCGGGTGGGCCTGCAGTGATGGTTATTTGTCTTTCGACTTATTCTTAAGGTGACGTAACCTGGATGGAGGGGATATCAAAACTTTTGTGGCCCTGAATTATTGAATCTAGTAATTTGATGTGGTTAACCTTGCATGTGCAAACTTGTGATTGTATGTGGCCCAAACTATATGATCATGTGATGATTAGGCAACTGCTAAGCTATGTGAACTTGTGGTGCATAAGTTGTCCCTGATCCATGTGAAATTGTGCGGCATGTGAGATCTACACTACGTGATCATGTGATGCGCGATCGACTATTTACTGTGCAGGATCGAGTTACGACACTTAATTAAGCAAATTTTATGGTGTGGTTAACTCTTAACCCCATGGAATTGTGATTGCAGTGTAGACCTAAGTCGTAGGATCGTGTGACTTATGTTTAAGCCTTTGAACGTGTTTGATTATAACAAATGTGTGGACTATGGTGGTGTGAGGGTGCAATGGATATAATTGTCTAGCCCTTAATCATGAGGTCATGTGGAGTAAGTATGGCCACCTAATCATGTGCAATGGTGGTGTATATGCATGTACCATATAACTGTATGATTGTAAAATGTGCACATGGTCATGTACCCGCATGAAATCAAGTAGCATTGATGGCCATCCAACGACTCAACCACATGCTTATGAGCATAGGCATGACCACTCGAATCATGTACAATCAAATTGTACGTGTGGATTTTCTAAGTGATGCGAATTATGATGTACAACTTGATGATAGAGTGGACCTTACTTTGGTATAGCATGACATTATTATGGGCCTTATATTATGCTCATTAATAAGGTGGAAGTGGGGACCACTAAACTATTTGCAATGAGATTAAATGCGGCCCTTGGCTCCTTCATCATGTGATGTTGAACCGGATCATTAGCTCTGTGAAGTGTGTGGCAGTTGTTGCCTAAGACTTAATGTAATGTAGTGTAGCCTTGTATTTATATGTAGGATTTTGATTGTTTGACTAAGCTTGGATGTTTTGAAATGTGGACGCTAGACCATGACATTAATCATATATACACTAAACCATGTGAAATCATGGTATTGGTTGCTTGACCATGTGAAAGTTTAATAAAGTGGTTGCCCCATTATGCGATCTATGGCGTAGTAAAAATACTTAACCATCTGACCTTAAGTCTTTTATTATGGCAAGTAGAGTGACATTTTTGTGGCCACTCAACCACATAGACTTCTGATAATGGAGTGGCCACAGGACCATGTGGGCATGTGATAATTGCGTGGTCACTCAAACTCGTGGACTATGCTAATTGTGTAACCTCTTGGGTATGTGAACTTAGGACGTGCGTCGGATTGATTGTTAGACCCATCTTGTTAATAATATTAAGCTTAAATTGCAGAATCCACTGATGTATTCACAAGGGCATTAGATCGGTGGGCCCATTAGCCTTGCAGCCCACCTTTAGCGGTTGCCTAGTGGGCCCATTAGTGGTAGACCTATCAGGTCCATAACCAGGCCTTTCTTTGTTGAGTGCTTAGGACTCTATGAGTTGTGCATATTAACCTTATGTTTGGGCCTCTTGGTAAGTGCATAAGACAATCCTTGTGATGTGTGTATGCCAAGTTGCATTTGGACCTCGTGAATGAACTATGATTGAAATCTTGGATGGACTGATAGTGGAGATCAAATGGGTCACCCAACAAGCCAAAAGGTTAGAATGCAACGACCCACTGATCGACCCATTTGTAAGACCCATATCCTATTTCGTACTGTTCCGTCGAATCCCGCGATCCTTTCCGACGAAGTCCGGCAATCCGCGACTGATAACCGACGTGTACGATCGACCCTAAGTCGTATCCTGTAGAATTGAGTCGACTTAATCCGAGACCTATATCATTGCGAACGCACCGTCATCGTGGTTCCAACGCCGCGACTCACGCACCGATCCGATACCCAGACGAGGTGATGTGGACCCACGTTCAATTCGAAGAAAAATGTCGCGCTTTCTCGATCCCAAGAGAATCTCTACACAATGTCAAATTAATCCCATCAATCAATCAATCACATCAATTAATCAATCACTTCAATGTCAAGTACACATTACCTTTCACCCCATCCCCAAGCAACCACCAAGTCAACTCTTTCTCACCCTCTCTCTTACACACCCATACCTAGTCAAGTACACATCACTCCATCACTCACATTTCCCATCTCCCTCTCTCTCTTACGACAATCTCTCTCTCCCTCATTTCTCTCCAAGCACCACACGTCCATGCATTCCAAGTGAGAGAAAAGAGAGAGTTTGTGTGGCCCACTTTCCCTTCCCAAGATCTCTAATCCTAGCCATTCATCTCCCATCTTCCACCATCAAAGTGAAGCACAAGGAGATAGGCTTTCCAACGGACCAAGAAGATCAAGTGGTGAGTGCATGTATAGACTAGATTTTTGTGTTTTTATGATGGGCCAAGTGAGGCCTACCGATCAATGGTATGGATCTCACTTTGGACCCTAAGATGTGGCCGATGGCCCACCTCGATTATCATTTGATGTATGATTGGATGTAAGGGAGGGCCCATAGTGTCGGGGTCCCTCCATCACACGTGTGTCCCACCTTTTTTTTTTCTCTCTCTCTCTCTCTTTCATTTTTCTCTTCTTGTGATGATGTGATTGTGTGGCCCACTTGAATGGATCCCACCTTAAAGTATGTGTTATCCATTCCATTCATTCATTTGGTGGCCCAGCGGAGCAAGGCCCACCCGATGCATGTGCTAGGCCAAGACCGTCCAGCGTCCAGGGATGCTGGACGCTGAAAGAAAACACAAATATTGGCTTGGTTCTACAAGCCATTGGGGTGAACCACTTGTGTAGGCCCCACCTGGATGTATGTATTCAATCCATGTCATCCATTCCTTTTCCCAACTCCTTTTAAGCGTTGAGCCGAAAAATGAGGTTGATCCGAGTATCTGGTGGGCCATAGTGTTGAAAACAAATGTCATTACCGTTGAAATCCACTCTGATAGTCTTATACAATGAAAAGTATCAAATATTGGACTTGTTTGGTCCATCTCAGGCCATGAAAACCAATGGTCGAGGTGGATTTGGCTGAAGTGGACCCCACTCATGAAAAACCTTAGAAAAAGGGGATTTCAAAAAAATAATAATAATAAACACAACAGCAGCATTGCTGCTGCTGCTGTCAGAGACAGAGAGAGGACACTGTGCGTCCTGGCAGACGAGCAGGGTCCCACGGCCCCCAGCCGTGGGCCCCACCATGATGTATATTTGATATCCACACCGTTCATCGGAGTGGCCCACTCCAAAAATCAGCCTGATCCAGGACTCAGGTGGCCCACATCACAGGAAACGGTGGGGTCTAACGGCTGCCATTGGAACACATTTCTGGGTCCACAGAAGTTCTGGATCAAGGTGAAATTTGTTTTTTTTCTTTTCACCCAGGTATGTGTGACCTTATGAACGGATTGGATGACATATAAGCATTATGGTGGGCCCCACGTGGGACCCACAGTGATGTATGTTAATATTCACACCGTCCACTGACGGTGGACGGTGGGTCCTCATGTGTTATATCCACACCGTCCCTATGGACGGTGTGTGTGTGCGTGTGTGTGTATACGTGCATGTGTGTGTGTGTGTATATATATATACATATATATATAATATTATATTATATATATAGTATTGTATATATATACTATATATGAATTATATATATATATATATTATATATACCAGATGGTGGACCTCTATGGGCCCCACCATGATGCATGTGTTGCTCCAACCCATCTAACCATTTTGAAAGATAATTTTGGAGCTTGAGTCCAAAATGAGACAGATCTAGGATTAGGTGGGCCACCTTATAGAAAGTAATGGATTTGATTGTCCACCATTAAAACCCTTGGGCCACCCATTTTTGGACTAGTATGATATTTGTTTTTCCCTTTCAGGTCATTATGACCTTATGATCAGATTGGATGGGAAATAAATACTACCGTGGGCCTTGGGATTTCAATGGTGGAAGTCATTATCACCACTTATGTAAGGCCCATGTTATGGGGTCCATTCGATGTATTTGTGGCCGTTACTGAGGCCCACCTTGATGTACATAAGGCCCATGTGATTAGGCCCATTCGAGGTATTCGTGGCCCGTTATTGAGGCCCACTTTGATATACGTGAAGCCCATGTTACGAGGCCCATTGTGTGTTTTCAAAAGCCCATGGGATATGGCCCATTGCAATGTACATAAGGCCCATTAGTGCGGCCCACTCGATTTATATAAGGCCCATTTGAGGCGGCCCATTTGATGTATCTAAGGCCTTTGGGTCGAGGCCCAATAAGATGTATATAAGTCCATTGCAATGTGCGATTCCCTATGGTTTGTGTAATGATATTTTGTAGAGCAATGTTGGTTTCATGTCCACATTGTAAGAATAATATTGGTTTAATGTTCGCATTATAAATCTCCCTAGGCCCGTTGATAGGTTCATACTTCTTGTGCATAGGCCATCTAGACCCACCTTCGTTATGAGGATAGTTCATTACTTTATAACATGCTTAGTATAGCTCCATGATTCATACCCATACGCATCATTTGTATGCTTGATATGAGGAATGTTTGATCATAGCATAAGCCGTTGGGCTGAGACATTACGGGACTATATGAGACGGAGTGCCTCCACATGAGCGCATGGTACGCGCGAGATTACTGCATGACTGACGGTGTAACTCATGTATTTCGCATTGTATGTTGCGACTCACTGCACGCCCTAACGACATCAGGGTCGTAGCTCCACAGGCACATCGTGGATGGCCATATCGGATACCGGAAATACTTTGTTCTAGCATTGTGGACACTTAGGATGTCCTTGGGTGAAAGTCCCATAACCTTTTTGGTACCAGGGGATGCTCCAACATCTAGATCGAGTGGATACACGAGCGCCCGAGTGTCGAATACCAGTAGGCCGCGTCTCCCACTATGTCGTGGTCGGTTGGAGGGGGGTGTGGCCTTATCCACCTGAGTGAGGGGGTTATAAGCTAGGCTGAGTTTGACCAGCTCGTAAATGTGTCTGCTATTGACGAGCCGGGGTATTGGCAGACTACTAGTCAGGCAGATAGTGTGGTCTCTTCCACTTGCTTGACTGTGCAGCTAGGGAGGAGGCAGTCAGTGTGAGGTGTATTAGACCCCGGTAATATCCAGAGAGGAACTGTACTGATATGTGTACTTGATGAGTACTGACATGCTTGTATTGCATCTCGCATATGACATTTGACTACATAGGCGTCGCATCGCATGGCCTTGGTATGACCGATAGCATTCATGCCTAGCATAACATAGCTTTGATACAACTGATAGCATTCATAGACTTACCGCATATTTTCACATTACTCTGATATTGTATACTTGACACTCGCCTTACACACACTTTCACCACCCTCTAAGCTTTTGTAAGCTTATGCACGATAGATGCGTGCAGGTGGTGTTAGGTTACAGCAGCATTGAGCTTGGAGCGTGCAGCCGAGCATCTGGAGATTTTGTTACTTCCATTATATTGTATTTCCCTTTCATACACATTGTACTTAAAATTTTTGATATAGTGGATATGTGGTAATGTTGTTTTATGACTTGGTTATGCTTGTAGTTATGCTCCATTATATATATAAAAAAAATCATACTGAAAATCCTCCTTGTAGGATCCCAGGATCGGAACTTGGCGTATGGGTGCTAGGAGCCGAGAATGGGGTACTACAGAGACTGTCGGCACCAGATTCGGTGATCGAGAATTTTATGAGCCCGGTTTCCGAGTTTGGGGCGTGACACCATTCGAGTGTGACAATGAACTGGGCCTTAGTCTACTTGAGATGATAGCTAGACATGTTGAGGTGTTGGATTGAAATCGAACTGTGCATGTGGTGATGGCACATGTGCGATGATTGTGTTATTTAATACATGTGGTTATGCAGTTGTATGTGTGTGGTTGGATGCAATGACAATGAGTGCATGGTAATGTTAACTTGTGTTCACATGCTTGGATGATGATCAAGTAGACCTAAGGACTAAGTGGATCACCGTATGTATTACCTTGAGTCATAGAAAGTGCACCTAGTGCCGTGTACTGGCATGAAACTTGTACACCTACTTACCATAGGAATAATGAGGCGGACCACTTAACCCTTAACCGTGAACGAATATGTTAGTGATCTGGTCTAGCTTTCGAGTAGCTATGGATCTTTATACGTGAATTTGATACATGTTATAGTGTGTGCATATCCCCTGTGCATGTTTGATGTATAGCTTATTGTGGTGACACTGTATGTGGTTCCGGCCGTACGATTGGTGCTGAATGATGAATTGATCCTAGTTGTGTTATTGTGTGCACACTTGTGATGTGGAGGGTGTGGACACTCGTGTAGCCCCATGATCATGAGGTAGAGTGCACATCAGACTACTGTTTTACCATGTTGGTACCTTGATCATTTTTATCGGTCTTATGATATTTGTGTATATTGCATCTGCACGCACGTATACATGTACATGCGTCATGGATGAGGAGTGCATGGTGTGATCATGCGAAGATCATATGCATGTGGTAGAGGATGTCGGTGCAGGGTGCTCATGATGGAGTATATGTGGATGTTATCTGCTCCGACAGACCACGGGCTTCATCCTTGGGTTGAAGTCCCTAAAGAGAATATATCGGGCTCGGTCCCTAGGTTGAAGTCCCTAAAGCTCTCTTAATAAGGCACTGTAATTTATATTTAAGTTGATATTGGTATTACATGTATATCATTTCCACGATGAGTGTGGATTGTGGTTAGATGTGGTTGGCAGAGGAGCCTGATTGATATTATGGTTGCCTCATATGCATATATGACTTACATGCATAACATTGCTTCAGTGCAATTATACTGCATATTGTGCTTGTGGATTATCATTGCATAGCATCATTGTGTGATGGATTGAACACCACAACAACACCATGGTTATATTGAGGAGACCACCATAGCGGTAGAAATTTGGGTTTCTTATATTGGGTCCCAGACCCTTGGGTAAAACTCCTTAAATCTCGAGTGGTACCGTCGAGCCTCATTGTCAAGACCGAGCGGATACCATGGGTCACCTGGTGCCGAAGACCATAGTAGGTCTGACTCCTGCCAACACGGTCAGGTGAGAAGAGGTTCGGCCACGCCTAGTTGAAGAGTTTGAGCAAATGTGGTTGGGTTTGACCAACTCCTGAAATTGGTCCGCTACCGGCGTGCCTATATAAACTGGACCATTCCGTCCAAATTTTATCATCTCAAACTCACTTGTCTCCTCATCCATCAGATCATAAGAATTACATCTCCATTTTAGAATACTGTTAACACATTCTCATATTGATTCCGTCAGAAGATCTGCTGCGTCAAAATTGTGCCTAGGTGGACCCTTCATTATTGTTAAACGCAGGATCCGAACAGGCTTGTCTTATCTTGGAAGCAATTTGCCTGTAACCCATCAGCAATTTCATAAGGGGGCGAATAACGCTTTCAGGACAACGTATATTTTACGTGATTCAGCCTAGTGAAAAAAATTAATTAATTTTATTTTATTTTATTTTTCGGTATTTCCAACACATTTTTTCAAACACATATTTTACGTAATGTAAAAGCATAGCCTAATAGCTCATGTGTTCAAAATTATAGATAAAAGATTTTTTTTTTTGCGAGAATGTATAAATTGGAAAGAAGGATAGATTGAGAATGGGAAGAGGTTCTGAAGGATATAAGAAGTTGGGAAAATTCATTGTCTTTTTATCTCATAGGTATAACTAACTCTCATAACTAAATCCCATGCTTCCTCCCGTGTAAAGTTTTTCCTCCCCGTTTTTTAGATAGCCCCATTTAAATAGGCGTATGGAGGAGGATACGTAAGCACATGTACACAGGTTCGGTTTCTTCAACCCTCTACTTGGAGTGGTGAGTTGTCATAAGTGGTTAGGCTTGAAAAACTGAAGCGAATCGAAGCAAGAAGAATATTTTTTTAGGGCAGAGACGGTGGTGTTGCCACCGCATCAATGCAAAGATGGTGGTACCACCACCACATATGCACAAAGATGGTGGTACCCCAACCACATTTGCACAATAATTGCACCCGTTGCACATATGGACCATTAGTTGTACTATATGGACAATTGGTTGCACACCTAGACCACCTGGACCATTGGTTGGACCATTTGGACCACTAGTCGCACATCTGTTGCACGTCTGGACCACATTTGGACCACATGGACTATTGGTTGCCTCTCTAGTGTGTTTGTGAGGATGCTTCAATTGAGAGATATATCAAAGCCTACGGGGGTGGGCTTTTGAATGATATTGGAGTGTCTATAGATGCCTCTCTTTGGTAGAGGTTGGATACAACTAAATACCATAGCAAATGGACAACCCGCCTAGATTAGATGGAGAGACTATTAAATCTTTTGCTAGGCAGAATGTTGTGATCATCAAGAAGCTTACTCAGTTATAAGCTTAACTGAGACAATTCATAAGGGCGGGAAAAATGTTACAATATCTGATTTCAATCCTTTCATGCCATTGATTGGCATACGCATAAAAGAAAACTACTGGGTTGAATGTTTGAGCGGTTAGAGTCCCTCCGCGTTTCGTAACCTTATGAGGATAGCACATGTTGGATTTGGAAGAGTAGTTTTTCCGATGCTATGAAATTCCCTAGGATCATTAGCATGCCTATTGTTGTAATGGGTAGTTGCCTGCACGTTCTACGACTTTATGGATATCCTGCATTAGAATGTAATAATTTTGCAAGTGTTCCCGGACTAGAGTTGTCTTGATTATTTTTTAGCTCTCCAAGTTATGGATTTTTGTCATTATGGTTTGTAAATGTTCTTTTTGCAAGTGGGAGTGGGGTTAGTCTAATCTAGGTATCAAAACGAAGTATTATGGATCTATCCTTTTTATGGGATGATCAGATTGACATTGCAAGTTTGGGCTGACCATCTTATGTTCGCTTATGATATTAGAGAAAATTGAAAACTCAATGAAAACCAAAATCAATTATAATGCTGCATTGGCACCCTATTAAGAAGTATGGAAGACTAATCAACATATGGGATGCCGGACGCGTTGGTCTTTTTGGATTTTTTAATATTTGATTTTTTGGATTTTTTTAAAAGATCTCCACTTGTAAAACATGGTTCCATAGGGTTTTATTACAGGAATGTAAGAAAGCATACATCTTTTGGTTTTTGATATTTTTTGTTAGGCAGACATACTTGTCATCTAGTATTCGCATGAAATTGATTTGTCATTTTTTTTGAAGAATTTGGTCTTGTGGTATGACTCGAGATAGATTTGATCAATCATACTACGTCTAGGAGTCTTCATTGGGGCTTTTGATTGGTTAAGATCATATTACGTTATGGGTCGTAATGGATAATTCTTACATTTGATTTTGTTGTCAGAAAAGTCTTCACCGCCTTCGACGGATTGCTCGACCAGTTGTAGGGGTCCACACGACCGGTCGTGGCCCGCTCGACCCAAAGTCCAATGAGCTCACTTTTTGGTGTCTGGGATGCTCGACCAGTTGAGGGGATGTCACGACCGGTGGAGGGGGTCCCTCGACCAGTCGTGGCCATCCCTCGACCAGTCGTGGTTACGCAAATTCGTTTTCGACTTTGATGCGCACTGCAGATTCTGTGTCGCCTTTCGCAAAGGTGCGAAAGGGGAAGTTGCCTAAACTATAAATAGGTGTCCCTAGGGATTTTCTAGGGTATGAGAAATAATTCTAAAGCTTTCTAAAGGGATTCTAGGGTTATCAAAGGGTGTAGCAAGGGTGAGATTCGAGGTTGTTTGAATCGGGTAAGTCCTCTCTCTTGTAATTTCTTTTCATAGTGGATTTCTGTCGCTTTGTGCTGTAGTTTTTTTCTGCAAGGGTTTTCCACATAAAAACTTTGTGTTCTTCTGTGATTGCTTATTACTATTGAATTGTTATCCTAGATCTAGATTTATGTGATTCCGCATAACAAATCCCCAACAAGTGGTATCAGAGAAATCGTTGGGGCACAGATTTAAATCTGTGGGATTAGTAATAATGGGAAACGACAAGTTTGATATTGAGAAGTACTCAGGCAAAAATAATTTTGAGTTATGGAAGATTAAGATGATTAGTCCGTTAACCAAGCAAGGCGAGATTAAGGCTCTTGAGGAGCGAAAATCTACCATGAAAGATGATGAATGGAAAAAGCTTGATAGTAATGCTTTAGCCTCTATCCGTTTATGTCTCACTGATGAGGTTCTCTATAATGTTTTGAGGGAGAAAACTGTGGCTAGTTTGTGAACAAAGTTAGAGAACATCTATGCAAAGAAGTCCTCTGAAAATCACCTACACTTGAAGCCACAGTGTTATACCTTCAAGATGACAGAGGGTGGAGATCTAGAAGCCCATATCAGCAACTTTAATAAATCGATGTGCAAATTGCTGGATATGGAGGAAGTGGTCAAAGATGAGGAACATGCATGTATATTGTTGAATTTTCTTCCTACATTATATGAGTTTTTCAGAGACACGATGTGCACCGCAAATAAAACCCTAAGTGTTGACACTATTATTTCAGCCCTTTAAAGGAAGGCTATGAGAAAGTTAAACAGTGACATGGGGGCATCTTCCGATGCACTGATTACGAGGGGCAGAGATTCTGAGCGAGGTACAGGATCCTCAAGACCTATATCCAAATCAAAGGGCAAGGGCAAAGGAAAATTAAAGTGTTGGAATTGTGGGTTGTCTGGATACATGAAGAAGGATTGTAGAAATCCTAAAACGAAGAAAGAAAATTCAGCGGCTTCTTCTAAGGAGATCAATGTGGTGACATCTGATGAAGAATCAAGTGGTGGTGATGTTTTGTCTGTTTCCATGATTGGTCACTTGCACGACAATCATAAAGATGAATGGATACTTGACATAGGAGCGTCTTATCACATGACTCCTCATCGGAGTTGGTTTACCAGTTACAAAGAATGCGATGGTGGACAGGTTTTTATGGACAATGACAATGCCTGTAATGTTGTGGCTATTGGCACAGTTAGCATTAAGATATTTGATGGGATAGAGCGTATCGCGACTAACGTCAGATACGTTTCTGATATGAAGAAAAGTCTGATTTCTCTCGGTGCACTCGAGGCTATAGGGTGCAAGTTCACCGGTATTGATGGTGTCCTTAAAGTTTCAAAAGGGGCACTCGTGGTTATGAGAGCGCAAAGGCACAGAAACCTTTACAGGTTCATTGGGAGCACTTCAGTAGGTGGAGTGGCAGCAGCTATTACAGACTCCACGTCTCTACGTATGTGGCATGCTCATCTGGGCCACATGAGCGAGTGAGGCATGAAGGTACTTTCTGATCGATGTTTGATTCCAACTTTTAAAAATTCTTATTTAGATATATGCAAGCACTGTATATATGGTAAACAATATATACTGTCTTTTAAATATGAAAAACGTGTTTGTAAGAGAGTGCTTGATTATGTGCAATCTGACGTATGGGGGCCATCTCCAGAAGTTTTTATTGGGGGGTCGTCATGGTTTGTTTCATCCATTGACGACTACTCTAGGAAAGTTTGGGTTTACTTCATGAAATGTAAATCCGAAGTTTTCACCATATTTAAGCAATGGAAGACAATGGTGAAAAAATAGTAAGGGCAAAAAATAAAGGTTTTAATGACTGACAATGGTGGAGAATTTACTTCCACTGAGTTTAATGAGTATTGCAAGGATGAAGGGATCATCAGGCACAACACAGTGCTCCACACGCCCGAGCAAAACGGTGTGGCTGAACGAATGAATCAGACTCTCTTGGAGAGGGCCAGATGTATGTTAAGTAATGCTGCATTGGACAATGACCTATGGACAAAGGCTGTTAATACGGCTTGTTATTTGGTGAACCGATATCCTTCAACGGCAATTGAATGCAAAATTCCATAGGAAGTATGGAGTAATCAAAAGATCGACTACTCAAATTTACGCATATTTGGTTGTGAGACTTACTCTCATGTACCGTCATTTGAGAGAGATAAGCTAGACCATAGGGCCAAAAAGTATATCTTTGTTAACTATGGCATTGGTGTGAAAGGTTACAGATTATTCAACAAGGTCACATGCAAAGTCATCACTAGCCGTGACGTCAGATTTGATGAAAGCTCCCTATTTCGCAAGAATGATCAAAATGATTAAGAGGAGCCAGAAAGAGTGATTGTAGATGTCCAGATTGACACATATGATACTCAGGCAGAGACAAATGCGAAGACAGGGGTACAAGATCAGGTGGAGCAGCCACCTGTGAGAAGGAATCCATCGCGTGATCGTAGGTTACCGGCAAGATACATGGATGACTATAATATTGCATATGCCCTCATTACAGATGAGGGAGACCCTTCTACTATTTAGGAGGCTCTTAATGAGCCTAATGCAGAAAAGTAGAAGGAGACTATGGACGATGAGATGGACTCGTTGTATAAAAATTATACACGGGAGCTTGTGGAGCTTCCCGTGTGCCGAAAAGCGATCGGATGCAAGTGGTTATTCAAAAGAAAACATGATAGATACAAAACAAGGTTGGTAGCGAAGAGTTATGCTTAGAGAGAAGGGATCGACTTCACAGAGATATTCGCGCCAGTGGTAAAGTAAGTATTTATCAGATTCGTGTTAGCACTAGTTGCCCAATACGATCTCGAGCTGGAATAGATGGATGTGAAGATTGCATTCCTGCACGGGGAATTGGAAGAACAGATCTACATGGAGCAACTAGAGGGCTACGAAGTTAATGGGATAGAGAAAAAGGTTTGTAGGTTAATGAGGTCGTTGTATGGCTTGAAACAGTCACCTAGGCAATGGTGTAAGAAATTTGATTTTTTCATGGTGAGTCAGAAATCTACTCGGAGTGAATACGATCACTGTGTCTATTCCAAGACACCGAGTGATGAAAAATTCATCATCCTAGTACTGTATGTTGATGATATGTTGATCGCCTGTCATGATATGTCTGAAATCAACGTACTGAAGACTTAGTTATCAGGGACATTTGAAATGAAAGATCCAGGGGCTGCAAAGATATTCATAGAGACATAAAGATGAACATGCTTTGGTTATTACAGGAAGACTACCTTGAAAAGGTATTGATCAAGTATGAGATGGATCAGGCAAAGTCGGTAAGCGTTCCCCACGCGGCTCACTTCAAGCATTCCTCAGAACAATGTCCTAATTTCAATGAGGAAAAGTAAGTTATGTCTCATGTGTCTTATTTAAATACGATTGACAGTTTAATGTATGTCATAGTCTGTACAAGACTAGATATTTCACAGGCAGTCGGTGTTGTGAGCAGATATATGTCAAACCCTGGTAAGCAACACTGGGAAGCGGTGAAATAGCTACTTCGAGACATTCGAGATACGAAAGACTACGTCTTAATTTTTGAGAAAACATGGACAAAGTTGGTAGGGCATGTGGATTCCGATTACACAGGCAGTATAAGTTATAAAAAGTCTACTTTAGGATACTCGTTTGTACTAGCAGGTGGAGCAATCAGTTGGATGTCGAAGCTTCATTCCGTGGAGGCTCTTTCCACGACCGAAGCAGAATATATGG
Source organism: Magnolia changhungtana (assembly GCA_030180095.1). NCBI lineage: Eukaryota > Viridiplantae > Streptophyta > Magnoliopsida > Magnoliales > Magnoliaceae > Magnolia > Magnolia changhungtana. The sequence goes on along the minus strand of JASAUF010000123.1, from coordinate 5,243,406 downwards.
CAGTGACGGAAGCATTTAAAGAAGGTGTTTGGCTCAGGGGGATGATAAATCAGTTGAGACTTCAGCAGTAGGCCGTGCCGGTTAACTGTGATAGCAAGAGCGCTATCAATTTGGCTAAAAATTCTGTTTATCAATCACGTACTAAACACATTGATGTTCGTCACCACTTTATCCGACAAGTGCTTGAGGAAGGAGGCATCACACTGGAAAAGATTCACCCCAACGTGAAATGATTGTTCTTGAACATTAAGATTATTCCACATTGACTTTAAGATGAATGCATAACCAAGGATCATGATCATCTGACTACACATCTTAATTTTTATTTATTTAATATATTTCATTGTGATTTTTTTTTTCGCTAGTGTCCTTTTAGGTTTTTATTGCATTTGACTTTCCTGTCATTCATGCCCTTTATCATCTTTTTTTTTTTTTTTTTTAATGTCCCAGGACTTATATATTGCATGTACCTTGGCAGTTGTACCTTTATGTTCTTAATGCCCTTTTGGGTTTTCACTGAGTCTCCGGTGCATCTGTTATTTTTACTCAAGGCTTCCTCGTGGGTTTTCAATTCATCATCTGCACTTCCGATGCTTTCACATTACTATTTTTATTTTTTCTCCCAAAAAACTTGGACTTCCATAATTGCCTTCGAGAAATAGCTTAGCTACCGTGGACCAGGACTTCCATCATTGCCTTTTGGAGATAGCTTAGCTTCGCAGAGTAATAGAGGGTCACTCACACGAGATGTATAGAACAGGTGGGATGGAAATTGGGATTTTGTCCTCAAATCTTCCTTATTTCTCTCTAGGTTTTTTTTCTTAATTTTATCTTTTCAAATTTTGTGTACGTATGCATTCTTACCGTTTCGGGGTGCAATTTGGGAGGTTTTATTCGTTAGTTTTTTGTACAGCGTCTTTTTTTTTTTCGTGTATTCTTTTTGGTCAATGGCAAATAGATGGGAAAATGTAGGATCCAACCTTGGGCAACTTGTGATGTGTTTTACTTGAAATATTGATCTCCATCATCTTTGGAACCATATCGTAGAATGAACTAAAAACTGATGAACGGTGTGGATGTAATATACATTAAGGTGGGCCACAGCCACGGTCAGGGTCTAACCTAATCTACTCCGGTCATGCCATTGGCTGTCTATTAATTTAGACACTCCTGATGTTTATATCGGCCACAGCCATCAATGGGTTGCCAAATATAGATAGAAAGTAGACAACCGGCCACTGCTCCTAACCGTCCATTTTTCTCGTATAAACGTAGGTCACCTGACGAGTGGACCAGTTTGAATTTTGGGCCAGGGAAAGGTCATAGTGCGCCACACCTGATATATGGTCCGATCACCTCTTCACATTCCACGCTGGCACAGTGAGACAAGGCTCTTCTTGGTTCATGTCACGCGAGACGAGATATCCTGAGACAACGCACAAGTCGAATATTCGTTGACGAGAAGTTCAGAAGATAACTGCGATTCATTAGGGCCGGCGAGAAAGAGCTTCCAAGGTTTCTTCGAGAGAGACATGAACACGTGAGCTACGTCACCGACGCTCCCTTCCCGCAAAATATGACATATTTGAAGGCAGCGGATTGCGTCTAGCAAGGCTCTTTTGCATTATCTGATGGCCAGGATCTTCCGATGAATGTCGTTTTTTTAAAGCTTTTCGACGGACTAGCAGTTTTGGAGGGGAAACTATACACAACGGACGGTTCCGATTGATACATCACCCTGCCACGTGTTGCGGGGAGAAGGCTCTACCATATTCCAGTTCTACCGGACCATGCACCTCACCTTTCTTCTAGGGTTCCTGTTAGCGTGCGAGAGCTAACGAGAAATGTGAGGGGGATTCGCGCGAGGAGACATTTAAGAAGCGATACGCAGCCAGCCTGTCGCGTTGGATTACTTGTGAAAGATCCAAGCCACTCAGATGTCAACACCGCGAGCATACCTGGGAGAAAATGTCAAAAGTGACCGTCCACATGTGGAATACCACTGTAGGCCGTTGGTCATCTTTTTATTACACCTCCATTCTTCTCATAATCTTGTCCCAAATGATCAATAGAAAAAGTCTGATTTTTGATCATCGAACGTTTTCTGTGGTCCCATCCTGATGAATGGACCTGATCTATTGTATATTGCTCTTTGGTATGTCTGCTGCCAATAGCCTTTTTTAAATCCATCCTCGCGCGAATCGCCGAACATAGCTCTGTTATTCCCTATTTGTGGCGGGGATGTAAAAAGATTCCTCCAGTAGCCGGCTGACTAGTCTAAATAGTATTCCTTGAGCCCGATCAGGCTTAAACTTCTCATCGACGGGTCCCATATACAGCAATTTTTTTATCTGACGGGCCCTGGCCATGACAGCCCACTCTACAAATGCGGTTGGAACAATTGGACGGCTTAAATCATCCTTGGAATTTTGCCCGTATGATCAAATGCCATTCCCACTATATTCCAGAAGTACCGGGGCCCACGGCGACCATAGGCAGTGGCACAATCCGTGAATCGGGACCACGATTTTGTACAGTCACGCGGACTACGTCTCTTCTTTCTTTTTCTTCCATATTAAAATCATCCCTCGCCTCTTCTCCGTCTGCCTCTAAATGGCGTCTGAAAATCCTAATCTCCTTCCGCCGCTCCCACCGCTGCTGCTAAATTACAGAACCCTAGTTCTCTCCACTTCCATTGATTTCTCAGAGCTCAATCGCCTGTAAGTTTGTCGGATTCTGCTAAAATTTCTATTTTCGTCTCCCTTCACGAATTCTCGAAAATTTCGCTATCTTATTCTGCAGAAAATCTCTGATTTTATCTTCACAAGAATTTCGGATTTGTTTTGTTTTTTGTTTTTTGTTTTTTTTTTTTTTAAATTTTTAATTTTTTTGGAATCACCAAAACATCGATTACGGATCCAATTCCGTCGGAAAACTCCGTTGATTTCTTTTGGTTATTTTTTCACAGTGGGAATTCTCTATGAGGCTGAAGCTTTTGTGCCTTGGAATCGGTTTTCTTTGGTTTCGTTGAAGAATTATCGAAATCAGAACCGTTCGAAGAAACTCATTTATTTGGAGGGAATTTAAGAAAAATCATTTTTATTGGTTTTCTTCAATAATTAGGGGTCAAGAAGAACACACCGCCATCCCCTTTTAGTCCTTTAATGGCGGAAGATGGGCTCAGGCTCAACGGGTTTTCTCCGGGGTTGGCTATTATTTTAAACGAGGAAGATAGGAGAGACAATTCCCAGAAAACCCACCTTGTTTCCTATCACGATGACATCCGCAACCACTCTGTTGAACGTACCCTCGAGCATGTATTTGATCTCCCGTACAAGTCAATCCATCCACCGACTTGTCCGATTGATGCTGATTTTGTTCGTTCGGTCTTGAAGAAAGAAATTCCAAAATTTCGGGGGAGCCCGAATTGGGCATGTAGTGATAGCGATAGAGATGGGATATGTGTCAGCGGTGTCGCGGATGGTGCTGTCGTAATAGATGAAGCTAGCATCTGCGGGGAGGTACGGAGTTTCAAGCAGCCGCTGCTCGTGGAAAGCCTTGCTGTGTTCAGCAGCGTCCGGGCCAATGCTTGCATGTGGAAAGGGAAATGGATGTTCGAAGTGCTTCTAGAAACTTGTGGGATACAGCAACTCGGGTGGGCCACCCTTTCCTGCCCATTTACTGACCATAAGGGTGTGGGGGATGCTGAGGATTCATATGCTTTTGATGGGAAGAGGGTTAAGAAATGGAACAAGGATGCTGAGAAATATGGTCAGTCATGGGTTGTCGGAGATGTCATTGGCTGTTGTATTGATTTGGACTGCGGCGAGATTTTGTACTACAGAAATGGGGTTTCACTTGGGGTTGCTTTTGATAAAGTTCGCAAGATGGGGCCCGGACTTGGGTATTATCCTGCTGTTTCTCTTTCTCAGGGTGAGCGTTGCAGCATTAATTTTGGGGCTCACCCGTTCAAGTACCCGGTCGATGGGTTCCTTCCTATTCAAGCTCCTCCTATGTTGAATTTCCATGTGAGTTACTTGCTGCGATGCTTGTTGAGGCTGTTGGAGGTGCATAGCATAGACAAAGCAGATTCATCATCTGTCGAGAAATTGAGAAGATTGAAGAGGTTTGTGTCGCTTGAAGAACTCTTCTACCCAGTCTCTCGTGGGATATGTGAGGAATTGTTTTCTTTAATTGACGAGCAACCGAGAAGTGCTGAATACATCGGGTGGGGCCCACTTGTATCATTCTTGTTGGAAGTGTTCGGGATGCAGGCGCCGCATGATTATGCGAGCTTAGATAGGGTTGTGGATGTTTTTCTAGAGTTTTCTGGATCTCGTTCAATGTTCCAGCATGTGATTAATGCTCTTTCTTGTAGTTGCAAAACAACACCTCTGGTACTTACAGAGTGTCCATATTCAGGATCATACCCTTATCTTGCATTGGCTTGTCATATCCTTAGGCATGAAGAGCTGATGATTCTATGGTGGAAGTCGGGGGATTTTGAGTCTTTGCTTGAAGGGTTTCTATCAAGAAAGGGTCCTAACAAGCAGGATTTGCAACGCTTGATGCCTTCTGTTTGGTGGCCAGGATCGTGCGAGGACATGTCCTCTGAAAGCAGTATGATACTGACAACAACAGCATTGTCCGGAGCAATCAATAAGGTAGTTCTCACTTCTATGAAAATGATATTTTCCTTTCTGTTACATTGGATTCCAAATTTGTGCAAGGTAGGTAAAAAGCTCACTACATTGGCCACATTCTTTGAGTATATCATTAGCTGTTAATGTGCTGATTGAGTGTTCCTGGATAAAAGGATATTTCAGTGACAGTGCATAAATTACTACTAACTCTGTTGCCTGCATTCTTACAGTAACTCCTCTTGAAGTGCTTTTGCTTGCATAAGATATTAAAACTATTAGTGTTAAAAGGGAAACTGTGTGCACCTTCTAGCTTTCTTCCCCAGTCAGGCTTCTTTGGTTTAGACAAAACAGCTGCGTGGTTCTGGCTCCAAAATGGAATTTTCACCTGTGTGTATATCTAGTTCAAGCATTTATAAGTTCACCTTAGCTTCAATTTTGGGTTTCCAGTAACCTTAGCCGAAATCTGTCTTGGTTATCTGATAAAAATTACAGTTCAAAAACTCAGGGCGTCTTTGTTCTGGTGTGATTTCACTTGCCATAACTCAGTTCTCATGCTATTTTATAAATTTCATCAAGGCAGGGGAATTGTATGAAGTGCCTAATCCAAAACCTTGAAACCCACACAATGGAAACTGAGACTTGTAACAGTACCTTGTACAAAATAAAATTTCTAAAATGAGTCCAATTAACCTGTCCAAATATTTGTACCAGTTCATATGTAATTTGAGAATGTTTATGTACCGACAACCATAGAACTTACAAAGATCTGGAAAACTAGCAGAGCTTAGGACCTCAATGAGTACTATGAAAAACACTTGGAATTTGGTAGATCATCAGTACTTAGAAAAGAGAGGTCTGCGGATCATATTTTGGAAATGAAGCTCACAAATCCTCTGATTCTTTATAATAAGACGATAAGACGAAACCACTTAGATGATGAAATTGAGGAGCTTCTTAATCTTATGCACTAGTGATCCTGATAGATGGAGATGATCCAAGGTCTGGAATGGAAGTTAGAAAGAAGGGAGCCCCTTCTGCCTTACTTTGGTCTAACCATAGTTTTCCTATGGTGATCACCATTGGTTTGCTCGTGGGGGGAAATAAGGCTTTTACCATCAACCATTGGAGAAGCAAAAGGGTGATAATCACTAATGTGTGCATCCTTTGTCTTTGAAATGCGGCATCGGTGGATCATCTTTTTATTCATTTCGAGTTCTCTAGTTATGCATGGGGCAACATCTTCAAGCTCTTTGGAGTTGACTGGGTAATGCAGATTCATTGGATCCACTCAAGCCGAGTGTGGAAGATTAGTTGCACGATCCTTCTAACGAGGCATTGTTCCCGCTGTGAATTGCATTTCGAACCTGTGATCCTGCTTCGTACCTGTTTATACCTGATAACATTTTGAAACAGACACTTCCTTCCTCCCTATTCCCGTGCCTGAATCTGTTGGCTCTTTGCTTCATGCTTAGTGTAACTGTAGTGGCGAGGAAGCAAGTCAGGGGAAAAAGATCTATGTTATGGTGATTGGTGCTGCTAGCTGGTATTGGTCAATCAAGGAGTAAAATAGCATAATGTTTTGTAACAGTGGTTTGTCAAAGGAAGAAGTCTTCAATTTGGCTCTCATTGCTTGGGTGCGAGCGACTTAGGAGTTCAAGGGTTGTCGTAGCGAGTGGTTTGCAAGCAGCTGGGTGATGGGTTTTTCTATATTCATGGACCGGCGACCTCTCACTGTTCTTCTGTAGCATCTATTTTCTTTATCCATGTATCATTGCGCTTCTTTCATAAACCTACTTCTGTTTCACCAAAAAAAAATAAAAAAATAAATCTGATTCTTTGTAGCGTTTGTTTTATATTATCCTTTTAGGAAGAGGCTTTCCCTGAAAATCTCAACTAGACCTATCTTAGATTATTCACTGATTTTTCTTGACTGACTTGCATTGGACACTCACCACTTTATAGTTATTGTTGTTTTTCAGTCTGTCTTGTGCAACCACGAATCTGCACAGACATTCACTTCAAAGTCATGTATATGCATACATGCAGACATGCATGAGCTCCTATTGAATAAAAGATCTTTCAAAAGTGAGATTGCCCTAATCAACGCTAAGGAATTTCCCAATTCACTCTCGTGTAACTGTAACGATCAGAAGAACCATGCCTGATCCTTGGTAGACTCTCCCTTGAGGAGTTGTATCATACTATGCCAATTTCTCATACCACTCTCGTACAACTGTAACAATCAGCAGACCCATGTTTGATCATTCATAGGCTGTCTTGAGAATTATAACATACCCTACCGATTTGTCATATTATATGCATGCACACATCCACTGTAAACATGACATGCATGTACTTCAATCCAAACCATCCAAGGCATGGGCCTCACAGAGTGGATGGGTCCTGACCCAAAAATCTCACTAAATGGATGATGTGTAATAATCTGCTTGCAGGTCATTAAACGGATGTTTATAAAGAAATTAATAAATGATTCATATTCAGCAAGGATTTTTTGTTACTTGGATGGTTAAGTTCGTCCAATCAATATGTTTTTTACTTTTGGGTTTTTGGCCCACAAGTTGAATAGTTTGGATTGAGTTGTATGCATGCCACATTTACGGTAGGTGTGTGCATGTGTATGATATGCCATGCTATGGCAGAGGATGGTGTAATTCCTCACTTTCTTTTCTTTAGATGGGAGATTTATTTTCCTTTAACCGGATGAGAAAATCAAAATGGGTGAAGTCAAGGTGCATCTTAGATTGACAACTTTTTGCCAAAACTAGGAAGAAGTAGTGGAGGAAGATCTCACGCTTGTTAGGATGTGATGACTCGAGCGGGCAGGGTAGGAGGCAATCAAGGTTGGCCCAAATCATGTTCTAGATTCCTTTTACGAGTTCCAATGCTTGGGTTTACAGTTTGAACTGTGGAAACATAGCTTTGTTATTAATGAGGTTATGTTTTGGTTTCTTCCTTCTTTTAGGCATGTTCCAAGAGAAGCAAATTCTTTAATGGACGTGGTTGCTAAGAAAGGCCTGTCTGCACTGTTGCTTTTTGTTTAAAATGTTTGTCCATTACCTCAATTGATAAATATCTTTCTTTCTTTTTAATAAAATGTTGTTGCTTATATAAGTAAGGAGGAGATCTTGTTCAATTTACTTTTAATAGATTTCAATTAATCTTCTGAACACTTTCTTTCCTTTGTTGTTAGAAATTTTGATGCATTGACTGTGTTAATTTTTATTTATTTTATATGCCATTGACCTACGTATGATCACCTTTCAAAATACACACACACACACACACACAAAATTGATCTACATATGACCTCCACTATGCTTATGTTCTCAGACTTGGGACTTTCGATGAACTTAAGTCTCCATTTGAGCCTCATTAGTCATTGCTTAACCTTGGGACTCGAGTGGAATTGGAAATCAGCAACATGTGACATAAATTGAGGAAAATAAGAACCAAGGAACTAATGAAGAATATTATGCCTCTTTCTCTCTGCACATACCCATGAATATATTGACCAAACAAACTTGCTGCTGGCACTAACTACCTGTATTATTGTTTATCTTTTAAATATTCTGACATTTTTAGGTCACAAGAAATGTTAAGCACATCATGCTCTCTCCTCATTTCTGCACAGATTTTTGTATTATTTGTTCGGAATGGTCTACTTGGTTCAAACGGAGGGATGATCGTCATCTGCAGATTCTAAGTTGATTCATAATCAATACTGGCTTGTTTAACCTGCAGATCGAGGAGATGCATCGGGAACTTTGCTGCTTGGTCATACAGTTCATACCTCCCATCACACCCACTCAGTTACCAGGTTCATTGTTCAGGACATTTCTACAGAACCTCATTTTGAAGAACAGAGGTGCAGACCGCAACCTGCCACCTCCTGGGGTTTCAAGCAATTCTGTTCTTGTTTCTTTGTACACAGTGATCCTCCATTTCCTATCTGAAGGTTTTCCCATGGGTGATATATGTGGATGGATGAAGGGCTCCAAAACAAAAGCTGGAATTGATGAAGGTTTTCTTCACAGGGGTGGGCAGCAAAGTTTCCCTGTAGGCCTGTTTCTTAGAACTGATCCTCATCGCACTGACATTTCTAGGCTTGGGGGGTCATTTAATCATCTATTGAAGTCTCACCCTGTTAATGACAGGGAGACAGAAGTAGTTCAGTGGGAGGAAGGCTGTATGGATGATGAAAAAACAAAAATCACGCATTCTACAGAGCAGAAGCCTTGTTGTTGTTCAACTTCTGATGTTGATTTTGGTAGAACCTCAAAGGATCCAATCAGGTATATATCCAAAGGTTCTAGGGGCCACTGCAGTCCTATCCCAGAGAGATCTGCTCATGTTGCAGCTGAGTGCAGCACAGGAAGTTTGAATGATGAGATTGTGGATAAACCTAGTTCGAGTGACCAGTCGGAATCAGATTTTCAATATCGACCAGTTCAGACTCTGAGAAGTCTACCGAGCACGAGCCATTTGTCTAATGCTACACTAAGAGAGGAGGAGCTGCTAGATGCTATGCTATTGCTGTATCATTTGGGCCTTTCTCCAAATTTTAAGCAGGTGAATGATTCAAACTACTGTCCCCCCCCCCCCCCCCCCCCGAAAGAATGACTTTATTTAAAAGATCATTCATTGTTTCTTGTGAGTTTATTTTCTTTTTATGGCAATAATTTATTGGGTCCTTAGCTGTTGTATCTTATTCACTGTTTTGTGATGGGAGCATGTGAGACTATCATCAAGTTTAAGCATCCAGGATACAACAGATCAAACTATGCAAGTGCCATGCAGCTGACTATTTATGGCATATGTATAGTTATTCCAGTCTTGAGAAGAAGCTAGGTCCATCCCACAATGTCATTAGACTGAATATGAATTCACCTGTGTCTCCAGACCAACTATCATCTTCCCACCAGTGGGATATATGCAACTGCAACCACAGTACAGAAATTGGCATATTTTGTTGATACGGCATGCCTGTAGCAGCTTCTTCCATACCATCCCCTGTGCCTGCAATACTAAATATCATGTTCACCAGTGGGACATATGCAACCACTACCATATTACCAAAGTTTGTGTATTTTGTTGATACTGCATGCCCGTAGCAGCTTCTGGCAAATATGATCATTTACCAGCTATGCATTTTATTGCATTCCTGTACTGTCCAATGAGAAATTGTGTTTTGCTCAAAACAATCATGTGATGCAAATTTTCATCCCCATACAGCTAATCGTCCCTGTTGTGCCATTTGCTAGGAAAGATCCTGATGCTGGCTACAAGAGGAGGTCATGCATTTGGCAGCAACATCAAAAGAAAAAAATGTTGTACAATTGTGCATGTCAGAATCCCCCTTGCTATTACCGTGTGCATCTCATGAGCCCTTCATCCTTGGATAACCAATACTTCGTAGATGTTAAGTGCCTTTTGACTGGATGATTCTTGGAAATCTTTTGGCTATTACTAAACTATGCCTTTTAGGGGTACAGTTAAACATACTCACCGGAACCATGTTTGTCATGTGTTTAAATACTTGTATTTGCCTCTTGCAGTCACTGATGACTTTTGAGGATATACTTAGAAGTTGACACATTTGTTTGAATTTTTTGTTTTAGGCACTACAAAAAAAGGAATTGTAAGAACACTTTCTTTTTCCAGCTCCTTATATTTAAACTTTGGTGACATGGATTTGGGTTTTGGTTGTTTTGAATTGTATGGTGTAATATGTGACTATCATTTTGTGTATTCTATGCATTTACAAAAGTTTGAAATTTGTCGGGTGTAGGCGTCATACTACATGTCTCATCAGTCACAGTCAATCTCGCTTTTGGATGAAACCGACAAACAAATAAGAGAAAGATGTTGCACTGAAGAATTGAAACGCTTGAAGGAAGCTCGGAACTTTTATCGGGAAGAATTAATTGATTGTGTCCGACAGTGCTCATGGTAAGGTGAACAATTGAAAGTAAATTTCTTTGGCAAACTGCAACTTGTCTGCACTTTTTAATGTCCTACAGCTTTACCCTGTTTCTTCAGCATTTATGCACCAAAGGTAATTGTTTCAGTCTACATTAACTGGTATCAATAGTTGGTAAATCGCATGGGATGTGATTCTTCCCCCTTCTTTTCTTCTTTATGCATATTTTTCTCTCAGCTCGAAGCTTTTGTGTTTTGCTCATTGTCTTGGCCTAATACTGAGGGTTTATTTGAGAAGAGTAGATTTATTGTGTTAGTCTGTGTGTTTAGGTGACCATAGTGTCATTCCATTTCTTCATTAAGTTGCACCACATCTTATTTCTTTTGTGCTCTTTATATTTGTCTTTTAACTCTTTTTTCTGGAAAGAGTGTTTGCTGAAGAATATTTTCCCTACCCCTAATAACTTTGTGGTCTCACATTACTTTTTAGGTTTGATAATGAAAGAAGGGTTGAAAATTATTTAAGGGTTAAAAACCCTTTTACTTCATCAGTAAAATTGAGTCAGGACATGCTTTTATGATGCTGGTTTTTTGTTTTCTTCATTGTGTTCTCTCTATCTTTTGATGACCGGTTGATTGATATCCATAAAAGAGAAACTTTGACGCTCCGGCAGATGTTGATGTTTCATACACATGCACTAAGCAATCGTTCATGTAGAAACCATGTGACTCAGAATTCGACAGTCCAAACTGTGAGTGCCACTTAAGATGTCATAAACAAAAAATGACACCGAATTGATGTCCTACCAGATGGTTGATTAAACTGCAAATAGTCAGTGGTTCAAATTCAACAAACAAATGTCCATTAATCAGTGACTAGGATTGTCAATCTATCTGAAATTGGGGTTATGACCTATTGACAGTGGGTCACTCAATTGGATGGTTTGTGTAGAATTTCTGAATGCATGCATATGAACAATTACAGTCTGCTGTAGTCAGTATTTGAAGTATCGATGACCAGGGATAGGGAAACATGCATGGATATCATTGGATACTTGGAAAAATATTTCTGACTGAGCATTGGGAAAAAAGGTGGATTTTCAGTGAAACTTTAGGAGATGTTGAAAGATACATTTTTACGTATTTAGGAATCAAAATATTGCAAAAAACAACGATACATAATTAATTAGTGTCCATTTAGTAGGGGGCCTAAACTGTGTTGTCGGGAAAAAGTAGTCGAATTATACAAAATGAGTTCATATCATTCAGAGACGATGCAATGCAAGTAAATAAACATAAGCAATACATCTAGAAACTAAAAAGAATGATCAAATTCTTTTTTTTTTTTTTTTTTGAAAGATAACAAAGACTTTCATTGAAAAAGTGCCGAGATAGTGCCAAAAGGAACAACTACAACAGCAAAAAAGTACAGCGAAAGGAAAAAAAGAAAAAGAAAAGTTACACGTTTCCCATCCAGCCCTTTCCCATGGCCTACCCACACAACACTTTGACTAACATTGCCGAAGCATCTGCCATTCCTCTCTCCCCAAATCGACCAAAGAACAGCAAGGACAGTCTCCAAAGCGCACGGCTAGTCTTTCGAATGGCAACCCTGTGCTAAGCTAAAAAGAGATGTTCGATATCGTAGGGCATAGACCAAGCCATGCTGAATCTAGCAAGAATGGAATGCCACACTTGGGGCGTAGAGGAGCAATGAATGCGAAGATGGTTAACCAATTCCACACTGGACATGCATAGGAGGCAGATATTTGGGATAATCATTTTTCTCTTTTGAAGGTTATCGATTGTCAAAATTCTCTGTCTTCCTGCCAGCCAAGCGAAGGCCTCAATCTTCGGGGGTGCACGGCGTTTTCTGTAATGGTAACGGTGGCCATAATGGCCACCACGACTACCTTTACGATACGGGTTGTAACGGTTGTTACGGTCTCTTTTTTACTGAAAAAACTCCCGAAGAACTTGTATCGACCCTGTAATGGGCCGTTACGGAGTTGTTACAGCCTTTACGGGGGGCATAACGGGCCGTTACAGGGCTTGTAATGGCCTTTATAGGTCATTTTTTTTTTTTTTTTTTTTGTAATGGTTGTTACGACCTTTACAATCCCGTAAAATTTAATAGTTGCCACTGTTATCTTTATGTAACAACCTTTACGGCCTCGTAATGGCCTTTATGGCACACCATGGGTGCACCATGGTGCTAAACACTGGAAGTCTTCCAAAAAATAACACCTTTTTTTGTGGATCATGAAGTAGAACGATTTTATTGAAAAGCATCCAGACTTGCCCCCAGCCCACATCAAACTATCACACTCCTCGACCGATGGTTTACTGGGAATCAACCACTCCAATAGAGCAACATACTCCTCAATCTCGCAATCTCAAAGGAGGCGACAACAAGGCGGAGCCCAAACAACCGCCTCTCCACAAATCTTAAAGCACCTATAAATCTTGATATCCTGATCCGGGGCAAGGCTAGCAATAGCCGGGAATTCGACATGAAGAGGCGAGTCACCCCTCCACACATCTTTCCAAAAATGAATCGTGCTCTGTTCCCCAAGGAGAAGCCCAAACCTTCCAAGAACTTAGCTCTTGTACTTAAGATTCCTTTCCAGCACGTGGAAGCTTTATAGTCCGAGATCTCCTTGGTCCACCATCCTTGAGTCGAGCACCCATATTTGCTAGCAACTACCTTCCTCCACAAAGCTCCCTTCTCCGTTCCAAACTGCCACCACCACTTGCCCAAAAGGGCAAAATTCATTACTTTGAGAGATCGGATATTGGCACCACCTTCATTGAAACGTTTGCTTACCTCAGCCCAATCCGAAAGATGGAATTTTTGATCAATTGTCATAACTCTCTCTGATATAGCTACCGTTTGACCAATTGTCATTTCTCTCTCTGATATAGCTACCATGTCATCAATTGTCATATATCTCTCTGATATAGCTACCATTTGATCAATTGCATACCTCAGCCCAATCCAAAAGAGAATGATAATTGTAGCTACCATTTGATCAATTATCATATATCTCTCTGATATAGCTACCATTTGATCAATTGTCACTTGCCTAACATTTAGGAATCTTCTTGTTTGACTACCCTTTATGGTTCTCTTTTGTACTTTTCAATGGTAAAGTTGTTTTTTTTTTTTTTTTTTTGAGACATTACTTTATTACATCATCAAATATTATTTTTTGGTCTCACACTTGTCTTTTTGGCTTATGTGTTTATTTTTCATGTGGCCAAAACCATATTTTAAAAACTCCAGTCATCTAAATAGTGTCTTTTTTTAAAAATGTTATTTGTTGCAGGTACCGCATCACTCTGTGTGCTCGCTGGAAGCAAAGGGGAATGTATGCAGCATGCATGTGGATTGTTCAATTGCTATTGGTTCTTAGCAAAGTAGACTCAGTGTTCATTTACATACCTGAATTTTATCTAGAAGCACTGGTAGGTTCTTCTTTCTTCTCGTGTATGAGAAACAATATTCGTAAATAAACATATGACAATGCATTATGAAGCTTCACTTGTTATCATTGTATTGGCACGCTATTATCTTTCAAGGGGATTTTGATTAGCAATGATGACAACTGTTTTGATTGGCATAAACAAACTGACCGTAAGGTTTCGTTTTGCTAGGCTTTTTAGTAGTAATAGCTGGAAAATTGGGGGTACGTATTGTATGGACATGTTGGGAACCTTAAAAAATGTGATTGATCTACTGGTGTCATTTTTTCCTAAGGTTTTGATTAGCAATGATGAACTGGTTTGTAATTGATGCAATCCACGTAGGCCCCACTTATCTCGATAATTGAGATGGGCGGGAAGGACCACATATAGTCATCTTCATTTTGGTGGGATTTAGGGTTCTTTGTAATTTTGAGCTTTTGTATGGTTATTTTGATCATTTAATTTTCTTTGTTAGTTTTTATTAGGAGGTTATAAGGTTGTTAGAGTTTTGATTGCATTAGGGTTAGTTGTGATAAGCACACTAATCACCAAGATCAATTAGAGGTTAATTAGAGTTCTACAGGTACTGTGTTTAAGAGTTTATAAGTACTTTTGGATTGAATTTGAATGAAATTTTATTTCTTGGAGCAAGAGGCTTGAGAGTTGTTTTGAATTTAGGTTGGAGGTTGGATTTGCAACCCAATTACTTTCTGAATTCCCTTGAATCCTCTTCTCCTTTCCTTCCCTCGTTCCTTTGATCAAAGACTGATGTTTGTTGACCCGTCGATCCTGTATGCTGGTAGTAATTCGTTCGTGTTGAAGGTGCCAAAGAGCTCTTAATATTGAAACTGTTGGGAAAACTTTGGAGGGTTCATGAGTTGATTGAACTAAACCACATTATGTTGGAGAGTTAGGATGGCATCACATTTCGCTTGACTGGGGAAGTGAAACTAGAGTGCGAATGGGACATTCCGGACCTCAACTTCTTGCATGAAGGGCTAAGGCTAATGTAAGGGTTGTGGACATACGGAGTAAGAATTGCCTGTATGGTAGGTGAGTTCTTCATTTGGGTTTTTGGAGGGGGCATGGCTAGATAGGTGCAGGCATGAAGTCCAGGGCAGTATTATGTAGGAGCCTCTTCTATTCAAATGGAGCATGGTTGCTCCTTGGATTGACAATTTCTATGTTGTTTAGATCACTGCCTGACATCTTGCCACTTGTAGTTGGATTAGCAAGGTGTTCAAACTGACTGGTTTCAGACTGTATTCAGGTTATTTTGTCCAATAGGGCAGTAGTTGAGCTATAGGATTAACCAAAAGTGGGCCTAGGCAGTTGAGAGAGTGAGATGGATAAGTGAAAGGTGATTTCGTACATTTCCTAATGTGGAAGTGATGGTGTGTGTTTATTCAATGCCTCTTAAGAGCAATACTAGGAAAAGTAACAATCCAACCTTTGTTATTTTATTTGATGCACAGTGAGATGGATCCAACCATTCCCAAGACACTAGAATTTTGGTTGGGTTCCAGATGCTTACAGTTTGTATTCTATAGGGCTCACATTTGTCACGGAGTAGGGGTGTTACTTGGGCTGGACGGGTCTGGTTGAGGGTGATCCTGAACCTTTCCAACCTGAGATCCAACCCGAGCTCTCTAACCTGAGTCCAACCCCATTCGGGTTGAGTCTGGTTGGGTTGGGTTGAACATAGAGGCAAGGTGTCCCGTATCGGTATCGGTTGGCGTAACGGTGCCTTCCGAAACCGATATGAATACAGGGGCGTAACGGCGATACGGGAGCATAACGGCCCGTAACGGCGCAAATTTTATTATTATTTTTTTTGTCGAAAAAATATGAAAAAATATGGATTAAATCCAGAATATTCTAAGCATTCCAAATATGCATTCATTTATAAATTGGAACATGTTTATGGTGGTGTAACGGTCCACTCTTTGGTGAGAAGTTGTATCGGACTGTCCGATGAATTTATGAACCAGACAACCTGAATTTGACTACAAAATTCATATATTTAATTTTCTAACTATCTACTATCAATGATAGATATATTAGAATGAATGTAATATGAAAATATCTTACATTTAGGTGTTTGCAATTATTTTTGAGGGCCAAAATTCATGCGTAAATAGAAAAAAATATAAAAAAAATATAAAATGGCACCCCAAATATGTAAAATGCACATTAACATGTTCTACTATGATTATCACATCATATGGCATCATTAAAACGGCAAAAGAATTATTAAAAAATGATTTTTCGAATTTTCAAAAAACGGGCCAAAATAAATGCGTAAATAGAAAAAAATATAAAATGGCACCCCAAATATGTAAAATGCACATTAACATGTTCTACTATGATTAACACGTCATATGGCATCATTAAAACAGCAAAAGAATCATTAAAAAATGATTTTTTGAATTTTCAAAAAAAGGGCCAAAATAAATGCGTAAATAGAAAAAATATAAAAAAAAATATAAAATGGCACCCCAAATCTGTAAAATGCACATTAACATGTTCTACTATGATTCACACATCATATGGCATGATTAAAACAACAAAACAACTATTAAAAATTGATTTTTTGAATTTTAAAAAAAAGGGGCCAAAATTCATGCGTAAATAGAAAAAAATATTAAAAAAAATATAAAATGGCATCCCAAATCTGTAAAATGCACATTAACATGTTCTACTATGATTAACACATCAAATGGCATGATTAAAACAGCAAAACAACCATTAAAAATTGATTTTTCGAATTTAAAAAAAAGGGGCCAAAATTCATGCGTAAATATAAAAAAATATTAAATGACACCCCAAATCTGTAAACTGCACATTAACATGTTTTACTATGATTAACACATCATATGATATAATTAAAACAGCAAAACATATTAAAAAAAGTATAAATACCTATTTTTGACGAATTTATGAAAAATGGCCCATTGAGCTTTGATTCAAGAAAATCCGTAATATAATGTGTTTTTATCTCAAATACCCAACCAAGGTTAGTCGAAATTAATAGTAGAAGGAGTGAGAAACAGTTTGGAAGCAAGAAGTTTCAAAAAAACAGCAAAAATAGAGCTTAAAATGAAAAAAAAAAGGAAAAAAAGTTACCGATATGGGCCTGTAACGGCCCCGTAACGGCCGATACGACCTCGAAACGCGTAATGGTTCCCACTGTTACCGTTACGTAACCGTTTTGACACACCATGCATAGAGGTTGCATTGTCTGGATCGATGGCACAAGATGGGCCCCATCATGCAGCTGGACCCCATGAATGTTAGTGGGCCTTGCCAAATCAGTGGGTGTTTAGGTCTACGGACAACACTCACACTTTGATGGACTCCACTTTGAAAAAAAAAAGATCTTCACGAGTCGGAAACTGAGGATTTCATGCATGTTTGTTGATGGGTACAAATTGAAAAAAGGCAAAAGGAAAAAAAAAACTCACCTATATCTCCTTTGTCGGTGATGGGATCGAGATAGATTATGGGTCAACAATCAAATAAGCAGAAGGAGAGAGATCCAAATCTAGCAATCTTGGGTTTAGGGTTTTCTAGGAATAGAGGGAGGGGCCGGAGCACGCCTAAGCGAAATAGGGATCTCTAATTAAAATCCTTATTTGTATGGCCAAGTATTCCTCGGCCGGTTGAAATGCCATAAAACCAATTTCCTCTAGCCCAGCCTAACCAAAATTTCAAGTTCAGCCTGTTGGGTTGGGTTGAGCCTGACCCATGTTGCATCCCTATTATTGGGAGATCTCTCTATCTAATTCATTGTGCTTCATACTTCTCGAAGAATGATTGATTCTTCAACAAGCATATTTGACATATTGGACACATCCATAAAGAATATTTGCTTGGTAATTCATCAAACCATGATTTGGGTTGTACTTATACCATTTACTTATATGGGACTTAAACCTTCCCTAAGGGCCTGTTTGGTTCATTGTCTCAGCCGGTATTAGATGGAATTGAATTGGAAATGCCACCGACTTAGCCCTATATCTTGTTTGGTTCCTTCATTGGCTATTGGCTTGGTATGCTTTGGAAAACGACCCGTATGCCATGGAATTAGGGGCTGCAGCAAGAAACCTTCCCAAGCCATCTGGGATTCGAAGTGTACTGTCTCCATCTACACCCACGGTTTTGCTAGATGGGAATGGATTCTTGACGTTGACAAGTTCTGTGGGTCCCACCATGATGTATAGGCTATATTCCCACCATCCATTCATTTTTGAGATCATTTTAGGGTATCAGCCCCAAATAAGGTAGATCCAAAGTTCAAGTGGACCACACCACAAAACGTAATGGGGAATGAACACCTACAATTGAAAACTTCTTTGGGCCACAAAAGTTTTGGATCAAGTTGATATTAGTGTTTTCCCTTCATCCGGTCCGTGTGACCTTTTGAATAGGTTGGATGGGAAATAGACACCACTCTTGGCACTAGGAAGGTTTCAACGGTGGGCGTCACTATACCCATTGCTTTTTGTGGTGTGGTCCGTGTAAGCTTGGGAGCCGTCTTATTTTTAGGTCCACCCCATAAAATGATGTTGCAAAACGAATGTATCGTGTGGATATAACATATACATCATGGTGGGGTCCGCATAACTTGGTAACATCAACACACTACAGACGACAGTGGTGGTGTATGGCAAATTCAAACACGGCTACAGAGGGTGGATAAATCTTCATTGCTTCCACAATTTAATCCAAACCATGTTTCAAAGTAAATACGGAGATCTGTATTTTCATCACTCTTCTTCTAAACAAGAAATAGGATGACCTTCAACCCATGGGATTTCAGACAAACCTGACACCACAATCATTGCACAATACCATTTCCATCCCACCTAATTCCATCTAATCCCATGTGCCAAACACCCCCTAAGATTGCAAGTTCACGTCTTGTAGTGAGGTTATTCTTGTAACATTCTCTAAGAGGTTGTTTGAGGAGAGAAACTTGGTAGTTGTCGTTATCTTCATTCCTGAAATATTTGGGCCGCTGGGTGACAACTCAACAATTAATTTACTGTCTAGCATGTTGCCCACCAAGCAAGAGCCTGAAGTGGAAAAATCTCTTGAGTTTCTTCAAATCGAACAACTTCCACTGTCCCTGTTTCATTTAGTTATGTGAAAGGGACACTGATTGACAATGATTCAATTTATGGGTTGTAACTTGGCGGACCCACATTTTTGGGAGCTTTTAGAGACTGGTTTGAAACTAGTTTTCACACCTAATACCTCGCAAGTTCTTTATTTATTTATAGTTCTAACAACCCCATTCCTCTTATGGTGGGAGTTACTGAATCAATCCACTATAGCGTCCTCCATTGCTTTTACTGCTTCCCATCTCTTTTCAACTCTACGGCAATGCAGTGACTTAAATCTCTCCAAATAATGGCTGCATGAAGCGACGAGGACATCCGAGCACCTTTTAGAGTTTATCAAAGGAGGAGGAGAGCTGCTTGATGTGGGGGCATCTTGGTGTGATTCTGTGGGGGCATCTTGGTGTGATTTCAAGGATGCAACGTATCTCCACACCGGGGTGGCGTGGCCCACGAGATGGGGCCTGTGAAATGCAGAATGGTCACGAGGTGGGGCCCACTGTGGGACCGTGCAATTCGGGGACTCGTGCGAAGCGGGGGTTGCCCACGAGGAGGTGTCGCCTGGGAGGGCTTGCATATAGGGATAAACTGGTCCTTCCTCATCAGCTCTGGAGCTTTTGGTGCACCGGCTGGTTGTCTGCTATCACTGCCCCGGTTTCTTTATGGCTAGGTGATCATTACATGGAGCCTAGTGGGTTAAATTCGAGTTCCTAGCCACGTTGAATACTCTACATGCATGATCGTGCATCTTTGAAGACCCCACACTGGGAAGATGCATGCGGGCTGCTTAGTTGAGTGTATTGGATCATTGGATCGATTGGATATATCTATCGGACCGTTGGACCATTTTGATTGTTGGGTCGTCTTGATCATGGACTCATATTGGACATTGGTTTTAGTTATTTTGCTTAGTTAGTTTGATTATTTTGGTTTATTTTATGATTTAGTTGATATTAAGGGTGTTTTGGACATTTTATAATATTAATGGTATTTTTGTAAAAACACCCCCAAATAACTTGGACGTGTGAAGTCCAGGACATTATTGACTATTGAATGAAATTTTCTTCTTGCTTTGTTTTGGAGCAAAATTCCTCATGCAATTGGAGTTTGGTGTGAAGCCATGGAGTGATTCCAATTATCTTCTTTCTTTTACTCTCTTTCTAGGTAAATCATATTTTTGCTTTCTTCTCTTATCATCTTCATTTCCCCCCTTTTCTTTTGTTTCCAACGAAAGACCATCACCACTATCACCCAACCCTTTCAAACCTAACCCAAACCACCACCCTAGCTGTTCGGATCATTCCCAAGGTGTCACAGCACCCAATCGTACGGACAACCCAGTCCATATGATCGTACAGACAGCCCTACCTCCCCTTGCTTCTTCGTTTCCCATCTTTAAACCCTAATTCCCTAGATTCCCAAACCCTATTAACAAAAAACTATAATTCTCAAAACCCTAATTCTCAAAAACATAATTCCCAAATCCTAAAACCCTAACCCTTACTTACCCAAAACCCTAATAAAACCAAGTGATTTCATTTGAATTAAGATTTATACCTATGCTACACCACATGGGTTCTCGAAGTGATGACCTCTATGTTGAAACACATAGTTGATTTGTGGGCCTATCTGTTTGTAAACTGTGGACAAACTGACGTGTGGACTTGCATTGCATGATTCTGATGTAGGGTATTTAAGATGTGGGATCCACATGCTGGATGGCTTGGATCTTACAGGCATGTGCCTTACTTGCACATGTGGTGTGGGAGGAATGCTACTTACAAATGCCAAAAACAAGTCCCCATGCATGCCAATGTGGGGTTGCCCAAAAGTTCAGGTCGGTCCACTCCTCCGGTGGACCATGCACATACCTTCGCAAGTCCAATTTCACTTGCATGCTTAGTGCTAGAAAAAATAAAAATAAAAAACTTTCGCAAATCCACAATTCGGATAGGATACTTTCTTCATCATGTGGCCCACCCAAATAGCAAACTGAGCTTTTTTTTTTTTTTTTTTTTTTTTTTTTTGGGCCATGGGACACATTTGCAATATGGATCTCTCACTCATGTGTGCTACATTTAGTACATTTAGTGTGCAATGTATGTGGCAAAAGATGGGAGAAATGTACCTGGAGGATGCAGCCACCAAGGCCCATGCCCTCAAAGAGCTGATGGAAGCAAAGGGCAGCTACAAGAGGCTTGATTGTGCAAGGGTTCTGAGAGGCACCCAATGAAAGCCCAATCACAACTGAGTGAACTACAATCCCTAATTCAAGTACCTGCAAATTAGCAAAGAAAACGGGTTTTAGTTTGCTTTCTCTCGTATTTAAAAATATATAAAAACTTAAGACACGAGACCAAAACTGAGTTGACTTAGTGAGTCACTAGAACAAAACGAGAGAAAATGAAATCGAATTAGGGTGAGCAAGAACAAGTCATATTGGGGATAGGTTATGCTTGGCCTACAACAAAATGTGGGGCCCACATGTGTAGTGGATTTCAAAATTCACCAGAAATCCTACATGGGACCAAATCCAATTCCATCACAAAAAAAAAAACAAAAAAAAAAAAAAACAGTTGATTCGTGGGCCTCTTTTGTAGTAGAAGGATTTGTCAGATTCGGGATAAATTGCAAAAGCTTCTGAAACATAAGATTAAATTGGCAGGAAGGATGTGCTCAATGCTTGGGAGGCAGAGTTTGATAAAATGTTGAAGGAGATCCATGATTTAGATTTATTAGAGGAGGTCTGTGGTTTATCGGTGGAAGAAAGATAAGAGAGCAGCCTTATATTTGAGTTATGGTAATCATTCAAAGGAAGAGGAAATTAGGCGGCGTTAGAGATAAAGAGCAGCGTGACTTAAAGAAGGGGACAATAATACTCGCTTTTTTCACAACATGGTTAGTGCTCGGGCATGTGGAAACAAGATTAGCGGTTTGGTAGTGGATGGATCGAAGTCATCGAATAAGGGGGAAATATGCGATTTTATTCTTCAATTCTACAAGAATTTTTTAACTTGTGATCAATGGAAGAGGCTACGACTAGATAATTTATATTTCCATAAGTTGTTGAGTATGGACGCATCTCCTCTTGAGGCGCCAATATTAGAGGAAATGTTAAAGCCACTTTAGACTTAACGTGTGGAGACAAGGCCCCAAGATGTGATGGTTATCTAATGTTTTTCTTTTAGAAAATTTGGCAATCGATCAAAGGAAATGTGATGGACAGTGTTGTTAAAATCCTATTTATGATTTACTATTTGAGTCGAATCTTAAGCAAAACGATTTGAATCCCACATGTGAATCCCTTTTTATATGAATCCTACAATTTACGATTCAAATTATAGTTGTTTTCTTCTATTTTAAGCTTCACTCAGCTTTCATTTTATGTTTTTAAATTGGTGGGGGATCTAAGAATCATTTAGGAAAAAACCTTTAAAAAAAGAATTGTTTAAAAAAGATAAATTATTTTATTTTGTTCTTTATAAGAGATTAAATGATATATATTCTCTTTAACATTAAATTGTAGAGCTTTTTTTTTTTTTTTTTTAATGATTAAAAAAAAAAAAACTTATTAACTAGTCGAAACACCAAATTGATGTGTGACTTGTTTGGAATGTTTTTATGGATGGTTACGATCATGTTGACTTATATGTATTGTGGAATGATGGTTAGAAATCGAAATAATCTTTTTTTTTTTTTTCGTCGGTCTACAAAATCAAATGTCGCTTTTCCAATGTGATTCATTCATAAAAGGTAACAAGAACATAAACTATTAAGATCCTTGTATGTTTTTTGAGGAAAATTCTTGAAAGACAAAAAGGAAAAGATAAGAGTACTTTAACACTATTATGATATGGTATTACTTGGTGCATATTGATGGCAAAAGGATGATGTTTAGTTTTTTTTTTTCTTCTCATTTATTTATATTTTTCATATTTTTAAGAAAATCATAAAAAATCTTACGATTTACGAAACGATTTGCGATTTGATTCGATTCAACCCCTATTACGATAACGATTTTGATAACATTGGTGATGGATTTTATTTTAGAGTTTTTGGAGTGAAGCCATCTCTCAAGTTATGTCGGGGCATCATTTATTGCTCTTATTCCTAAAACCGAGGGGGCCAAACAATTAAAAGACTGCACGCCTATCAATCTAATTGGGGTTTTTTATAAAATTCTTGCCAAAGTTCTTGCATCAAGATTTTGGGGATTTCTCTCGAGGATTATATCTGAGAATCAGGGAGCCTTTGTTGCGGGTGGACAGATTTGGACAGTGCTCTTATCACCAACAAATGCATCGATTCTAGAAGTAGGGTTAGGAAAAGTGGGATAGTTTGCAAGCTTGATATTGAAAAGGCTTACGATCACGTGGAGTTTTTAGACTATATGCTTGAAAGATTGGGGTGTGGTCGAAAGTGGAGGGGTTGGATCTGATCTGTGTGCAATCAGCCTATTTGTTTGTTTCTTTCTTTCTGGTTAATCGGTTGCTGAAAGGTTTCTTTAAGGCATCCAGTGGTCTCAGACGGGAATCCTTTTTGTCCTTATATTTTTGTTGTTATTAGGGAAGCGCTTAGCAAGATGCTTCATAAAGGGGAGGAGAATGGTTTGAATGCTGGATTTAAGGTGTGAGGCGATGAGATTCAAATAAGCCATCTTCAATATACGGATGATACTCTCGTATTTTGTGATGCGGATGTGGTTTCGATGGATAACCTTTGGAAAATCATTGTTTGTTTTGAAGCAATTTCGGGGTTAGAGTAATGTGGTCAAAGTTGAATGTTGGGAATTCATGTGATTGACGAGGACCTATCACATTTGGTGAATGTGTTTGGCTGTAAGACGGGGTTGTTCCCCTCAACGTATTTAGGGTTGCAAGTATGGATAACAGGTGGGAGGTTGGCATATGAAGATCTCTCTCTATCGAGCCTCCTGTCTTTGGAAAGCGATAATGTCGACAACACATTTGGGCCGTAGAGGGATCGCCTTTTCGCTTGGGAATGGGCATCACATCTGCTTCTAGGTGGATGTTTGGTGTGGAGATCAAGCGCTTCAAGATCTTTTCCCAAGAGTGGCTCGCTTCGCTACAAATCGATTCATAACTGTGGCCCAATGCTATTCTTATTGAGGGGCTTCCATTGTTGGGAATCCTCTTTACTGGAATATGGCGGATGAGGAGTTTGTTGAGTTTGCTAGGTTACTGGACTGCTTGAAGAGTGTAACTTCCTCATCTCAAGAAGAGGCCTCAAAGATTTGGATTGTGCATCACTTGGGCAGCTTTTCAGTTCACTTATTATTCAGTCTGATTAGTGAGTTGCCTTGCAAAACCTGCACTCATTCGTTTCAACATTGGTTTTATGGAGCCCCCTCTTGTGTGGTGGTCTTCGTTTGGCTAGTAGGAATAAAGAGAGTTCTCACTATTGATAATATTCAAAGGAGATCCTTAGTACTCCCTAATATCTGTTTGATGTGTACGGAGAACGCAAAGACGATTGATCACCTCTTCATTCATTGCCCTTTTGTTTGTTAGGTGTGGGTGTACTTTTTGTTATTTTTTTGTACCAATTGGGTGATGCCGAAGATAGTGGAAGACCTTCTATGGGCTTGGCATGGGGGTGGGGTAGGGAAATATGAGAAACCCCACTAATTATCATGGCTTTATTTTGGTCTATATGGCTGGATCGGAATGGCGTCTGGTTTTGGAAGGAGATATTTTCAGTGGAAGAGATTATTAGGAAAGTTAAGGTCTTGTTTCGGGTTAAGCTGTTTATGTGAATGTGGGAAAGGCTGCAAATCTTGTTTTTCTTTGAGTCTTAGTATTGGGTTGTATTCTTTTCTCGCCTTTCCGCGAGCGTTTTAATAAAATATCTGTTCTCTCTCTCTCTCTCTCTCTCTCTCTCTCTCTCTCTCTCTCCAAAAAAAAAAGAGGCTAATCAGCTCTGATTTATTTACTTAAAGAAAGTCGTGTGTCTCTCTGAACTGCAGGATTTGTTTTCCAGTACGTAGATTTTTCTTGCACTCCTTTTCCTGTAATGTCAATCAAAAAGATTATTGCTAACATGTAGTAGTTTGTTGTGTTGATACTTTGAAAATTTCTATCTAATTCCCAAGATCCCAACATAGTTTCCAAGTTCTTTGTGGATCATACATGTCTGACTCCACCTCACACTGCATTTCACAGTGAGTTAAGAGGACTGTAATCTTCTACTTCTAAGCTTTGAAGTCTTTTTTTTTTTTCATTTGCTCTCTGACTATATTTCATGATTCATTCCATCATTTGCCTGTATTCACCTGAATTTCTAAACAATCACAGGCCCCTTTTGTTAAGTTCTTTCTGGTTATTGCAGGTTGACTGCTTCCATGCATTGCGCAGGAGCGATCCTCCATTTGTTTCTTCTGCAATTTTTATCAAGCAAGGACTCGCTTCTTTTGTACGTCTTTACTGTGGAGTTTCACTTTCAATTTGATTCCCATCCTATTTCCAGCTATCTGTTGGCTAACTGCTGCTTCAAGTGATAGTAGAAGCATAATTTCTGATTCTTTCTCAAAATTTGCAATTTTGATACATTCCATCACTTGTGAACTTGTGCCTTGCAACATTGATTTCATTACATTGTAACATTTAAGCATCAATACCATGTAAAGTTGGGCAATGGGCATATTAATGTTAACATGGCATCGTACACTGTCGCCAAATTCTTACTTTTAGAATATTAACCAATTTTTATGCTCATTGTTCTTTCTTGGTTGTTTAATAGGCATGCTTGTAACTCATAGAAACTTTAGCAGTTGGAGTTATATTCATTTTTATTTTTTTTGAAATTGCCATCCAAAACCATGTATACGTGTATGCAAGATGCGGAGTCAGTAAATCACTTATTTATCCACTGCCTGTTTGCTAGATTGGTGTATGAGAGGTTTTTTGGCCTCTTTAACGTGTCATGGGTGATGCTAGGAACCATCGCGGGCTTGTTCTTGGCATGACATGGGGGTGGAATTGGGGAAAAAGGTAAGACTTTTGTGGAGGCTAGCTATGTTGGCCGGCTTATGGGCTATTTGGGGGGTATGGAACAACCGGTGCTTTCGAAACCAAAGCTCACGCACTGGAGGTATTTAGAAGGGCAAAGTCAGAGGTTTTGGGATGGGGTGGGCTTCTAGTTTAAAAAGTCCTTGATGAATGTATTTTTCTATCTTCATTTGGGCTCCTGCCATTGCTGTATCTTTGCTGCCTTTTTGGTGCTTCTTTAATAAATTTCTCAACTCAAAAAAAAAAAAAATGTCAACATTTCTCTGGCACCTATCTACTATAGAATAAATACTAGTGCACGTATTTCTTTGAGGATTTAAGCAATGTTTTAGCAGTTACCATTTCATTTAAATTGATTTTTGAGATTAGAGTGTCTATATATGCATACAAGCGTCTTACCTGAACTTGTACCCAGTACAAACTATACAAACTAGGCTGAGGGTCACAATGCTGGTTTCGAGTTATCTTGTGCTTATGATTATTGCATTGCACTGCTTGACCTAGCAGTTAACTAACAAACTTTCCCCATTGGATAATTGGATTACTTATTTGATCCAATTGAGTGATCTTGATGGCTATCTAAGATATCAAGTCCTAATGCATGAAGAAAATTCTGTTACAACTATGGTCTCATACACACATCCATCACTCATATTACAGATTTTAATAAATCAGCCTCTTGTTTGGTGAATCCCTGCTGATGAATGTGTTGTGTTGTTGTAAGATAAGATATGGAAATTAAAAGTAACTTGATTTTTTGCATGTTCTATTTCTCAGGTTACCTTTGTTGTTATGCATTTCAACGACCCACGGATATCTAGTGCAGATCTAAGAGATCTGCTTCTCCAATCAATATCAGTCCTGGTTCAATACAAGGACTACTTGGTTGCATTTGAGAGCAATGAAGCAGCTATTCAGCAAATGCCAAGAGCGCTACTGGCAGCATTTGATAACAGATCATGGATCCCAGTCACAAACATAATTCTGCGTCTGTGCAAAGGTTCTGGATCCGGTTCCTCAAAGCAGGTGGAGGCATCATCATCTGCTCTATTCCAGGTGAGATGACAACTCAACCTTAGGGAGTATATGTGGGGAGCCTTTTTTCCTTTTCGCACATCCCTTCCAGCTCATTCTTATTCTGCTTGTCTCCCTGCTCTTTGAAGGGTTTATTACGAGATGCATTTGTCCATGATGAAGGACTGTTCTCAGCTTTTCTCAATCGACTATTCAACACCCTCAGCTGGACGATGACTGAGTTCTCTGTTTCAATCAGAGAGATGCAGGAGAATTATCCGGTACTATTTAGTATTGAGATTTGCAACAAGTAAAGCACTTTGAAATTGTTCCACATTGACACTTGTTTGTGCCACTTGCCCAACACTTTTGCGCACACATGATGTAAAAATTAATATTCGTGTTACTGTTTGCATCTTTCAGTTTGGTTTGGTTTGTTTGTTTTTTTTTTTTTTTTTTCATCCACATCATTGATTTTGGATTAATTGTTAGCATTCACTATCAGCATCAGCATTTATCCTAGCTGTTCGTGGTTGGGTTTATGAATCTATTTCGCTTTCCAATCCTATTTATGACCAAAATACCCCCTTTAGTTGCCTAATATCACTGAAACAGTACCCCAAGTCTATAAAAAGCCCGGTTCCTCCAGTAGAGGGGTCTTTGGCTCCTTTTCTCCACAAAATCTTCTCTTCCCTCCATCTCTGCTTCAACCCATCTCTCTCAAAAAATCCCTGCAAAGGAGAGTAAAAGGGAAGGAAACATAGAAATGTCAGATGGACAATGGTGGTAGGACCCAAAAACTCTTGAATCTTCCTACAAGTGACACCGTGAGGAGAACACCTCAACCAATTCAGGTTTCGAGAATGACTTTCGTAACCCATGCACAGGGATGATTCAAGTGATATATGTTATTTTTCCTTCTCAAGGCTCCTAATCCCACTCTCATTTGGAGAACATTGCTAGTCAAGACCCTGCGTCAAATCAAGCAAGCTACATGAAAATGGAGTTGCTGGCTAGAGACTTGCCAGATTGTTATTTTTCTTGCAATTCTAAATCTGCTTATCTCTCTCTTTTATCCGTCTCTTTTATAATTCAAAGGCACTTATCTCAAACTAAGTAAAGGTGGTACATTGCATGGGCAGAGAAGATGCATCCCTTCCTGATGTGCTATTGAGACCCTTACCTGGATTTTGGGAGTAGAGACCATTGTTGGAGATGAAAATTCTCAAACTTCCCACAAGGAATTGACTCAGTGAATGTTTCTCTGTCCATGGGAATTTGAGTCCCAAAATCCCGCTAGCGGCGATTCAGTTTGACTTTTATATGCCTTGTGTGATTTTCCAGCGGGTTTGTTGGTCTGTTTCATGGATAGAGAACATGGTTTTCTTTTATTTTCTTAGACCTTTTGTGAACCATTTGTTTATAGATACAATATATCTTTTGCAGATCCTGGAGATGCAACAAAGAAAATGCTGTGTGATATTTGACCTTTCATGCAGTCTCGTGAGGGTACTGGAGCTCTGTACATGTGAAATACCTCAAGCTTTTCTCCTGGGACCTGAAATGAACCTTCGAAGGCTAACTGAGTTGATAGTCTTTATTCTAAACCACATAGCCACGGCTGCAGATGCTGAATTTTTCGATTTGTAAGTTCACATATTATGGATCCATTCTTTGGTTTTTGATCCTGAGTTCATTACACATGCACAAGTAGGATCTGACCGGTTGGTTGTTAATAGCCAGATGGCTTCCGATGGCTCCTTTGGTTGATTTTTAGTTTTGTGGTTTGGTCTCCTACTGTTTATGTTGGATTCTTTTCCTGTTGCCTCATGGAATACCAAATTCTGCCTTTGCTTGATTATTTTTAACTGTATGATGTTCTGCCCTTGCGTGTAGATTGCTCAGGCGACAATTTCAGGCTCCAGAGAAGATAAACAGAACAATGATCTTAGCCCCTCTGGTCGGGATTATCTTAAACCTCGTGGATGCAAGTGCTGATTTCGAATCTCGAGAGCATAATGATGTTGTGGGTGTGTTTGCAAGCATGGACTGTCCTGCGACTGTTTCTTGTGGGTTTCAGTATTTGTTGAGCTACAACAGGGTTAGATCTCATAGACTCATAAACTTCAATGCTAAATCTCCCTTTTCCTTTGCCCTTATATTAACATGTCATTTACTGCATGCCCAGTTCTCCAAGAATACGAATGATCGCTGTTTTATGGTGTGCTGTATTACTTGGCAGAGACATTCTCAAATACACCATTTTTTGAAAATTTTAAATGCATCCTAGTGCTTTTAGAGACCTGAGCATTTGGATGAAGGTTGCAGGTTTGAGACATGCATGGGCCTTTTTATTGGCCTTACTGTCTTACTCATTGCAGATGGATGTGTATTTGGTGGTTTATGCAGCTGGCTATTGTCGTTGCATGCAATGTGGATGCTTATGTGACAGTTTCCTGAATTTAGAAAAAAACAGGAAAAAAAGAGACAAGGGCATGTCAATCATTGATCTGGACTGTTGTCAATTAGGTCCATTTTGCAATTCCTGGCCAACATGAAATAATCACTTTATTATGATTTTTTAAACCATCCGGTCATTGGCTCATATTTGTAAATTCCAGTTTTCCATGCCATGCATGGGATAGTTATGATCCTTTGATCAAGGTGAGGTGGGTAGTGCAAAATGGACAGTTCAAATTAATGCTTGTTTTAGTTGTCATTTGTCAATGATCCAAATTGCCAGTTTCCAGAACTATCAAAACATTCGGATTCTCATTTATAACTGGGTTTTCCAATCCATGGATGGCATGGTTACGATCATTTGATCAAAGTGGAGGTGGGGCCATACAATTGATGGTTCATATTTGTGATTCTTCTCCTTTTATTTTTAATTTTTTAATTTTTGGCCATGAATGATCTGAACCGTCTGTTATGTAGGCGTCGAATTGGATGGAAAGGATCCTTTGATCATGTCTTTTTTTCAGTTGGCCCATGTTGAGAGGGCTGGACCTTTTAAATGCCTAGTCCACATATACAAAACTCTCGCTGTTCCCAATTCAGCATGGAAATGCTTATTAATCAAGAGGTTAGGATAGAGTTAAATTTGGATTTTGGATGATGATCTATTAAGTGGTTCACACAAGTTGGATGATTTGATTGATTGAGTTAATGTATGCCGTATTTATAATTTCAGAGTGCTTGAGTGTCTAACATCACATTCCACTAGACCATCAAATCACTCCTTACAATGTGAAAGCTTTTACAACTGCTTCTCCAGTCTCTCCTTGTAATGGTAATGTCACTGATTAGGCTCTTACCATTTGCAGGGTGTCATGAGAGGGGGTGATGCTTCGATGGTGAGAGTCAGGCTGTTGGAGACATTTGCGACCTGCCTTACAGAGGCATTGGAAAGGAGAGGGTCCAGCAATGGAGCTGAGGACAAAGAGGAGAGCTACTGCTGCATCTGCTACGCTTGCGATGCAGATGCTCGGTTCGAGCCTTGCCGCCATATTTCGTGCTTTGGATGCATAACTAGGCACCTCCTCAATAGCCAAAGGTGCTTCTTTTGTAACATGGCAGTTGTCGAGGTGGTGAGATTTGATGGAAAAGAAGGCTAGTGGTCCACAGATGAATTGAGATGAGATGAGATCAAGTGGGCCTCCATTCTCCTATTTATTTCTGCATTGGAATCGGCCGAGTATTGAAATGGCCTTGCTCGGAAGCAGGTGGTTATCTTGGGCATGTGTCAATAGATAACCCAACATTACTTGGTGTTGCTGGAATGGAAACGTGTGTATGTATAAGAAAAAGCGGAAGAAAAGCTGTAAGTTTTTGAGGGTTGGTGGGATGTAACAGGGGAGTGGGGATAGGAGTATAATTGGATAGTATGAGTTAGTATAAAAGAATTTTGTAGAGTAAGTTGAGGTCATTACTTTGTAAATATGAGATGTAAATGGAAGGAAATGTTTTGGGTCTCTCCCTCTCTCTCAAACTGAAATTTTATTACAAGGAAAACAGAAACAAGATAAAGAAGATGATGGAATAGAAAGGAAAGCCCCTCACAAGCTCAAGCAAACAGATGCTTGTTTTGGTTTCTCTGTCCAGATAGCATTGGGAGCCATCCAGTCTAGATTGGTTGAGATTGTGAGGCGATTATGATTTCCTAACCTAATATGGTCCATCAAAAATGGTCCCACAATTTGAAGTGTCTGGACCGATGTGTGCCAGGCACACCTTGAGTTAGTTGGCAAGTTACATGCGTGGCCTTAGGTAGAAAGAAGTGAGAAGGCCACCGGCCGGAGTAAGATTTGAATCCAGCTCTTGGAATGGCACGCTTGCCAGCATGGCACGTGCAATCTCGGGTTTCCCAAGGTGGAACACCCCCATTCAATAGTACCTAATTATTCATATGGTGGTCTCATACGTAAGAAAAACTGAGAGGCGGCTCAAGTGTTGCCATTGCCAATCAAGGTAGCTTCTTTAGCAAAATATGCCAATGACCTGGGACTAGGAGGAGATGCCTGATCAGGACCACTTATCAGGTGGTGCTTTGCCATGTAATTGAAAATCATGCCGGTCCCATGCAAAAAGGCTGACTAATGCTTGTATCAAATACGATCCATTCATCATTTCTTCTCAATAGCTGATTTACAATACAAGAAAGCTCGATCACCTGTTCACCCAAATTTTTGCAGCCAGCGGTGTTAATGGTTTAGATCTAACTTATCATAAATAATAAAATAAAGGGATTTTCATGCACATTTCTTCACTAAGTACGCTAATTATTTATCAAAGGTGGGTTGAATTGTCACGAAGCATTTATTTAGCAAAGGAAGCGGATTGCCTGTGTTCCCGGGCACAGACATATATCTGTGACTGGGGCTGTGTGGGGTCGATGGAGATGTACGTGACAAATCCACTCCGTCCATCTGTTTTGAAAGATCACAATTGGGTGGGATTTAAAAATCAGGCATTTCCAAAACTCAAGTGGAGCACACCAACAAAATAGTGCGAACGGAAATTTCCACCATTGAAACCTTCCTGGAGCTGGCCATGATGTTTATATGCCATCCAAACTGTTCATAGGGTTTTTACCACTCAGATAAACTGTAGCCACAAATATCATCCTGATACAAAATGTCTGTCACCCCAGGCGTTCAATCCCTACTGTTTCGTGTGGTATGGCCCACATGAGTTTTGGATCTGCTTGATTTTAGAATCCTGTCCTATTGTGGTCTCGCAAAACAGATGGACGGAGTGGATTTGTCACAGACATCTCTGTGTGCCTCGCACAGCCCCGAGCACAGGAATATTTCTATCCC
The DNA here is from genome assembly GCA_030180095.1 of Magnolia changhungtana. Lineage (NCBI taxonomy): Eukaryota > Viridiplantae > Streptophyta > Magnoliopsida > Magnoliales > Magnoliaceae > Magnolia > Magnolia changhungtana. The sequence goes on along the minus strand of JASAUF010000123.1, from coordinate 5,210,869 downwards.
CGGGTCACAGGCAATCCATCCGCTACCTTTATCAAACCCTTTTGTCCAGTCAAAACTCTTGTGGCCGCGCATGACACGCGTAACGAAAACCACGTCAGCTACGTATCATAGATACTTTTATTTATTTCTACGCGCATACTAAAAGTGTTGTGAGGGCATTTCTGTCATTCAATAAAATATGCTAATTAATTAAATGAATGAAAAACCTTTTAAAAGAGGCATCGGGATGTAAATTTCGTTTTGTAAAAATGTCAAATAACAACTTGGTATTACAGGCAGATCCACGGTCGAGGGGTGAAGAGATGAGGACCATTCATCAGGCGATGTGGATATCGAGTACAGTCCATTGATGATCAGTTTCTTAATGACCTGATCACCCATCGTGGCCACGCTCAGTACTTAACACGTGGCTGGTGGGGGCTTTCCTAGCCATAGGAATGGCATCAAGAGGTTTCATTGGCCCATCACCATCCTTTTCTGCACATGCCCTCCTCAATGTGCGTGGTACATATGATTGGTGCATCACACGGCCGGTGGCCTTCACTTGGGAAATCACCACACCATACAAAATAACACGCTTGGATTCATCACACGTGACGCACGTGCAAGTTGAATGTGTCCTATTGATAACTTTTTACATGTTCGCTTTTTACGAACCAAAGCAATGAATGAATCTGTGACTGAATTTGCGAGAGTATGATCATCTTTACATTAGTGCCACTTTAGTTCTAAGACTCAGGCGAGTCCCCTACTACCCACACGAATCGACTCGGACTCGGTCAGAGCAGACCTGGTTCAACACTCCCTACCTCTCGAGACTAGACGAGTGGGTCCGAGTAGCAGGCAAAACATAAACTATTTAAAGAGTAAAAATTAATGTACAGGCATGACCATTCACCATGGATGGAGAACTTCAAGTGGATGATATCACACTTCCCATTAGGGATGCCACCCTGGTTTGTGTTTGAACCGGGGCCCAAAATTCGACTGTTGAAAACTCAGGTGATCTACACCTCTGTGGGAATAGTTGAGATGAGAAGTCCCATCATTAATGTTAGGTCTACCATGACATGTATATTTCATCACGAGGTGTGAGCCATAAATAACATAAGACCAGTTTGTTTCGATGTAATTATCTATATTTATACCGTAAAAGTGTAATTATTAAGTCCTCTGAAAAGAATTCCATTCGTACAACAAAATACAGCATCATATCATTATGGAAAGACCGTGGCCCCCACAATGATGTATGTGTTGTATTCGCTTCCCCCATTCATTTTTTCAGATCATTTTTGAGCTTGAGCCTAAAGATGGGGCAAAGCTGAAGCTCAAGTGGACCACACCAAAGAGGTTTCAATGGTGACATCATTATTCCCACTTGATCTTTGGATCTGCCTCATTTTTAAGCTTAGGCCTTTAAATGATATGAAAAAATAAAATAAAAATGACAGTCTTTTTTTTTGCCAAGACCTTAAAAAAAAATATATATATAAAGATGTCAACATCATGAATTATTGTTGCTGATATTTAACATTGTAATTAAAAAAAAACATAATTGAGATCGGTAATTACATCAAAACAAACAGACCCTGTTTCTAACGGTGCAGCTCATGGAGGGGTGAAAATTATAGACACGTCCTCAGTCTAGCGCAGGCTTTTAATTGCCAGAGCTGTCTGTCGTGAACTTGGAAATGGACATTGACCTCGAGTCCACATCCACATCTTTTCAAGAAATGGAAAATTCGATGGTTACTTTTCACACAAACAACAGCAAACTCAAATTCCAAGGAAATAGAAATCTCTATTCATTTCCATACTCTCAATCCAAACACCCGCTAAAATAAAAAGGCACACGTGTGCATGCACACATCTACATAACACTACCACATGATACACATTCTCAACACACCAACGTACAGCAATGAAATAACATTTTTCATTCTCTCTCTCTATGTATCTCTAGTTGTTCTGACCACCTCTTCCTGGGTCTATTACTGGCCTTTGAGGCCTTCTCAACAACATGGATGATAGATCATTTGGCATGGATGTATCATCTGGAAGCATGAGGATGGATGGATCTACTGACGTGGATGTATCATCATTTGACATGGGTGGATCTGCTGATGTGGGTGTAACATCATTTGACACGGGTGGATCATTTGTCATGACTGCATCGACTGGAGTGGATGTGTCTTCCTGTGCATGGAAAATTCACCATTAGAGAGAGAGAGAGAGAGAGAGAGAGAGAGAGAGAGAGAGAGGCACATACAACGGTTTTCTGTGGCTCTTCTGGTGAAGAGTGTTTGAAGAAGAAATCAAGGCACAAGCACCCAAGTAAGGCCTTAGCTAAGTCAAGGCAATTGCACGGGTGGGATCTTCTCTTGACTGTTGGTTCTTCTGTTCTTGTTGTTGAAGTTCCTTCCATCTCTCTCTCTCTCTCTCTCTCTCTCTCTCCTTACCTCTCTCTCTCTCTCTCTCTCTCTCTCTCTCTCCCTTACCTCACCACAACTCTCTCTCTCTCTCTCTCTCTCTCTCCCCTTACCTCACCACAACTTGTTTGAACTTGGGATCGTTATTAAATGCAGAGGAGGGTGTTTGCTCGGGGTTTTGTTACGGTAGGAGCCGTACCACAGTATGGTACGGTGACTGGTTTTCACCCCCGGTTCGCATTTTAAATGATGATCAGAACCGTTCATGTTCTGGATTCTATGTTGCCTAGGCTATGTGTGAAATTTTTATTGAATAGATGATTTTTTATGAATATTACTATTATCTGATAAAAAAAAGATTAATATTCAATGGGTCCTATTCAAATCCAAGAATTAAAGTCCAACATCATCAATGATGCAAGATTCCATGCTTACAGCTTCTATATCGTGGTATAGATAAAATGAACGGTTAAGATCAAGCTAAGGATCCAATCCACGGGTGTAAACTTGCCACTACTCCATGATTTAGTACGGAGCCACTGTACTCTACGAAACCCCTTTGGTTATCAGGAATGTGGTTACAAGAATAAGAAAAAAAAAGGGTCTACCTAATACATCTCGACGTATTGTAATATGACATAAGCAACTTTAGCTTTTGGATCTGAGTAGTCTCTCAATGATCAAGGCCGTTTATTTGATGGTACTCACCTTCGATAGAGGATATCAGACACATTTGGTAGTTTCAATCGGTTGATCATTTGATTATTTTCCTTTAAGTAGGGACGGTACTTTTTAACTATTTCAATTTGAAAATGTCCGGATATCTTAGAAATAAGGTGGAAGACATCATATAAATGGTTTAGACCATTGAAAAAAGTACCCTAATCAAACGGATAAAGTACCGGCATACATTACTTCAATCCATCGGCATGTATATGTATGATAGCAAACATCGTCGGCAATTACTCAACAGTCCAGATTTCCTGTTTCGAATTTACTCAAACCGTCCGGGAGTGGCTGAAACCCGTTAAATGCATGAATTTACTCAAACCCGCTGGGAATGACAAAAATACCTATTTAGATGACTCATGGTAGAAGTGGAAGCGGATTGGCTGATGTACCACACACCAGTTATATAGCTGATGTATTGACGTCAGCAAGTTTGTGGGTCCTATCATGAGGTATGTGTTATATCCAAACCGTCCATCCATTTGGCGAGCTCGGCTTAAGGCTTGATCCGAAAAATAAAACAGATCTAATGATCAAGTAGACCACACTGCAAAAAGCAGTGGGGGAATGAACGTCTACCATTGAATCCCTTTTAGGGGTTACAAAAGTTTCAGATCAATATGAAATTTGTTTTTTACTCCTCATCCATGTATTTTTGACCTTATTAACAGATTAGATGGAAAATAAACTTTATGTGGACCCTAGGAATTTTTTAACGGTGAAAATCATTATCCTCGATGCTATTTTTAGTGTGGTCCGTTTGAGCTTTGGATATGATTAATTTTTTGTCTAAAACTCTAAAATGATCTCAAAAAATGGATGAACAGTGTGGATATAATAAATACATCATTGTGGAGGCCATGTAACTTTGATCTCATTTGAACCGTTCGTACAACTTGGAGTTCGAGGAGCGTCGGCGCTCGTCCCACGACACGTATCTACACCAGCTATGTGTCTGGTACACCAGCCAATCCGCTTCCCCCAGAACAGGAGCATTCCAGCGAAGCACCTTCTCATTCATTCAGGTCAGAGGAGGCAATATCTGAGGGAACCCCTTCAAACTACACCTACTCCCATTTAATACTCCTCCAACTCAGATATTCACGTCATTGTAGACGTATTAAAATATTAAATAGAAAAGGCCCTAGCAGTCTGTGGTTATCCATACGCACGCAGATAGACTTCTCACACGTGGAATGTATTTACAAAACATAGAACCGTCCAAACTGTGCATCCACTTTATTTAAATTTATTTTTAAAATATTTTTGGGAATTTGATGATGGACAGTTTTAACTAAAAAAAGTCTACAGTTAATTTCAGTATATAAATGGATATTATTCGGATATTTGGATTATCTAATAGCTATGATTTTTGGGTAGTTCTTAACATAGAAGATATAACACTACTTCAACGGTTTAGATTTAGTAATTTTTGTTCCACGTTTACAATATTTGAGTGCACGCGTATGGATAACATTCTCTGCCAGTGTATAGCATAAGTCTATACTAAATAAGAGAGAAGAGAAGTCTATTGAAGTAAAATAAAATAAAATAAAACACAGAAGGTGAGTTATTTCTACTTAAAAAAAGAAGGGAAGTTATTTAATACTCTGTCATCTCTGGCAGGGCAGGGCAAGAATCTTGATACTCGGGCACTTAGAAATTGTACACACGACGTACATAATAACTTAAATTAAATTTACTAGACTGCGAATCCCACTGTTATAATAGTAAATGCCTCAGATCAGATTGTTTGAAACCTCTGAATCGTGGACACTTGTAATAGCGCCATTGGATATTTTTATTTTTGACCGTCCAATAATCATTAGGACAAAAAATAAAGAAAAAGAAAAGAAAAACGGTCCAACAAATATCCAAAAATCTTACAGTCGAATGATTAAAAAAGCGTATTTTTTGGTTCGTAAGACATCTAAACACAGCATGCACGCCTCAGATTAAACTGACTAAAATGTGGAGCCTACTATTCTAAAATAAGAGTCTAAAATCAGATGGTTTGAATAATCCTAACTTCTTATTCTTAAACACTTTTATTGAAATGGAATTATTGGATATTTTCATTTTTAATGGTCCAATAAACATCCACCAATCCTGTGTTCGGATTACGTGTACGTTTTATCAGTAACACATCTAAACTGGGAACTATAATTTGGACCGTTAATTTGAATTATTTATATGCCATGTATGTAGTGTTTAAAAAATTTCTAAGTGCCTGTGTATAAAAAATCGTACTCTGCAAGAGTATTAAAGTTTTTCTAAAGCTTCCTTGCCTATAATGCCTAAAAAATTATCACTGTAAACGCCGCCACCTTTTATCTAGCGTGTTTTATAAACAGTGTAAAACTTACCTTCTCCACTTAGACCTTGTACGTATGGACAGAGCATTTGAGAACGAAAATGCCCCTGTCCGTACTTGCAATGCGTGTGAAAAGCAGGAGTATTTTCGTCCTGAAGTGCTTTGTCCGTACATGAAAGGTCTAAATTGAGAAGCTAAGTTTTGGCTCTTCATAAAAGACGCTGGATAAAAGGTAGAGTATACAGTGGTAATTTTCTCTATGTCCTTGACGGATAAAGCCGATTGCGCGACTCGGTCCCGGTAGGGGCTCCGTGTGCCCACTGTGATGTATGTATTTTATCCACTCTGTACATAAATTTTTAAATATAATTTTAGAATATTATCCGAAATTTTAGGTAAATCCAAGGCTCAAATGGACCACACATTAGGGATTGAACGTTCACCATTAAAAACTTCTTTGAAGCCGTAAAAATTTTGATCAAGCTGATATTTGTGTTTTCCCTTCATCCAGGTCTACGAGACCTTATGAAGAGGATGGATGGGAAATACACATCACGGTGTGACCTAGGAAGGTTTCAACGGTGGGCCTAATTATCACCGCTGCTTCCTTTTGTATGGTTCAGATGAGCCTTAGATCTACCATACTTTGTTAATCTCATGTTATAAAATGATCTTAAAAAATGGATGGACGGAGTGGATAAAACCCATACATCACTTTGGATCCCACATAGCCCCTGCCTGGATCGAGTCAGTCAAGGCGGGTGGATCGAGTCTGTCCAGGCAGGCTAGACGCAATCCGCTTCCTGGAAAATCACAGCATATGCTAGGAAACGGATTGGCTACTCCCCCTGACACCAGCCAATGGCTGATGGTCGGTGCTATGTGAGCCCACCATGATGTATGTGTTTCATCCATACTGTCCATATATTTTTACGGATCATTTTACCGTATGAATCCAAAAATGAGATGTATCCAAATCTCAAGTGGACCATATCACAGGAAACAATGTTGAATGAGGGTCAACCATTAAAAACATTTTCAGGGCCATAAAAGTTTTGGATTAATCTGTTCTTTGTTTTTTCTCTTCATCTGAGCTTGTATGACCTAATCAGCGTATTAGATGTCAAATAAACAGTATAGTGGGTCTTAGGAGGATTTTAATGGTGAATATCAAATCACTATCGTTTTCATGTGGTGTGGTTCACCTGAGATTTATATCCTTCTCATTTTTGGAATCAAGCCATAAAATGATCTATAAAAATGGATGAACGGTATGGATGAAACACATACATCATGGTGGGGCCCACGGAGCACCGACCATAAGCCATGGAGAAGGTGGCAGGGGGAGTAGCCAAATCGGTTTCCCATATCTACTGTCAGCGTGGACTCAGGCGCTGATAAGAAATAATCAGATTCAGGCATTTTATTATCCTCGACCCGCGGATATGTACGGTGTCGGTACGGTATACTCGGATTTTCACTTGTCGGTAGAGCTGTACACGAGCAGGCAAAGCTCGGGTACTCGATCGACTCGACTCGGAATGCTCGACTCGATGCTCAACTCGGCTGAGTTAGGTTTTTTACTACTCGTTTTGAGTTCGAGTAGAGTACGAGCAAAGGAGTACTCGACTCGTTACTCGACTCATTGCTCGACTCGTTACTTGAATCGTTACTCGAATCGTTACTCGACTCGTTACTCGAATCGTTACTCGACTCGTTACTCGACTTGTTACTCGACCAGGGCCATATATATAACTCTAAATCCCTAATCCCGGTCGCTTTCAGCTTTCACGCCCTCCCGCCCAAATCGAAAAAAAACCCTTCCCTTTCCTTCCCTCCCTCTCATCGGCCAGCGCCCGTTCGGCCATTCCCATTTTCCTCTCTCTCTCTCTCCTTTCATTCCCCTGTCTGGGCCCATCTTCTTCTTCTTCTTCTCTCTCTCTCTCTCTCTCTCTCTCTCTCTCTCTCTCCCTAAAGCTTGTCCCTGTCCGCACTCCGCGACTCGTCGTCGTCGGTCATTGGCTCAACTCCCCCCCCGTCCGCGAGTCCCTACCCTACCCGGTGCCCCCTGTCCCTGCTTCTTTGCTCGTCCCGGCCCAGCACGACGCCCCGTCCGCGTGACTCGTCCCACCCCTTCCCGGTGCCCCTGTCCGTCCATCAGGTAAGAATTTTGTTTTGAATATGTTGCTTTCCGAAGTTGATTTTGATGGATTACATAATCTATATGTTGGGGGGCCCACCATTTTGTGTCCGGTGCCCCTGTCCGTCCGCAGATTTTCTTGTGTTGGGCCCACCATTTTCTGTCCGGTGCCCCTGTCCGTCTGACTCGTCCCACCATTTTTAATTGGATGGTAAATAAGCACTAGGGAAACAAGTGCGCCCTGAGAAGCTTTCAATGGTAGGATGGTTAATCAGCACTGTTTCTTACCTTGATGTTTATTTGCCTTCTAGCCTAATTATAATGTAACATAGACCTGGATCTGGAAAATACAAATATCAAATCAACTTGATCAAAAGCTTCAACGGCTTCAAGAAGTTTTCAACGGTGGTAGTTTAATCATCATTGTGTGGCCTACTTGATCCTTGGATCTGCCTTATTTTTAGGCCTCCATACTAAAATAATACGTCAAAATGGAAGGACGGTGTGGATAAAATCCATACACAAAAGTTGCCCCTCATAGCCCCTGCCTGTGCTGATCTCAGGACAGGTGGGGTTCTCACCCAATCCGCGTCCCCCAATCTGCTTCCGTATCAAGATGTCGGTTAAAAAACAATCCCCGAACGAAACCATTGATACGGTGATCCACACCTCACGTTAAAAAATAAGAATGGTTAAACTCTCAGGTGGGCCAAAGAAGAAACATTATACCAAAAAAATATAAATTCACGTGTTATGGTCTACCTGAGTTTTAGAGTATGGTAATATTTAATTAATGCTTTATTCCTAGTGATACAGATCAGATTAATGGATTGGATGGCATATAAACACTACGTTGCTTCCTACACAAAACAGATGGTGTGCGTTCCACCTCAACCCTTGACCAGGTGTTGAAACTCATAAAAGTCATTTCAATTTATTTACTTCTAAATTATGCTAAAAGACGTCATTTACAAGCTAATTTACTTTCATTTTATTTCCATCTGCATGAATTTATTTATACCTGAAAATAGTTAAAATAACATTTACTTTTATTTATCCACAATTTACTCCATGTACCTCACTCCTTCACTTCCATCCAAACTATCCTTAAAACTTTTTGAGCCACAATAATTTTGGATTAAATTGATATTAGTGCTTTCGATTCCTTTAATTCATTTATTGTTTGATTGTCATCTTTTATTATTATTTGTATTGTTCTAGTTGTAGTATAAGATAATCAGTTGCCCATTTGAGGATTTCTATGTTGCCAGACATAGATTCAGTGTGTTCTTGGATGCATAGAAATTGCTCAAATTGTCCCTTTTTGGACAGTTCAGGGTTAGATAGATTGTAATGTCTTCATTTATTCCAATTTAAATGCATATGCCTGTTCTGGTTTCGTCTCTCCTTTTTGTCTCTGGATATATTTCATATATTTATTTCCGTCGTCAAATGTCCACACTTTGTGTTGATGATTGACATGGGAATCAAATACAAGATTAATATATTCTGGAGAGATAAGGGGAGATGCTGCCGAAATTTCAGCGTAGCATTTAAATTGGAAAATAAAGCATTACAATCCATCTAACTTTGAATGGGTGACTGATTTAGACAGTTAAGTAATTATGCCTGTCTAGCGGTCTAGCCATCTAGGACCCTAGGTATAGCCGTATAACATATCGAGAACTTTATTTTATAGATGGCTAGTGAAGACGAAAGCCCAAATACCTGTGGAATGGGTGCATCGGCCACATCTCCTCTAATAGTAGAGGGAGACACGACACGTCAACCGCATGCAAAGGGAAGAAGAAGAGATCGCAGTGTGGGATGATTTCAAGATGTGACGGTTAACGATGTATGCGAAGATAAAATGTAATAACTGCAAGGGTTATTCAAAGAAGATTCCAGGAGGATCTACGACACATCTAATTAGACATTTGAAGACGTGTCCTAAGAAAGCAAAACTCCCTCCTCCTGGCCAACAAACGCTGTCATTTACGAAGTCAGAAGGGGACGACTCCTAAGGCGTAGTGTCCACTCATAAGTTTGACAAGGAGAAGCTGAATGAGTGGTTTGCTAGATTAGTGATTTTAGAAGAAAACCTTTCGAATGATTGAAAGTAAAGGGTTTAGGGCTTTCTGTCAATTCCTTAACCCTCGGGCCGAGAATGTCTCCCGCGTCCACAAAGAGAGAAAGCATGAAGATGTACGCAAAGGAGAAGATGAAATCGAAAGAAGTTTTAGCTTCGGTGACCTAACTTTGATTTCGATTTATGGATGGCGTCAATCAAAGAAAAGGATACATTTCATTAACATATGTTGATAAGGATTGGAAACTATGCAAGAGAATTTTAAACTTTAAACACCTTCCTCCTCCATATACTGGTTTACTTATTTGATTGCATCTACGGTTGTCAGAAAATTTGGGGCATTGAGAAGAAAATTTCAAAGCAATAACTTTAGACAATGCTTGACAAATGACAGTGTCATTTCATGCTTACGTAACCAATTCAATTTCTGAAATTTATTTTTGAAGGAAAAATATTTCGGTTAGATGTTGTGCCCATATTGTAAATTTGATTGTACAAGAAGAGTGAAAGCAATCGATGACACTATAGAGAACATAAGAGAAAGTGTGAAATATATAAGGGTCGCCATCGAGATGAGAGGTGTATGGAATGACATCATCCAACGTTTGAATGTGCCATCTAAAAAAGCGTTGAAGTTGGATGTCCGTACACGTTGGAACTCGACCTATGAAATGTTAGATGCGGCACAACTTGCATTTCTGAATATGCGGCGTGTGAACGTATTCTTGGTTGCCGAACAATGATTAGGCCAAAGCACAACAAGTTCACACATTTCTCCAAGTTTTCTACGATTGCACGAAGATTTTTTCTTTCGGTATCCAACCGCGAATCTGTTTCTTAGTCTCTTTGGAGGATTAAGGATGCTCTGCGAAAAATTGTTAGTGCGGGTCCATTTCATACGCGATGACGATTGGTTTGAAGACGAAGTTCGATAAATCTTGGGGCGAATGTCATCTGTTGATGTCCTTGGCGATTGTTCTTGATCCCGTTGTAATATGGGATTGGTTAGCTTTATTTTCATGAAGCTTTATCCTACCTTGAAAGAAGCGGCACGAGAGACGTCTAAGGTTCGTGAAGCCCTTGAAGATCTGTATAAATCATATGTTAATACTTTAGGCTGTGCAACGGGTGTTGAAGAAAGTAGAGATGGGATATTTCATGCACAGTAATCCGGATGTGCTAAATGAATACATATCATATTTGGCACAAGCACGAATGAGAGTTGATACTAAGGAATCGAGTTAGAAATGTACATCAAGGAGCCAATCGTAGTGCGGTGAATTTGATGTGTTGGAATGGTGGAAGATGAGGGTTAGTGAATCAAAATACCCTACATTATCTCGTGATGGCACGGGACATATTATCAATACCGGTTTCAACTGGCATCGGCATCGAATCCGCATTCAACACGGGGAGCGGGTTGTGAGCAAGTATCGAAGCTCACTTTCGCCAAACACATTGAAGCATTGATTTGTACTGGTGGTTGCGCCCGATATGGGGAGGAGATATGAATGATGATGATGAAGAAGAGGAGATTGAGATTCATGACGCGTCTCTACCTACAGATCAATAATTATTTTCGGTTTTCAAATTTTTTGGTGAATGTTGAATGATCTGTAATATTATTTCATCACGCAGAATCAAACACGAAAGTGTTGGTCCTTTTGGAATGTGGTTTGGAAGACTTTGAATCATTGATATTTATTTACATATGCCTGTTCATTTGCTTTTATTTTTGAATTTTGATACATTTATATTGCTTTCTTTTGTTGCTATATCAAGTTCAATTTATTTATCAATATTCTGATTTTTTTATTAAAAATTGAATGTAGATATGTCGTCATCTGAGCCATCGTCAAACATTTGGGACTATGCTTCCCTAGTTGAATCACCGCTACGGTCTGGAAAAATAAAGATTAAGTGTGGTTTGTGTGGCGCAAAGTTTGTGCACAAGACTAATCGCTTTCACCTACACTTGTCATGTCGAGGTGGTGATGCAAAACCATGCCTCAATGCCCCTAAGGATGTCCAAATTCTTTTTCGAGCCCTGTTAGATTCGAATAGAAAGCCTTCCACTCCATCCAAACCTTATTCTCCTACGGATCTGGTACACAAATGACTCCACAAAAGATGCGAGAGGAGGAAGCCTTAAAAGCTTTGGAGGAAGAATAATTCCAAATCGCCATAAAACGCAAAGACATGGAAGATGCTTCTAGACTTCGGCGATATTCGAGTCAAAGACAACACGATGTTGAAGCGGGTCAAGTTACTTCGAGTACGACAAACAAGAAGAAGAAAAAGAGTAACAAATTGAAATTCCTAACTCGTCTCGGTGAATTTTATAGGGCATTAGGTATTACATACAATTCTTCACATAAAGCAAGTTTGAAAAATCTAGTTGAAAGTGTAGAAGAGCACGAAGGAAAAATCTCTTCGCCTTCTGACTCAGAGGAAGTGAATCAATTTGTATATGAAAAAATAGATAGCAGTTCCGATGGATCAGATGACAATACAGGAACAGGAAGACACTCATCTTATAGAGGTTATTAGTTATAAATTGTCATTTTGAACAATGTAATGTAATTATGTAAATACGTTAATGTAATTATGTAACAATGTAATGTAATTATGTGCATTTTATATATTTTATTGTTTCGTTTAACTTCGAATTTCAATTGACAATCGAATTGAAATTCAAATTAATTTCAATTTATAACTTGAACTTGACTCAAAGCTCGAACTCGTTACTCGAAAATCCTACTCGAATTGGGCTCAAATTCAGACTCGGACTCGAACTCGCCTCGAAAACTGGCACTCGGTACTCAACTCGTGTGCTCGTACTCGGACTCGACTTGAAAACTCGCACTCGGTACTCAACTCGTGTGCTCGTACTCGAACTTGCCTCGAAAACTCGGACTCGACTCGACTCGTTTACTACTCGTACTCGACTTGTACTCGGGCGAGTAGAGTACGAGCAGGGGGTCATGCTACTCGGCCGAGTAGAGCCCGAGTACGAGCAGCGGTCGATCGTTAAGAGTTGAGTACGAGTAGGGCGATACTCGACTCGACTCGACTCGTGTACAGCTCTACTTGTCGGTTTGTTCGAGCATTCAGTCATCAGGAGCATTTGTCTCTACGCACTCACATGACAATTTTTTTTTTTTTTTTTAAATAAATAAGTACGACAATCCTGCTCGTTCAATTCGTGGTCTCCGAACAGATGGACGGAAATAGAGACAGATCAAATTCATCTTTAAAAGTGCTTGGATTGGTGGTTAAAATCATTTAATGTGGGAAAATTTTCATGGCATAATCCATTTACGGTGGGTTGCATCGGACCAATGATCAGGATTGTCGTATCATGAGACTCACTTGTAGTCCAAATGAAAGTGGAAGTAGTTAATTAGAATTAAACTAACCGTCCCAAGTCATTATTCAATTTGAATAAATTTATTTTGGATATGAAAAAATTATTATTTGAAGTATTAATAGTAAAATAGTAATAACTTTTGATTTTTTCACCTAGGCAATGTAAAAAAAATATTTATCTTAGGATTTAAAATAAAAGATTTATGAAAATTTTACTAATGTTAATAATTTCTATTTTATTAATCTCCATATTCTCATAAGATTTTTATTTTTATGTAGAAATTACTTATAATAACGTCAGGAATATTTCAATAAAATTATTTACATTTTTATTTTTGACAAATTTAGTATTTAGTTAATTTTTTATTGGATAATTTTAAATTAGAGCTTTGGAATCTTCTAAGTAAATGATGTAATCGGATTATCTTTAATTAATATTCAATAAAAAATTGAGTTGTTGTTGTTGTTTTTTTTTTTTTTTTTTTTTTTTTAATAAAAAATAAAAAATACTTCTTATGCGAACTTAAAGAACCTATCTTATAGATTCTATGCCTTTATTACGTGGAGAAGACAAAGAACTTCTTCATTTTTCACTTTTTTTTTTTTTTACCAAGTTGGTTGATGTCAAAGCTAGCTAGGTTTGTATTTCAATCTCTCTCTCTCTCTCTCTCTCTCTCTCTCTTTCTTATTTTATTTTATTTTTTTTAAAATTTTTTATTACACGCACACAACCCGACACACTCAGGCCTTAGTGGGATTTCACCACCTATGGATGCTAAAACCCTTGTTCGGGTGTTGAAACTCCTAAGAGTCTATCATCTACCATCGGAGCACAAGGGTAAGGATTTGCTTGTATTTCAATCCGATGACATTTATGGCTCATTTGGATACTACCATGTAACTTACGTTTTTTATGGGTACATAATGACTTATTTAAGATAAGTTCAATCTATAATTAGTTATAAGAAACTTTTGCACTTAAAAGTATTTAGTTAAGTTAAAATTTCGTAACTTTTTTCCTCTTCGTGGGTTGCTAAAGAGAGGCATTAAGAGATATGAAAGAGAGCAAAAGCTGATAAGTATATTGTTTCGTTATTATATTCATCTTCTTAATAAGTAAAATCTAAGATAAACTGTTAGTGGCAAAAGTAACTCATTTCAAGTAACTTACTATCCAAACACCTCCTTAATAAGGGTTCGGACAACAAGCTATGGACAGTAACAGTAGTAGCGTTTGAAGTTTTTCAGCTGAAAAATGTAGGAGCTATATAAGACTGTCGGCAATAATTTGACAGAGGCCTTAATACAATTTGATAATCTTTGGCGACAATGGTTTTCACAAAAATGTAACATCGCCTCATGAGTTGACATGTGACATGATGATTTTGTCCGATCTCGCACATGTGTGCTAAATTGGAACGTGTTTCCACAAAATGGCTGACTTCCTCATCTATCTCAACTAATTAAAGCGAGCAGAGTTGTTAAATGGATGTCCGGTCATGACTAGTGTGCCAGAGGATTTGTCGGTTAGGCATGCATGTGTCCAACTTACAGGATCCGCACAGTTGATTTGGTAGCATACCATACTAGCAAATGGAAGATCAATGCCGAGTTTGGTGACCTGCAAATGAATGGTTCAGAAATCACACAATAGTCTACCCTCAACTGAAAAAGGCCAAAGATTGGATGGCTAGGATCTTCTGATCTAGGTACGGTTGGGTTGTCATTCATCCATATAGATATAGCCACACTAAAATTCAACTGTCCAATCGGTGGGCCTCATTTCGTATATTCCGTGGCCACAAACCACACTTACTGGATGATCATGACTGTCAGATTTCACCCATTAAATTTGAACCACCGAACAATTTCTCCTTAACGGTCAATTTCGATCAGCGTGTTTCTTTCATCATGGTTTGTCCACTATCGAGCCCATACCTTGAACGATTTGGACTGGCATGAATTATATGCCATGCGTATTATACTGATTGGTATTTTTTTTAACAACCCGAGTGCATTGTTTTTATAAAACGCATACATCACTTTGGATCCCACAGAGCCCCTGCCTGGATCGAGTCTGTCCAGGCGGGGGCAGGACGCAATCCGCTTCCTAGAAAATCAGGGCATATGCTAGGAAACAGATTGGCTACTCCCCTGACACCGGCCAATGGCTGGTGGTTGGTGTTATGTGGGCTCGACTATAATGTATGTGTTTCATCCACACTGTCCATATATTTTTACAGATCATTTTATGGTAAGAATCCAAAAATGAGATGTATCCAAATCTCAAGTGGACCATATCACAAGAAACAATGTTGAATGAGGGTTGCCCATTAAAAACATTTTCGGGGCCATAAAAGTTTTGGATTAAGCTGATCTTTGTTTTTTCTCTTCATCTGGGCTTGTATGACCTAATCAACATATTAGATGTCAAATAAACAGTATAGTGGGCCTTAGGAAGATTTTAATGGTGGATATCCAATCGCTATTGTTTTCATGTGGTGTAATCCACCTGTGATTTATATCCTTCTCATTTTTGGAATCAAGCTATAAAATGGTCTATAAAAATGGATGAACGGAATCGATGAAAGACATACATCATGGTGGGGCCTACGGAGCATCGACCATCAGCCACGGAGCAGGTGGCAGGGGGAGTAGCCAATCCGTTTCCCATATCTACTGTCAGCGTAGACTCAGGCGCTGATGAGAAATAATCAGATTCAGGCATTCTATGATGCCCGACCCGTGGATATGCACGGTACGGTATACTCGGATTTTCACTTGTCGGTTTGTTCGAGCATTCAATCATCTGGAGCATTTGTCTCTTCGCACTCACATGACAAAAAAAAAGAAAATTTAAATAAAAAATAGGACAATCCTGCCCATTCAATTCGTGGTCTCTGAACAGATGGACGGAAATAGAGACAGATCAAATTCATCTTTAAAAGTGCTTGGATTGGTGGCTAAAATCATTTAATGTGGGAAAATTTTCATGGCATAATCCATTTATAGTGGGTTGCATCAGACCAACGGTTAGGATTGCCGAACCATGAGACTCACTTATAGTGTAAATGAAAGCGAAAGTAGTTAATTAGAATTAGACCAATCGTCCGAAGTCATTATTCAATTTGAATAGGTTTATTTTGGATATGAAAAAATTATCGTTCGAAGTATTAACAGTAAAATAGTAATAACTTTTGATCTTTTCACCTAAGCATTGTAAAAAAAATATTTATCTTAAGATTTAAAATAAAAAATTTATGAAAATTTTACTAATGTCAATAATTTCTATTTTGTTAATCTCTATATTCTCATAAGATTTTTATTTTTATTTTAGAAATTACTTATAATAATGTCGGGAATATTTCAATAAAATTTATTTAGCATTTTTTTTTTGACAAATTTAGCCTTTAGATAATTTTTTGTTGGATAATTTTAAATTAGAGTTTTGGAATCTTCTAAGTAAATGATGTAATCGGATTATCTTTAATTAGTATTCAATAAAAAATTGAGTTGTCGTTGTTTTTTTTTTTTTTTTTAAATAAATTAAAAAAAACTTCTTATGGACTTAAAGAACTTATCTTATATATTCTATGCCTTTATTACTTGAGGAAGACAAAGTCCTTCCTCATTTCACTTTTTTTTTTTTTCAAAGTTAGTTGACGTTAAAGCTAGGCTTTTATATATATATATATATATATATATATATATATATATATATATATATATATATATATATATAGTACCGGTCTCCTGCGAACTATCCCGCAGACCACCTTGGTGCGGTCCAATTCCCACCGTAAATTGGAAATCGGATTGCGTATTGAGAAAACTCTGTTGGGCCCACCGTGAATGGGTGTGGTCTATCCACGCTGTCCATCCATTTTTCAAGTGCATTTTAATAGTTGAGACCAAAATTGAATCATTTCCATTGTTCAAGTGGACCCCACCACAGAAAATAGTAGGAAGATTGATGCCCACCGTTGAAACCTTTCTAAGGCCCACCATGGTTTTTTTTCAAAATCCAACCTGTTCAAAAGTTAACAAAGACATTAAAGAAAGGAAAATAGAAATATAAGTTAGATTGAAAACTTTTGCGGCCTTTAGAAGTTTTTAACGGTGGCGTCACTCTTCCCACTATTTTCTGTAGTGGGGTCCACTTGAGCTTTAGATGTAACTCATTCTTTGGATATTACCCTAAAATGATCTCTCCAGATGGATTGATAGTGTGGATACAAAACATATATCATGCTGGGGCCACAACATTTGGTGACGTCACTTCTTGACATGTCAGTAGCCAATCCGCGCCCAAGTCTCTTCCGGGGAAGCCGATTGTGTACTGAGTAAACTCTGTGGGCCCACCGTGATTTATATATGCCATCCACTCCTTACATCCATTTTAACCGATAATTTAAAGGCTTAAGCCCAAAAATGAAGTATATCCAAAGCTCAGGTAGGCCACACCACAGGAAGCAGTGTGAATTGAATGTCAACCTTTGAAATTTTTCTTGGGGTCCACAAGTTTCGGATCAATCTGATATTTGTGTTTTCCTTTCATCTATATCTTTGCGATCTTATGAACATGTCGGATGACAAATAAACATCACTGTAGACCCTACAAAGGTTTCAACGGTGGAAATTATTATTCCCAATGTTTCTTCTTTTATGGTCCACTTGAACATTGGAAATGATTCAATTTTGGTCTCAACCATTAAAATGCACATACAAAATGGATGGACGGCATTGATAGACCACATCCATTCACGGTGGGCCCAACAGAGTTTGCTCATCATGCAGTCCGATTAACTCTTTGCGGTGGGAATTTGGACCGCACCAAGTAGCATATGAGATGGTTCGCAGGAGACCGGTACTCTCTCTCTCTCTCTCTCTATATATATATATATATACACACACATGCACACAACCCCACACACTCAGGCCGTAGTGGGATTTCACCACCTATGGATGCTAAAACCCTTGACTGGGTGTTGAAGCTCCTGAGTGTCTACCACCGGAGCAGGAGCAAGAGTAAGGATCCGCTTGTATTTCAATCCGATGACATTTATGGCTCGTTTGGACACTACCATGTAACTTACTTTTTTATGGGTAGATAATGACTTATTTAAGATAAGTTCAATTTATAATTAGTTATAAGAAACTTTTGCACTTAAAAGTATTTAGTTAAGCTAAATTTTGTAACTTTCTTACTCTTCATGAGTCTCTAAAGAGAGGCATTAAGAGATATGAAAGAGAGCAAAAGTTGATAAGTATATTGTTTAGTTAATATATTTATCTTCCTGATAAGTAAAAACTAAGATAAACTGCTGGTGACAAAAGTAACCCATTTTAAGTAACTTACCATCCAAACGCCTCCTTAATAAGGGTTCGAACAACAAGCTATGGACGGTAACAGTAGTAGCGTTTGAAGTTTTTCAGCTGAAAAATGTAGGAACTATATAAGACTGTCGGCAATAATTAGACGGAGGCCTTAATACAATTTGATAATTTTTGGCGACAATGGTTTTCACAAAAAAGTAACATCACCTCCTGAGTTGACATGTGACATGACGATTTTGTCAGATCTTGCAAATGTGTGCTAAATTGACACGTGTTTACACAAAATGGCTGACTCCCTCGTCAATCTCAACTAATTAAAGCGAGCAGAGTTGCATGTTAAATGGATGTCCGGTCACGACTAGTGTGCCAGAGGACTTGTCCGTTAGGCATACATGTGTCCATCTTTACAGAATCCGCACCGTTGATTTGGTGGCATACCATACTACCAAATAGAAGATCAATGCCGAATTTGGTGACCTGCAAATGAATGGTTCAGAAATCACACGGCAGTCTACCCTCAACCGAAAAAGGCTAAAGATTGGAATGCTAGGATCTTCTGATCTAGGTACGGTTAGGTTGTTGTTCATCAACTGTCCAAGTTCAATCGGTGGGCCTCATTTCGGTTAGGTTGTTGTTCATCCATATAGCCACACTAATATTCAACTGTCCAAGTTCAATTGGTGGGCCTCATTTCGTATATTCTGTGGCCACAAACTACACTTACTGGATGATCATAATTGTCAGATTTCACCCATTAAATTTGAACCACTGAACAATTTCTCCTTAACGGTCGATTTCGATTAGCGTGTTTCTTTTATCATGCTTTGTCCACTTTCGAGCCCATACCTTGAACAATTTGGATTGGCATGAATTATATGCCACGTATACTACACTGTTTGGTATTATTTTTTACAACCTGAGTGCACTGTTTTTTTTTTTTTTTTTTTCCCTATTTTACTTTTTTTGGAACTTTTCTCGCTGTCCACAGGCGTAAGTGTAACGCCACATATGTTTTCTTGCTGAATACGGGTGTGAGATCCAGTCCGTCCATCAGAGGGGTACCACTATGTAGATGCTCTCTAACAAGAATCAGTTGAGTCCATTATTCAGGTGGGCTACAATTTCGTACACAAATGTACGGCCGTGGAAAACTGGCGGAAGTTTTCTAACTCGTACGGCATTTGAAAGAACAACAACAAGCCAAGGTTCTCAACGGGCCAGGTAGAGATCCGTCCAATCCCAACCAGCTATGTATGTCTAGGCTCGAGTCAGGCCCGACCATGACTGGCAATAGGCCTAGATTTTAATTGGTCAGGTCTATTTCAAAATTGATTTTGATGGGCCCAGGCTTGCCCATTCCATATATATATATATATATAATTAATTTATTTATGGATGCAGACTATTCGTTTGGCCATAAAAAGGCCGCTATGGTTTGGGTTTCGGTCTGGTTGACGGGCTCTTATATGTGGATGGAACCCGGCCTGTAAATGCACGGGTTGTTGTCTTGGGCCTGTATGCAGTCGTTAGGCCCAGTATTTCAGCCCAAGTACGACCTAAAGCAAGTCAAACTTGAAAGTCTAACGGGCCCTCCCGGTCCATTGACAACCCTACACTGGGCAGGACCCAATGGATGGTTTGGATATTACCTGTCTGCCACGCTCGCATATACATGTGAAGGGTC
The DNA here is from genome assembly GCA_030180095.1 of Magnolia changhungtana. Classification (NCBI taxonomy): domain Eukaryota; kingdom Viridiplantae; phylum Streptophyta; class Magnoliopsida; order Magnoliales; family Magnoliaceae; genus Magnolia; species Magnolia changhungtana. The sequence continues at coordinate 5,190,778 of JASAUF010000123.1, read as the reverse complement.
TCACTCATGTGTCGGTGGTAGATTCATAAGAGTTATTAGGTCATGGCGTGTGAGTGCGTGGGTGTGAATCCCGTGTAGGAAAAAAAAAAAAAACAGCTTCACCGTACACACGCGTGGGCTATAGTAAAGCTGGTCAAAGATTTTATAGATACGCTGCACTGCACAAACCATACTCAAGCACAAATCCACTGTGCATGTGCCATACATGTACAACAATCCATGCCATTCAAGTTGCTGGCCCACGGTGAATGGGCCATAACCCAGGAATCAAACTGATGGGTTGATTTTGACCGTCTGATTTCGCTCACGATTTTGGGCCATTAACCATTTCGCGTTGAGATTGAGAGGGTTCATGAGGATCTCAGCATCGTGGAGCAATGAGGCTACGCTACCCACATATTGGGAAGTGTTCAGGTGGGACCCACAAAAATTGACCATTTGTGTCTGCAGCAGCAATGGATGGTGGACCAGGCAAAAAGTAGCATATGATCGTTGTAGAGCGGCCCATAAATTCGGATTCCCAAACCGCCCTGGCCCACCACACCACCCAATGTTAACTAACTCCTTTTGAATTATAACAGATTCCTGAAATAAACCTAACTAACTTAACTAACCTTTCTCTCTCTCTCTCTCTCTCTCTCTCTCTCTCTCTCTCCTCTCTCTCCTCTCCTCTCTCTCTCATGGCTTCTTCCTGTAGCTGGTTCTAAGGTGGGGCCCAATCATGGCGGAGCTAATGCCCGAATCAGAAGAGCGGGATCCACCAGCAAAATCGATTCCACCCACGCCGCCATCCCCGCCGTCGCTACCCCGGCCGACGGGGTCCCTCCTTCAGCCAACCCAAAAGAAGAGACCCAAATCAGTGAAGGTGTTCAGGCTCTTCCGGTCCGTCTTCCGGACGTTCCCTATCTTCACGCCCGCATGCAAGCTCCCGACCATCACAGGTTCCGTGCCGGAGAACCGCCGCAACATGTCAGGAACTCGAGTCACCGGCACCCTGTTCGGCTACCGCAAAGGGCGGGTGAGCCTGTCGATCCAAGAGGCCCCCAAGTGCCTCCCGACTCTCGTCGTTGAGCTCGCCATGCAGACCAACGTCCTCCAGAAGGAGATGAGCTCTGACATGGTACGGATTGCTCTCGAGTGCGAGAAGCGGTCAGAGAAAGAGAAGATGAAGCTCCTCGACGAGCCCATGTGGACCATGTATTGCAACGGGAAGAAGAGTGGTTATGGAGTGAAAAGAGAGGCGACTGAGGAGGACCTCAGCGTCATGGAGCTCCTCAAGCCGGTGTCCATGGGTGCTGGTGTTCTCCCAGGGAATTTCGAATCCGAGGGCCCTGAGGGCGAGTTGGCATACATGCGGGCCCATTTTGAGCGCGTTGTTGGGTCCAAAGACTCCGAGACACTCTACATGCTTAGTCCGGACGGGAGCAACGGACCTGAGCTCAGCATCTTCTTTGTCCGGCTGTAAACAGGATGGTCACATTGGACTATAATTTTGTACGGCTGTAAGCGATCAATGGGTCATTGGCGATGGAATGGCCGAGGGACATCCTAGGCTGGTGTGAGTGAGAGGTGAATGGTGGTACATGCATGGAAATGTGAAAGGGTTTTGACATGGCCCAGGGCAACATTCCATCAAGAGAGCTGATCACCCACAGTAGTCTACCCTCAACTGAAAAAGGCTAAAGATTTGATGGCTAGGATCTTCTGATCTAGGTACGGTTGGGTTGTCGTTCATCCATATAGCCACACTAATATTCAACTGTCCAAGTCCAATCGGTGGGCCTCATTTCGTATATTCTGTGGCCACAAACCGCACTTACTGGATGATCATAACTGTCAGATTTCACCCATTAAATTTGAACCACTGAACAATTTCTCCTTAACGGTCGATTTCGATCAGCGTGTTTCTTTCATCATGCTTTGTCCACTTTCGAGCCCATACCTTGAACAATTTGGACTGGCATGAATTATATGCCACGTGTACTACACTGTTTGGTATTATTTTTTACAACCCGAGTGCACTGTTTTTCTATTTTACTATTTTTTGAACTTTTCTTGCTGTCCACAGGCGTGAGTGTAACGCCACATATGTTTTCTCGCTGAATACGGGTGTGAGATCCAGTCCGTCCATCAAAGGGGTACCACTATGTAGATGCTCTCTAACAAGAATCAGTTGAGTCCATTATTCAGGTGGGCTACAATTTCGTACACAAATGTACTGCCGTGGAAAACTGGCAGAAGTTTTCTAACCCGTATGGCATTTGAAAGAACAACAACAAGCCAAGGTTCTCAACGGGCCGGGTAGAGATCCGTCCAATCCCAACCAGCTATGTATGTCTAGGCTCAAGTCAGGCCCGGCCATGACTGGCAATAGGCCTAGATTTTAATTGGTCAGGTCTATTTCAAAATTGATTTTGATGGACCTAGGCTTGCCCATTCCCTTTTTTTTTTTTTAAATTAATTAATTTATTTATGGATGCAGACTATTCGTTTGGCCATAAAAAGGCCGCTATGATTTGGGTTTCGGTCTGGTTGACGGGCTCTTATATGTGGATGGAACTCGGCCTGTAAATACACGGGTTGTTGTCTTGGGCCTGTATGCAGTCGTTAGGCCCAGTATTTCAGCCCAAATACGACCCAAAGCAAGTCAAACTTGAAAGTCTAACGGGCCCTCCTGGTCCATTGACAACCCTACACTGGGCAGGACCCAATGGATGGTTTGGATATTGCCTGTCTGCCACGCTCGCATATACGTGTGAAGGGTCTCACTCATGTGTCGGTGGTAGATTCATAAGAGTTATTAGGTCATGGCGTGTGAGTGCATGGGTGTGAATCCCGTGTAGAAAAAAAAAAAAAAACAGCTTCACCGTACACACGCGTGGGCTATAGTAAAGCTGGTCAAAGATTTTATAGATACGCTGCACTGCACAGACCATACTCAAGTACAAATTCACTGTGCATGTGCCGTACGTGTACAACAATCCATGCTATTCAAGTTGCTGGCCCACGGTGAATGGGCCATAACCCAGGAATCAAACTAATGGGTTGATTTTGACCGTCTGATTTCGCTCACGATTTTGGGCCATTAACCATTTCGCGTTGAGATTGAGAGGGTTCATGAGGATCTCAGCATCGTGGAGCAATGAGGCTAGGCTACCCACATATTGGGAAGTGTTCAGGTGGGACCCACAAAAATGGACCATTTGTGTCTGCAGCAGCAATGGATGGTGGACCAGGCAAAAAGTAGCATATGATCGCTTTAGAGCAGCCCATAAATTCGGATTCCCAAACCGCCCTTGCCCACCACACCACCCAATGTTAATTAACTCCTTTTGAATTATAACAGATTCCTGAAATATACCTAACTAACTTAACTAACCTTTCTCTCTCTCTCTCTCTCATGGCTTCTTCCTGTAGCTGGTTCTAAGGTGGGGCCCAATCATGGCGGAGCTAATGCCCGAATCAGAAGAGTGGGATCCACCAGCAAAATCGATTCCACCCACGCCGCCATCCCCGCCGTCGCTACCCCGGCCGACGGGGTCCCTCCTTCAGCTAACCCAAAAGAAGAGACCCAAGTCAGTGAAGGTGTTCAGGCTCTTCTGGTCCGTCTTCCGGACGTTCCCTATCTTCACGCCCGCATGCAAGCTCCCGACCATCACAGGTTCCGTGCCGGAGAACCGCTGCAACATGTCACGAACTCGAGTCACCGGCACCCTGTTCGACTACCGCAAAGGGCGGGTGAGCCCGTTGATCCAAGAGGCCCCCAAGTGCCTCCTGACTCTCGTCGTTGAGCTCGCCATGCAGACCAACGTCCTCCAGAAGGAGATGAGCTCTGGCATGGTACGGATTGCTCTCGAGTGTGAGAAGCGGTCAGAGAAAGAAGATGAAGCTCCTCGATGAGCCCATGTGGACCCTGTATTGCAACGGGAAGAAGAGTGGTTATGGAGTGAAAAGAGAGGCGATTGAGGAGGACCTCAGCGCCATGGAGCTCCTCAAGCCGGTGTCCATGGGTGTTGGTGTTCTCCCAGGGAATTTCGAATTCGAGGGCCCTGAGGGCGAGTTGGCATACATGCGGGCCCATTTTGAGTGCGTTGTCGGGTCCAAAGACTCCGAGACACTATACATGCTTAGCCCGAACGGGAGCAACGGACCTGAGCTCAGCATCTTCTTTGTACGGCTGTAAACAGGACGGTCACATTGGACTATAATTTTGTACGACTGTAAGCGATCAATTGGCCATTGGCGATGGAATGGCCGAGGGACATCCTAGGCTGGTGTGAGTGAGAGGTGAATGGTGGTACATGCATGGAAATGTGAAAGGGTTTTGACATGGCCCAGGGCAACATTCCATCAAGAGAGCTGATCACCCACAACAGTCTACCCTCAACTGAAAAAGGCTAAAGATTGGATGGCTAGGATCTTCTGATCTAGGTACGGTTGGGTTGTCGTTCATCCATATAGCCACACTAATATTCAACTGTCCAAGTCCAATCGGTGGGCCTCATTTCGTATATTCTGTGGCCACAAACCGCACTTATTGGATGATCATAACTGTCAGATTTCACCCATTAAATTTGAACCACTGAACAATTTATCCTTAACGGTCGATTTCGATCAGCGTGTTTCTTTCATCATGCTTTGTCCACTTTCGAGCCCATACGTTGAACGATTTGGACTGGCATGAATTATATGCCACATGTACTACACTGATTGGTATTATTTTTTACAACCCGAGTGCACTGTTTTTTTTTTTTTTTTTTTTCTATTTTACTATTTTTTGAACTTTTCTCGTTGTCCACAGGCGTGAGTGTAACGCCACATATGTTTTCTCTCTGAATACGGGTGTGAGATCCAGTCCGTCCATCAAAGGGGTACCACTATGTAGATGCTCTCTAACAAGAATCAGTTGAGTCCATTATTCAGGTGGGCTACAATTTCGTACACAAATGTACTGCCGTGGAAAACTGGCGGAAGTTTTCTAACCCGTACGGCATTTGAAAGAACAACAACAAGCCAAGGTTCTCAACGGGCCGGGTAGAGATCCGTCCAATCCCAACCAGCTATGTATGTCTAGGCTCGAGTCAGGCCCGGCCATGACTGGCAATAGGCCTAGATTTTAATTGGTCAGGTCTATTTCAAAATTGATTTTGATAGGCCCAGGCTTGCCCATTCCCTTTTTTTTTTTAATTAATTAATTTGTTTATGGATGCAGACTATTCGTTTGGCCATAAAAAGGCCGCTATGGTTTGGGTTTCGGTCTGGCTGACGGGCTCTTATATGTGGATGGAACTCGGCCTGTAAATACACGGGTTGTTGTCTTGGGCCTATATGCAGTCATTAGGCCCAGTATTTCAGCCCAAGTATGACCCAAAGCAAGTCAAACTTGAAAGTCTAACGGGCCCTCCCGGTCCATTGACAACCCTACACTGGGCAGGACCTAATGGATGGTTTGGATATTGCCTGTCTGCCACGCTCGCATATACGTGTGAAGGGTCTCACTCATGCGTCGGTGGTAGATTCATAAGAGTTATTAGGTCATGGCGTGTGAGTGCGTGGGTGTGAATCCCGTGTAGAAAAAAAAAAAAAAAACAGCTTCACCGTACACGCGCATGGGCTATAGTAAAGCTGGTCAAAGATTTTATATATACGCTACACTGCACAGACCATACTCAAGCACAAATCTACTGTGCATGTGCCATACGTGTACAACAATCCATGCCATTCAACCCAGGAATCAAACTGATGGGTTGATTTTGACCGTCTGATTTCGCTCACGATTTTGGGCCATTAACCATTTCGCGTTGAGATTGAGAGGGTTCATGAGGATCTCAGCATCGTGGAGCAATGAGGCTAGGCTACCCACATATTGGGAAGTGTCCAGGTGGGACCCACAAAAATTGACCATTTGTGTCTGCAGCAGCAATGGATGGTGGACCTGGCAAAAAGTAGCATATAATCGTTGTAGAGCGGCCCATAAATTCGGATTCCCAAACCGCCCTGGCCCACCACACCACTCAATGTTAACTAGCTCCTTTTGAATTATAACAGATTCCTGAAATATACCTAACTAACTTAACTAACCTTTCTCTCTCTCTCCTCTCCTCTCTCTCTCATGGCTTCTTCCTGTAGCTAGTTCTAAGGTGGGGCCCAATCATGGCGGAGCCAATGCCCGAATCAGAAGAGCGGGATCCACCAGCAAAATCGATTCCACCCACGCTGCCATCCCCGGTGTCGCTACCCCGGCCGACGGTGTCCCTCCTTCAGCCAACCCAAAAGAAGAGACCCAAGTCAGTGAAGGTGTTCAGGCTCTTCTAGTCCGTCTTCCAGACGTTCCCTATCTTCACGCCCGCATGCAAGCTCCCGACCATCACAGGTTCCCTGCCAGAGAACCGCCGCAACATGTCAGGAACTCGAGTCACCGGCACCTTGTTCGGCTACCGCAAAGGGCGGGTGAGCGTGTCGATCCAAGAGGCCCCCAAGTGCCTCTCGACTCTCGTCGTTGAGCTCGCCATGTAGACCAACGTCCTCCAGAAGGAGATGAGCTCTGGCATGGTACGGATTGCTCTCGAGTGCGAGAAGCAGTCAGAGAAAGAGAAGATGAAGCTCCTCGACGAGCCCATGTGGACCATGTATTGCAACAGGAAGAAGAGTGGTTATGGAGTGAAAAGAGAGGCGACTGAGGAGGACCTCAGTGTCATGGAGCTCCTCAAGCCAGTGTCCATGGGTGCTGGTGTTCTCCCAGGGAATTCTGAATCCGAGGGCCCTGAGGGCGAGTTGGCATACATGCGGGCCCATTTTGAGCGTGTTGTCGGGTCCACAGACTCCGAGACACTCTACATGCTTAGCCTGGACGGGAGCAACGGACCTGAGCTCAGCATCTTCTTTGTACGGCTGTAAACAGGACGGTCACATTGGATTATAATTTTGTACGGCTGTAAGCGATCAATGGGCCATTGGCGATGGAATGGCCGAGGGACATCCTAGGCTGGTGTGAGTGAGAGGTGAATGGTGGTACATGCATGGAAATGTGAAAGGGTTTTGACATGGCCCAGGGCAACATTCCATCAAGAGAGCTGATCACCCACAACAGTCTACCCTCAACTAAAAAAGGTTAAAGATTGGATGGCTAGGATCTTCTGATCTAGGTACGGTTGGGTTGTCGTTCATCCATATAGCCACACTAATATTCAACTGTCCAAGTCCAATCGGTGGGCCTCATTTCGTATATTCTGTGGCCACAAACCGCACTTACTGGATGATCATAACTGTCAGATTTCACCCATTAAATTTGAACCACTGAACAATTTCTCCTTAACGGTCGATTTCGATCAGCGTGTTTCTTTCATCATGCTTTGTCCACTTTCGAGCCCATACCTTGAACGATTTGGACTGGCATGAATTATATGCCACGTCTACTACACTGATTGGTATTATTTTTTACAACTCGAGTGCACTGTTTTTTTTTTTTTTTTTTCCTATTTTACTATTTTTTGAACTTTTCTCGCTGTCCACAGGCGTGAGTGTAACGCCACATATGTTTTCTCGCTGAATACGGGTGTGAGATCCAGTCCATCCATCAGAGGGGTACCACTATGTAGATGCTCTCTAACAAGAATCAGTTGAGTCCATTATTCAGGTGGTCTACAATTTCGTACACAAATGTACGGCCGTGGAAAACTGGCGGAAGTTTTCTAACCCGTACGGCATTTGAAAGAACAACAACAAGCCAAGGTTCTCAACGGGCCGGGTAGAGATCCGTCCAATCCCAACCAGCTATGTATGTCTAGGCTCGAGTCAGGCTCGGCCATGACTAGCAATAGGCCTAGATTTTAATTAGTCAGGTCTATTTCAAAATTGATTTTGATGGGCCCAGGCTCGCCCATTCCTTTTTTTTTTAATTAATTAATATATTTATGGATGCAGACTATTCGTTTGGCCATAAGAAGGCCGCTATGGTTTGGGTTTCGGTCTGGCTGACGGGCTCTTATATGTGGATGGAACCCGGCCTGTAAATACACGGGTTGTTGTCTTGGGCCTGTATGCAGTCGTTAGGCCCAGTATTTCAGCCCAAGTACGACCCAAAGCAAGTCAAACTTGAAAGTCTAACGGGCCCTCCCGGTCCATTGACAACCTTACACTGGGCAGGACCTAATGGATGGTTTGGATATTGCCTGTCTGCCACGCTCGCATATACGTGTGAAGGGTCTCACTCATGCGTCGGTGGTAGATTCATAAGAGTTATTAGGTCATGGCGTGTGAGTGCGTGGGTGTGAATCCCGTGTAGAAAAAAAAAAAAAAAACAGCTTCACCGTACATGCGCGTGGGCTATAGTAAAGCTGGTCAAAGATTTTATAGATACGCTGCACTGCACAGACCATACTCAAGCACAAATCTACTGTGCATGTGCCATACGTGTACAACAATTCATGCCATTCAACCTAGGAATCAAACTGATGGGTTGATTTTGACCGTCTGATTTCGCTCACGATTTTGGGCCATTAACCATTTCGCGTTAAGATTGAGAGGGTTCATGAGGATCTCAGCATTGTGGAGCAATGAAGCTACGCTACCCACATATTGGGAAGTGTTCAGGTGGGACCCACAAAAATTGACCATTTGTGTCTGCAGCAGCAATGGATGGTGGACCAGGCAAAAAGTAGCATATGATCGCTGTAGAGAGGCCCATAAATTCGGATTCCCAAACCGCCCTGGCCCACCACACCACCCAATGTTAACTAACTCCTTTTGAATTATAACAGATTCATGAAATATACCTAACTAACTTAACTAACCCCTCTCTCTCTCTCTCTCTCTCTCTCTCTCTCTCTCTCCCCTCTCCTCTCTCTCTCATGGCTTCTTCCTGTAGCTGGTTCTAAGGTGGGGCCCAATCATGGCGGAGCCAGTGCCCGAATCAGAAGAGCGGAATCCACCAGCAAAATCGATTCCACCCACGCCGCCATCCCCGCCGTCGCTACCCCGGCCGACGGGGTCCCTCCTTCAGCCAACCTAAAAGAAGAGACCCAAATCAGTGAAGGTGTTCAGGCTCTTCCGGTCCGTCTTCCGGACGTTCCCTATCTTCACGCCCGCATGCAAGCTCCCGACCATCACAGGTTCCGTGTCGGAGAACCGCCGCAACATGTCAGGAACTCGAGTCATCGGCACCCTGTTCGGCTACCGCAAAGGGCGGGTGAGCCTGTCGATCCAAGAGCCCCCCAAGTGCCTCCCGACTCTCGTCGTTGAGCTCGCCATGCAGACCAACGTCCTCCAGAAGGAGATGTGCTCTAGCATGGTACGGATTGCTCTCGAGTGCGAGAAGCGGTCAGAGAAAGAGAAGATGAAGCTCCTCGACGAGCCCATGTGGATCATGTATTGCAACGGGAAGAAGAGTGGTTATGGAGTGAAAAGAGAGGCGACTGAGGAGGACCTCAGCGTCATGGAGCTCCTCAAGCCGGTGTCCATGGGTGCTGGTGTTCTCCCAGGGAATTCCGAATCCGAGGGCCCTGAGGGCGAGTTGGCATACATGCGGGCCCATTTTGAGCGCGTTGTCAGGTCTAAAGACTTCGAGACACTCTACATGCTTAGCCCGGACGGGAGCAATGGACCTGAGCTCAGCATCTTCTTTGTACGGCTGTAAACAGGACGGTCACATTGGACTATAATTTTGTACGGCTGTAAGCAATCAATGGGCCATTGGCGATGGAATGGCCGAGGGACATCCTAGGCTGGTGTGAGTGAGAGGTGAATGGTGGTACATGCATGGAAATGTGAAAGGGTTTTGACATGGCCCAGGGCAACATTCCATCAAGAGAGCTGATCACCTTCAGGCGAGCTACCACAACCTGTGGTAATGTATCATCTTTCCTGCCAACATGCCACTCGTGCAGAACATCAGTACCATTAAAGAGTTGGGATCCCACATGAAGGTCACATGGTAAAAAAATCAGGCTGGTCCGCTCATCAGGTGGACCTTGCCATTGACAACTGACAGTTTGACTCAACATATAAGCGTGGCCCACCTAGTGATTGGATCATTCTGATTTTCGAGAAAGGTTATCTTCATGAGCGTGGCCTAACACTTTCACGGTACTGATTTGCGAGAAAAGTGGCATTTTGGTTGGAAAGATGGTACATAGCCGCAAGTTATGGTACCATTGCCTGTTGGAGATCAGTCCATCAATCAAGTGTAGTTTAGATATTTAAATTGAGAGCTTTTCCATCCCCTTTTTGTTTTTGTTGTATATACGATCGTATTTCAATGATCCAAGTAAAAGTAGCGACATGTCTAAGATCACAGTTTCATGTTTGGTGTGGATGCATTTTCATTCCCAACAAGCCCCACTCATTCTCGCAATCTCCATTTTGACATATGGTAAGAGCTGAAGAGGGCCCCACCGTCATATTCATCAGTCTCAAATGTTACCAAGTTACCAATTTAAATATGGAAAATTTTCTTCGACTAAGGATGTTTTAAGGGGATGGATCCACGACAACTGTTGTACAGTAAGCTTAATCCACAATACTTATTCATATGCATGCAAAATCTATTCATATACGTCTAAATAATTTTCATATGCTAATAAAACTAATCCGTATGCCTATAAAACTTACATGTTTTGGGCCGTGTCCATTGTCTCCAATGGTGTGGCGTGCTTGATTATTGGGCTGGCCTGATTTTCATGGTGGATGACTGGTGTCCCATTTTCGTGGTGGATGACCCGGACGGACGTGCAGCTAGCTGCATGAAATTCTCATCTTAGACAGTTGCAGAGGATCCAGCCTCATCGTTTTAATCTTTTTAGTCAGTAACAGTGATATTCGATGGTGAATATAATAACAGTTTCCACAAGTATAGTGACCAACTGCCCTACCAAGAAAGTTGGTTTTGGGATCTTCCGGTCTGGGAGATTTTGGGGCATCCCCATCCACGCTGGGGCAGTGCATACGATAAACGGTCTCAATCAATAAACCACACACGCCTATGTTCATTAATGGTGTTTTGATTTTTCTAATCTGAAAGATCATTGTATTAAGTTAATTAATCCAACTTCCAATGCATCCCAAGTTGTGCTTCTTCCATGTGTTGATTGTAGCAGTTTGGTGTTAGCAACATATGTATGACAACAATGAACTGAATGCGCTCCATGATTGGCAAGTGATGGATTGCAAACTTTGAACTTCAGTAGGATTTTTTTTAGATCACACAAGTGCAGTTAAACACACAAAAAAAATTGAAATGGTTTTTTCCAGCCCCTAAAATTGTTAGCTCCAGCCTCACAACAGTAATCTGCTTGGCGCAGAATAGGAAGAAGCAATTGTGGAAAAAACCCCAGGATGACCAAATTACCCCTGTAATGGTGATGACAACAACTTTAAGGGGGGTGGAAATGTGGTTTGTTCAGTTTGTTAGGAATCACAGGAACTTATGTTTCCACTGAATGGGAAATGTGGCATGATTAGCTAGCTTGGAAAGTAAACGACTTTTGGCCAAAGAAATTTTGATTGGTATGGTCTCAGGCTGTGGCCCATCCAGGGTATTGCCCACTGGATTAAGGGTCCAGACCTTGTACATCCAATGTGAATGTGATCCTGTCCAGACCATTGTATCTTTTTAAAAGGAAAGGGAAGGTGAGGGATTGTATCTTCTTTAAAGGAAAGGGAGGAGAAAGAGGAATGGAGTTAACTATATGATCTAGGGTCAATAAAATCCCAGCTCTGATACCATGTTTTAGAAGAAGATGAGAAGAAGATTTTGTGAAAGAAAATGGTATTAGAGAGCTAGAGTGCTCTCTAACCCTCTTTTATTAAGAATAATCCTAATTAAAGAAAGATGCAGTGTCCCAAGGGAGCACTGAATGTGAATACAAAATATACTCTCTCTAGAAGTTTGGGCTTGGGACAAGCTGGCACATTGCCTTCAGTTAGGGTGGCAATGAAATGATACATGAAAAAGAAAAAAAAAATGCTCAGTTATTTAAACACAAACCAGTGAGGCCGTTAACCAAAATCGAGTACGTGCCGTCCATGTTTTGGTTGTTCTTAGTATTGCAAGTACATTGACAGAAAAGTTCAGATTTATTAGCATTTCCCAATCATAAAAGATTGCGTAGAAAGAACAATTAAGTCAGCTTCCTCCAAAGAGAAGCTTTGGAAGCTGAGAGGCATTTCACCTTTCCGAAGACGAAACCTGTCTTTGTCGGCCTGCCATCTACAAGAGATTTCTCATATATTTCCTTGCAATCTTGTACAACCTATTGCAAAAAAAATACAGAAGAACACACCATTGTTACATTGAAGGAACCCCTCTTAACAATCCCAAATCATTTGGGAAGTAAAAGAAGCATGCGATCAGGAACATTTATTTGGTGGCCACCAAGTGGATGGACCATATCACAAAAATGAAAGGTGCTAGACTGTGGTAGCTATTCAGCAAGTGGCCTGGAAAAGGAATGGTTAGCTTGAGACAGAGCAGAGGTCCCCAGTCACCAGCAAAATTCCCAGTAACAGGACATTCAGGGTTGTCCAATGACTGGTTTTTTGCCTATAGCCTAGTTCATGTGTGGGCAGACACCATCAACATCCCTGATCACTAGATACGTGAGCTATGTGCACAGTGAGGATGAAGTTGCATATAACTTCTATGATGCAGAATCTAACATTCATATTTTGCTTTAACACACTTCCCATTAATGTTTGAGTATGACGGTGGTGTAGTGAGGTTGATATCAAGGGGTGTTATTACCTCTTTGGCATCCTTCCGTGGTATTCCTTCTCGCAATCCCACCAGCTTCTCGACAACATCAGGCTGTGAAAATTCCATGTATGGATCAGACTTCAAAAAATTGGGTTGGGTCACATTACAAAAATGCTGGACTGTCCAATGCAGTACAAGAAGTCCATATCACCCAGAAAAGTTTTATATTACTATCATACAATGGAGAGAAGATGCAGGTTTTAATATGGGCTGACATTACTTACCGGGCAATCGGGGTGATGTTCAAGTATGTTTGTGTAAATGAGAGTGAAGGTGTCCAGACTTTCAGCTGAAGCAAGCTCACGTAACTCACTCATAACGCTCACTCTGTTTTCAACTTTCTGTTATAAAACTCACACACTGTTGAAATAAGTATCAATTCAATCAAGAAGAGAGGGAATCACCAACTGCAAGATAAACTGGCCCCAAAAATCTGATTCATTCAGTCATCGAGTGGGCCACACATGTACGTTAAATGTGGACAGCATGCAAAAACTTTTAACTGTCCATTGCTTCAGTACATGTTTACCCAAACTGATGAGTTGACCATACTGATTTGCAAGGAAGTTCTAGTTCAGGTTTTTTTGACGGGCTTCGCAGGCAGATTGTCCCAACGGATGATGCACAAAGTTGCATGCTCTTCTTCCAGAATATCTTGGTCTTCAAATCATCGACACCAGACCTCAATATTCTTAAACAAGGGGGTGTAGCTCACCGATGCATTGATGTACTCCCTAAAGAATTCCGTGAGGATCTCTTCATCGAGCTTCATCCGCTCGATTGTTTCTTCCTTGATGTAATTCCTCTAGCAACACAACAGTCATCGAGACAAGAACATGTCATAGAAAGAAAGCAAGAGGATTTCAATGATAAAACATGACGAGAAATGAAAATGGAGTACTTTAAAAGATGGTATAATAATAAACCTGTGATAAGAGATGGTCAACATAAAGAATAACTGTTTGCTCCAGGCAAGCTTCAACAAACCTCCTGAATGATCTTTCTTCAATGTACCTTAGAGAGGAAACAGTAACGGGCAAGCTTCAACAAACGGGAATGGAATTTTACTATATCCATGACAAAGAGAATAAAAGTGGACACTACTGGCATTGGATTTATGGCATGATAGCCTTCATAAATTGGCATGGAATACTTATATCACACAAGTAAGAGTTGTACCAATAAGAAACTAGTTTTAGGCTGAGTTTGGAGACTACAGAAGAAAGCAACTCTCAATATCCAACAAAAACTTTCCTTCGGGCCAGAGGCATGTCACCTCAGCAATTGTGCTGTCTCTTAGTTGAGGAAAATGGTGGGGGATATGTTCGGTTCTGAGCCAAATATTTTACCACCGCATTTTTTCTTTCCCTAAAAGTAGCGCAACACAATGACTTTTATTCGACGTTGCTGTTTTTACCTTCAAGGTGAAACATATTCAGATACAACGTTCTATGTGAATTTTCACAAACGAGACTTTCTTTTCTGTCAACATGTCACTTGTGAAGAACATCCAAGGTGTGTGAATGGTGGCCCACACTAGAGATCACCCAAGTTGAAAATCGGACCAATGCACTCATTAGGTAAACTAGAACCATGCATTGAGTCAAGAGTCAATGATATAGGATGGCCTAATCCAACCTTAAATGAGTATGAATGATATTTGAAAGGGGCAGATTCATGAAATCTTAAAAAACAAATAAAATATCAGCCTGCCTTATACATCATAAACACAAGAAAGAAATAAGGTTAATATATTATTGATTATGGCCATCCATCACAAACACGAAGTATTGAATCTTAAAATTTGAATTTAGTTGGATCCGGCGATAGATAGAACTTTCGTCTTGCAATAGGTCCATCTTACGATCCAAGTGGATTTTCTAATCCAGAAAAATAGGAATTTTCTGGATTGGGAAATCGGGAAAATTCAGAAAAGAATTGATGGTTCTTCAAATTTAGATTTGGGTGATGGGTTTTATGTGGGGATGAAAATGTTTTGAGATCTAATGATTTAGATAAAAAGAAACAAGATTTGGTTTCTAGATCTAAAGATTCTAGAAGAAATAGAAAAGAATGAGGTTAAAGAAAAGAGTATCTTGAGAAAAGAGAGAAGGAGAAAGAAATAGATGATGAAAAATCGTTTATCCGGGCCTCACGCCCGCTTCTAATCACTGGAAGTCGAAGATGAAATCGTCAGAAGTAAAAAAGCTCTCTTTTTCTTTCATAAATATAACATAATATGCTATAGGTTTAGGGCAACCCTTATAAATTCATAATTACATGAAATTACCAAAATACCCCTACAAAAAAGTTTTTAAAAAAGGAAATTCGCACAAAATTGTGCGCAAACTGTCTCAAAACTTAATAAATCAAACGTATGCCCGATGATAGCGTCGTGAAGGTGGCGTAATGAAGGTGGGCCGTGACGATCCAACGGTCTGATCACACCATCCTCGTGATCCAACAGTCCAAATGTCTCATCTAAGCAACTTACACATGTCATAAACACATGTGTAAGGTCTTCAACTTCTAATGACCCGATCCGTATCCGTCATCTAACCACATTGATACGGGTAATGCACGCCTCCTACGTTGATATACTTTGAATGACCTGATGTCCGCATCAACTCCCCTCGACTGAGAAGATCTCGACTCCGGTGAAATAAAACTCTGGTGATGTTCTAACAAATCTGGATCTAGTCGCTGCAACTCTGCTGCTGTTAACCATGTACAGTCAGATGATGGTCTATTCTTCCATTTCACTAAGTACCTCTGAAATCCACCGTCTCAAGTGGAAACAATTTGCTCATCCACAATTCCTTCAATTTATTCTCTTTTCTCAGGTATAGTAGGCATAGGTGGTGTAGGTTGGGAAGAAAATTCAGAAATTGGCCAATGGTTTGGAACAAAATTAGGGTCTATGGGATGGCTTGAACAAGACATTAGATCCTCCACATTGAATGTTGAACTAATCCCCATACGAGGTGGAAGATCTATCACATATGCATTGGACCCAATCTTTTTCAGAATCTTAAATGGTCCAGCATTGCGTGCTTGTAACTTCTTAACGGTACCTTGTGGGAACCGTTCTGGCCTCATCCTAACCATTACATAATCACCCTCATTAAATTCTTGAATTCTACGATGTAAGTCAGCTGAAATTTTGTATTGTTCATTATTAGCATTTATCTGCCTCCTAATCTCTGCATACAACTCATGAATGTGATGGGAAAATGCATCAGCTGACTCTGAGGTCCTCTGGGTGACTGACATAGGTAACAAATCTATGGGTAGTCTAGGTTTGTAACCACTAACAATCTCAAATGGATTCATACCCGTAAACCTATCAACTGAACTGTTATATGCAAACTCGGCGACTGGCAAGACTAAGTCCCAAGTTTTAATATGTTCACCCACCAAACATCATAGTAGATTTCTGAGACTTCGATTGACAACCTCAGTTTAACCATTAGTTTGAGGATGGTAGGCAGACGAGAACTGGAGTCTCGTACCCATCATATGCCATAATGTCTTCCAAAAATAACTAGTAAACCGGACATCCTTGTCAGACACTATGGTCTTAGGCAAACCATGTAATCGAACCACCCCTCCAAAGAAAATCTTAGCTATGTTGGACACATCTAAGGTTTTAGAACAAGGGAGAAAGTGGACCATTTTTTGAGAAACGGTCTACAACCACAAAAATGGAATCGTGCTTGTTAATTGTCTTGGGAAGTCCAAGCACGAAATTCATATTGATGTCTTGCCACGGTGTGTGTGGCACTGGCAATTGCGTGTATAATCCAGTATTCTGCTTCTTCTGTTTTGCCAATTGACATGTTTGACATTGCTCTAAAATTTTGGATACGTCTCGCTTAAGACTTGGCCAATAAAATTGATCATCCACTAGGGCGATGGTCTTTATTTCGACTAAAATGGCCAGCAATGCCTCCAGCATGAAACTCCTAAACAAGGAAATCCCGGAGGGAAGTGCGAGGAATACAAAGTCGGTCTTCTTTGAAAAGGAAACCATCTTTCAACACAAACTTACCTGAACTACGCTGGGCACCTAAGAGTGATACGTATGTTCCTCCAAAATCTGGACACATGGGATACTCGTCTTTCAATTGCTCAAACCCGACAACTTTTACACTTAAGGAGTTGAGCAATGTTACTCTCCTACTAAGGGCATCGGCTGGTTTGTTCTCGATCCTGGCTTTATGTTTCAGGACAAATGAATATTTATGAAGAAACGTTGCCCACTTGGCATGCCTCGGGTTAAGCTTCTTTTGAGAATTCAAATACCTTAAAGCCTCATGATCAGAAAACAAGCCAAATTCTTATAGTAGAAGATAATGATGCCAATGACGTAGCGATTGCACTACCGCATAAAATTCTTTATCATAGGTGGAATACTTTTGTTTTGCCTCATTCAGTTTCTTACTGAAATAGGCAACTGGATGATCCTCTTGGCTTAGAACTCCTCCTATACCTATGCCCGAAGCATCACATGCTACTTCAAAGACTTTAGAAAAATCTGGAAGACGCATGACCTTAATATCTTTGAATGCCTTAGCTGCGGCATTAGACCATATGAACTCTCCCTTTTTAATGCAATCAGTAATGGGAGCCATAATAGTGCTAAACCCTCAAATGAACCGACGATAAAATGTGGCTAAGCCATGAAAGCTTCTCACTTCATGAATGTTCCGCGGTTCAGGCCAATCAACTATGGCCTTGACTTTTTCTGGATTTGCTCGCATCCCTACAAACGACACTATGAACCCTAAGAAGACAACCCTATCAAACAGGAACGAACATTTCTTAAGGTTCGCACATAACCTCTCCACCCTCAAGACACTACAGATCTGCCTCAAGTGGTCGAGATGCAGCTCTTTAGTGATACTATATATCAATATGTCATCAAAATAAACTACTAAGAACTTCCCCATAAAGGGTTTCAAAACCTGGGTCATCACACGCATAAAAGTATTGGGTGCATTAGTCAAGCCAAAGGGCATGACCAACTACTCGTACAACCCATCCTTCATCTTGAAGGCTATCTTCCACTCATCTCCAGGGTGTATGTGTATCTGGTGATATCTTGAGGTCTATCTTGAAAAAAACGGTGAATCTGGCCATCATTTCTAACATATCATCAAGTCTCAGTATCGGAAACCGATACTTGATCGTGATCTTATTAATGGCCCTACTATCCACACACATCCGCCACGTACCATCTTTCTTAGGCGTTAATAGCGCTGGTACGGCACACAGACTTATGCTCTCATGGATGAAACCTTTTTGCAGGAGCTCATTTACCTATCTATGCAACTCTGTATGCTCTGTAGGATTCATCCTGTAATGAGGAAGGTTCGGTAAAGTTGACCCCGGGATGAAATCAATGTCATGCTGGATGTCCCGCATAGGTGGAACCTCATCTGGTAAATCCTCAAGGAATACATCACTGTACTCCTCAAGAACCAAAGTCACCTCAGGGGGTAACTCTACATGAACCTCAGGTGTAACTTCCCTAGCCATTAGGGCGTACACCGTTGAATCATCCTCTGTCTCTTTCTCAAACTCTTTGGCATTTATGATATGTAGAGACTTTAGAATAGATTTCCTCACATCCTTCCTTGACTCACTCGTTTTCACATCCCTAGCCTTGTCCATGTGACTCTTGGGTGGCAACGGATTAATCTTAATTTTCTTGCCCTCATGCGTGAATGTACAAACGTTCGAGCGACCGATAATCGTGACATCTCTATCGTATAACCATGGCCTCCCTAGAATGATGTGATCTACATCCATAGGTAAATCACCACGCCACAACATGTCTTTATATGAACCGATTTGGATGGAGATTAAACACTATTGGGACATAGGCATAGAAGACGTGTCAACCCAAGAAACCTTGTAGGGTTGAGGGTGAGGGATGGGCTTCAAACCTAAATGAGTGATGGTGCTAGCTGAGACCACATTGGTGCAACTACCACTATCCACGATGACTTTGCAATTTTTGTCACAGCTCTTGATAAACGTGTAGAAAATTGTGCTTCTGCGCCAATCATCACTCTCTTTGGCCTGCGCCAAAGCACATTGAACTATAGCTAGTGGTGCAGTCTCTAGTTCTTCTTCTTCATAATCACTAGCACCTATCTCTGGGTAATATTCCTCAACTTCATAATCACCAATGTCATCCGCATTTTCATTTGACTCATCTATGACTAAGGCTTTCCCACGAGTTTTTGTCGTGCACTGGTATGTGAAATGACCAGTACGTCTGCACTCATAACATCTCAAGTGACTACCACTGTTAGGATTGGCACCAAGGACACCTTTGCCCTTATCATCCTTAGGCTTAGGTTGTGCACTAGCCTGCGCCCTAGGCTAACTTTCAATGTTAGGTTTGGTTTCTTGAAAACTAGATCTAACAGTAGAGTTTTGGGACTCAAAGCGCCTCATGACAGGAGACTTTAGGGAAATCTCTAACTCCTGTACAACTTGGTAAGCCTAATCCAAGTCACCCATTCCATGGGTCATAAGCTCACGTTACAGATCCATGCGAAGACCCACCTTAAAACGCGCTAGCGTCACTAAGGGATCCTCCTAAATATCACACCGCATCATATACTCCTCAAATTTTGCGATGTAATCTACAACTGACATAGATCCTTGGCATAATGCTTGCCACTGATTTAGGAGCTTTTGACGGTAAGAAAGAGGAAGATATTTTTCTTTTAATAACTCTTTCATCTCTACCCAATGCGCGCTGGGACGCCTCCTAATATCTCGATCCTACGCTCCGTATTTGTCCAAAATAATTTAGCTTGACCCACAAGTTTCATCTTTGCAAACCACACTTGTCGGTTCTCAGACATCTCATACCATTTAAAATAATGGTCCATGTCCGCTAACCAATCAAGAAGTGCTTTGGGGTCAAGACGCCCATCAAAATTAGGAGCATCTACTTTAATACTCTTTAAGACCCTCTCATCGACATCATAACGGTCTTGATACTCGACAACGGGTTGCAGATTTCGCACCCCTCCACGTCCTACCCTCTCGGCCACGTGCTCCACGACCTCTATCACGATTTCCTACCCGTTCCTCAACTACTCCCCCTACATGAAACTGTTCATCCCCTCCAATGTCAGAGATTTCTCTTAGGGATGCTTCTATCTGATCTATACGGGTATTCGTGTTCCTAGATTGTGCCTCAATGGCGGTCAAACGTTGGTTGATCGTGTTCATCATCTCAGTCAACTATTCCATATTGAAAATCGGGTGCAGACCAAATCCTCTACCAGTTCAAGTGGGCATACACAATAAGACTCAACTTAGGTTTCCTAAAACACGACTCTAGGAGATTGTTTTGACACAAGACTATGGACACCGACGATCCTAACTTTTAGAATGATGCAAATGTGAAAAAATTCATATCTTTTTTCTTTTTTTTTGCAAATCTTAAAATTTCGGATCTAGACTCTATATGCAATGCATGAAACCCTAGAAAGATAAAATAAAATAAAAATCTAGACTCTTGATAACTCGATCTAAGACGACCCAATGCAAGAACCTAAGCTCTGATACCAATAATTGATGTAGGACGGCCTAATCCAACCTTAAATGAGTATGATATTTGAAAGGGGCAGATTCATACAATTTTAAAAAACAAATAAAATATCAGTCTGCCTTATACATCATAAACACAAGAAAGAAATAAGGTTAATATAGTATTGATTATAGCCATCCATCACAAATACGAAGTATTGAATCTTAAAATCTGAATTTAGTTTGATTCGGCGAAAGATAGAACTTTTGTCTTCCAATAGGTTCGTCTAACAATCCAAGTGGATTTTCTAATCCAGAAAAATAGGAATTTTCTGGATTGGGAAATCAGGAAAATTCAGAAAAGAATTGGTGGTTCTTCAAATTTAGATTTGGGTGATGGGTTTTATGTGGGGATGAAAATATTTTGAGATCTAATGATTTAGATAAAAAGAAACAAGATTTGACTTCTAGATCTAAAGATTCTAGGAGAAAAGGAAGAGAATGAGGTTAAAGAAAAGAGTACCTTGAGAAAAGAGAGAAGGAGAAAGAAGTAGAAGATGAGAAATCATTTACTTGGGCCTCACGCCCTCTTCCAATCACTGAAAGTCGAAGACGAAATCGTCAAAAGCGAAAAAGCTCTCTTTTTCTTTCATAAACATAACATAACATGCTATAGGTTTAGGGCAACCCTTATAAATTCGTAATTACATGAAATTACCAAAATACCCCTACTAAAAAAAAGTTTCAAAAAAAAAAAAGAAATTCGCACAAAATTGTGCGCAAACTGTCTCAAAACTTAAATAAATCAAATGTTCATAGACTAAATGTAAATTTAAGATGCCCGATGGGCCCTAATGATAGCGCCGTGAAGGTGGCGTAATGAAGGTGGGCATTGACGATCCAACGGTCCAATCACACCATCTTCGCGATCCAACGATCCAAATGTCTCCTCTAAGCAACTTACACATGTCACGAACACATGTGTAAGGTCTTCAACCTCTAGAGACCCGATCCGTATCCGTCATCTAACCACATTGACACGGTTAAACACGCCTCCTACTTTGATATACTTTGAATGGCCTGATGTTCGCATTAGTCAGACCATCAACTATCCAGTTATTTCGATGGTGTAACAAGCCTGATGAGTGGACCATCCTTGTTTCCCCCCTTGGTTGATCATTATGTGAGTGACACATTTCCAGGAAAGAAAGCATCGTATGTGAAAGTTCACATACAATGTTGTATGTGGATGTTCCTCCAAGGCAGAGGAGAAAAGGGAAGAAGAGAACAATGGCAAAGGGTGTTGTTATTGCATTGATTTCCCTCTTAATCTCCAAATGCACCCTTCATATTGTATAAAGGAACTGCACAGACAGAGAGGGAGGGAGTATGATCATATTATTCCAAACCGGAGTGCAAAATCATAAAATCAGAACAATTAGGATTTGACATGCATTTACTAGCAGACAGACACAGAACAGGCATTTGACTGATATGGTGCAAAAGAGTTACAGAATGTGATAATCCAATATGTGTTTATTTGTTTCTAATCCACTATTCGCATTGACTATGTAGGAAGAGAAATCTTACATCTTTACATCCATGTAATAATCGCCAAAGGTTGCGACTAGGTACTCAGTAACCATACCTTCGGACCAGTCTGAAATGTGAGAAAAGCCAGGAATCAGAAGCAAATTGGTGAGAAAATCATAAGCTTCAAATAAGTCTAACTGAAGTTACAAAATCATTAATAAAATACATATGAAACAGCATGTTAACACTATACAAATGGATAGAATTGTTAATGTTCTGTAGCAATTCTCTCAAAAGAAGATCCAAGTACAACATGGAAGCTCAGTTTTTCCATCTAATGCATGTGGTCCAATGTAAGATTCTGATATTAGCAGCAGCAGCAGCAGTAAGTGATACTGCAACTTTTTTCTTTCCTTCTATCTAGATAAGTTATCAAAAGAACAGTAAAAAATGACTGAAATTTCATATGAACAAATCAGTGGCATTCTTGATTTCAGTAAGCCTGATGTTGGAACATACACAGAGAATCCAATAAAACATCTATCATTTATTTGAACAGAATATTAGAAGCTTAGAATCATCGTATGGTCTAGTGACTCCACATACATCTAAGCCACTGAGTGGAAAGTTTGAAGGCTACGACCCACGTGTTAACTGACATTTGGATGGCCCATGCACAAGAAATCTCCCAGATAGGAAAACTCTTAACATTTCAATTGGTGACTAGCATAGATGGTTAGAAAGAAATACAGCAATGGTCCACATTCAACCAAGCAAGCACAAACATGCGATGGCTGTGATCTTCCGATGCAGGATGTTTAGTTCATAGGCTATCCAAGGTGAGGTCCATCATATCAGTGGTTTGGATCACTGAACTATGGGCCTTGCTTACACTAACTGGAAACTGATTATACCAGAAAAAACTCTCATCAATGATCATATAATACCTCACAGATAGCAGCAACCTTACCATCCCTTAGGTTTTCCTTGCATCAACATCAGCCTGAGAATTCTATAATAATAACACCATTATCAATTTCCACCATTCAGTTGACAGGTAATTCCATCTTTCAATCAGCTTTTTTTGCAAGAAACTATGCTCTACGTGAAGATTGATTCTTAGATAATCAGGCTACTTATGTTCTAACGTATGCATCCATGATACTCCTGTCCGAGCAATTTGGTCCACTAAAACTTAAACTATACATACAGATGAAAAATCTACAGATGGAAAAATGGGGACCATTTTTTTTTTTTTTCCGAAGGGTAAGAAAAAATCCTAATAAAGACAAGTTTTTCTGAATTGTATTATATATGAATGGATGACATGAGGTGCTAAAAAATACCTTTTTGGTAAAGTTTGGCCAGTAACTCCTGGACTCCAGGGTCTTCAAAAATAACATTAACAGTTAGGTGTACAGCTTCCTGTCACCAAGAAACCAACAAAACATACAACAATGGGGCCTGCAACCTTGAAGGTGGAAAAGTCATTCCATAACTTCTTTGAATGTTTCAATGTGACTTGCACACTCAACGTTTTAATCGGAAAAATAGAAACCACATTGGTGTGCTAGAGAAACATATATTGTGAAATCTAGGGCTGTCAGGAGGCCAGGTTGGGCTATGTCAAGCAAATCAACACTACTTTTAAAGTCCATTGATATGCATTGATACACCATCCTCTAATGGCTCGAGCTTTTAGAGAAAGTGGTTATTTAACATGCTATCATAGAGGAAGGTCTTGTGTTCGAATCCTAGGAGCAGCAAATATGCCTCATATTCTCCCACGGGGGGCTCACCACACGTGTGGGGGAGTGTTACAGTCCCTTGATATACATTGATACACCATCCTCCAATGGCTTGAGCTTTTAGAGAAATTGGTTAAATCAACTAACAAAATCTTTTATTAAACTCAAAAGACAGCTCCTCGTGCACAAAATGAGGCATGGAGAAAATTAGGATAGTGTGCAGTTGGCGTTGCAGTAGAGTAGATAAAAAGATGAACTTTTTCCAACCTTTGCAACCTCAAGGAAACCTTTGCAAGTATCCTCATAGTTTATCTGCAAACAAAAAACAAATTCACTAAAAGTGAAAACAAAAGCATAATCAAGCACTCTGAATGCCAAAAAACCTCCACGAAGTTTGTGAAAAAAAGAAAATAGAAGACGGAAGGCAACCGAAAAAAAAAAACAAACAAAGAGAGGGATAGGGAGAGGGGGAGGGGGAGGGTGTAAAGCATGACCTGCTCGGCATAGTTCTGCGGAAGAGCCTCCACAGTACTGTTGCTCAGTTCCATTGCAAGGTCATAGCAGCGCAGATTGTTGTTGATCTGATACAAAGAAAAATACACAACATAAATATAGAAATAAAAGCATATGCATGCTCAAGCTCAAGTTTTTGCATACTTGATGAAGATTCCAAAGCTGCATACCATTGCACACAAAGGCTCTAAAGCCAATTCAGAAGCTGGTTCATCAAGTCTCTTCTGCTCAGCTGCTTGAAAATCAATCATTACCTAAAGAAAAAAACATGAGTTAGCTATTCACATTATAAGGGCCAAACTATATTGTTTTCACATACTGTTGCTTAACCTATCAGTGACTTGCTTTTGTTCACATAGCAAATGTATATGAGATCCAAACCAATCATCAGGTAGGCTGTACTTTGGATGGGTCATACCCCAAATATTTTACCAGTCTTGCAATCCAGACCATTCTATTGGAGGACTATGAGGGAAGAAAAAAAAAAATCAACCAAAGCTCACCGGCATTTAACAGTAAGCATGACCACTGGTATTTAATAGTAAGCACTGACCACAATAAATTTTATGATAAATTTTACTTACCTGAATAAGGGCAAGAGCAATTCGATACAACATGACATCAGTGCTATTCTCACGAACAATTTGCACCTGCTCCCCCAAAATCCTAAATAAATCAACAGCAGCTGGTGTGTATAGCTTACCATCATCTGTTTTCTTTGGTGGTTGTACCTTATCAGCCTCTAGAATATTCATGTACCATTTCTACAGAAAGCATAAAGAACAGAAGAGAAAACATTAAATGGAGAAGCGCAATCAAAGTGCCTTTCTTCTTCTTGTTAATTAATATCATATTCAATTCACAAGATAGTGAAAAATTTACCCTTGTGGTCGCTTGCATCCGTTCAACGTATGCATTCATAAGAGGATCCATTGCACCACTCTCTGAACAAACTTGGGCTAAAGAGTCATCGACACCAAGTCCAATCAGATTATCTTGGTATTCAACTACCCAACCAGTTACCTGCATGCAAGGAATTAGATTCTTAATGAGAAATCACATCGATGTCAGAAATTCGACCTGTTTGGGTGGGGGCAGTTGATCAGATTGGATAGGATAGTCCCTGTGTGTTTTGTTTTGAGCAGAAGAGGAAACAAATAATCAGAGAAAAGCAGTTTCTGCACGGAATGGTTTGAAGAATACAAAATGTTGCTTCTTTAGAATCAAATCCTTTTGGATAAAAAATGAAATAGTTGGGATTCTCCCTTCAAACAAACAGGCCCTTAATTAATAAACTTGGATACGAAGTAACAACAAAAGAAAATTTCATTGTAATTGCATGGATGTGATGTTCAAGCAATGAAAAGGCTCCTTTGATTACAGTGAAAGAACATATTCAAATTTTCTTACAATGAGAAAGTTTGATAGTTAAACACAAGAGTGCACCTTTAGAATTTCTATATTTGTTAGATTATCAGCCCTGTCACTGAGCAGTCGAAGCATCTGAATAAACCTCTCGGTGTAGAGATTAACCATGAGTTGGAAGATTTCATATCTACAAGCATGAAGAAGGAATCACTGTGATTCATTACATGGAAAAAATATTAGAAAATCAAAGGACGATTGTGTCAACTCTTAGACATGAATCAGATGATTACCAGGATTTTTTCTACAGCACAAATATGCAGCATGGAATCAGAGGGAAAAAGTTCACTAACAGATATTTCATCTAGTCATTCTGATTACACAGTAAACTTAATTGCCTCCACTGTATCCTGAACAAATAAGCTACTTCACTAGCAGTTCTTGTACAAAAAGGAACTAAGAGAGGTATGTCTCAAACCACTCTTAAGGAATTTTCCACCAAGTACTCCGTATTCTTGAGATGCATATGAATGATGAAAGAAATTTAATCTGCTCCAGAAAAAGTCCTTTTGGGGAAGAAAGGGCCCAAGAAAATATGAAAGTTTCATTCTAGTGGATACAATCCAAGCACACTACATGAAAAATAAGTGACGTGGGCAGTTTTAGACTAGAATCTGCATGGGCATATACATGTTGTAAATGGATGATAATCCAAACTCCAATAACCAGATTGGAATTCAATTCGAACTCCAACAAAGGGGAGATAACCAAGAGATAGAAATGACATAAAAGATGATGATCCAAACCCAATGGCCACATTGGCGTTCAAGCGAGACTGCTGAAGTTCTAATTACACAGTGCAGTAACTAAATGGAAGAAAAAGCAAGCACATGAGGTACCCAGTTCAAAGAATGAAGCAATCACTAGTCTACAGGACGAACCTAGGAGGAAAACAAGGAGCCACGTAGTCATAAATATCGCCAAGCTCCTCACCAATCTAGAAGTCAACATCAGAGAACTAAATAGAGTCACAAACAGTCACATACATCACATTTACCAAGAACTTTAACACATTTCAAAATAGAATGACCACAACCAATGATTCTAAATATAATCTTTTCACTTCAACAACATGGTTATCAAATTTAACCTTAGTAGAAAAATAGAAAACCTATTCACAGTAGCCATGTAACTTGAAGTTTGAGAGGGAAAAGGAAGATCTTTACTAGCTCTTTTGTAATGTCCATTTTCCTCTGTACAGTCATTAATAACGAGATAATTTCGGTAGTCAATGAGACAACTTTGAGAGTTTAATCAATAGACCAAACTGTGACAAATTTTAGCCACTAAGGATATTATTTTGACTAAGCTTCTGTATAGTTTTATAGCTTTTTCATATTTGTGATTTTTTGTACAACTTTTCAGCAAAGTACAATGCAATCAAGTTAACTTGGAGTAAAACTTAGTGAGTTTGAGACAAGGATTGGGGAACCATGATAGCCATAAGAGAAGCAACATATTGCTGAAGAATATCCAAGAGAAATAAACTGATTGCTTGTGGTTATCTGGGCATACCGTTTTAGCTTCCTCCAAAGCAACTTTTAGATCCTCAAAAACAAGCTGCAGTACACAAGTTACCCTTAGAATGTTGCATAACAGGTGGGAAAGTCATCCACATACAAGATTGGGACCATGATTCCTTCCTACTAATGTCAACCTGTCAAGTACCTCCGACAACAGCTTGTCAAATCGTGCTTCAACAGTTTTCCCAATTTGCTCATAGCATTTGTCTTTGAAACCTTTCCCCTGGCCCTTCTTCTCTTGCATTGCGTTTCTAGGAGAAGCTGTTGCCCCAGTAGACTTTCTGCACAATTATAGAGTTGCATCATACAAACATGATGCATTCACTTTAGAGACTTTAAATAATGAAACCCCCAAAGTAAAATAAAAAATAAAAAATGATATGGAAGTCGAAACATGTCATTTGGCAAAGGTATATAGAGAAAAAGACAAGGGTTGAATTTGAAAAGGATTCAGTAAAATATGAAATGGGTGAATGGACCTCAGATGCTGAAATCATGAGTCTGGCAACTAAAACTAAAGACCTTGTAATAGGTACAAAAACTTATAGATTTGAATGGTTTCTACATAAACAATACTATTTATACTCAAGCATGCTTTAAGCAGATTAAAATACTAAACACTAATAACATAAATGTGTCATACATCAATTAAATCTACCTGCCTATACAAGATATCATAAGGTCCCAATTCAACCCTATCAAAGCATGATGAATAGAGATGAAGTCCTGCAAAGTAATATGATACAGTGATGGAAATCATTGTCATACAAGAAGCCCTCAGCAATCCCATCCAAGCACGGGTCTCGAATTAAGCTTTCTCCATTTTAATAATCTTTCAGCACTGTCATTTATTATATTATGAGTAATCAGCGTAGAAATGAGAAACAGAGAATGGCAAGCAAATTTCATAGAAAATTTCAGCGATCATTGAGAAACTCATCAGATCAATATCAAAGATCATTTCCACAAAGTATAGGAAAATTTTTGTGCTCATTTTAATTTTCAGTACAGGTGTAATTCTTCATGTACAAGTAACAATTACGGAAAATACAGTCTCAAATGATATCATGGGATGTAATTAATAACAGAACCATGGAATTCAGCCCAAAAGAATAAAATCTTCACATTTTTGCTAAAGTGGAACAACACCAGATAATAGGTGGTCTGTGCGCATAGATATAATTTAATGAAGATTTCTTTGTAATAATTACTTGGCAGTTCGACGGGGATTTGTAATTGATGCCATGGCACCACCTCCTTCAGCCTCAGCTGCTTCCTCAGCCAGCTGTTGGTCTATGATCTCTTGCATTTCAACTACCCTGTTGAAAGGAATTTTGAATAAATAGATCAACATCATAAAAACATAATCAAACTTCATGCACCATGCCGTATACATGTCATTCAGTGGTGTAGATTCACACACACACACACACACACACGCACGCACGCACGCAAATCTATCCCAACAAATCTAGAAGTGCTTCACAGAATCTTCACATGTCATAAGCTGTTAAGACGATAGAGTTTCAACAATAAACTGCAGCAGAAGTTTATTAAACATCTTCAGTACTGGTTCTTCATTTGAAAAGTGTTGGTCAGAGTTAAGTACCACGTGAAATTATCAGCTATGGATGACAATTGATTGTAACATTATTTTTCATTGTAATCACTTTTGATACCTTGGGTCAATAATGCATAAGCGTGGAGAGATTGAGAAGGATGTTGCCCATAGAATTCAAGCTGGGTGGAAGAATAGATATGTGCCTCTGGAGTTTTATGTGATCGTTGTGTACCACTCAAACTGAAAGGGAAATTTTATAGGATAGTTAAGGAACAACATGTTCATAGGATGTGTAGCTGAAATGAGGATGTTGAGATGGATGAGTGGCCATGCGAGGAAGGATAAAATTAGAAATGAATGCATTCAAGGGAAGCTAGGAGTAGCACCAATAGGTAATAAGATCAGGGAAAGTAGACTTAGATGGTTTGGTCAGGTGCAATGGATACCAAGGATTGTGCTGGTTAGGAGTGAGTTGGTAAAAGTTGAAGGCTCTAAATGGGCAAGGGGAAGGCCCAAAAGGACATGGATGGAGATGGTAAGAAAAGACTTGATGACCTATGGTCTAACTGAAGGTTTGGCCCTTGATAGAGTGGAATGGCGGAACAACATTCATGTGGCCAACCCCAATTGAACCGGATAAGGCTTAGATGATGATGATTGAAAGAAAATATGGCATTTTAAAGTTTTCCACAAATTATCTTGATTTTTTTTTTTTTCATTTTAAATTTCGATTGCCTTTCTTCAGACTTTACGTTTTTGGTTAATGCTAATAAAGTACACTATTAAATACTAATGGCATGGAACTTAAACGTAACAAGCAGAACAAGTACCAGTAACTCTAGCAAAATTTTCCGAAGTGGCATAAAACAAACTTCTTGCTAAGATCCAAGCATCCAGCATATGCACATTCTCCACGTCAAAAGAAGAAGAAGAAGAAGAAGAAGCCATAAGTGAATGTCGACAATGAAGGCACCTTCAGATTCATGTGTGAATTGGGAAAAGGACATGCTTTATTTTCTAGGCCACATTGGTTTTTATCATAGAGGTCAAATTAGTTGCAACCTACAGATCAAACAGTGTCTGTAGTTGTATCAAATGATTCCCCTAGAGTAATCTCAAAGAACTAAAATCAGGTGTAAGAAAAAGAATAAGAAAAAAAAAATACATGGAAACATTTGAAGGATGATGGCTCACATACCTCAGAGCTCGGACCAAAGTCTGAGGGCTACAAAACAAACCAACAAGCACACATGATACACAGCATCAGAAGAAGCCTATAAGTCACAGTCACAGAACAAACCGCATAATTATAATGAAGAAGAAATTGAATGCCTGGAAGATATAACACTATTTTAAAATGCAAGGGCGAACCTCACCATGTATTCTCAAGAAAAAACACAATACCTTTCTTTTGCAAGTTTATAGAAGTTGGAAATATGGCTCCATAATGTCTTTTCAAATGTCTCCCAGGTCCGATCAACATCTTCAAAATATTCTCTACCAAAAGTTCGACATTAAAAGAAGTCTATCAATGAAACATTTACATAAATAAATGGCACGACAGGCATTGTGCTAAAGAGACTTCCAACTGTGAAATGGAACAATGATAAATTGTAGATGCTAAAACCACCCAAAAAAAAAAAAAAAAAAAAAAAAAAAAAAGCTAGAAAATTATTAATCCATCAGCAGGAAATGCACAGCCAGAGACTTTTGACGACATGTGGGAAACGTATAGAGATGTCCATGCAGGATCCGAGCTGATCCATGTGAGCCATATCCGCTTAGAGTGATGAAACACTGGCAATAATTTCAGAGGATTTCAATTCTGCATGATCAATGTATGTTATAAGACCTCAAAAGTGCTGTGTAAGTTTGATAATAGCTACCAGGTTTAGACTGATATAAACCAGTCTGAAAATTAGGGACTCAATTGGGATTGATGCAATTAATTGGGACATTTTGAAATTTGAAATTAGGTCTATTGTGGTATTCAAGCATTTATATAGGCAAAGTAAGCATGTTTACAATTCACTAATTTTCTAGTCTAGCAAACAAAAAACATCCCAACCATGTTTGCAATTTGCTAAAAATCTGACAGCCTATGTTTACATGGATACAAAACATAGCATTTTATCAGTGCAGTCATATCATGTACTACGGAGTATATTCTGTGATACAATTAATATATTAGTATTGAGACCTGCAGCCCACTGCGCTCTTTGTTACAATGCAGACTGCTCTTTTCCCGCCAACGTCTCACATTTGTAGGATCCATGCTTCCCAAAAGGTTGGCCTCACCATGACAATTACCTGGCTTAAAAAGCAGGCAAATCCACCTATCCAGCAAGAAATACATATCAATGGATGTCCAATGGCCTGACTCAATGTATAGGTGTGACCCACCTGATGAGTGAATCGTCTTCATTTTCATGCGGGATGATTTTCATGAATCAGCCACATTTTGTGTGGCTGGTTGTCCTAAACATGATCCGTTGGTAGGAAAGAGGGAGCTTCTCACTAACGTTGCATGCAGTGGTGTGTAGGTGATCTTTTTTTTTTTTTTTTGAGGGATAGTGCGTAGTTGATCATTTCTCCACAACACTAAATATTGTATAATACCGTATATTTCATGGTACATGCTAACGTAGCATGCAGATGGGATGTAGATGAAACCAACATATTCAACAAATCATTGCAGATGCATCGTTGATTTTGTCAGCACAACACAGATCAGGACTATCTAAGACTCAAATCTGCACTTGGAGTTTCCTGTTTATATGAACGACAAACTGCCATTCCTGTTTTGAGTCATCGTAGATCAAGTTGATCAGCCTTTCTGTTAGGAACTAGATCATTCGGTTTTGGACTAGAACAGACTGTCAAGGCATCTGATCCTGGTCATTCAAGGTTTCAGACTAGTATGACAATTGTGGAGTTCCAACTCACCATGAAACCACCAAGGAATGCTAAGTGAACTCGTGCAAGTAAACTTTTGCGGCAGTCGCCTCTTGCACATGGCATCTTGGCACACACATGAGCAATATTCATGCTGATCATCAGGTGGTTCCCATAGTGTAGATTCCTGGCCCAAAAATAGGCCGGTTTGCTCGTTAGGTGGGCCACGGCATTAAAAAAAGAAGTTACGAGCAGTAGAAACAAAATTAACACATAGTCCTTATTCAACATACAAGTGTGGCCTATCTGAAGAATGCAGTGGCATGAGTTTTGGGACAAGATATTGATGGTGTTCTGCACCTGATGAATATCATGGATCTTGTACATGTGCTGTTCCCATATGTATATAGGACAGCAGGACAGACTATAATAAGCATATAAGGGCAAGCATTCATGTGCTAACCTAAGCCTCCCAACCTCCTCCTTGTGAGATGCCACCGCTGCTAATGCGAACCTCCTCTTACCATCAAGTGCTGTTAATCTCTATCTCAAACATAGGCAGAGCACACACAAATTTTAAAAATAGCATTAGAAATGGTATCAAAATGAAACTTATGGAAAGCAGTATTAAAATATTGGGTTCAGGAAAGAAATTACAGCAAAAGAGTATACCTCATATGTACGAATTAGTTCTTTATCGTCACTAAGAGAATTATGTGCTTCGGCAGCTTCAACAGAAATTGACATCATTCCCTCTACATCCTACATCCATTAAACGTGCTAATTAGTACAACATAATAATTGCGACCAGAAACATAGGAATCCTAACAAGAACAAATTTTGATGTCCACATCTGCAGATGCCGAAAAATCATGTTTCCAAACCAAATTTAGAGAAAAACAAGTTAACTACTACTATGATGCTATGCAATTGTTTCCAGAGTATATATGGATCCAGTTTTGTTATGCCCAGTTGCAACCCTACATCTGGACACCCAAGCCATGCATGCATTAGGTGGGCCCACCACCATGTTGATAACTAGACCCAACAAATCAAGCAGGTCAAGTAATCAGGTGGGCCATGCATGTATGAAGACAATGACTGGTTTAAAAAGATTATGAGTGGTGTACGTTCAGTGCACATCCGGCCTGCCTGATGAGTGAAACACTAATTTATTTATTTATTATTTATTATTTTTTGGTGAATACCAATCCACCAGATGCGCAGCTAGGGTGTCCAGAAGCATGATCAGTGGCCATGTGAGGGGATGTGTGTGCCAGCTCTAGAGCTGTATACCATACAATCATGATAGTAAGAAACCAAGACCAAACCAACCTTCAGAGTAGTGTTCAAGTTGTTCCTAGCATTGCTGAGGAGTTTTATCTGATCATGGTTTTGAATCAGTGTTTGGCATTCTTGACACAATCTGACACATCAAAATGTCCGAAAACCACATGTAATCAATACAAAACATCAGTTCCAAATAGAGAATACAAGACCTATCGATTTCTCTAACATCAAAAGAAAGCTACTACTGAATTTCATATATACGAAAGATGTTTTTTTTTTTTTGTTTTGAAAAAGAGGTCTATGAAAGATGATAACAGAATATATAAGATAAGGACATGCTTTTCGATGGACAAAAAGTTGTCGCGGAGCTGGTTTATCGTCTTCTGTGACATGGCCAACGATTCTAGCCCAGATTGTGCTTGTCCAACCTGCAGAATTGAATAGTTATTTGGTTAAAGACTATTTCAAAAATAACAAAGATTAGTCCTAAACACACTGAAAAGTGAGGCAAAAAATAAAAGTTAAAAAGATTGAAATTTGTAACTACTCAGTTTCAGTTGGAGTGCTGGAGTAAATTCTTGAGGAAAATACTTTTTAACTTTTATTTTTTGCCTCACTTTTAACAGAAAGGAAGAGAAAGGTTCAAGTCAAACAAAGAATACAAGCAATAAATGAGATGTAGTGAATGGAAGTCTACTGTGAGATAAATAAGACGAGACAACACTAGGGGTGTAATTGGATGCTCAAGTGAATTAAATTGCACACATTTAGTTCAATCGATGATGTGGGGTGGATGCATTGTGGTCTGTGTCCATTATGATATGCCCGTAAAGGCCGATACATATAGGTAACGGCCATGACCGTTACGCGATACGGGGGTGAAATGGGGCAATTCATTTTTTTGGACTGTATCGGCCGTAAAGGCCGTTATGGGGCATATGGTCGAAAAATGGCAACTTTTTTTCTATTGAAGTCCATTACCCCCCTTCCCCTCTTTTTTTTTTTTTCTCCTAGATCATTTTGCAATAGATTTCGAACACTCTTACTATAGTTTTTAATATTAAAATCATAGATTGAAGTGATTTGAGCGAATAGAAGTTCCGATGGCCTTTTTTTTCAAAAAATTGAAAAAGTAGTATTTACGCAATTTTTCTTATTTTTAGTTTTAATGCTTGATTGTGATGTGTAAACATTTGATACATATAATCATGTCCACAAATTCACTAGACAGCCTGGTACAACACTCTCACCAAAGAGTAGACCGTTACACTACCATAAGCATGTTCAAAACAAAAAATGAATACATATTTGGAATATTTACACTATTCTTAATTTTCTAAATATTTTTTTTAGAATTTTTGAGGCTTTTCAACCATTACGGTGGTCATAACAATCGTTACGCCCCTGTATCGGCTGTTACAGCTGATACTCGTATCGGTAATGGTGGTGACCGTTACGGCCACCGTTACCGATATGGAATACCTTGGGTGGATGGGACAGAAGAAGAGAAGAGGAAAACTGTTTATTTTGCACATGAAGGTGAATTTTTAAGGGTTTTCTCCCTCTGCAAGAGTATTTTTGCCAAGGTCACACTTAATTTTTATTCCAATCTATCGC
The DNA here is from genome assembly GCA_030180095.1 of Magnolia changhungtana. Taxonomy (NCBI): domain Eukaryota; kingdom Viridiplantae; phylum Streptophyta; class Magnoliopsida; order Magnoliales; family Magnoliaceae; genus Magnolia; species Magnolia changhungtana. The sequence continues at coordinate 5,156,365 of JASAUF010000123.1, read as the reverse complement.
TCATCAACTCCTCCATACATATGGCCTTAAGGGTCTTTATATAGGTCTAAATACAAAGCCTTAGGGGTCCTTATATAGGACTAAATACAAAATATAAAATATTTAAAGAGATCTTTCAAATCTAGACTTTACTACTTTTAAGCTAAACTGTAACATAATAAAATCGCTAAAAGATTGTCATAGTATGGGAAATAGGAAACTAAACAACTATTTAATAGAGGGCAATGATATTGTCGAGCTGGAAGAACCGAAATATGGTAAAGCCATCTCTCTGCATTACATGTGGTCAGATTATCCATCAATCTAAACTGTCCAACTAGTAGGCATCATTATGCATGGACAATGTTTCAAAATCATACTTACTAGAAGATCATCACCATTACTTATCTTTACTTTCCAGCAGTTAATGTTGACCATTTATTGTTTTAATTTCCCACCACTGATTTGAAGGTCATGGCTAGGATCATCCAATCTGCATATCTTAAATTAATTTCCATCCATAGTGGGTCCCACTAGTTGGACCTGTTTGAAAGATAATCCTGCCATGTGTAACAGAGCAATATGGTTCTACTGAATTCTGGTTTTGTTTTTATAAATGCCATAAAAGATTTTCCCTACAATGCCCAAAATACCCTGCATATGGGGCTATTTTACATCTAGCCCCCAAACTCAAAGTGGGCTCCATTCTTGGGCCCCTTTAACAATATATGATCGATCTACCATCAGAATGCATCAATGAAGATGAAATGTCAAAATTCGGTGATGTTTTCTTTGGCATATTTGGATGTTCAATTGAACTGAATTGTGATCCACAAATCCATCACACAGGAAATGACCAAAGTGGGCTGGCAGCATCTTAATTCCTAACAACAACCAAACCCTAGTTGCAATTCTATGCGACTTGAAACAATAGTAAACTCAGTTTGGGAGCTCATCCATTATGAATAGAGTTGGGATAGAGCTCAACTTTGGTCAGTGACTCTTTCTTGAATTGAAATATTTCCAGTTCAATTCGACTCCAACTTGAAAGTGGTCTCATTGCAATTCGAAGCTGAATTGCTCAACATGAATTGAAGAAGAAACAAAATTGTAATCTGGTTATTTCCACTTTATTGGACTAAAAATTGTCAATTCAATCCGATAATGCATCCAAACACACCTGTAAAAATCTTCGTCTGGGAAATGTTATAGGCACCTACTCTTACTGATGATGGAGGTAGAAATAAGAATGATCATACCTGCTCTGCAACCATCGTACTGAGTTGTCCGTCATTTGCCTGACCAAAGAGACATCAAGATGTGAAAACTCATACTTTGTAGACCCTTTTATGCTGAAATTCCCATACAAATTCCCTGCCCATCTTCTATGTGGCAGGGACAAAGGGACTGGGATGGTCCATCAGTTGGCCCATGCTGTGGATGGCCCAAATTTTCCTTGTTGAATCTTGATCATTGATCATTCATGTTTGTTACCGTCCATTCGAAGGCCAGCTGCTGATTGGAATTGTAGGCTTTGGATGGTCAGCAATTGCAGTCCAATGAGATACAAGATTCTGTAAATCCCGCGCCAATGTGTGGTGATCTACACCGCTGATCCAATGGGCCACATTGTAGATTGTGGAAGCGCCAAAAATCTCCCAGACTAGAAGATCCTAACCCTTCAATCTATGGCCTATTTTGAAGTCTCTTAACAGTCTATTTGTGCAACATCCCTCATCCATGGTAGGCCCCATCAGATTAACGGCTTGCCACGTGTACAGAATCCTGTACCTAATCGAAATCTACATTTTCCGAGAGACCCTAGAATTCCTACCAGTCAAAAGTCCATGATAATCTAATCCGTGTGTTTTTCGAACCATCAACCATCCACAGTATTGGAAACTAGATCAACAGTCCCGATCAACCGTCCATCAAGTTCAGGAAAGAGAAAGAAACAAAAAAACAAATGAATTCAACACCTGTTGGCGCTGGACGTAGTCGGATTTGATGGAATAGATGGACGCCAAGAGTTCCGGCAAGGGCAGCAGCTTCGCCACCTCTCGTACGGCAGCTTCATTAGCTTCGATGCCGAGATCTTGCAACATCTCGGCTGTTGGATTGTTCTAAGAGTAATCTCAACCTCGCAAAGTAAAGAAAGGGAAACTTCTACATAGAAGAAGTGTGTTATAATGAGTTGGTTTTTCTTTGGAGGGCATCGAAGTAAATAAAGATATGGATTTTGTAGAGACGGTTAGAGAGAGAGAGAGAGAGAGAGAGAGAGAGTTGCTGACGCGTTATTCGAAGCGAAGGAAGCTGCAACGGCTTTCGTTTCGTTCTTCCCGCGGCTGCATCGTTGCCGTTGCAAAAATCAGGAAGAGAGATCATAAGACGCGGCTGGATGCGCGGGTTTTCTGTTCTGACAAGTGGGGCATTGGTTCGGGAATCAAACCGTTAATCTGTCGATGGATTATGGCCCAAAAATTTCCCAGATTGGATGATTCCATCCGGGAGCGGATTAGCTGTTACCGGGGTAACAGCTTAGTGGGTGTTACCCTTACCGTGTGGGGCCCACCTTGATGAATTTGTTTTCATATCGATGCCGCCATTCATACAAAAAATGAGCCGCAAAACTGGATGGAAGGTGTGGATAAGACACATACATCACGGCGGCGCCACAGAGTTTACTCATACGCAATCCGCTTCCTTTAATGGTGAGAACTCAATTCCCGCTGCTTCTGTGGCCCCGCAATGATTTCAATGGTCCGTTTGTAAGGCAATTGCTGCACCGTAGATGTAAGGTTTCAAAAGTTGGGTGGATGAGATCGTCAGATGGGGTCACAAGTATACATTCAATTTCGACCATTGGTCAATTTCTCTCAGCCGTTCATTTTGCTAAGTAGACGCATACTCCATCTAACGATCATACGCGCGTATTTTCTCTGCAGGAATGGTACCTATGGCAGCGGATTAGCTGTTACCCGGTTAACACCTTGGTGGGTGTTACCCGGACGCGGATTGCGTCCTACCCCCGCCCGGACCGTAATCCGTCCGGCAGGGCTCTGTGGGGCCCACCGTGATGTAAGTGTTTTATCCACACCGTTCAACTCTTTTTTCAGATAATTTTATTATGTGAACTATAAAATGAGGCAGGTCCAAGGCTTAAGTGGACCACACCAAAGGAACCTACACTGATAATGACACCCACCGTTGAAGCCTTTCTAAGGGCTAACGTGATGTTTTTTTACCATACAACCTTTTCATAAGGTAATGTAGACGTGGATGAAGTGAAAACACAAATATCATCTTCATCCGAAACTTCTCCGGCTCCCACAAAGTTTTTAATGGTGGACGATTGTGGTCCACTTAAGCCTTGGACCTGCCTCATTTTTTGGTTCATTTATTAAAATTATCTGAAGAAAGCGTTGAACGGCATGGATAAAACACTTACGTCACGGTAGACCCCACAGAGCCCTTCCCGGGCAGGGGTAGGACGCAATCCACGTCCGGTGTTACCCTAATCGAATGGGGGCACATGATGTATTTTTTGTACATCCATACAGTCCATCCGTTTTTCAGACGCGATCCCAAACTTCAAGAATATCCAAATCTCAGGTGGACCATAACACTATAAAAGGTAATGAATGACCATTAAAAAGCTTTTTGTGAGCAACAACAGCTTTAGATAAACCTGATATTCGTATTTCCCTTCATCCAGATCTTCTTGACATTATCAAAAGGTTGGATTGCAAATAAACATTGCAAAAACCTTACGATGGGCCGTCTGGAATTTTTAATGGTAAGGCACTCAATCACCCCTGTTTTCCTGTGGTATGGTCCATGCTGAAATTTGGATCTGCATAATTTTTGGGACCCATCCTAAAATGGGTTGGAGAAACGGTTGGACGGCGTGGATATACAGCGCATCATCAAGGTGGGCCCCTTGGTAAGGGTAACACCCACACCTAATCCGCTCCCGGTAGGTATTGCCTAGTAACGGATCTTGTGTGCACACGGATGCATCGTTTTCACGTGCAAGACAAGTACACTTACAAACATCACTCGACCGACTACAGATGACATTCCTATCACTTATCGCAAATTTGAATTAGATGCGTCTGAACTTCAGCGGTTGGATGGGATTCCTTTGCAGTGACCCAGACCGTTTGTACGATGGGTTTATTATCTTAGATGGAAGATACTAAAAAAATTTCTTGTATTTAAAATCATTTGAATATTTGATTATTCAAAAGTTAAGAAGACCGTTCACATTCAAAGAAAAAGGCTTTTCTGACCAAAGAGTTGAAAAATCCCGTCCTTTTTTCGTTATCAACAATCTAACCTGAGCACCACTCCATGGGTCCGTTTTTGTTATTAAGCAGAGGACATCATGTAGACAGTTTGAATGAAAGATGACCCAAGTTGGGTCCTTACTCATGACTAGGTGGCAGACTCACAAGAGTACCAACATTGAGTACTCATTTGGGTGAAATCCCAATGTGGTGTGAGTATATGTGGGATGTGAGTGACTGTGTAAAAAAAAAAAAGTATTCTAAGTTTGTTTTGTACTCATTCTGGTCAAACGGGCCAACGTGCTGAGCATTCGGATGATCTGAATTGTACCTGTTTTGGATCATATGCTATATTCTTGAAGTATTTAAAAAAATAAAATTAAAAAAAAAAAAAACTTAAAAAGTGACTAAAATAAAGTGTTTATTTCAAACTTTTTTTAAGTGTAAAATATAGTTCCACAGGATAGGAGAAGGCTTTTTTGGTGTGTAATAAAGCTTTTCTTTCCTAGCTTAAAAAAAAAAAAATAATCAAAATCGATCTTAATAAACTTAGGCTGGGCACCCAATGGATATTGTGGGTTGCATGACAAATTGTCCAGATTACAAGGCTTTGGACCACACGGCAAGCATGATGACTAATTCCTCAATGCATATTCTGTTGCAAAAATATTGATTTTATAAATATATATTTTAAAATAAAAATAATATAATATATAAAAAGTGTTTGAAAAAAACACATTTTTCATGGTTTTGGGAATAGTCTCACGTTGGAAAAAGAGAAGAATTTTTTGTGGTTTAAATGAAAACAGTGGAGTATTATAATATTTGCTTACTTAGTCCAAGGACTATGGACCTTGCGTGTTCCAGTACACACTGGAACACTCGCCCGCGCTCGGGCTCGGTCACGGTGCGAGGGCATGGGCATGTGAGGCAGTGTGGCTGTAGAGGCGCTAGTGGCGCACTTCGCACTTCGCATGTCTGTATCGTGTCGTAGAAGGTATGTCCGCATCATGTTGCGGAGGGTCACTCCTTCGCGACCTTGACGTCCGCATCGTGTCGCAGAGGGTCGCTCCTTCGAGACCTTGAGCGAGACGTGTGCGAGTCGCGGTGCGACTAAGTGGCTAAGGCGGATGGCTGGCTGAAGGGGAGACTAGAGGACTGAATGAAAGTCCTCCAGTATATATAGAGAGCTAAAAAAAAGAGCTATTACAATGTGCCATTCTCGCACGGCCCAAAGAAGAATCGCTTCTTGCATGACCGCCCAACAAATAGAAAACGGCTAGTCATTTGTCTCACAACAACAAGATACAACAGCTTAATGGTCCATGCACAACAATCAGACAACGGCTAGTTTTCTCCAATAGCTAGAAAACGGTCATAGAATTTATTTCCCTGGACCGTAACCCCCAGCCACCATAGCCTATAAAAGGAGGGCCTGGATGGGTTTCCAAACCATCTCTTAACCTACTCTAGCAAACCCATACGAACTGAGACAGCCCACCACTCCTCTCCTATACTCCAGTGATTCCAGCAAGACCACAAGGGTTGAACCTTTGCTTGAAACAGACCAACGGTGTGGTCTAGAATGGTTCAACTGAACCAGTGGTTGAAGAACTGACCAGTGCAGTGGTGTAAATCACATATTCTCTTCTCTTTTTCACTTTTGGGATTTTTCTTTATTGTAATTTTGCCAGATAGTGTGTAACAGAGTTCCATTTGGTAGACCTTCGTATTTGTTGAACGTAGGCCCACACCAGGCTCGTCGTATCCTAGAAGCAGTTTGCCTGTAATCTATCAGCATACTAAATTCACTTGAGTAGGGGCAAATAACGCTTTAAGGACATCATCCTAGACGTGCTTCAGCATGTCCTTATTCAAACTAATTTTTTATTTTCGATTTCCACATTATACAGAAATAATATTAATCTGTATAATTTCCAACATATTCCACAGTCAAAGAGAAATAAAAGATGGAAGTAAATCAGAATGACATCATAAAATGCACAGACAACAATTTCTTGTATGGAACTTGTGTGTGAATTGCAAGTGGCTAAAAAGCAGAAGATAATGCTGCTGATCTCTAGCCAATAATAATAATAACCATACAGACCAAGCAAATTCCAACAACTTGAAAATCCAACCAACTTAGTGTTGGGGGCCTTGCACAAAACCTTAGGATCTAGCCCTCCAGAACAAACCAGAATTATAGATAATAAAGCAATGAAAACAATCAATGCATCAATCACACACCACACAAGAGATTTTTACGTGGAAAACCCTCAAAGAGGTAAAAACCACGGGACCTCGTCCAGATTAACAATCCACTATGAAGTAGAACATTACAACCTTCTTCACTCATGCAGGAGTGGATAAACAATAAGAGAAATAGAGAAAATGGAGAGATCTAACCGATTACGAGGACATAGAAGGGTTGAGATATAGATTGCACAGTAGATAACTTCCACGAGCAGAACCTCCCTTCTATAAGCTTCCTCTCTCTCACCTTTGATAGCCCTAAACCCTTTAGCAAATCCCTTGTAAAGCTTTAGAAAACCCTCTTGCATTACCTAGAAAATCCTAGGCAACCCCTTTTATAGTTTAGGAAACTTCCCTTTCGCATCTCGGTTGCGAAAGGACTCAAATCCGTAGTTTCGCGCAAAATCGCGGAACAAACTGCGTAACTTTCGACTAGTCGAAGCCTGTCCATGACCGGTCGAAGCCCACCTTCGACTGGTCTTGGAATTCCAGGACTGGTCTTGGCCTCCGAGAAAAAACAGCACGAACTCGCTGGACTTTGAGTTGTGCCAAGGCTCGAACCTACGACCGGTCGAGCCCCTCCCACGACCGGTCGAGAGGGGCTCAGGACTGGTCGAAGACGGGGAAAAAACCTCATCAAATCTCTCCCTTTTTGACCCAGGAGGGATCCACCTTCTTCAAGCCAGCCAGGTTTCTACAAACCTCAAACTTGCCCTTGAGCAAAGCCTTGGTCATCATGTCTGACCCATTATCGTCTGTGTGGACCTTCTCAAGCTGTAACACCTTTTATTCCAAAGTATCCCTGATCCAGTGATACCAAATCTCTATGTGCTTCGACTTGGAATGTTGACTTAGATTCTTGCTCAAGTGTATAGCACTCTGACTATCGCAATAGGCCATGTGCTCCTCCTGCTTTAGGCTAAGTTCCTGTAGGAACCTCTTCATCCAAAGCATCTCTTTACATGCCTCTATGACTGCAATGTACTCGGCTTCTGTCGTCGATAATGCTACGACCTTCTGTAGCTTGCTCTGCCAAGAAACTGCTCCCCCTGCAAACATGAACATGAACCCAAACCCCGATGTAGACTTCCTGGAGTCTATGTCACCTGCCATATCTGCATCTGTTTAGTCCTCTAACACAGGTTTATTGTCACCATAGCATAGGCTCAACCTGGATGAGCCTCTTAGATACCGCAGTATCACTTCACCGCTGCCCAATGCTCTTTGCCAGGATTGGCAAGATACCGGTTGACAACACCAACCGCATATGCTATGTCTGGGCGTGTACACACCATAACATACATCAAACTTCCTACAGCTGAAGCGTAGGGTATCTTCTGCATCTCTTCCACCTCTGCCTTCGTCTTGGAACACTGCCTGTCACTCAATCTGATGTGACCATCTAGTGGAGTACTGACCAGCTTCGCTGCATATATCTTGAACCGCTCTAAGACTTTCTCAATATACCGCTCTTGTGACAGCCAGATCTTCTTGCTGCTTCTGTCACGGATTATCTCCATTCCTATGATCTGTCTAGCCAGGCCCAAGTCTTTCATCGCAAAAGACTTACCCAACTCCTGTTTCAGCCTGTCGATCTTCTTGAAGTCTTTTCCCATGATGAGCATGTCATCAACGTATAATAGCAGAACTAAGAAATCACCATCTGAAAACTTGCGCGTGAACACACAATGGTCTGACTCTGTTCTGTCATACCCATGTTTTAACATAAATGAGTTGAACTTCTCGTACCATTACCGTGGAGCTTGTTTCAGCCCATACAAGCTCTTCTTTAGCCTACACACCATATGCTCCTTGCCCTTGACTTCAAACCCCTCTGGTTGGTGCATGTAGATCTCTTCTTCCAGGTCACCATGGAGAAAGGCAGTTTTAACATCTAACTGCTCTATCTCCAGATCCATGCTAGCCGCCAACCCAAGCAACACCCGTATAGATGTCATCTTCACCACTGGTGAGAATATCTCCTCGAAGTCTATGCCTTTCCTCTGACCAAACCCTTTTATCACAAGTCTGGCCTTGAACCTCATTTGTGAATTCTTGTGCTCAATTTTCTTTCTGAACACCCACTTGTTGCTTAAAGCTTTCTTGCCCTTAGGCAGTTTCACCATATCATAGGTATGGTTCTTATGCAAGGATTCCATCTCCTCTTGCATAGCTTTTAACCACTCCCCCTTATGCTCGTCAGCTAGGGCCTCAGAATAATCTTCTGGCTCTCCCCTATTGGTTAACATAATGTACTCATGTGGCGAGTACCTCTTGGACGACTGTCTGTCCCTAGATGACCTCCTCACCTGTGGCTCAACAGGTGGATCAAGTGGGGGCTGCTCCCCTGGTCCATCTTCTGAAGGAACTCTCTCGTCCTTTGCACTTTGCTGTACTCCCCCATCATCAGGCATCACGGGAGGAGTAACCGGATCCATGTCCTCTAGCTCACCTGAACTAGGCTAGTTACTCTCTGGCTTACCAATGTCTTCTATACACTGATCTTCAAAGAAAACCACATCTCTGCTCCTGACGAGCTTCCTCTCAGTCGGATCTCACAACCTGTAACCGAACTTTTCATCACCGTACCCTAAGAACACACACTGCCTGATCTTCATATCGAGCTTGGACCTTGTCCTTTGGTACGTGAATGGATGTCCTGCATCCAAACACCTTGAGATGACTGTACGATGGATCCTGTCCAGTCCACACCTTCTCAGGTACTCTCCATTCAACGGGGCTGATGGAGACCTGTTTATCAAATACACTGCCATGTGCATTGCTTCTCCCCAGAACGTCTTAGGCAACTTCGCATGGGATAACATGCATTTGATTCTCTCAACAATGGTGCGATTCATTCGCTCAGCTACACCATTATGCTGGGGGGTCTTGGGAACCGTCTGTTCTTGCCGTATACCCAGGGACTTGCAGTACTCATGAAAGTCGCCAATGTATTCACCACCATTGTTAGTGCGGATGCACTTTAATGATCTACCTGTCTCTCTATCGACCATAGCATGAAATAATTTAAACACACCAAAGACCTCGTCCTTGGATTTCAAAGCATAAACCCAAACCCTCCTAGATGCATCATCTATAAAAGTTACAAAATACAATGCCCTACCCAAGGTTTTTGTCCTCATAAGACCACAAACATCAGAATAAACCAAATCTAATGCATGCACTTTATTAACATGAGAAACAGTTTTAACAAATGAAACTCTATGCTGTTTCCCTGATAAACAATCAAGACAGGTTTTGAGAGGTGTACCTGTCACGTCTGGAAGGAGCCACTTCTTTGCTAGTAAGTGAAGCCATTTTTCACTCATGTGGCCTAGATGCCTGTGCCACATGTTAATAGCTGAATCTTCCGCTGCGTTCAACCCACCCTTGCGCATACTGACACTTGCCTTGTACAGGGTGTAACACTTCTTCCCTCTGACCACGATCAATGAACCCTTGATGAGCTTTCATCGCCCACCAGCAAACCGGCTTTCATAGCCATCATCATCCAACCTTTCTGTCGACATCAAGTTGAGGCGAAGGTCTGGGATATGCCTCACATCCCTGAGAACCAATGTGTAGCCCACATCGGTCTTCACACAAATATCACTGACTTCCACGATTTTTGATATGCCAGAATTTTTCATCTTCACAGTCCCATAGTCACCTAAGTTGTAGCTTGTGAAGGAGTCCTTGTGTGGAGTCGCATGAAAAGAAGCTCCCGAGTCAACCACCCAGTCGGTGTCCTGACTCGTAGCCGTGAGACATACGTCATGATCTGCAGAAAGAATAACTACAACGTCGCCATCTGAAGTGACCGCAGTGGAATCTGATTCATCTTCCTTCCATTTTCCTTTCTTGTCATTTTTCTTACCACGACAATTATGCTTGTAGTGGCCCTTCTTGCCACAATTCCAGCATTCAACATCTTTTCTGTTACTCGACTTGCCTCTTGATTTATCTCGGGCCTTCCCGCCCTTCCTGTTCTTTCCTCTCCCTCGTTCCTGTGTCACAAGGGCCTCTTGCTAAGTAGACCCCTGAGACTTCCTCCTTGTCTCTTCATTGAAGAGACAACTAGTCACCTGTTCCATAGATATCTTTCCGTCTGGTGCGGAGTTACTTAGAGACACCACCAATGTCTTCCAACTGTCAGGCAATGAACTAAGCAATAGTAAAGCCTACAATTCATCATCCAGGACCATCTTCATAGAGGTGAGTTGGTTCACTATATTGTTGACCTCATTCATGTGCTCGGCCACAGAACCACCATCCTTGAATTTGAGATTCACAAGTCGCCTTATCAGAAAAATTTTATTACCGGCTGTCTTCCTCTCATACGGCCCTTGTAATTTCAGCCATAGGCTAGCGGCTGAGGTTTCCATAGACACATGGTGGAACACAAAATCATTCAACCATTGTCTAACAAACCCTACCGTCTTTCAGTCTATTTTCTTCCAATCATCATCAGTCATATCCTTGGATTTTGCTAATTTGCCTAAAATTGGAGAATATAGGTCCTTGCAATAAAGCAAGTCCTCCATCTTAGCCTTCCATATGGTCCAGTTAGAACCATTGAGGCTGATCATCCTTGATGAGCCACCTTCCATAATTCCAAACCGATCCTACCCATTCAATAAACTTAGCTCTGATACCACTTTGTTGGGGGCCTTGCACAAAACCTTAGGATCTAGCCCTCCAGAACAAACCAGAATTATGGATAATAAAGCAATGAAAACAATCAATGCATCAATCACACACCACACAAGAGATTTTTACGTGGAAAACCCTCAAAGAGGTAAAAACCACGGGACCTCGTCCAGATCAACAATCCACTATGAAGTAGAACGTTACAACCTTCTTCACTCACGCAGGAGTGGATAGAGAAAACGGAGAGATCTAACCGATTACGAGGACATAAAAGCGTTGAGATATAGATTGCACAGTAGATAACCTCCACAAGTAGAACCTCCCTTCTATAAGCTTCCTCTCTCTCACCTTTGATAGCCCTAAACCCTTTAGCAAATCCCTTGTAAAGCTTTAAGAAACCCTCTTGCATTACCTAGAAAACCTTAGGCAACCCCTTTTATAGTTTAGGAAACTTCCCTTTCGCATCACGGTTGCGAAAGGACTCAAATCCGCAGTTTCGCGTAAAATCGTGGAACAAACTGCGTAACCTTCGACTAGTCAAAGCCTGTCCACGACCGGTCGAAGCCCACCTTCGACTGGTCTTGGAATTCCAGGACTGGTCTTGGCCTCCGAGAAAAAACAGCACGAACTCTCTTGACTTTGAGTCGTGCCAGGGCTCGAACCTACGACCGGTCGAGCGCCTCCCACGACCGGTCGAGAGGGGCTCAGGACCGGTCGAAGACGGGGAAAAAACCTCATCACTTAGCAATTCAAGGGACTGTGACAACGAAAGGATCCCAGATGAAGATGGATGAATGGATTGGATCTCACGGGCTTGTGCATGGGCAGATTATGGGCAGCTCAACATGCATGTGTCTAATTTAAGTTTATATCTGAAATACATCGTCGGCCATCATACAATCATACTGTTACTTAGTGAATGATTATATGAAATGTACGTATTCCAGTCCAAAGTGTTCTCATTATTTTCTTTTTGTATTCAGGTGAAAAAAATGTTGGTGAAAAACGGGCCCAAACAAATGGATGTGATGGTGAAGCGGGCTCCATCACGCAAACTTACAACGTTTCACCTGAGAATATCAGAAGTTCTCAGGTGGTTTTCAGTTTGAACAAGTTGGGCCTGTGCTTAGTGATCTAAGCCATTGACATGACCTAAAAATTTCAATAATGGGAAAATCCAAAACCTTCAGTTAGTGGCCAGAAAATGTTGTGTCCTCAAATATCCTTCATTTTCCATCTATTCTTGTTCTGATATCCTTATTGGATTACAGCGGTATTGTCCTCACATGCAGAGACACCAATTGAGACTAACTGCACCATGCAATTGCAGGGTGTATTTGATGACATTTTTCTTCACTCTCTAAAATCATAATCCCTCTAAAAAAAATAAATTATATATATATATATATATATATATATATATCTCATGTGTGTGCAAGCACGATAACCGGCCCAAGTAGAGGCGTGTGTGCGGTATTTCAAAAACAGAAACCATATCCCATTGCGACCAACCTGGCAATCTAGGCCATTCATCATGAATAAATTCCAACCGTACATTCAAACGATGAGCCGTTTTTAGGGCTTTTTGTCGCTGGAAAGAGAAAATGTGGAAGGAATCTTTCTGTTAGAAAGGTGGTGCGATCCTAGCCACTAGTTTCCTTCTAGAAACTCCCTCGGATCATCCCAGACGTCCAAACTAGGGCGATAGGAAGCCATTTCACTTATAGTGAGGAGATCTTGGTCGAGACCTTGTCGGCCCCAGAAAAACAGCATTCAGAATGAGAAAACCCCATGTATTGTCTATGTACCTATCCGTTCATCCAAAATGTGGGCCCCACAGTGATCAGACTACAAATCCACACTGATCAGACCTTCCAGATCATCAGATTTACCTACCTTTCGAGTTTCACCATGATCAAGGGAGTCATCTTCTCCTTTCAGCCGAAAGAACCCATCTCCATTGAATGGCCCCCAATTTCAGATCCAAGACGTTCATTCAATGGGCCACGCACTTTAATAATCATCGGTGGCATTGGGTCTTAGTCATGCAGCCTAAGAAGAAATTGACACTCCAAATATCACTACAAAACTATCGCTAAAACGCCTTTGGCTGTAACTAATCCAGCGATTAGTTACGGTCGAACTTTCGAGAATGAGATTAGAGAGCCTATTAAACACCACCTTTTTAGGGCAACCCTTTCCAAAGAAGGAAAGCTAGAAAGAGAGTGAGAAAAGAGAGGGCGCCGTTTCTGGTGCTACACTACGCCAAGTTGACTCGTTCGAATCCCGCACCATGTAGCTGGCATATCACCTGCAAGGGAGTAAGGAAGAAAAGAAAGGAGAAGAAGACAGAAGATAGAGAAGGAAGAGAGGGAGTGCAGTTGGCCACACTAGCTCGACTCGAGCGAGTTGAGGAACTAAGTCGAGATCAAGTTAGGTTTGGGTTTTGGTCTGGGTGTTGTTGAAATGCCAGTAGAGAGAGAATGAGGAAGAGAGAGGGGGAAAAAGAAAGAAGGAAGAAGAGGAAGATGAGGAGTGACTTCACTGAGTTTGGGGGGCATCCAGTTATGGCCGCACCTAGTCATCTCCTCTGAGTCACAACTGAGTCCTGACCCCCTGTTTGACTCAGTAAGGAATCTGAGTCTATTGCTGAACCTGAACTAGCCAGAAAAAGGGAGGAAGGGAAGTAGAAGAAAGGAGAAGAACATAGAGAGAGAAGGAGAGGCTGTACATCACTGCCGAATTAACTCAGTTGAGTCGGTCGGGTCTAACTTATACGATTCATTTGGGGAGCATTTGTTGTTTACTGAGCCGAGTACTGACTGAGATGACCCAATTAATGTTGCTACCTGATCAACTTGGTATGTGCCACGTTGCGATGGCTCGACTCATCACCACCTTTCATTGAGTCATTGTCGAGTTAACTCAGTGAGTTTCCTGAGTCTAGGATCTGGTTTGACTCAATAATTTCCTAGATGTGGGTTGCAGGAAGAAGAAAAGAAAGAAGAAGGAAGAGAAAGAGAAAGTGGGGTTCAGATTACTGTCGAGTTTTGCGACAAGATAATTAATCCTAAAGTGTGTACAACCAACTCTAGCATCATTGGGAGATGAACCGACTCTTGAAAGGTGAGGATCACCCTTCAAACTTTTCTACATGATGATAGTTAGCATTGTTTATTTATATTCATTCATTTATCTTATTGATTTCTTAATACATTATTATATGTAAATGATGATAAATGTTAGTTCTAATTGAGTAATTCTTTAAAAATATTTGATGACTGGACTAAATTCAATGATTGAACATGCTATGGATCACAAATATCCCTATTATGGTTTTAAACGTACATTTTGTATGTGTAGATACTATTGACATTTTACGTGTCTTGTTTTACTACTTGTGATGACTCGATAGTGTTTATGGAGGTCCTTGAACTAATGGCCATTATGTCTAATAGATCAAATATAAATTTTATGGTGGACTTACCATCTATTGGATTGTTGCACCTTTGTGACTTTTTGGGTCAATCCCTTTCACTGCATCCTGGAAAGGACTATTTGCCATATGTGGCTTCGATTGACTAGGTGCCTTATGTGGCTTTGATTGTATGTTTACCCTTTGTGGCTTAATGAAATATTTTTCCTATGTGTTTGATGGATTATTTTTGTATAATATTGCGATGTTAAGTTTCACTTGTCATACTGTGATTGGTCACTAGTAGAGGAGGTTACTATTAAACATCGTAGTGTTGGAGTCTCATGAGCTGGGGATGGTAGTATGGGACACTATAATCGTTTTGTCGGCCTATACTGGGTGATGAGCCCCTCATAGTGACCATTGAGCTTCCTTAAAATGGTTGTTTGTAATTGGAATAATAATGGTTGGGTTAATCATGTATTTTCATGACATACGAATTTTACCGGGTGGTCGATGTAAAACACAGAATTTTTTTAGGTCACTATGGGTTGTACCATAAAGTATTTTACCGAGTGATCCTAAGTTATTACTGCGTGTATTCGAACAGCTATGGGTTGTCCTTGTTGCATGGACTTTTCTGAGTGCCTAGTACTCCTTAGGGCATACCTTTGAGTACTTTTCGGGGAGACTAGTTCACCTTTGGTGTCCTCGTTGCATGGTCTTTTATGGGGTGGCTAGTTCTCCTTAGGATGTACTTTTGAGTACTTTTTCAAGTGACTAGTTCTTATCGGGCGACCTTTTTACAGCTGAATGTGCATCCCTAGGTCTGTAAGTATGTGCATGCATTAATGCATTTAAACAAGAATATCTTTGTAGAATTTATTCAATGTATGCGTATCTGATAAACTCTGTCTTATTAATATGATGGTCATTATGAAATATTCATTATAAACTATTTCTGACAACTATGCTTAATTATTGAGATGTTTTGATAAATCTTGGGGGTTATATCTCACAGTGATAGCCATTAACGCTATCAAACCATATTCAGTGTGTAAGAGACGCAGATGATGCGTATGCTGGTGTTCATGTGGATAGGAAGAGCCAGATGATCTTGCGATCTCTATTATTGATTTCGTTTGCATTTAAGTTGTATTGTCATGTATTGCTAAAACTTAAGACATTGGTTTGTATAAGTTTCCGGGTAGCCACTTGAATATTTAGTTATATATACTTCCTCTTATACTTGATTTGTTTCTATTCCGCTAAATCGTTAATTTTGAACAAGAAAAGAAAAATGAAAAAAATATAAGTGAAATTTAGGGTATCTTTAAAGGTTAACAATCGGGTTTTCGGAAAACGAGTAATATACTCGGGTTTCGAGAATCAGGGTGTTACACACGGTGGGCCCGCTATATGAGGAATAGTTCCGATCGCCAAAGACTGCCACATGTAGAGGTGGAAGTCCTGCGATCTACAATCTCCTTGTATACCTTTGGCTCACCTACCATTTTCTCCATAGACAGGTGACAACTCGGGTAGGGACAGTCGATCCGTGAACTTTGGAGGCATGGGAAGTATCGTGCCTCTATGTAATTTCTACAAACGTAGCATAAATGAACAAGATCAGAACAGTTAGTTTAGTAGATCCTATTAGAAACTCATTAATTTTTTTTTTTTTAAAATCGAACGATAACATTAGGATATGCAATGGGCATGGAATGACAAATGAAAGCTACTGATAATATTCAGTGAGAAATTATTCCTTCATTGAATGGTATAATAGCGTTTTTGGAAATAAACTTTAGTTAGTGGTCATTCAATAAAGGATGACATGGTATGAATGTCCAGATTGTAACAAATCAGGCACGTAATGAGGGAGTTATGGTAGTTTCGTGGGATCAGTGAGTCATAGTGATTATTGGTGATCCGCAATGAAAATATCGACGATCCACAGTTACTATCATCGATTCACCATACAACATTTATCCACTAAAAAAAATGCATCAATTACAATAGTAATTGATTATAACATTCATCCATTCAAACATTTATCGCATTCACCCATTCCAACATTTATCGCAATCATCCATTATATATAACATTATTCCATTATAAAATTCATCAATTACAACATTCTTCCACTCCCTCATTCCTTTCACAAACTCTCACCATTTATACCCATTAACAAAAACAAACATAACACATAAAAAATATTCATTTGGCTGTCATAGCTTATATGTCGGAGAGTATGACCAGAAAACTTTGAAAAAACCCTCATTTTCGGCTGAGAGAGTGTACTAAGCTTCATCGGAGATTCGACGGAGCTTCATTGGAGATTGCCATGGTTTCCCGGAGAGTGAGTGTGGTGTCGTAGTCTCCTCTTGTGAAAAAAAAAAAAAAGAAAGAAGAAAATGAAGGAAACTGCCACATAACCTTCCTATAGCAAGGGCCCCATCATAATAACCCATCCTATATTTTATATGGGGCGGCTTGTTGTGAAATAAATCCAACTCGTCCACATATAAGGGATTTTAATTTCATGTCATCAGCATAAGTTTGAGGGCAACGATAATCACAAATGTACCATACAAAAAAAAAATAATTCGAAATTAATGAACAACGTTAATGTCATTATTAGCCATAAAGAGCATTTCTTCGAAAATTGAAAAATAACATTTTATGGTTTACAATTGTCCAATTAAAATGAATGGCTCAAACCGACCAAGAGGTGGGCCCATTCATGGTTTAGTGAGACCCACGATCCCTCTGGAAAGTCCTTTCATCTTCCAATGCAAGATAGTACCGTTGTATAAAGGAGAAGAGGGGGCTTATTTTCGTCCTGAAAAAAAATGAAAAGGTGCCCTAAGGACTAAAAAACTTAAGTGTGGACAGAAGAGACTAAAGCAACAGCCACTTCATGCCACAAGGTTATTAGCTCTAAAAACCCTAATATATCGCTCAAGCATGTGACATTGCTCTTGATTCAAAGACCGCCATAAAAACCGTCCACGCCTTTAAAAAGAAGAGCTGTTTCACTGCCAAAAACACGAATTAAAATGGAGAAACTGGCGCAGGAGCTGAAGAAGAGACTTTCCAACCTAATGGAATTCATTAAAGGCTGCAAAAACTGCGATTCTTCTCAAAACAAAGGTAAATGAACCCCGGAATTTTTATTTTTTATTTTTTAAAATCTATTTTTTTTAAAAGTATTATTATTTTGTTATTTTGTTTTTTCTTCATGGTTTTTGTAGGGTACGAAGAAGGAGAAGAACCCGAGTTGAAATCTGCGCAGGTGATTATTTATTAATTTTTTCTTTTATGTTTTATGGGATTTGGCTTAAGATCTGTTATCCTACGCGTTAAAGGGTGCACAGGATAGGGAGATTCGTGTAGCAGCTCTAAACGCTCCAAAGCGCCCGGGCGTATCAAAAGGCCCACCTCCTCAAATCAACTGAAGTAATTACAGTAACTACTTTCCCATTTTTCTACTTCTAATCTCTCTTTTTGCTTCTTAAGAATAAGAAAAATGCATGATTGGTCTTTTTCATGTATTCGTGGATCGTGTGATTTGTAATTTTGTATGTTTGATGGAGAAATGAAATGGAATGGAATAGTGTGATTGTTGTGTTGAGAACTGATGACCTACAGGAAACCGTACTACAACTTGTGATACCGTACCGTCTTTCCCGCCAACTTGCTCCTTGTTTAGAGAATCGGTACCGTGAAAGCGATATGCCCCACCATGATGATCATCGTTCTCTAAAGTCAGCCCGATCCGCTCACTACACTGGTCACATTGCCACACATGTATGATGAGTCGGACAATCAGTTCATTTGGATAGTCTGATCAATCAATCTGAACTGTTCATTAAATCTAGAACCCTTTTCATGGGCTACTAAACAAAAATAGCAGAGATCGGATGATCCAATTCATCCTTGATTTGGCCTTATTTTTTATATTCATCCTTCTTCCAAGCCGTGGATGGGATGGCTATGTTTGCAGTTCTTTTGATTACATCATTGAATTGGCTTATTTTCGTGTAAATGATCATGACCGTCCATATTGAAAGGCCATTAATCAAATGGTTACACACCAGCTATTTTATTTATTTATTTTAACGCACATTCCCTGGCATCCACACACACCACAATACGCACTCGAACCATGACCCTAGCGTTGAAAGTCTTGTGAGTCTATGGGTAAGACCCCTGTTTCGTTCGTATGAGGTATTATCTGTAATTTTTCTTAGCTTTTTTTATTATTATTTTTTTTATTATTTTATCGATTGTATATCGTCTTCTTTATTAATTTAATAAAATCAGTACTTGCTTTTATATATATATTTTTTACTTCCGATTATTATTTTATTGATAAACGATACAAGCTAATTAGTGTTGTGATAAAAAGTCTTCACTTTCAAAATAAAAAGAATTTATTTGAAAGATTAACCATTCTCTTTCCAAACCAGGATCTAATTTGTAATTGATAGCTGAGTGGTTAGGCTAATTTTCTTAGATCCAATCCTAATCCAACTATTACGACATTTGGGATCTTCAGTTATAGGGTGTTCACTTTAATTTGAGTCATTTTCAACTTTCGCACGTGCAGGCATACAACACATGTGTTGAATCCGGGCCAACAGCACACAGTGTGGCCAGATGTCCCGGATTTGAAGGCAAACACATCCAGGACACTATTCATTTTCACATGCATCAGCACCTGGGTTTCCCACTTTTACTGCCATCCAACCCGTTCATAAGGTAGAAGGGAAAACAAAAGTAGAAGCCTGATGTAAAACTTCTGTAGGCCTCAACATGATTCCAATGGTAGGCTTTTAATCTTCGCTTCTTCTGGTGGTGTGCTCCACCTGAGTTTTGGATCTGCCTCATTTTGAAAATATTAAACTAAAATGAGCTTATGAAACTGATGGACGGATTGGATGTCACGAGGACATCTCGGTGGACCCAACAGAGCTTTGTGTGACGGGAACTCCCCGGCAACACAACTCGCGTCCAGAATCTCAGGATTGAACACGAAGTCGCGTCCTTCGGCAAGAGTTCGTTTTCACTCTGTCGCGGCTTAAGATCCAGCGTGTCGCCGCTTATTGGGCCCCATGCTGAGATTGTCGGGTGATTTGAACCGTCCACATTTCATTACTAGAACAAATAAATTATTATTGGATAATCACGCTTATAGGATAATCCTAACCTTTGATATCTAGAGTGAATGAGATCCATTGAGAATTTTCCTTTCTTGTTACAAGTTCATCTGCAGCTATTGATGGTTGAAATCATCAGTTAATGTTGATTTTATTATGGAGATTCTTATGCCATATTTTCCAAGACATGAACGGTTCTGATCGTCGGAACACTCAAATGTGGTACCCAGTGGGTGGCGACACACGGTTAATTCTGGATCGCGACAGAGGCAAAACCAAACTCCACCCGCTAAACGCTAATAGATGCATACTTCTTCTTTCTGCCTTGTGAGAATGTAATGCTACACTTATAACAAGTTATTACAAGAGAGTAGAAATGGTGCATCTATCACTAGAGCGGGTGTAAACAATGTACTCCTTTTCAGTGAAACACGTGACTTGCAGTCGTGGGTATGGGATGGCCCCACGTCAACAAATAACCGGGTCCCACATCTTGAGTGCGTCACGTTTCATGATTTATGGCTGCAAGTGGTTTTAATGATGGGAAATGATTTTCAAGGTTTTTTATACCGATTTTCTTGGCCCTGACAAAATAAAAACATGTGGACCTTACCTTTGAGATTGGAAACGGATTGGCTAGTGACCCTGACAATAGCCGATGGCTAGTGGTCGCTGCTCTGTGGGCCCCACCATGATGTATGTTTTTCATCCATTCCGTCCATCCATACTTCCAGATTATTTTATGATATGAGCCCAAAAATGAGGTTGACCCAAATCTCAAGTGGACCACACAGTGTTGATTGAACGCCCACCATTTAAAACTTTTTGGGGCCACAAAAGTTTTGGATCAGGCTGATATTTGTTTTCTGCCTTCACCCAGGTCTATATGACCTAATCAACATGATTAGAGCTGGGCATCGGACTGAGTCGGATCGAATTGGGTCCAACTCAAATCGATCTGAATTCTCCATGGCTTGACCCGAACTCGATCCGATCCGGGACCGAGTCCGGGTCACCTGACTCGAACCGATCCGAAATCTACATGGCTTGATCCGATCCGAGTCCGACTCAATCAGGAAAACCGAGGCGGATCGGATTAGGTACGGTTCAGATTGATCTAGAATTAATTTTTTTTTTTTAAAAAAAAACAAAAAAGTACAAATGAATGGGGTGGATTTTCCACGAACATTACGGTAGGCCCCACTTAACTTCTCGCAAGAGGGAATCCGCCTCCTTCCATCTAGCGTACATTTTGCCTCTATTACAACTCAGGTGGACGAGCAGGTGGGTGGTTTCGGAGTTCGGATCAGGTGCGGTCGGGCTGTTAGAGAAGAGGGTTAGGGTTCATAGTTCAACATTACTTACCTGATTCGAGTTGGGCAGGTAGGGACGGCCGTACGAGAGGAATACCGAGGTAGGCAGCAACTGGTGGGCTTTGGATCGACCTTCGAAGAAGAAGAGTAGAAGATTCCGGGTAGGCAGCAACACTCATTGGTTCGTTCGGGCGGGAGAGAGTAGGGTAAGAAAGGGGTAAAAATGATTGGGTAGGGTAATTTTTTAGGGTAAAAAACTAAAAATTATATATATACTACCTGACTCCGGATCGGGTTGGATCGGATCGGGTTTCGGATGGGATTGGTCCGGATCCACCACAATCCAAACTCGATCAAAAAATCATTCGGATCTGAATTACCCAACTTGATCCGCACCAATCCAGGCCGTCGATTCGATTTGGATCGGGTCGGATCCACGGGATTGAATCAGGCTTGCCCAGCTCTAAACATGATGGATTTCAAATAAAAATTACAGTGGGCCCTAGGTTTTTAATGGTGGAAATTTAATGACTACTATTTTCCCATGGTGTGGTCCACTTGAGACAGATCTGCCTCGTTTTTTGTTTAAAGACTTCAAATTATATGTCAAAATGGATGGACATCATGGATAAAAGATATACATCATGGTGGGGTCCGCATAGCACCGTCCACTAGCCACCTGGCTGGTGGCAGGTCATTAGCCAAACCGCGTCCTTTGAGATTGGGCCAGACTATCCAAGGGCGGGACTTACCAAATTAGTGGGATTAAAAAACGCAGTTGAACTGTATCGAGGAGTATTATAAAAGGGAGATAATTTAATACTCGATCGGGACAAGTGCGATAGATGGTACGCAGATGGGTGGGATCATATCAACAACAGACTATCCAAGTGATTACTAAGTGCCTGAGTATCATCCGTCACCCTCTTCCGGAGAATCAAAGTTGTTTTCCCATGATAAAATACCTCACTAGGGAGAAGCATGATTTCCACAGGTGGGTGGGATCATATCAACAGTCCAGATCATCGATTCATGGGTCCCACTGTAGGATTTACAGCGTCATCCGCAAACTATATATCCTCTTGTAGAAGGGATTTTTATGAAATACCCCCTATTTCAAGTTATGTTTGTTAGCTTATTTTTTAAAATAACAAAAATACTTCCTAAAAAGGGTCATTATCCAAGGAGGGAGAACGAGGAAGAGGGACGGATAAATCTGAGAGGGAGAGAGAAGAAGGTGAGGAAGAGATTTCGAAATCTCTCCCTAACTGGGTTAGACGGAGGCTTTAACACGGAAACGGATTGGCTACTCCCCCTGCCACCATCCCCGTGGCTGGTGGTCGGTGCTCTGTGGGCCTCGCCATGATGTATGTCTTTCATCCATTCCGTTCATCCATTTTTAAAGATCAATTTAGGATGTGACTCGAAAATGAGAAAGATATAAATCTCAGGTGTACCACACCACATGAAAACAACAGTTATTGGATATCCACCATTAAAATCCTCCTAAGGCCTACTGTACTGTTTATTTGACATCCAAATCTGTTGATTAGGCCATACAAGCCCAGATGAAGTGAAAAAACAAAAATCAGCTTGATCCAAAACTTTTATGGCCCCCAACATGTTTTTAATGGTCAATACTCATTCAACACCGTTTCCTTTAATGTGGTCCACTTGAGATTGAGATATACTTCATCTTTGGTCTCATACTTAAAATGATCTTTAAAAATATATGGACGGCATGGATGAAACACATACGTTATGATGGGCCCATAGAGTCTGCCGGTGTCAGGGAGTGGCCAATCCGTTTTCCTTAAACAAGGAGGGGATTGGCTACTCCCCTTGCCACCAACCCATGGCTGATGGTCGGTGATATGTGGGACCTACCATGATATATGTGTTTCATCCATGCCGTCCATCTATTTTTCTAGATCATTTTATGGTATGAGAACAAAAATGATATAGATCCCAATCTCAAGTGGATCACATTATAAGAAACAGTGTTGAATGAACGTTGACCATTAAAAACTTTTTGGGGGCCATAAAAGTTTTGGATCAAGTTGATCTTTTTTTTCCCTTCATCTGGGTCTTTATGACCTAATCAATAGATTAGATGTAGTTTTGGATCAAGTTGATCTTTTTTTTCCCTTCATCTAGGTCTTTATGGCCTAATCAATAGATTAGATGTAGTTTTAGATCAAGTTGATCTTTTTTTTCCCTTCATCTTCATCTGGGTCTCTACGACCTAATCAACAGATTAGATGTCAAATAAACAGTATAGTGGTCCTTAGGAGGATTTTAATGGTGGATATCTGGTCATTATTATTTTCCTGTGGTGTGTTCCGCCTAAGATTTATATTCCTCTCATTTTTGGGATAAAGCCTTAAAATGATCTTTAGAAATGGATTAAAAGAATGGATGAAACAAATACATTATGGTGGGGCCCACAAAGCACTGAACACCAGCCACGGGGCCGGTGGAAATGGGGAGTAGCCAATCCGTTTCCCCTTTAACACTTGCGACTCTAGACGGGTCTCTCCGCCGGCAACAGGTTAGTGGCTGTTACCCGGGGTAACACCTAATCCGCGTAGTGGGATTGGCTACTCCCCTTGCCCCCAGCCCCGTGGCCGGTGGTCGGTGATATGTGGGCCCCACCATGATGTATGTGTTTCATCCTGTTCATACACTTTTACATATCATTTTAGGGCTTGATACCAAAAACGAGAGGGATATAAATCTCAGGTGGACCACACCACATGAAAACAATAGTGATTCAATATTCACCATTAAAATCCTCCCAAGGCCCACTATACTGTTTATTTGACATCCAATCTATTGATTAGGTTATATAGGCCCAGATGAAGGGAAAAAAGAAAAATCAGCTTAATCCAAAACTTTTATTGCCACCAAAATGTTTTTAATGTTCGACAATTATTCAACACTGTTTTCAATAATGTGGTCCACATGAGATTGGGATATATTCATGCTGTAAAATGATCTGTAAAAATAGATGGGCAGCATGGATGAAACATATGAATCATGGTGGGGCTCACAGAGCACCGACCATCAGCCATTGGATGGTGTCAGGGGAGTAGCCAATCCGTTTCCCTAATCCGCCCATCTTCATGGTGGGCCTTGCCTATTGAGTGGACAGGATGTCGTATGCGTGCGGCAACATTGTACGATGTCTTCTTGACAGCATGCGCACCTGTACGGAAGATGCCCGCACACTGGGGATCGCTTGAGGTGACAGAAGTTTTGTATCAGGCAATTTATTGAGGGGTAATAATTCTATGAACGGTTTGGATGGCATATAAAGATCATGGTCACCTCAGGTTTCACCGGTGGATGTTTCCATTTCCGAAGTCTAGTTTAGTGCCGCGCTCCAGAGTTTTGTATCTATCTCATTTTTAGATTCCTTTCCTAATGTGGGGCCACACAGCTTTTGAGAACAAGGGCACATGAATGTCTCTGCCAATCAGCCATTGTACACGTGTTGCAGTTACTTGGGTGATTACAAACTTACAAAATAAGCAGACCCATCACCAATGCACTGTCAGTATCAATGTCTTAACTTTTACTTACACAAATTTGCTCGGTGAGTAGCATATCTAATTTTGAGAAGAGTTTAAAATTATACTATATACATAAATTACTTTTGCAACATTAGTTTGATGTGGATAGTTGAAGAAATAGAAAACCTCGTTCGGTGAGGTCGAGGAAACAATAAGTTCAGTGAGCATCTGACATGAAAGGTTCTCATGATGTCGATCAAATATATGTGAACCACTTGGAACGATTTTATTTTTTATTTCTTTTTACACACGTACACTCACACCGATTGAAAAATTCATAGGGCCCACCATAACGTTTACTTTCCATCCAATTTATTTGTAAGGTCGCAAAGACCTGAATGAAGAGGAAAAACAAATTTCATAGTGATCCATATCTTCTATGACCCAAAAAGGGTTTCAATGGTAGAGGTTCAATTCCCCACTGTTTTTGTAAGTATGGTACACTTAATAGTTATATCTATCTTAGTTTTCGTCTCAAGCCTTAGGACTAGCTTGCCAAATGGATGGACAGTTTGGATATAAAACATACTTAATGATCTTGACCAATAAAATTTACTAGCATCAATACAACAGCTATATAACTGGTGGGAGGTACACCGGCCAATCCGCTTCCCAATATATCAGTCATTTCTTAGAGCAGATTTACTGCGAAATCTTTAGTAGTAAGTTCCTATGCTGGAGATACTAGGTGGATCCACTGTGATGTTTGTAAGAAATCCTTCCCATCATTATATGACATGCTATCCAAAATGAGATAGATCTATAGCCCAAGTGGGCCATACGAGAGGAAAAACTGTAAAAAGAGTTTACTACCTTTATAACTTTCTCAGGCTCTACCTTATGTTTATATTCCATCCAAACCGCTTATAAGGTCTTTCCCACTGTAATGAGATGAAAACAAGATGGAAACAAGAGAAACTTAGTCTGGTACAAAATTTTTGTGGCCATAAAAAAGTTTCAAAGGTGGTCACTAAATTCCCGCCTTTTCCTCTCTTGCGTCCACTTCAATTTTGGATCCACTTCATTTTCTGTCCCATGTTCTAAAACGAGCTAACGAAACAGATGAACGGGTGGATTTCTCACAAACATTACGGTGGCCTCACCTAAGCATCCAGCCGTTCCTGCGGAAGCCTTACGCATGAAATTCCTAGGTGGGCCCATCGCAACGTTTGTTAAAAATCCACATCGTCCATCTGTTTTTTCATTTCACTTTAAGACATAAAACAAAAAATCAGGTGGATCCATAAACTCAAGACAGCCATAGCAGAGGAAAACTCGGGAAAGAGTTTACTGCCATTAAAACCTTTCCCGGAATCTACCATCTAAACTATTTACAAGGTCATTCCCACTATATGAAGTGTAAACACATAAAACTTAGCTTGATATGAAATTTCGTGGCCACACGAATGTTTTGGTTACTAAACCCCTCTTATGCAGCACACTTGGTTTTGGATTCACTTGATCTTTGGTCGCATGTCCTAAAATAAGCTCTTAAAACGGATGGACGGTGTGGATTTCTCACAAACATCGCGATGGCCCTGATGTAGCAGGCAGGCGAAGGGAGGAAATCCGCGTCCCTTTTCTCCAGTCCTGAAAACTACACCTGCGTCGGCCATTTGCGCCACGCCTCCGGGTGGGATCCACATTGCCACGTGATAATCTCCCACATTAGCCGGAGACGTGGAACATTCAACAACCGCGAGGATGCCAACAAAAGCAAACCCCACGCTCCAATTACTCGCCCTTTTCCTCCCGTCCTACCTCGGCAATTCTTTCTTTCTTTCTTCCCGATGGCTGCCACAGCCGCGCGGGCGATCTTCTGCGAGTTGATTCAACAGAAATCGCCGCTCTCGAGGAGAGAGTCGGCGATTCCAAGACTCAAGGCAGCCGATTCTTCTTCATCCTCGTCCGAGAGCGCCAAAATCATCCTCCAGCCTCGCGTGTGTACTCTCAGGTCGTACGGGTCTGGCCGCGACGGTCCGATCAGGACGCGGCCCGATGCTGACGTGTCACCATTCTTCGCTTCGCTTTCGGACTACATCGAGAACTCGAAGAACAGCCAGGACTTCGAGACAATCTCCGGTCGCCTTGCCATGGTGCGCTTCCTTCCCCTTTATTGCTTTGCGTGGAATTTGCTAATTTGCGCAGGTGCGTTCCAAACCATTTGCAAGAGCAAAACGACTCGAGCGGTAGATATAAATATAATCCCATGCCTTACATCCTGTTTCCGTGCAGTGTCTACCGGCGCACGTTAGTTGCGTCCCTTGATTAAGAACCGCAAACCTGGGACACTTAGATGTGGACTGAGCTGATCATGAGGTGGGCCCTACCACGGAGGGTCCACAACTCCAAAATCACAATGATCAGACTATCCTAACCGTCCAGGTAGACAAGGAAGGACAAGTGAACAACAGTCTAGATTCAATGGGCAAAAGTCATTTGATCATTGTGGTTTTTGAGATACGTACTTTCTTACATAGGGCCCACCTTAACGAACGCTGGATCTCATCTACGTATGTGAATATCCTGTGGTCAAGGACTAAACATTCATACGATCTTGCTTATCTCAGATATAGACTGTTGAGCTGGTGGACCAACTATGGAAAAATGCTCCAAAAACTTTCGAGGTAGAAAGATCATAGTCGTACAATCTTTGGCTTTCTTTTCAAGACCGCTGCTGTAGTTTCCTTAATCCTTTTTTTCTTCGTTAGGCTTCTGTTAGAACGATTAGGATCGTCCAACCTCGGATATTTTTTGGGCCATTCCTCATCCACGATGGGGCTCATCCGATCAAATGTCTGGATCGCTAAAAGATGTGCTGTGGCGCCTCATGCATGATCAATCAAGTGTGGGCCCTACCAACCGTCAACCGCCGAGGGCCTCTGCAGGAGTGGATTCAGTGTAACACCGAGTTTGGCTGTGACCGTGGGGCCCACCTTGATGGATGAGTTGTATATCCACGCCGTCCCTGTGTTTTACCAGCTCATTTTAGGAATGGGCTCGAAAATGAAGCAGGTCCAGATCTCACGTGCACCACATCACAGGAACAGTGGTGATTGATTATTAAAAACTTGTTGAGCCGCAACAATTTTGGTTGACTATGATGCTTCTAGGTCCAACCTGACCCTGTAAACAGGTTGGTTCTAAGAAGTTTTCAACGGTGGGCGTTTAATCAGCACTGATTCCTGTGATTGGGTTCACCTGAGAATTGGATCTGCTTCATTTGGGCTCGTGCCCTAAAATGAGCTGGAAAACGGATGGACAGTGTGAATATAAGACCTGCATCATGGTGGACTACCAAGCTGGGAGGTTACCGGATCCGCCAAATCCTGTAGATACCCGGGCAGGGAAGAGTACGGTGATTCAAGATCGACAGTCGATTATTTTATAAACATGAGTCATCTGGTTATGGTTATTCGTATGGTACTTCCGTAGTGGATGATGCTCGATAGGTAGACCCTTGTAATTTATACAGGTGGGATGCATTAATTCCAACTAAATCAATTATTACAAAACTTACTCTCCCGAAATCCCAAAATTATATTTGTTCAACTACCCTAGCCTTTGGGTACCGTTTGCATATATATATATATATATATATATATATATATATATATATATATATATATATATAAACCAGGATAATGAAAAAAAATCTATAATTTTTATTTAGCGTACACCTAAAGAGAAAACCATAAATTGGACAACATAATTTGACTTTCTAATATTGAATTTATAATCCCTGAGTGGCGCGTGCCTGCTTATAATCCGTCACACTCTACTGAAGTATCAAAAATTTTAGAAATCGTATTAATGGGAAGCGGATTGAGTCGTGCTCCTGCCCAGGCCAAGAGAGCCCTGCCTGGACAGATTATCGTCCGGGGCTGGACGCAATCGGCTTCCGCATCACTGTCGGTATCATGATTGGTGGCGTGCTATGCGTGGCAGATGGGACTGAGAAGAGTCTCTGTAACGTGACATTTCTACGAAGAATCTCAGGAGATATTTTATACACCGGCCGTCTTTATTTATTTATTTATTTTTAAAATATATTTATTTAAACACGCGCACACACACCACCACACACTCACGCTTTAGTGGGATTTCACCACCTATGCGTATGCGAACCCTTCATCAGGTGTTGAAACTCCCTGAAAGTCTACCACAGGAGCAAGAGCAATGACCCATACTCCGGCTGTCTATTACCCTTGATTGGCAGGAACTTAAAATGGCACTCGGAATAAACATTAACCCAAATTAAATCAGCTAAATTGTGGAACTCACTGTTGTTGAGTTACGGTCTAAAACTTATATCAGTCGCACAATCCAAACTTATGATTCAAGACCACTTTATATATATATATATATATATATATATATATATATATATATATATATATATATATATATATATATATATATATATATATTCAAGAATTGTTTATTACATCTAAACTTTTATACTTATATTTGGCGGTTTAGATTGAATAAAAGTATGCCACGTTTGTAATTTCAAAGTAACTTATGGTGCTTTCGTATCATCCATCACATTCTGCCCGGAGTATAGCTTTTGGTTGGGCGAGGGCTGCTTAAGTAGGGGAAACGTGTCAAAAATCTATTATACAGAGCACGTGTAAGAAATCTCGGCCGTTTATTATCTAGTGCGCACTATGGACATGCTATGTACCAACAACTACGGACTTGCAGATGTACGCTGAATTTGTCTCCTGCAAGTTTGACCTGAACCATGGGACGCGGAATGCCTGTGCCCCCACCACGGGAAGTTCTTATGGTTGGAAGCTGCCGGGGCTAACAGTGAGGGATACCTCGTTTCAACATTGAATTCTTGGTATCGATTCTCTAATGGGGGTGGCTAACAGTGAAGTGTGAACTAAATGTGGGTGTACCAACAAGCTATTAAATAAATAAATAAATAAGCTGTGGGGGCAACAAAGATGCCCGTGAAAAATTTACTTTCCTAAGCTCACCGTAGGGCAGGAGTCCAAAGATCAGACAAATCCAAAACTCAGGTAGGCCACACGGCAGTGGGAATGGAAATGTCCATAGTTGAAACCTGCCTGGAGCCGACTATGATGTTTATATGCCATCCAAACCGTTCAAAAGTTTATTATCACTTGGATGAACTGAAGGCAAAAATATCATCCTATCCTGATTCAAAACTTCTGTGGCACCCACAACGTTTCAAATGGTGGCCGTTCAATCACTGCTGTTTCGTGTGGCGTGGTGCACCTGAATTTTGGATCTGCATGATTTTGGACTCCTGTCCTATCGTGAGCTTGAGAAACCGACGGACGGAGTGGATTCATTACGGGTATCTGTGGGCCCACATAGCTTTCGACCACAGGTAAATTCCATGGGAAACGGATTGGCTACTCCCCCTGCCCCCAGCCAATAGCTGGTGGTCGGTGCTCTGTGGGCCCCACCATGATGTATGTGTTTCATCCATGCCGTCCATCTATTTTTCTAGATCATTTTATGATATGGGACCAAAAATTAGATATATCCCAATCTCAAGTGGACCACATTACAGGAAACCGTGTTGAATGAACGTTGACCATTAAAAACTTTTTGGGGGCCATAAAAGTTTTGGATCAAGCTGATCTTTGTTTTTTCCTTTCATCTAGGTCTGTATTACCTAATCAACAGATTGGATGTCAAATAAACAGTACATTGAGCCTTAGGAGGATTTTAATGGTGGATATCCAACCACTATTGTTTTCGTGTGGTGCGGTCCACCTGAGATTTATATTCCTCTCATTTTTTGTACCAAGCCCTAAAATGATCAGTAAAAATGGATGAAATACGTACATCATGGTGGAGCCCACAGAGCACCGACCACCAGGGGCTGGTGGCAGGGGGAGTAGCCAATCCGTTCTCAATTCCATGGCATGCCTACAGAGTACCGTGCCTGACGAATGGCCTGGATATCTGACACGCGCACCGTACGTCCGGGCCCCTGGCACATCTTCCGCCACCGTAAGTGGCGCCTCACCGAACCGCGATGCTTCTCGTTAAATCATGAGAAATGTTAAATAGCCCACTCGCTTGTGTAGCGATCCAAAAGTTAATCTACCACGCACGTATGCATGCGGCATGCATGTGCTAGGTCCCAGAGGTTCATCAGGCGGGGTCCACTAAGAACATGAATGGCAATAAAATCAGTCTGATTTACTCTTCACGCGGGGGTAAACGTGCATGAAAAAAACAAAAGGATGGTTGCTAAGAGAAAAAAGGGTGTTATTTCATAGTCTGGCAGCGGCCTATGACGCTTGATAGGCAGGCCGTGAAACTGTACACGTGGCATGCATCGACTCAGATTAAATGAACTGTTGAACCCACTGTCGCTAAGCAATCCTAACCTCTTATTAGAAGATATTTATAAGTTGAAATAGGACCATTGGATATTTTTCATATTTAACCGTCCAAATGGAAATGCATAATCAAACGAGCGTGACTTTTGGTTCGTGATACATCCCACCTGGGACCTATAATTTGGACAATTTAATACGAATTTCCACGTGTGCAATTTCTAAGTGCCTGTGTATTATACGTCACTCTGCCAGAGTATCATGGTTCTCAAAGATGACCATCCATGTTCAATATACGAGTGGAGCACCCTAATTATTGGGCCAGGGCATGGTCACAGTGTCCCACATGACCAATGGTGCGCACACCCCACCCACCTCACATTAGCACGTTGGCCATGAATTGCTGCTGCTCGAGCATTTCTTTTAAAATCTTCTATTTGGGGCAGGTTGTATTTGCAGGGGCAGTGACAGTCGAGGTGGTGACTGGAAACTCCTTGTTTAGGAAGATGGATTTACAGGCCATTGCAGAAGCGTCAGGCGTGTGTTTTGCAGCTGTCGTCTGTGCCGCTGCTTTTGCTTGGATCTCAAGTGCCCGGACCCGTGTAGGCCGAATCTTCACTGTCCGTTGCAATACTTTTGTTGACTCCCTCATAGACAATATCGTGGACGGCTTGTTCTATGAAAGCGAGCTCAGTGATTGGTCTGATGAAACATAAAGGATGGTCAGGACGTCACATCACTAGTAAAGAAGGTGAGCATGATGATGATGATGATGATGATGATGATGATGCGTATGCAAAATAGGCTAGTAAGGGAGAGTGGCGGCCTTCTACATATATTTCCTAACAGCCAAGGAATCTCCATCTCGAGGCTCTTATACATGTAATCATCTGTGTATATGTTAGAAAACCTAATTAAGGGAGACATTGGTTTTGTGTCTCGCTGGCAGCTAGCTTGTTGAGGAGGCTTAAAGCACATCCAATAAAAAGGGGGAAAAAAGGATGAACACGCTTGTGATGGGATATGCACGTTTCACGAGTGCCGAATGCCTGTTTGAATGCAATGGCAATTGGGATTATATACATCAATTACATAAATGGGTGGTTAGCATGACGAGTTTTGTCTTTCAAAATAACGAAAGACCCTCTCCCTATGTTGCTTTTGTGTATTTCAACCAGAAATAACCTCATTTCTTAGTAATCCCATCTCACACACCTTTAAAAATTGTGGGTGTTTTTTCCAGCTGCCTATGAACTCACGGCACGAGGAGGGTAAATGGGTAAAAATCACCATTTACACGTTTCACGGAAACGAGTATTTCATCCGTGAAAAGTTGTTTGAAAAGGGTGGACTTCAATTTGTGGGCTCCACGGTAAGGTTTGTGACATATCCATGCCATCCACCATTTTACTGGAACATTTTAGGACATGACCCAAAAATGAGGCAGATCTGAAGCTCAAATGGTCTACAACGTCGGAAATCATGGTTTTAAAAGGTTTTTAACGGTAGGCATTCAACCCACTATTTCGTGTGGTGTGGTCCACTTGAGCTTTGGATCTGCCTCAATTTTGGGTTCATACCCTAAAATCAGCCCGCAAAATGGATGGACGGTGTAGATAACCCACATATATCACACTGGCCCCACATGAAATTCACACCATCCTCGGTTTTAGTGTCCCAAAAGCAAGCAGTCATTGTCATCATAGAAAAAAAAAAAAAAGTGTGGAAATTACATTGATAATCAATCATCACAAACACGCTTAGAGGGGCAGAACTTGTCTGAAAGATAGTGACATGGTCATGTTCAGCGCTGTATACAAGGACTATCTAAATCTGTTCTATGTTCAAGTTCAGAGATAAAGCAAGATTCAAGACTCTCCTATGTTCATCTGCAACCTAATTAATGACTGGCTGTCTAAATAATGAATGTGAACCACTGTTCCTTTCTTTAATTGGCAACAAAATTTAGGAAACTAGGACAGAAATATCCAAATGCCCATCAAACTAGTTAAAGTATGCCCCGTCTTCAGCAAGGGTATGCAGCGAACTCATTTGCCTCTCTACAATGTGCATGATGAGAACTAACAAGAGAAAATACTAGAGATGTAACTATGTTTACAATGAAAGAAAATGTCCAATGTTTGAATACAGTGAAGTCCACAAGATGGCATTTCTAGATTCTCAATTCCAGTTGGTCCCACAAGAACACATCAAAACCATTGGATTTTGTACAGCAAGCCACCCACAATGGAGCCTACCAAATGTAAGCATGAAACTGCACCACATTTTGAATGTTGCATCTAATACAATCATAGATAACTGGTTTCTGAATATCGCATGATATTTACAAGATCCAAATGCTCAATTTCCAGTACGTTTGATCTTGCACATCAACAATCATGAGAGAGAGAGAGAGAGAGATAATAATTCGATGTTCTATCATACCATAATGGATGAGATGAATTCAATCTGCAGTTGATGGTGATTAAACAGGAGAACTAAGCAGCATTTTCAATTGCTTCAATGCATTTCAACACTGTAGCCTTGTTTGACATTGCCGACATAAGGGCTTCATGAGCAGCCTTGTTATTTTTCAAGAGAGATCCAGCGAACAGAACCTACATCCATTCTCCAAAATGTCAGTGTTTTAAAACCAACATGCAATGCATCAGGTGGAACCATAGAGGCATAGGTGCACAAGCACAAGCAGCTATGCTTGTGAGGATGAGGAACTCACAGCCCATCTAGTTAGATTCTGTTGTTGTCCTTTGCTAATCTTTGGCTTGCTCCTATTTATAAATCTCTGCACCAAAGATTGATTGATAGTTGAGACAATGTTTGCAGACAAAAACAATTTGCTGATTTGGCAGTAGGTGAAAATGGGGGTTTTAGTATGTTTGGATCTGAATATGGAGTGAACGAAAACAATGACCATAATAAATAAAAAGTAATAAAAATAAATAAATTTCTCTAAAGACTGATGTTATGCATGTGGTTTTTTTGTTTACCTGAAGTGAGAAAAGATCAGCTGACTGACCCACCACTTTATCATACTTCAAACCTTCAGCAGCCAGTCCAGCCATAGATACCACCGCCAGCCTGCAAATAAAAATTTATTTGAATATTGGAATTCTCCCAATGATGGGAAACTTGCTGCTCTCTCCGTTGTTTACTTCCAATTAGTCATGAAGTTCAAAAACCAATCAGTCTCTCTCAATTCGGTCAAATTGGTCTATTTCCGAAAGAGATGTCTCTTCGACCAAGATAACATGGAAACTATCATCATGATCTTTATAGCCTTGTCCCAGCTATTTGGGGTCAGCTCCTAGCATGAATAAGGAAACTATCTGATAACAGGAAAGTAAAGGATCATGAGACGATCCTTCCAAAAGGCTCCACTGCCTATTGGAAAGCCTCAATGATCTCTGGTTAACTGTGATGACCTGTATGAAAAATCCACAAGCTGCTATAGAGAAATTCAAGAACCATTTAGGAGGTGGTTTGTGTATGAGCAGATTGTCAGAGTCTGAAGAGGGCTTAAACTGCAAAAAAGGTTTGAATTATCCACCATTGTCGTGGCCCCTGCAAATATCTGATTGGTGAGAAGTAGATGAGAGGAGAAACAATCTGTTGATAGTTAATGTTTTGTTAGTCTGAATACAACCACTTCCCTTCAAAGGCAATGCCAGCAGAGAGAATCCCTGATTTAGCTCATACAGCTGGATTCTTGTTGTAATATCTTCTATAAGTAAATCAACTGATTGCATTGTTAGCTCAAGGCGTGACCTACATTGTATTGTATTACCAAGAATTCTATAATTGGAATAAAAAGAGGACACCTGGGAAAGAATTCCTATATCCTAAATGAAATCATAAGGGCATCGCAAGGCTAATCCCTTTACAAGATAGGAATTCCCAATGTTGTCAAACAAGATGGTGCAGACCATTATGGTATCTGGAGGTGCAACTGGGACCACCTTGGAGGTCCTTCATTGCCAGCTTCTGACAGTCAGCGGTTTGTATTGTGTGGGGCTCCTTGAACTCCATCAGATGGCCAAAGGGAGAGGCTCAACTCCCATTATGTTTCTTCCTAGAGCTTTAAAAAAACTCGCCAATTGCACTTTGTGGTCGACTAGGTCAGATTTCTCATACTAAAAAAATTTCCCAATTGCACTATGTTAGGAAAAATACACAAAAGGTCAGTCGTCTATGTTAGTCTGAGATTGTGTCCTCCAATCATAACTAGAAATTTCTTCCAAAGGTAAGCAAAAGTGAAGAAAATGATATTTTGCTAGAAGTCATAAATCAGATCATTCATCCCAGCCTTCTAGACACAATTCAATGATCTGAAATTCCATAGGGAACTAGAATGGGAGTGCTTCAAACATATTGCATGAAGAGAAAATACATAAATATATCAGTAATCAATAGATTATCTGAAACCAAGCAGACCTTTTGATATGGTGAAAGATCATTGCCCATCTCATCATCATCATCACCTAAACCTTATCCCAACTAATTAGGGTCAACTACATGAATCCTTTTCCACAATTCTACTCTATCAAGGGCCATAACTTCAGTTAGACCATAGATCATCAAGTCTTTTCTTATTCCACCAACGTCCTTTTGGACCTTCTCCTTACCCTTTTGTGTATTTTTCCTATTGATTTGACATTTCAGTAATGCAAAAGTATCATCATTATGATTTTACCATGCCTATCCAAACATGGGAATTGTCGGTCAAATTACATGTTTTCCAGGAGACAGGTATTATAATTTGTAATCATTGCATACATTATGGCTGTAATTTCCAATCCAGACAGGCCTAGAGCCTTCAACTTGTACCAACTCACTCCTAACTGGCATAGTTCTTGCTGTCCATTGCACAAAGCCAAATGCAACAAGAGAATGGATATCCCAATTGTTAATTTTTTTTTTTATATTATTAATGAGAAGCAAACATTGTCTCACTTTCTACAGAAATTTTGAAGGAATCAACGAATACAGATTTATAGTAGCTGAGTCTATGAACTTTCTACCTGTCCAATTCCTTCTCATCGAGCTGCCCACTGTATATCAGCTTTTGTAGCCTTTCATCAACCAGATTGACATGTTCTTTACCAATGTCCAGTGAATAGTCCAGGATGGGCAGGCCAAGCAAATAGGCAACTGAGATTCAATGGGAACTTCATTTCATCAGCTCGCTGATTTATGCATCCAGAAGAAAGGAAAAGAAAAGAATGAAAAATATGATAAGAGAGATATACAGGAAAAATGGGACTTCTTCAAGATGAAAATTATTCAGAGAAACTGCACTGCAATTTCAATAAAGCCTTTAAAATTTCCCATTGCAGAATTTCCATAATTAGAATCCTGCCAAAGTAGCTAACAATAATTTGCTTCGTTGCACCGATTCTCAATGTCCTTTATGGTTCTTTAGTCGATATAGGTCTGTAAGTAATATAAGAATGACATGGCACAAAACAAACAACGGACATCTGCAGAGTTGCATGATTGTGTTGAATTTATGCAATAAAATATGCATGGAGTCGACAATGAAACATTGATCAAAGAATAAAAATAACACATGAAAATGAAAATACACCAAATTAAAAGAATAGCTGGTGCCTTTTGCACTTGAATCTTCATTAAGTGGAAACATGCCAAAGTTTGGAATGGAACTTCACTGATCTCAAGTCCTGAAGCAAGAACCTCATCTAACAAATGGACATATATCACAGATGGTATTCAGGTTCAAGTCACATTCTTAAGTCAACATGTTAATAACCTTAGTACTTTATCCCATTTTTTTCTAATTGCTCTAGAGAAGAAGCTTTAGAGGCAAGAACTTCTAAGGTTCTACACAAGGTGCCACTCTTACAAAAATAATACAAGCCATCACCAATAGCTCATGATAGCAGTTAAGCATTACATGTGCATATTGATGAACACCAACATTAGTGCATGGCCAACTGCAACACATCATAATTG
This sequence comes from Magnolia changhungtana, assembly GCA_030180095.1. Classification (NCBI taxonomy): domain Eukaryota; kingdom Viridiplantae; phylum Streptophyta; class Magnoliopsida; order Magnoliales; family Magnoliaceae; genus Magnolia; species Magnolia changhungtana. Next base: position 5,119,403 of record JASAUF010000123.1, on the reverse strand, counting down.
AGTCCCGGTCTTGACAACAATCTGCTTAATCAAGCACGGCTAAAACACCAGGTCAAGGGTTTGTGTACCCATAGGTGGTGAAATCCCACCACGGCGTGAGTGTGTTGGGGGGCGTGTGTGTGTGTAAAAAGCATGGCTAAAACATGTAATACATAAACCCCAAGAGAAAATTTACCTAAAAAATGAGCTGCTTCATGCCTAGCAATTCTTTCTTGGTAATCAGGAAAGAATGATGAAAATCCACCAATTGCAGCCTGAAGAAGCCTATAGCAGAATAAGATTTACCTATCATAAGGATCTAAACCTTCTCACACTTCAATCAAAATTGAAAACTTTCAGCAAACAATCAAGAATATTGAATGAATTAATTGAGACTCTAAGAGTAAAATATAAATAGTGAAAACAGTCAAGTTGCCCAGGTTTGTGAAGAACTAACCCAGGAGAAACGCTCCCCACTGCCAAAACCACCAAAGATATGCTTCCAATTAAGTAAGGCACAAAGAAACCCCAGTCCTGCAATTAGTAGTTTTAGAGATAAAATATAGTTGATATAAAGCATCATTCAAAATTCTGTAGCATTCTAGCATTCAGCAAATGCATCTTACAAGAATAGCCCAAGCTTATATCGTGTACTGAGGAATGTTAGTTCAATCATGAAATAACTTTACCAGAAGAGCAAGGGAAGAAGTGAATAAGGCAAAGCCCAACTGCAAACTGAATTAGAATACTCATCTTTCCTCGTTGCTAGCATTCAGATATTTCCAGTGTAAGCAGCTAAAAAGACATTAAAGTAGAAAAGGAATAGTTATACATATGAAGATTTTGCAGCATGGTTGATCATCTGTCAGCTAGTGACGAATCTTCATGGCATTGAATTTGAATAGGAATAGCTGGAGTGGAGTTTCTAGTAATGAGGAATTTTATTAAAGAGAGTGCCAAGATGGTGCACAAAAGATACAAACCTAAAAAGGAAAGGGGCACTCTTTCAAGAGGAAAGGCCAGTGAAGTAAGTCGAGCATCAAAGATCCACAAACTCTACATGCCAATGAGTTGCTAAGCATGTTTATCTCCCACAGCCACTTGTAGCACTTTCAGGTTCATACGGTGCCTGATTTACAGTATTCTGCATGCAGAGGTGTTGTTCACAATGCATCCAAGGACTGAGGGAGACTAGGGGATGCAACATGGCCGCATATCATGCTTCTAAGGGATTCTTCTTCGAGATGTTTTCAGCTGAGGCTGACAGTTCAATTTGCAAAGTAAACTTGATATTTACATATCAGGATTAATGAGAAAACATTTCAAGAATGCAATTCATTAATATCAGGCACCTCACCTGCCTCCTTAGGATTCAAACGAAACAAAATTTTTTTTTGCCAAGAAGGACATTAGAGTGGGAAAAAAAGGGTAAAACAATAAAATTGCAAAGAGGACAGACAATTGGAAATTAAAAAAAAAAAACCCTAACCCTATAGCTTTGACGGGACAAAAGATGAAGAAAGTCCACAAGCAATTCTTAACTCTAGCATATTCTATTAACATACAGAACAAATTTGCAGTCCAACACACTTCTCACAAAGTAATAGTAAATGAAACTTGTATAATGAATGAAAGAATATCATGATGGTTACCCCAGGAAGCTGGCCAGCCAACACACCAAGAAAACCGGTGGTGCCCACGACTGTGAAAAGAAAAGCTGCCTGCATCACTGAAAGATATCAAATTTATGGATGGTAGTTTAATAACAACCCCTGTGGAGGAGTGAAGCATACAGACCAGGCACCTCATCTGATGAAGACTTAGACATACAATTGATGCTATGAAGCTACAACTTCAATTATCACAGCAAGGAATATATGTTGTGAGCAGGAATGTAACTGGAAGAAGTAAATAATCTAAAACAATGCACAGTATATACAAATCATGGTTCAAAATATAAGCTGACGCACCATATTTTAAAACTGGCATGATGCAATTTTTAATTTTTAATTTTTAAACTTTTTAAAATTTTTTTAAAAAAAAAATCTTAAAATTTTTTTTTATATATAACAGATCCATTCCATGATTAAATCAGTCAAAATTCATGATGCATTTTTTAAAAAAATGGATCTCCAATCCACAATTAAATCAGTCAAAATTCACACCGAGACAGGTTACATGTAGCTCTTGTTGGCTGATATGTAACGGTTTGGAAGCCAGATGATAAGTGATCTGATAGTGATACTTGAACCTTGATTCCAAATAACATTGATGTTTAGAATTGTGCTCCAACAATTCAGGCAAAAGGGTGGCCCCAGATCACCCCTCAGGAGCAAATCTAAAGGCTATTTATATTCCTTTCTTTTCCATTTAGAGTGAGTGCTATGGGAAAGAAACTGAATTGGTGCCTTCCATACAAGGAAAGCCCAAAGGCGGGACTATTTAAGAACAATGCTCTTGCCACCAATCTGAGTATATTAGCAGAATAATGCAAAATTTAAAATGATCAATGGGAGTTTATAATAGAGTCAACCAGGATAGTGAACAGCACTTACATCATTTCTAACACTGGGGATTGCAAGGTTCTCCGCGTTTTTCATTCCAAGACTTGTCAGCTCCCTAAGCGATGTCTGTGCAAATTTTATTTTTTTTTTCATAGCGATTAAATATTTATTCCAGCCAGATATTAAACTGAAGATACGAGTTTTGAAGACTAAACAGATAGATGTGATTTGTTTATGTATGTGCGAGTTCGTGAATGTAGTTACTGTTTGAGTAGCACTTGCCCAAAACTTCACTGTAATGCAGGACTGACCATACGGCGTGATACATATGGTTGAGAACTCCATTTTTTAGCCCAACCAACTTGGCTCAGCTGATTAAGTGTCTCTTTGACGGCATCACTATCTTTCTGCAACAAAACATTTTTGTCACACTAATGTTCTTAGTATTGTCTTCCATAAACTTGCATCTTATTTTCACAGGCTTACCTTGATAAAACAGCACTATATGTATACATTAGAAAAAACCAGTAGGGGCAAGAACCGTTCTCCAAATTACAGTTCTCAATTGGTCAAAAACATGAGGTAAAAATGACCAAAGAACAATGTAACCACCGAAAATGAATAGCAAGGTGAAGAGAATACACTATCGCAGACAAATTCAGAAAAATAGTAACTAGCCAGCACAAATAATCGCATTTCAATGTCAAATCCCATCAGACTTTGGGGGGTACATAGCTATTGTGCCCAGATACAACGTGTGTATTGCATGTGGACACAATATAAGAGCAGCTTTTACACTTAGGGCCTGTTTGGCCAGGCAGATCCCCCGGTATTAGGAGGGATGGGATTGGCAATATCCTAGGATAGGCATGACGTGCCAAACAGACCCAGTGAACTTGTCCTGGCATGGATCTTAAGACAATCCACTGACATCACCATCATTACCTTAAAATTGATCCTATCCCTTGGTTGGATGGATTGGAAGGTAAAATCCCAGGATATAGAGGGCGTGCCAAACAGACCCAATGAACTTGTCCCGGGATATAAGCAATCTCATGGATCTTAAGACAATCCACTGACACCACCATCATTACCTTAAAATTGATCCCATCCCTCCAAATACCATGGGATCTGCCCGACCAAACAGGCCCTTAGAGTATTAGGGACACTGCACACATAAGAACATAGTAAAGCACCCAATTCAGAGGGCCCGAATATGGCAAGAGTCAACTACAGTGTAGGGGAGCATTACCAACACATTTGCAGTACATTTGGCACACATGTGCATCAAGCTAGACCACGCCAATTGTGGATCCCATTGGTGACAGAGCACAACACAAAAACCATACTGATTGAACAATCTTAACCATCCTATTTTGTCTGTTAAATTTGGACCATGGACCATTTTCTTTTTATCTGTTTCGTTGATGTCTGCCAATTGGACATTTAGGATTGTCTGATCACTGTGACTTTTGGGCTTTGCTCCAACCCATTGATGGGCGATTCACATTCTGCAAGAAAAATTCCTTATCTGGATAGGTGGGATCATCTGACTACCACAATATTGTACCATGGTACTACCACGGTGGGGCCCACTAGAAGAAAGTCCTGATCACTGTGAGAGGGTACCATGTACAGTAACAGAGCATAGCCCAAAAATCACACTGATCAAACAATCTTAACCATCCATTTTTCCCATCTAATTTGGATAAAGGACCAATTTCTTTTTAGCCTTCTGTTTGGTGGCAACAATCAGTCATTGATCACTGTGACTTTGGGCTTTGCTCCATTCTGTGGATGGTTAAATTAAGAAGGCAGTAATTGACATTCTCCAACCGAAATCCTTTATCTGGACAGGCAGGATCATCCAACAGCTACAAAATTTGTACCATAGTACTGCCTGTGCATGTGTATATCCTGTACAGTTGTAGTGCTTATCCTTACAATTATATTTTTTCCTATTATGTAGTTGCACAACTTTTTATACAGCTACATCTCTGTATTCTACATTGTATTTGTACCCCATTTATCAACGAAATTGCGTACATTTCTCACCAAGTTCTCACAGTATCAGAGCTTGGATTTGATCTAAGCTGTTGATTTCAGTCACCGCTGCCACTGTTGTTAATATTGCCGCAGCTGCTGCCATTGCAATCAATCCCTGTCCCTGAAACCCCATCTACACCCATCTCCGGTGCAACAAACCATCCCTGTCCTGGCCCTATCCCCACCAGCTGCTGACCCTATCCAACTATTGCCGCCCTGCCCGACATTGTCCAATGCTGTCGCTGAGAATTCACGGTCCCGGTCTCTTGTTGCCATCTGACCAAAACCCGTCCAACCTTGTCGCTGCCATTCGTCAGTGGCCACTGTATTAGCTTGACGCTAAAAATGCATTTCTCAATGGAGATCTTCAGGCTAAAAAAAAAAATCTATATGCAGATACCCCTTGGAGTATATGATCCTGAAAAACGTGGGTTGACTCCGACGTGCCTTAGATGGTCTAAAGCAGGTGCCTTGTGCCTGGTTTGGTACGTTCAGCTCCGCAGTTATGGCGATTGGATTCTGACAAAGTTCTTATGACACAACTTTATTCATCTCCAACACTCCCAAAGGAAGGGTTGTTCTGTTACTTTATGTTGATGATATGATTATTTTTTGCGATGATACAACAACTATTCATCTAATTAAGCAACATCTTAATCAAATCTTTGAGATAAAAGATCTGAGATTTTACGTTACTTTTTGGGTTTGGAAGTCGCATACTCCCAACGTGGTTATTTACTCTTTGAAATCAAATATGCCACTGATCCTATTTCGAGAGCTCGATTAACAAGTACCAAGCGAGTCAACACTCCCACTGAATTGAATGTCAAGCTTGGTCCTACCGATGGCAAACTTCTTCTAGATCCAACCTTTTATCGATAGCTTGTTGATGGATTAATTTATCTCATTATTTCTAGGCCTGACATTGCCTATGTTGTTCACCTTGTCAATCAATTCCTGAGTGCACCTTGATCCGTTCATCTAGCAGCTGTCATGCGTTTATATATATATATATATATAGACACACACACACACACACACACACATTCGAGACACTCTTAATAAATCCTTTTTTTCTCTGCAACTTCCTCTCTTGAGCTCTAGGCATATTTGAATTCAGATTTTGCTAGCACTATCTCTAATTGGAAGTCAACTACATGCTTTTGTATTTTTCTTAGAAACTCTCTTCCCTCTTGGAAAATTAAAAAGCAACAGTGAATTTTTTAATGTACTGCCCAGGCAGAGTATTGTGCAATGGCTCAAACTACCGCTGAGATTGTTTGGTTGCGATGGTTGCTAACTTGGGTGTCCATCTTGCTACTCCTATGCCCTTGCACTATCATAATAATAGTGACATCTACATTGCTCACAATCCATAATTTCATGAGCGCACCAAGCATATTGAAGTGGATTGCCATTTTGTTCATCAAGGGTATTTGGACGGCATAATCTCTCTTCCTCATATAGCCTCTTCATAATAGCTTGCTGACCTATTTATGAAGTCACACAATGTCTCTCATTTCTTGCATCTCATCTACAAACTCTCAATGGTTTTGCTTAAACCATCTCAAGTTTGAGGGTGAATGTGTGTGTGAGTATATCCTGTACAGTTGTAGTGCTTATCCTTACCATTATATTTTTCCTATTATGTAGTTGTACAGCTGTTTATACAGCTACATCTTTGTATTCTACACTATATTTATACCCCATTTATCAATGGAATTGCATTATGTTCTCACCAAGTACTTGTTATAGTCCCTTGATATACATTGATACACCATCCTCTAGTGGCTTGAACTTTTAGAGCAAATGTTTATTTGACATGGTATCAGAGCAGAATGTCAAGTGTTCGAATCCCGGAGCAACAAATATGCCTCTGTAATATATTCTCCCACGGAGTTCCACTCTCTCAATATACATTGATCCTTAATATATTCTCCCATGCGGGGCCAGGAAAACCTGCTGGGTTCTATGTATGGTGGAGGGCCGCGACATCTAAAATTCTCTTCCAGACACTAAGTAAATGCTACTGAGACTGATTCTTTACTAAAGGTCTTGCAATTTAGTCTCATCTGAGCAGTTCTTACATATCATGAATAAAACAAAATCGACATCATTCCTATGTATGGTGGAGGGCCCCGACAGCTAAAATTCTCTTTCAGACACTAAGTAAATGCTACTGAGACTGATTCTTCACTAAAGGTCATGCAATTTAGTCTCATCTGAGCAGTTCTTACATATCATGAATAAAACAAAATCAACATCATTCCTATCTATGGTGGAGGGCCCCGACAACTAAAATTCTCTTCCAGACACTAAGTAAATGCTACTGAGACTGATTCTTCACTAACGGTCTTGCAATTTAGTCTCATCTGAGCAGTTCTTACATATCATGCATAAAACAAAATCAACATCATTTCTAAATTACAGAAATTACCAATTCACGCTTTCATCACACGAAGAACTGAAACAAAACGAAATGTAAAAGAATAACAATCGAGATGATTTAGATTGCTTGAAAGAGATAGAGAAATCTACCCTAACTCCCCGCATCATAGATGAATCAGGCAGCGATGGGAAGTAAAAAAGCACGAAATCGAGAAGCTTTGGGGGAATCAATGGCAAACCTTCGCAATGGCGGATTCCAGCGTCTTGAGATCGACGCCTGGAGCGGCGGAAGATGATCTGATCCGCCATTTTCTCTGACATTTGGAGCTTTTGATGAGATTTTCGAAGGCAAAAAGGTTACGGTTTGGGAGAGAGGTTGCGGAGATCGGCATCGCTGCTACTGCTGCGTTTTTCTCTTCTGCTGGTTCTGATGCCAGCCGTTGAAGCGAAGATAACGCTTTGGCGCGACGGAATTTATACGAGGCGGGGAACTCTCTGACTTGTTTAGAAATGGGCGATTCGCGTGAGGATATATTGAAGTGGTGATTCGCCGTCACGTGCCAATCTACAATGGATGCACGAGATCCAGTCCATTCATCAGGTGGGCCCACCTTAAAAATTATTTTAAGAGATCAGGATGGTTCACTCGTTCCCATGGCGGCGCATGTGTTGTAAATGGAGCGTTGGTCATTTTTATGTGACCGTCTGTTTCTATCCTACACTTGTGGCCCACTTGATGTGTGGAACGGACTGATTTTTGAAACAGGATCTCGTGTTACCTCTCCAATCTATTCTGATGTAAATCGCCGTAGCACTTCTCCACGGTAACGAGGCGATTCACGTCACACGTGCTACTGCAGAACTAATGCGAGATCTTAGTCCTCCATCAGTTGGGATCAACGGTGAACATTGGTTCCCCCAACAAAGGTCATTCCATTTATCAAGTGGGCCAAATGGGTTTGAGAACCATTTGACGGCTGTAAAATAAAAATAATTTTTAAAAAAGAGCAACAGCCGGTATCCGGCCTAAGTTCGTGGCATGTTAATGGGACCCGCGCTCCGGCTCGTATCCGGTACTCACGGTAAACAAGACACACCTACTCCACTGCGGAACGTGTCCTTTCCCACTCACATGCCACTTGCAAACAACATCCGTACCATCAAGCGGTAGGACCCACAACGAAGATCATCTTAAACAAAATCATGTAGATCCTCTCGTAGAGCGAGCCACACCTGAATTTTATCCGATGATTCCAACGGTGTGAGCCACCAGATGATCTAAACGGATTCAATGTTCGGCCTTAACCATTTTTTTTTTTTCCTTTAGTGTGTACCGGTTGCAGTTTTTTTCCTTTTCATTTCCAATCAAATACCTAATAATGTAAATTGTTGAAGAAAATCTGAACCACCGTCAATTCCGTACAATGCTCCTCGAACGGACCCTGGCCTTGCACAATGAGTGAGTAAAGGAGACCCTGGCTAAGCCGGGGGACCCTCCGATGCCTAAGTTAGGTCAAGGGAATCGGGGTCTATATCGCAGAGTAGTGGGAGAGCGCAAGATGTTGCGTACCTGTAGCAATGGGGTCCTCGCGTATTTATACTCGACTATCGACTTGATCTGGGTCCGTTAATCATGGCATGATTTGCTCGTTCAAGGATATTCTCGGATCGTGAAGATATTATGCGCAATCCAAGAATCATGTGCTGTACTATGCACATCGTGCGTATCTGCGCCCAAAGTAATCGATCACGTCTTCTTATAGTAGTTTCCAAGTTTAGCTTGACGCATAATATACTTGCATCTTTCCCCGACCTCGGCCCGAGACAGCTTCCTTCGGAAGAGCGTAGGAGCGAGAACGAGGGATCGGCTCGGCCGTCCTTTCCCGGAGTATAGGTGAAGATGAGGACAAGAACGAGGGATCAGCTCGGCCGTCCTTTCCCAGAGTATAGCTTGCCGATCCGACTATTAACCTCGGAGTAGAAGCCTCCTTTGTAACTTGTTGAAGTCTTTCAATCTGTTGTAAGACCCGTATCTTAGTTCATACTGTTCCGTCGACTTCTGCGATCCTTCCCGTCGAATTCCGGCAACCTGCGACATTAATCAACGTTTGCGAACGATCCTAAGTCATATCCTGTATATTTGAGTCGGCTTAACCCGGGACTTGTATCTTAGCGACTGCGCCGTCGCCGCGATTCCAACGCCGCGTCTCATGCGCCAATCCGACGCTTAGATCATAAGATGTAGACCATACATTATAATAACCATGGACCGCACATTGCGGGACCCACCCATCCCATGTGGCACAAATCCCTAGGTAATTATGAGAGTGATGGATGACATCACTCTAGCTATAGCCACCCTAGCCTAGCTATAGCCACCCTAATCTAAGCTATAGCCACCCTACCCCCTAGCCTTCTTACAAGCACTTATGGCTAGCCACCTTACCCCTAGCCCTCTTACAACCATTTATTGCAAGCCACCCTCTCTTACAAGTAATCATGGCCTACCTAAGCTACTCTCTCCCTCTCTTTACTACACTCTCTCTCCCTCATTTCTCATTCCCAAGCAAGGAAAAAAAATCCCACGTCCATGACATCCCAAGTGTGAGAAAAGTGAGTGTATTGAGAGTGACCCTTTCCCATCCCTTTAACCATCATCCTAACCATTCAAACCCCATCTTCCACCATCAAAGAGGAGCACAAGGAGATAGCCATTTCAACGGATCAAAGAGATCAACCGGTAAGTGCTTTATAGGATAGGTTTTTCATGTTTTGATGATGGACCGAGTGAGGCCTACCGATCAATGGTATGGATCTCACTTGGGACCTTAAGATGTGGCCGATGGCCCACCTTGATCTTCATGATCATTCCATGATGGGGCCATTCTCCATGGACTCCATCATGATGTTTATTTTCTAACTTGTAAAGGGTCATCTAGACCTTTCATTTTTGGTGGAGAAGGGATCTCCACCGTTGATCCTTGATTTGGTGGGCCCACATGCAATGGGACCCACTCGATGTATGATTGCTTGTAAGGGAGGGCTCATAGTGGCGGAGCCCTCCATCATGCGTGTCCCGTCTCTCTCTATCTCTCTCTCCCTCTCTTTTTATTTATTTGATATTTTTGTGTGTGATGAAATGGCCATGTGGCCCACTTGGATGGACCCCACCATGAGGCATGGTTTTATCTAAACTATTTATAAGTGGGGCCTACCTTATATGTGCTGACCCACACCATCCTCTAGGTGGTGGCCCACCTAAACCGGGCCCACCTTGAATGTATGTGTTCAGTCCAGCCGTCTCAGCGTCCCAGACGCTGGACGTGGGAAGGAAAACACAAATGTTGGCTTGAATTTTCAAGCCTTGGAAGTGGGTGCTCATGTAGGCCTCACCTTGATGAATGTATTCAATCCAAGCCGTCCATCATTTTTCCCACCTCATTTTAGGCGTTGAGCCGAAAAATGATGTTAATCTGACTCTCAGGCGGACCATACCTTTGGAAATAGAAATTTTCACCGTTGAAAACTTCCCTAATCTTTCTGTACATTGAAAAATGCCCGTCTTGATGGATTGGCTATGGACCATGGAATCCGATGGCAGGGTCGGATTTCCTTATAGCGGGCCCCACACGTGAAAAACCACGAGAACATGGGATTTTCAAAAAAAAAAAATTAAAAAAAAATATAAGGCGGCCGCCTTTCGACACAAAGAACGAAGGGCGCGGGCGGGAGTCCGTCCCAGTGGGGACCCACGGCCCCTCATGTGGGCTCCACTATGATGTATATTTTGTATCCACACCGTCCATGAGGTTGACCACCCCCTGAGGTGGGTCCCCTCCAAATTTTAGATCCATCCAAGACTCGGATGGCCCACATCACAAGAAACAGTGTGAATTGAACTCTACCATTGAAACCCTTTCTGGGTCCACAGAAGTTTCAGATCAAGCCGAAATTTGTTGTCCCCCTTCATCCTGGCCCGTATGAGCTTATGGATGGATTGGATGGCAGATAAGCAACATGGTGGGCCCCATGTGGGACCCATAGTGATGTATGTGTTTCACCGTCCACTGACCATGGACAGTGAGGTGTGTGCGCGCGTGTGTGTGCACGTGTGTGTGCATGCATGTGTGAGTGTGCGTGTGTGTGCATGTGTGGGTGAGTGTGTGCTGTATGCGTGCGTGTGTGGTGTGTGTGTATATATATATATATATTATATTATATTATATATATTACATATATTATTTTGTATATATATATATATATATATATATATATATTATATATCTGTTGGTGGGCCTTGGGGATTTTAATGGTGGAAATCATCCTCACCACCTGTATTTTGGTGTAGCCCACCTTGGTGTATATATAAGGCCCAGGTGATCAGGCCCATTATGTCCTGCTTATGGCCCATTGTTGAGGCCCACATTTGATATATTTGTGGCCCGTTGTTGAGGCCCACCTTGATAATTATAAGGCCCACGTGATGGGGCCCATTCAATGTATTTGAGGCCCATGTTACAAGGCCATTGTGATGTATTCAAAGGCCCATGGGACATGGCCCATTGCAATGTACTTAAGGCCCATTGATGCGGCCCACTTGATTTATGAAAGGCCCATATGAAGCAGCCATTTGATGTATTTGAAGACTTTGGGTCGAGGCCCAATGAGATGTGTATAGGTTCATTGCAATGTGTGATTCCCCATGGTTCGTGTAATGATGTTTATGACGGACCGTGCCTTGGGGGCAATGTTGGTTTGACGTCCACGTTGCAAGTATAGTGTTGGTTAAATGTCTGCATTATAACTCTCCCATTGGGCCCGTTGATGGGCCCATGCTTCTTGTGCGTATGCCATCTAGACCCATCTTCGGTATAAGGATAGTTCATTGCTTTATAACGTGCTTAGTACACTTCCATGATTCATGTGCATACGCATCATATGTATGCTTGATATGAGGAATGATTGATCATAGCATAAGCCGTTAGGCTGAGGCATTTACGGGACTCCTTATGAGACGGAGTGCCCCACATGATCGCGTGGTACGCGTGAGATTGCTGCATGATTGTACGGTGTGACTCATGCATCCTGCATATGTGTGACTTGATCACTGCACGCCCTAGCGACATCAGGGTTGTGGCTTCCACAGGCACATCGTGGATGACCGTATCGGATACCGGAAATACCTTGTTCTAGCACTGTGGGCACTTAGGATGTCCTTGGGTGAAAGTCCCAGAACTTTTTTGGTACCAGGAGATGCTCCAACTTCTAGACCGAGTGGATACACGAGCGCCCGAGTGCCGAATACCAGTAGGCCGCGTCTCCCACTGTGTCGTGGTCGGTTGGAAGGGGGTGTGGCCTTATCCGCCTGAGTGAGGGGGCTATAAGCTAGGCTGAGTTTGACCAGCTCGCAAATGTGTCCGCTATCGATGAGCCGGGTAGGTATTGACAGACTACTAGTCAGGCGGATAATGTGGTCTCTTTCACTTGCTTGACTGTGCAGCTAGGGAGGAGACAGTCAGTGTGAGGTGTATTAGACCCCGGTGATATCCAGAGAGGAACTGTACTGATATGTGTACATGATGAGGACTGACATGCTTGTATTGCATCTCGCATATGGCATTCGGCTACATAGGCCTTGCATTGTGTCGGTATGGCCGATAGCATTCATGTTTCGCATCGCATGGCCTTGGTATGGCCGATATCATTCATGTCTTACATTACATAGCTCTGGTACAGTTGATAGCATTCATGGACTTACCGCATATTTCCGCATTACTCTGATATTGTACACTTGGCGTTTGCCTTGTACACACACTTACACCACCCTCTAAGCTTTTGTAAGCTTATGCACGACCGTTGCGTGCAGGTAGCGTTGGACAGCAGCAGCGCTGAGGCAGGAGCGCGTACCAGACTATTTTGGAGCTTTTTGATCACCCTGTATTTCCCTTCCTGCATTGTACTTAAAAGTTTTTGATATAGTGGATATGTGGTGATGTTGTTTTGTGACTTGGTTATGCTTGTGGTTATGCTCCATTACAAAAAAAAAAATTCATACTGAAAACCCTCCTTGTAGGATCCCAGGATCGGAATCTGGCGTATGGGCGCTGGAGCCGAGAATGGGGTACTACGGAGGCTGTCAGCGCCGGATTCGGTGATCAGGAATTTTGTGAGCCCGGTTTCCGAGTCTGGGACGTGACATCTGTGCATCATGATGACTACCCGTTCGCCCGACTGAGTTAGTATGGTCTCGGCCTTTGGAATTATGTAGATGGCTCGGATCTTCCCATAACAATGACTACCCGTTCGCCCGACTGAGTTAGTATGGTCTCGGCCTTTGGAATTATGTAGATGGCTCAGATCTTCCGATAACAGAAGCCCCCTACTCTTCGAGGTTGGATTCCGACTCGGAGAGTAATGATTTTGGGAGATCATTCACTTCCTTAGCCCCGCTCCTTTTCATCGTCATTATGAATATTTGAAGCGTCTCCTTTTCGGGGTTTCCCGCTCGCTGACTGTTCTACGTGTGATGACGGTTGGGATTTCAAATCGTCATTCACCAATTGCGATCTGCCACATATATCCTATGAAACATCCAAGCGACGCTTCTTCTTGGCCATGGTTTTACCTATCCAGGACGTGTCGCTTGATGTCAGAATCGTACAATCCGTCAGGGGCCGAGCCAGTAGTAAACGGCCACGTGTGTTCTGAAGTCAGCTTGCATCGGTCCCGCTGCGGCCATAATTCCTCACCATTAATGTGTAGATTCTGCCTGGCTTATATAAACCCCCTCCGAAATCGTTCTTTCCATTTGTGTTGTGAATTTCTGCTGAAAATCGCCCTCGTTGGAGATTGCTTCCGGCTGAAATCATCCCCATCGAAAATCTCCTTTCGCCGAAAATCGTCCTCACCGAAAACGCCTTTTTCACCGGAGAGAGGGCTCAGCATATTCTCCTAAGCGGTGGAGTTGCACCAATCTTCGCTGAGGCACTGACTACACTGCTGTGAGTCTTCCTCCACTTAAGTGTATTTCCCTTTCATATTGGGTGTCCATCGAGATGAGTTACGTTCGGGGAGCTGGCTCCGAAGATGAACAGGAAACCTTCGCTTCAGGATCTGGAGAGTCTGAAGGCCCCTTTGAGGTCGTTGGGGTTATGCCCCTTCGCGATTCATCCTCGGCCCAGATGCCTGCTAGTAAAAAGAGTAAAAGTCGTAGCAAGGGAGTAAAGAGGACTCTCCACGACCGTGTAGGACGGTTGAGAGTGGGCTCCGGGGGAGGTCGACCTAAACCATTAGTCCCTGGGGGGTCGGTTATAGTCGAGTCACAGATGAGTCAAATTCGAGAGGATTATCAAATCCCCGACTCAGTTCATATCCGAGCTCCCGACCCCACAGACCAAGCAGGGTCTCCAGCTAAAGGAGAGATCATCATATTCATATGTGCTCTCCAGTGTGAGTTACAATTCCCCATTCATACTTTCCTTCGCGAGCTGACTGCGCTACTGGGGATTGCGCCGAGGCAGTTCGTCCCTAACTCTTGGAGGATTCTGGCCTCTACATTCGTTTTTTGGCATCGGGTAGGGAACCAGAAGCTGACACCGGGGGAATTTTCTTTTTTGTATATGCCCAAATTTAATAACACGGATAAAGCCTGGTGGTACTTCTCGGCTAGGCCTCCGTGTGTCCCAGGTCTGATAACACAGCTTCCCTCTTCCAATAAAGATCAGGTCTGATAACACAGCTTCCCTCTTCCAATAAAGATTGGAAAGGGAAATGGTTCTGGGTTTCAGGAGAATGGGAAGCTTCAGCCTCTGAACTAGACCGGTTGGAAACGCGAGTCCCCACCAAGTTTGCCAATCCAAGTTGTTAAACTTTCTTTTAATCGAATTACACACTCATTTCTTTTGTGCCAAAGTCTTACTGCTTACTTCTTACAGTTCAACCCAGGGGGGCTCTAGAGCTCTCTCCTTTCTATAAGCGTCAAGTGGACCGAGTCCGAGTTGTCCCCGCTGATCAGCGTACTTGGTTTGGTCTCATCAATCCTGAGAGTCTGGTGTCGTCTGGTTTCTGCAGGGTCCAACCTACACTCTTTGCCCTAGGTAAGTGGGGTAAATAGAGTTGAAGATCGATTGACTTGTTGCCGAAAGTCATTTCTCATTCCCTCATCGTTTTTGCAGGAATGGAGGTCAGAGGTTAGAAGAGGAGAAGGCCACCGCGTCCCCCTATGGACATTATTCTTTCGTCTGAATCGAAAACTCAGGCGATGTCCAATAGGAGGAGAACCTCCGAGGCTAATGTTGAAGCTCATACCCTTGCTTCTAAGGAGGTTGGGGCTCCTGCCCGTGTTGGAGTCCCGGAGACTGAGGCTTCTACCCGAGCCGAAGCTAGAGCTCCTTCCCGAGCTGAGGCTGGATCTCCTGCCCGACCCGAGGTTAGAGCCCCTGCTTGAGCCGAGGTTGGAGCCCCTGCTCGAGCTGAGGTTGGAGCCCCTACCCGAGCAGAGGTTGGAGTCCCAGAAGTTGGAGCTCCAGCCCGAGTTGAGGCCATTACCATCTCGTCACCTTCTGTTGGGCAAGCCCCACAAGCGGGACCTTTCGAACTCGGGAGGGAGGTGGTGGAGAAAACACTCGGTGAGGTAGCCTTGACGTGACTCGCAGTCCTCGTAGCTAACATTGAGCCCCAGCTGGGCCGTCTTGAAGTCATGACCGGACGTAGGAGCATGCCTGAAGAGGGTGCTCAAACTTCTGCTCCAAGCGGGGTTAGAGGATCTTCCCCCATTTCCCCCTCTCCGAGGTCTTCTATGTCTCCATCTGTGAACTTACCTCCCGGTTTCCACATGGCCCAACTAGTTCCTTGGCTGCTAAGCACATTCCAGAGGTTCAGATCGCTGAGACCCTCTCTCGTCGTCATGTTAACTTTGTGAACGATTATGCGGCCATGCTGTATCAGTCATTGCCAATGATGGTTAAGGTGAAGGAGATACTGAAAGAGTTGGAACGACTTGAAGCGGAGCGGGTTGAATTCATGGCCGAGAAGATGAAGCAAGGGGCGGATTGGGCCAGGTTCGAAGAAGAGAGGGCAGAACAGAACGCCCGACGGGTCGAGCTTGAAAAGAAACTTGGGGCCTCAATTGGGAAGCTGGAGGAACTCAAGAAGACCGTGATAGAGGCTCGAGCGACAGGGCTTCAACTCCAAGGGGAAGTCACCCGACTTCAGACTCGCTTGAATGCGGCTGACCTTCAACTTGAGAGTTTGCGTCAAACAAAACAAGACTTGAAGTTCAGGGTCACAGATGCTGAGTCGTGCGCTGAAGCGGTGAAAGAGGTCTTGGACTCAGAACGTCTTGCTGTGGCCGGACACCTCATTGAGCAACGACAGGTCCTTGAGTCCGCTGCATCTGCAGAGAAAGCTTCTCTCTAAGCTGAACTGGAGGCTCAAGCGGTCTTACGAATGGATGCGGCGGTTGCAGAGTATAAAAATTCCCCTGAAAGAGCTCAGGAGCTGGATAAACTGTACGACTTTGGTTATGACACAGGTTTTGATGCTTGTCTAGCTGAAGTCAAAAAGCTTTACCCAGCTCTGAACTTCGATGTCCTCTCAACGGACCTTACTGGTCGCGACGAGCCCGCTACAGGCGTGCCTGAGATCACAGTTGACCCACCCCTTGGCCCTATAGCTGGCCTATCTTCTCGAAAGGGCTAGATATTGTATATTTCCCCCCTTTTTTGTTTTTTTTTTACCTTCTGATGAAGGCTTGTGGATGATGATTTTTTGACCCTCTGAAGAGGGCTTATGAATGATGATTTTCCTCATATGTTGATTCGTAATTGATTTTCGAATGTCTATTGTAGATTATTTGATCGCTGAACTGATTCGTTGGTAGGCTGATTTTCTTTAGGGTATGGCCGAGTCGACCCTTTGACGAGTCAGCCCCTTTCCAACGCCGCTTTGTAGAGTTTTTGAGGCCACTATGGCCTGTTTATTGAGTCCGGACCCTCAGGGGGTCAGCTCATCCTACAATTGGCGAGAACCTTCCACTTTTCCCATTAATTCGCGAGCCGATTCCTATGTTAGAGGAGTCGGGTCAGCATTTAGGCTTTTCCCCTAACTTGGGGATACCGTGTAGAACTTTTTGTGAGATAATGTACTAACCCCCTCAAGCAATTAATCCATTAAGTCTGCCCCTGCATGTGAGAGGTAACTTTTCCTTAGTAGATGATTCATTCATGTGGATGAGAAGAGGTGAATTTTATTAAGAGCCTTAAAGGCTTGTCGCTCGGAGGCATACATTTTGCTGAAGGCCTTAAAGGCTAGTCTGTCATGGATAATAAACTTTTAAATGCTCGGCATTCTAGGGATGGGGGAGCTGACGACCCTCGAGGTCTTCTAGGTGGTAGGAGCTAGGCTTGGTCGACCGGACGACCCGGTAAGGCCCTTCCTAGTTTAGTCTAAGTGCGCCAACCCCCGGCTTGACAGTATTCTGGAACACTCGACGAAGGACTAAGTCCCCTGGTCAGAATCGCCTAACCTTGACTTTCGAATTGTAGAATCGTGCCACTTGTTGATGCCGAGCTGCGACTCAGAGCTTCGAGATATCTCTAATTTCTTCGAGCAAATTCAGGTTTGCGGCAATCTGCTCAGAGTTCTGTTTTTCTTGGTAGCTCCTGACTCAGGCCGTAAGAAGACCAATTTCCACTGGCACCATCGCTTCCGAGCTGTAGGAGAGCGAGAATGGAGTTTCTCCTGTTGAGGACTGAGTTGTGGTCGTATAGGCCCAGAGAACAAACGGAAGTTCTTCGGCTCAACTGCCTTTTGCTTTTTCCAGTTTTATCTTGAGATGATGCTTAATGACCTTATTGACTGCCTCCACTTGTCCGTTCGACTGGGGATGTCAGGGAGAAGAGTATGCATTCGTGATACCGAGCCCTCGACACATGCCTCGAAATTTGTCGTTATCGAACTATCGGCCATTGTCTGATACGATGGTTCGCGGAATCCCGAATCGGCAAACAATATTTTTCCAGACGAAGTCGATCACCTTTTGCTCCGTAATTTTAGCCACAGGCTCGGCCTCGGCCCATTTGGTGAAGTATTCAACAGCGACAATGGCGAATTTGACTTGTCCTTTTCCCGTGGGTAGAGGGTCAATAATGTCGATTCCCCACTGAGCGAATGGCCAAGGCCTGCTCATAGGGGTCATTTCTTCTGCGGGTTGCCTCGGCACAGCCGCGAATCGCTAGCATTTATCACATTTTCAGACGTAATCTTTGGAATCCTCCTTGATAGTTGGCCAGAAGTACCCTTGTCTGAGTATTTTCAGAGCTAATGCTCGACTGCTGGAATGATTTCCGCAGATTCCTTCATGATTCTCTCGCATGACGTATTCTGCCTCGTCGGCCCGGAGATACCTGAGGTAGGGCTAGGAATGTCCCTTCTTTATAAGATACCATCCAGGACAATGTATCGGGCTGCTCGAACTCTGAGCTGTCTGGCTTCCAACCTGTCCGAAGGGATTTCACCTGTAGTGAGATAGTTAAAGATCGGGTCTATCCAGCTCGGACTTGCTCGTACTGGGTTGACTTCCTTCTCCTCCTTGCTGATGCTTGGTTGCTCTATGAATTCGACGGAAATGATTCGCAGAATCTTCCCCTCCGCGGCTGAGGTGAGCTGCCCTAGGGCGTCGGTTCATGAATTTTCTGCTCTCGGGATTTAATGGATCGTGCAATTATGAAATTTCTCGATTAATTTCCTTGCCTCATCAAGATAAGCGATCATCCTTATTTCTTTAGCCTCGTATTCGGCAGAGATGTAATTTACTACTAGCTGGGAGTCGGATCGTACTTGAAGAGACTGGACACCCAGATTCGCTGCCAATCTGAGTTCAGCTACAAAGCTTTATATTCCGCCTCATTATTCGAGGCTTTGAATCCTAATCTGATTGCGTACTGAACGGTAGTGGAGTCGGGTGCGATCAAGAAGATCCCGGCCCAGGCCCCTTTGACATTTGACAACCCGTCCACATAGAGAGTCCATCCTGGATCTGATACTACTTTTTGGTTACTCGGAAGGGTGAGTGGGCTTGTCTCAGCCTCAGTTCTGATCTCTCTGGTGCTCGGAGTAGTGAATTCGGCGATGAAGTCAGTTACGGCTTGACCTTTGATTGCCGTTTTCGAACGGAACTGAATGTCGAACTCACTGAGTTCGATGGCCCATTTGGTCATCTGACCTGACACCTCAGGCCTCTGAAGAACTTGTCTGAGGGGGGAATCTGTCAACACGATCACAGAATGAGCTTGGAAATATGGGCGCAATCTCCGAGTTGAAACAACGAGGCTAAGCGCTAGCTGTTTCAGGGGCGAGTATCTTATTTCTACTGGTACCATAGCCTTACTCACATAATAAACAGGGTGCTGTTTACTTCAGACTTCTCTGATAAGAGCCGATATTACTGTTGAGGTTGAGACCGGGAGGTAGAGAATAGTGGTTCACCTTCTTCAGGTTTGGATAACAGTGGGGGTGAACCCAGGTAATGCTTCAGTTGCTGAAAGGCTTGTTCACATTCCGACGTCCACTCTGCCTTCTTGTGACCTTTCAACTGTTGGAAGAAGGGGAGACACTTATCCGTTACTTTGGATATAAAACGTCCGATGACCACGACTCGTCCTGTGAGGCATTGTATTTCCTTGATAGTCAGAGGTGAGCTCGTGTCGAGGAGTGCTTTGATCTTATCGGAGTTCGCCTCAATACCTCTCTGGCTAACTTGGAAACCAATGAATTTTCCCAAGCTGACCCTAAAAACACACTTTGTTAGATTCAGCTTCATCTGGTATTTTCGGGGGCCGATGAACGTTTCTCCAAGATCCGTCAGATGATCGACGGCTTCGATACTTTTTACTAACATGTCATCGACATATACTTCCATTGTGTGTCCGATCTGTTTGGAGAACATCTGATTTACTAGCCTTTGATACGTTGCCCCAGCGTTTCCCTTGTTTGCGATAAAGGTAGTCTTCTGCCTGTCTGGGGGATGCATTACGATCTGATTATATCCAGAGTAGACATACAGGAAAAAAGTAATTCATGACTCGCCGTGTTGTCTACTAGTTGGTCAATCAGAGGCAATGGAAAACTGTCTTTCGGACAAGTTTTGTTTAAATCGGAGTAATCCACGCAAACTCGCCACTTCCCGTTGGCTTTCTTTACCAGCACCACATTTGCGATCCAATCTGGATAATGCACTTCTTCTATAAATATTGTGTCGAGCAGAACAGAGATCTCGTCGGCTATGGCTTCATACCGTTCGGCATCGAACGACCTTCTTTTCTGCTTGATAGGTTTATGATCTGGATCTACATTCAGCCTGTGGACCATGACTTCCGGGGAAATCCTGGGCATATCTTGGTGAGACCATGCAAAGATGTCCCTATGCTGTTGCAGGAATGTTAGGACTTTGAGCCATTGTTCATGATTCAGTGACGTCCCGAGCCGAACAGTTCTGCTCGGATCAGCTTCATCAAGCGGCACTTTCTCCAGATCTTCCACGGACGAGCCTTCCATAGGCCCTCTGGGGTCTAGTACGTTGATGGACAGTGCCTGCTTGATTGACCCTTTCTGTACCGCCACTGCATAACATCTCCAAGCTTCCTGCTGGTCGCCTTGGAGGTAGCCTATCCCACCGAAGGCGGAGAATTTCATCATCAGGTGATAGGTAGAGACGACTGCTCTCATTACATTGAGAGAGGGTCTGTCTAGGATAAAGTTGTGTACAGATGGCACATTGGCAACTAAGAAGTCCACCATAAGCATAACTTGATGTTGTCCTTCTCCCACTGTCACGGGAAGGGAAATGACTCCTTCAAAAATTACTCTTTCTCCGACAAAGCCATGCAGGGGAGCCTTCACGGGTTTGAGATGAGACCGTGGAATTCTCATTTTTTCAAAAGCTTCTGAGTAGATCACATCAACGGAACTTCCGGTGTCAACCAAAATGTGATATACTTTACGATTCGTGATAGTCATGGTGACTACCAAAGCACCGTCATGCGGGTGCTGAATCCCACGCGCATCTTCTTCCGTGAAAGTCAGAGTGCACGAGCTGACCCGAAGTTCCTTACTAGGTTGCTCTGCTAAATGGACATAGTGTTCCATTTCGGACTTTCTGGAGTGAGCCTTTCGCGCCCTATTTGAGTCTCCTCCACCAGACGAGCCCCCGAAGGTGGTACATATCTTGGCGTGCTCCTCCGTAGTGTTATTTAGCTACTCCCTTTCTCTTCTCCGATCAGATTTCCCTTCCTTCGTGTACCGACGCAGGTGACCTTTTCGAATAAGGGCTTCGATCTCATCTTTAAGGTCTACACAGTCATCCGTATTGTGGCCATGATCTCGGTGGAAACGACAGTACTTACGTTTGTCTCGATGGTCTGGATCGGCCTTCATGCAAACAGGTCAATTCAGCAGTTTTTCTCCTCGGATGTCCATTAAGATCTGTTCGGCGGAAGTGTTAAGGGGGGGCATAGGAACAGAATCTTCCCTCCGGCCTTCTAATCGGGCGATGATAGCGAGGAGTGCGGTCGTCGGTCCCCTTGTTAGGTGGCTGAGAATCCTCGTTCCTGGGCCTCTTCCCCTTACCATTTGGCTCAGTCGTTTGAACATTTTTACGGGCATACTCCTCCACGTTGGTATATTTCTGAGCTCTGGCGATAAGTTCAGCTAGCGTTTTTGGCGGGTTCTTCCTGATGGAGAAAGTAAACTTCTCCTCTTTTAGACACTAAATATGGTGGTGAGTGCCATTTTGTCATCGTAGCCTTCTACCAATAGTACTTCCTCATTGAAATGAGCGATGTACTCTTTCAGCGACTCCTTCAGCCCTTGCTTGTGGCCAGCGAGTGTTGGGTTTTCGGCTTCTCTTACTGCTAATGAACTGGGTAAGGAATAGTCGACTCAATTCTGTGAAGGAATTGATGGAGTTCGGTTTGAGCTGTCGGTACCAACTTCTAGCGGACCCCTTAAGTGTGATCGAGAACCCTCGACACATCATTGCGTATGTCACCGTCTGGATCTGCATCCAGGAGCGGTAGGCTTCCATATGCTCAGAAGGGTCCCTGGACCCGGAATATTGGATGACAGGAGGTATCCAGAACCTCTGAAGCATCACCTCGTTCATTATTTTCGAGCTGAAGGGAGGTTCGGTTTCTTCCATCATTGCCTGGACAGTAGCGGAAACTGACGTTGATTGTTGCTTCTTTTCCAGAGCTAAGAACTTGTTGTTGAGCTCCTTAAACCGCTTCTCCCACGGGTCTCTGTTTTCCACCACGATTTCTTGGATGTTTTCCATCTCCGGAGTTCTCCTTCCCCTCCACCGTTCCAGCCGGTGACGGAGATCCGTTGGTGCCAAGGCTGAGGTAACCGAGGCATTGGTCGGAGCTCTCGTTGTGGTATTCCGAACCGAGGGTCGGATTTGGGTCGGAAGAGGATAGTGACCCGATACGGGCACTTAAGGGTGCTGGGGTGCCTCAGGTCTCACACTCCTTGGCACGGAGTGAGCTTCCACGACCGGGCCAACTAGTTCAGGGACAGGATCTTCTTGAATCGGATGCAACTGCGGCTCCTGTTACTGCTTCATCCTATTCACCTCATCACGTAAGGCTTGTATCTCATCCTGCATGGCTCGATACTTACTCGCCTGATTATGAAAATGCTGGGAAGGTCCCGAGGCCGATTCCACATGAAGTAGCGAGGAGGAACAAGTTTGCTCGTTCTGTTCTGATTTCGCAACTATTGTTTTCTTCTTCCCTCTTGCCATTATACTCGAAAATAGAAACCTGACTTTTTGTATCAACTTCCCACAGACGGCGTCAAAAAATGTTGAAGACAAAATCTGGACCACCCTCCACTCCGTCTGACGCTCCTCGAACGGACCCTAGCCCTGCACAATGAGTGAGTAAAGGAGACCCTGGCTAAGCCGGGGGACCCTCCGATGCCTAAGTCAGGTCAAGGGAATCGGGGTCTATGTCGCAGAGTAGTGGGAGAGCGCAAGATGCTGTGTACCTGTAGCAATGGGGTCCTCGCATATTTATACCCGACTATTGACTTGATTTGGGTTCATTAATCATGGCATGATTTGCTCATTCAAGGATATTCTCGGATCGTGAGGATATTATACGCAATCCAAGGATCATGTGTTGTACTAGGCACATCGTGCGTATCTGCGCCCGAAGTAATCAGCCACGTCTTCTTATAGTAGTTTCCAAGTTTAGCTTGGCACATAATATACTCGCATCTTTCCCCAACCTCGGCTCGAGACAGCTTCCTTCGGAAGGGTGTAGGGGCGAGAATGAGGGATCGGCTCGGCCGTCCTTTCCCGGAGTATATGTGAAGATGAGGACGAGAACGAGGGATCGGCTCGGCCGTCCTTTCCCAGAGTATAGCTTGTCGATCCGACTATCAACGTCGGAGTAGAAGCCTCCTTTGTAACTTGTTGAGGTCTTTCAATCTGTGCATCATGATGACTACCCGTTCGCCCGACTGAGTTAGTATGGTCTTGGCCTTTGGAATTATGTAGATGGCTCGGATCTTCCCATAACATAAATCACAAGTGAAATTTTCTGTCCAAACACTACTTGTAAGTGAGCTACCGGTAAATACTTTACAATTAATAAGATTTCCAGCATGCGGAGCCCTTGATTCGGTGATCCAAATTGCGGATGGGGATATCTCAAAAATTTTCCATAGATTGGAAAATCATAACTTCTTGGTCAATGGCCTAAAATAGATAGCTAAGAGCAAACAGCAAAGCTCGGCATCCAGTGCGAAATTTCGATGCACTAGATCGGATTGTGGATCTCTAAAATGTGGGCCCCATGTATCTCATCATGTGCCACATCTTCATCGGCAGGACAGAGAACAGGTTGGAAACTTGAGACTTCTGTGCCACCAGCTTTCCAGCCTCCATTTCTCTAGTCTGAGTCTCAACGTGAACATAGATCCTTGGGGGCACACGCAGCCGCTCTACACGTGTAGCGTGCAACCACATCAACCTAAATGATCCAAAACGGGGGATTCACTGATTTGATTGAGAGATCCCAACTTCGATTACTGGGCATTAGTTCGTTGATTTGGACCATTGACTATCTTCCGTTTTAAAGTGTCCATTTGTGGCCATAAGTAAGAAAGTTTAGATCATCCATTCAGTGTAATTTCTGGGATACAAACAATAACTACCAATCTAACCGACTTGGATGGTCTGGATTGAGTTACATGCACTCGAGTAGGAGAACTGGCTATCTACGACGTATCTGATAACACCGTTTGCTATTCGGATTCAACCACAGCGTATCTGATAACACCATTTGCTATTCGGATTCAACCATTATTTGCACTGAGAAATTTACCACTGTACGACCCATTTAAGGCCCATTTACCCGCTTAAGCCTACTCCTTTTTACCTGACCAGAATAAGCCCCATCTGTACTAACAACATGTAAAAGGCCGAAAATGCCCTGCTTTTTCCTTCAAGCAGATCGACGGGTGCATGAAGGCTGGGGTTCCTGTGGCTACGGATTATAACCGTAGCCATAGCCGTAGCTATTGAAAAAAATTTAATCCGGGCGGCAGTACCCCCGGTCCGACAGTAATGCCGCCGACCTCTGGATGTCTGTGCGGTAGTGCCACTCGATTTTTTTTTAAAAAAATTGGGTAGGTCCCATTGTGGGCCCCACATAATTTTGAATGGGCCCCACACTCAATGTTCATGATTTTGGTGGGCCCCACATCCACCTATGCACTTTTTTTTTTTAAAAAAAAAAACATGGTTAACTTTATTCTACCTACATTTTTCTCTAATACATATTTATATAAATATGTGTATATAAGAATATAATTTTTTTTCTCTCTTTTTTTTCATTTCTTTCTTTATTCATTTAACAAGAATATGTTCTAAACCAAAATTAGTTACTTGATGTACTATATATGATTTTGTGGTAGGAGAAGCTACTTTAGCTAACCAACCTGTTTATTTTCCAAGATTCTATCAGGCCAATGGTCGAAAATCCATTTCATTCACTTCGCGGTCAATTTCAATCAGTTCACGGTCAATTTCATTCATTTCATTTACTTCACGATCAATTCCATGCATTTCACGGTCAATCCTGGCGATTCCGCTTCACTTCATGGTCAATTCCATGTATTTCACGGTCAATTCCCTTCACTTCACGGTCAATTCCATTCATTTCACAGTCAATTCCCTTCACTTCATGGTCATTTCTATGCATTTCACGGTCAATTTCGACGATTCCGCTTCACTTCACGGTTAATTCTATGTATTTCACAGTCAATTCCCTTCATTTCATGGTCAATTCCATGCATTTCATGGTCAATTCCCCTCACTTCACGGTCATTTCCATGCATTTCATGATCAATTCCTGCTATTCTGCTTCACTTCACGGTCAATTTTATGTATTTTATGGTCAACTCCCTTCATTTCACGGTCAATTCCATGCATTTCACGGTCAATTTCGGCGATTCCTCTTCGCTTCACGGTCAATTCAATACATTTCACTGTCAATTCCCTTCACTTCACGGTCAATTTCATGCATTTCACGGTCAATTCCCTTCACTTCACGATCATTTCCATGCATTTCACCGTCAATTACGCCGATTCCGCTTCACTTCACAGTCAATTCTATACGAAAATAATATCGATATCGTCGATAATATCACTGATAACTGAAAATATCGGCATCGCTACAAGTTTCACTTGTCAGGGATACAGAAACAATATCGATATCATCGATAATATCGCTGATAATCGGAAATATCGGTATCGCTACAAGTTTCGCTGGCCAGGGATACGGAAACAATATCGATATCGTCGATAATATCGCTGATAACCGGAAATAACGGTATCGCTACAAGTTTTGCTGACCAGGGATACGGAAATAATATCGATATCGTCGGTAATATTGCTGATAACTGGAAGTATCGGTATCGCTACAAGTGAAGGGGATTGACCGTGAAATGAGTGGAATTGACTGTGAAGTGAAGGTAATTGACCATGAAATGCATGGAAATAACCGTGAAGTGAAGGGAATTGACCGTGAAATGTATTGAATTGACCGCGAAGTGAAGGGGAATCGTCGAAATTGTAACCTGAAAATTGGGGGTCGAGCAGAAGCTCAGCTCCCGAGTTCCAACGCGTCACTTATACAACATAGATAATGATGATTGAATGTTGTTCATATTAGTGCATTAAACATGAGTGAGATTATACCAAATCAGCATATCATACTCCAGAAATAGTTAAATCATGCAAGCGGAAGATTGTGATAGATATATAAAATATATAAACTGTTGTAAGTCTCCAGAGTGTGAACATGTTACCAAGTTAAATATATACATGTATACTCTAAAAATGAATAAAATAAATATACATGGGTGTTCCAAAAGTACAAAATAATAAGTGTAATGACATCTAATCAGCAACCCTATAACCCCGTCGATCAGAACATGGTCTTCATAGACCCGCCTGATAGCTGCATATAGGAGAAACCTTTCTCATCATCATAAAAGTCTGGCTCCGCTTCGTAAGCATCGCCATCATCTGAAACTAAAACAGGATCTGGTTGGTGTTTAACATACCGTCCTGTAACGTGGGAGTGAGTGATCAGCTCAGTGGAACTATAAGGCAAATGTTAACATGTTATCAATTCAATCAAGCAGTAATGATAAAGCAATACAATCAAGCATCCCTATGTACTCTGATTAATGCAAATATAATATGTATTAATGATGCATGCCCTCACCTAAACTCCCTTAGCGTCTTCATCTCACGGCGCGCATGACAACCTCCCGAAAGTGCTCTTCCTCGCCAAAGCACATGCAATTCGATGCATGCTCATGTTAGCCAATATTTAATTAGATTGATTCATACAATAGTGTTGGGAAGCTAAGGTACCTCCCTTATATCAATTTCCAAACAATAATCCATTCTAGGGTCGTCAGTCATAGCAAATCTCATACGATATTGCGGTTTTAGGTCACTACAAAGGGTTCGTCACCTGATCAGTGTAGGCCTAGTTTATACTCTAGTTGCTACGGAAAGGCTCGTCACCTCAATACAATCTTAGAGTATGCTCGAGGTCACTACAAAGGGCTCGTCACCTGATTAGTGTAGGCCGACAGCTCGAATATAGTGTCCCATACTACCGTATTCGGCTCACTAGGTGGTGTTGCTCATTGGTCAATACGGGGAGGCTCATCGCCCCAGCGTAGGCCGACAGCTCGACCACGGTGTCCCATACCACCATACCCGACTAATGAGTCTTAGCGGATCGAGGTACGAAGGTTTAAACGGAATTTTCACTGGTAAGATTGGTACCTTAGGTTCAAGCATGACATCCATATATGGTGAACATACATTGAGTCAATCGGGTTACTTGACAAGTTCGATTGGTACGAGCATACGCTGAATTAATCGACATGGAGCGCTAACCACTGTCGACAATCATCGTACGACTCGGATTCACCGAACACATCAACTGTGGTGAGACTAGCTCGGCCACTCAAACAGGAATTTTTACCAATTGCCTGGACTACGTTGTAGTCCCAAACACAATATGATGCAAGAAATATGTACATGTGGTAATCATACAACACTTAACAACCATTTCAACCATGGATATCATTTGAAAATACAATGAAACACATATAACATGCCATGTTACATATACATATTCTACTCAAACACACCATATAGATTTACAGCTACTTGAAGGAATTTATGTACATAGCTAAGGTGGTTGAGAATCATATCTCAACTACCTTATTAACTACAGTTCATCCAGCAACAACTCATTCAAGCATTTTGTCAAACACTTAGACTATACATAACCGACATACAAAACGTATGTTGATTTTAACATATAATAGGGCAAATCCTTTCACCGAGGAGTTGTCTAATACACATCAATCATGTTCTTACATTCCATACGCATGACAGACACAAATCATGAATCCATATTCATTTAGTCATTTCAACAAACACTTAGACTACACACTATAACATACATGACGTATGTTGGCCATAACATGTATTAGGGCAAATCCTTTCACTAAGGAGTTGTCATAAATACAACAGGCATATATCCACGACGGATAATCATGACAAGCAGGGATTCAAATTCCATACTCATTCAATCATTTCCACAAATACTTAGACTACACATTTCAACCAACACGATACAACTCAGTTATAAGCTATATTAGGGCAAATCCTTTCATAAAGAGTTGTCACATATTCAACAATCACATGTTCACGGTGAATAATCATGGCAAGCACAAAACTAAATTTCTGACATATCCAATCATTTCAACCTACACATGGAATAGCCTATATTCAACATAGTTCATATATAACCGTAAAGTGAATCAGGCATCGCATTTAGTATGTGAAATAGCACCCACGTCAGTTATAAATCATTAACTGACATTGAAAGCCTTGAAAACCATAACCTAAATGTTTATAGTCCACACCTTTCACCAGTAAACTCATAATGGATTCAGTTTGAACACTCCGCCTTTGTCTACGGCACAACGACAACCTATAGTATGAAATAGGTTAGCTATTTCATCACATACGCTATCTGAATCCTTAAAACAAATTAGAGTTATGATTTCTTACCCGAACATGGAATCAGAATCACCGGAATAGCGATATGGTAATGGTAGCTAAGAACGTGGAACGGCAGGATTGAATCCCGATAACAAACCCTAACTCTACCTCTCACTTTCCCTCTTTTTCCTTCTTTTTCTTCTCTCTTCTCTCTCTAGGGTTTAGAAATTCATATGTGAAGGGAGAGAGAGGGTTTAAGGTCCTTATATAGGCCTAAAATCGACCTCAATGGCCCCAGGGCCATGATATACTTAGGTTATAGCCAAAACCTGACAATTTCGGCTCAACGGAGCTGTTCTGGAGGCCCCTTTTCTGCGTGCGGTCGGACTTAAGCTCCTTGACATTGTATCCAGGTCGAGTTAGGTTTTTGGTCTAATCGGATTTACAGATCGACAGTGGCGGACCAGTTTCAGTTCAATGGTTATCGGTACTCGATCAGGGCCACAAGTGCACTGATATGTGTTGAAAAATTTTCCTGATCTGAGGGTGTAATTGGGTCAGATTCTGACGGTCAGAATCCTTATATTTGGCCCACAAGTGAACTACTCAATTCGCTTAAGTTTCAGTTCATTTTCTAAAGATATTCGCGTTTCTCACACACTTCGCTCCGGGCTCAAGTTGTGCAGTTTGGGATACTATTTGTAAGGCCCACCCCCACAACACATGATATTGTCCGCTTTGCGGAAGCTCACGGCTTTAAAACGCGTCATTTGGGGTAAGGATACTGGTAGCTTGCCCAGACCCGAAGCTCCCGTGGTCCCGTCCACACAGCACCTACTCGTCCATGATATTATCCAACCCAACTGCCATCAGAGTGTACAACGGAGGTTTTGTTTGACGCACAAGGTAAACGCGTCATGTCTGTTAAGGGAGGAACCCAACATATAACCACCACAACTCCAGACAACTCTTTCGATGTGGGACAAGTTACGCTACCAATCGCAACAAGAGCTCGCTCAAAGACAAGTCACTGCCACCATACAAGAGCTCGCCGCCACCACACCTGAGGGCCCGCCCACATGTGTGCCCGCCCACATGAAGCAGTGACCGGGGCGTCACATTATCCCCCACTGAGGGCAGAGCCGTCCTCGGCTCTGATACCATTTGTAACAGCCCACGTTCGCACTGTATGATATTGTCCGCTCTGGGCATAACCCGTACGGTTTTGTTCTCGGAGTTTTCCCCAGAAGGCCTCATACAGTATAGGGTGGCAGCTCCACATATAACCACCACAACTCTAAACAACTCTTCCGACGTGGGACAAGTTACGCTACAGTCAATTGCAATAGTAGCTCGCTCAGCACAGTAGCCTGCCAGCCACACCTGGGGGCCCGCCCACATGAAGCAGTGACCGGGGTGTCACACTATTTAAACTTGATTTTTGGGATGGTAGTCAAGCCCAATAAGGTGGTCATATTCGTATAGTTTCGCAGCAACCGGACTTTCGACGTGCGGTCCAGGTTCGATACGAAGTTTCAACGTGCTCCCGAGAGCAACTGGGTTTAGAGATTGATTTTAGATTTTAAGGTAATGTAGCATTAACAGTTCATTTTGTTTTGGGTCTTACAGATCATATTTAAAGTGGTTAAAGCTAATTATATTGATTATTCAGTTTAGTACTTAACTAAATTATGCCCTAATTACGACAGAATAAGATCCTAGGGTAGTTATACACCCTCTTCTGGCACTTTTAGCTAGTATATTATTTTAATTATTTTTTTAATAGTTCTTCATCAAGTATACTTCATCTCTACCAAATTTTATTATATTTCATATTGTAGAAAAATTCTAAAAATTCTAGAAGCAGCAGCTGTCCAAACTAATGATTTTCGCACAGTTGTTACAACGACCTATATTTAACTATATTTATAATTTTATTATATTTTTAATTTATTTTTTATATAAAACTAGGCTTATCAAGCTTCAATCTGGATTTTGAATCACCTAAATCGGAGTTATAACGAGGGAGATATGACTTTTCGAAGTCGGACGAAAAATTTGCAGAATAAGGTGGTGAAATGTGAAATTTTGAAGGAAATGGGTTGAAAGGGGATTTAAGGCTTTAGGATTGAGTTCTGAGAAGTTAATTAAGATGTTATGATTGACTCATTGCCAAAGGACGTCTAACCCCAGGTTGGCAAAAATCTGGGGTGTTACAGGAATTGACCGTGAAATGCATGGAATTGACAGTGAAATGAAGGGAGTTGACCGTGAAATACATAAAATTGACTGTGAAGTGAAGGGGAATCGCCGGAATTGACCGTGAAATGCATGGAAATGATTGTGAAGTGAAGGAAATTGGCCGTGAAATGCATGAAATTGACCGTGAAATGAAGGGAATTGACCATGAAATACATAAAATTGACTGTCAAGTGAAAGGGAATAGCCAGAATTGACCATAAAATGCATGGAAATGACTGTGAAGTGAAGCGAATTGACCATGAAATGAATGGAAATGACCGTGAAGTGAAGGGGAATCGCCGAAATTGACTGTGAAATGCATGAAATTGACCGTGAAATGAAGGGAGTTGACTGTGAAATGCATAGAATTAACCGTGAAGTGAAGTGGAATAGCCAGAATTGATCGTGAAATGCATGAAATTGAACATGAAATGAAGGGAATTGACTGTGAAATGCATGGAAATGACTGTGAAGTGAAGGGAATTGTCCGTGAAATGAATGGAAATGACTGTGAAGTGAAGTGGAATCATCGGAATTGACAGCGAAATGAATTGAATTGACGGTTAATTCTCTTCACTTCACGGTCAATTCTGTGCATTTCACGGTCGATTCCCTTCACTTCACGGTCATTTCCATTCATTTCACGGCCAATCCCGACTATTCCCTTTCACTTCACGGTCAATTCCCTTCATTTCACGGTCAATTCCATGCATTTTACGTTCAATTTCCTTCACTTCCCGGTCAATTCCGTGCATTTCACGGTCAATTCCACGCATTTTACGGTCAATCCTGATGATTCCCCTTCTCTTCACAGTCAATTCCATGCATTTCACGGTTAATTCCCTTTACTTCACAGTTTTGTGCATTTCACGGTCAATTCCCTTCATTTCACGGTCAATTCCATGCATGTCACGGTCAATCCCGGCGATTCGCCTTCACTTCACGATCAAGGGGAATCACCGGAATTGACCATGAAGTGAAGGGAATCGCCGAAAATGACTGTGAAGTGAAGGGGAATCGCCAGAATTGACCATGAAATGCATGAAATTGACCGTGAAATGAAGGAAGTTGATCGTGAAATACATAGAATTGACCGTGAAGTGAAGCGGAATCGCCGGAATTGACCGTGAAATGCATGAAATTGAACATGAAATGAAGGGAATTGACCGTGAAATGCATGGAAATGACCGTGAAGTGAAGGGAATTGTCCGTGAAATGAAAGGAAATGACTGTGAAGTGAAGTGAAATCATCGGAATTGACAGTGAAATGAATTGAATTGACAGTCAATTCCCTTCACTTCACGGTCAATTCCGTGCATTTCACGATCGATTCCCTTCACTTCACGGTCATTTCTATTCATTTCACGGCCAATCCCGGCTATTCCCTTTCACTTCACGGTCAATTCAATGCATTTCACGATCAATTCCTTTCATTTCACTGTCAATTTCATGCATTTTACATTCAATTTCCTTCACTTCCCGGTCAATTTCGTGCATTTCACAGTCAATTCCCTTCATTTCACGGTCAATTTCATGCATTTTACGGTCAATCCTGACGATTCCACTTCTCTTCACGGTCAATTCCATGCATTTCACGGTTAATTCCCTTTACTTCACAGTCAATTTCGTGCATTTCATAGTCAATTCTCTTCATTTCACGGTCAATCCCGGCGATTCCCCTTCACTTCACAGTCAATTCAATGCATTTCACGGTCAATTCCCTTCACTTCACGGTCAATTCCGTGCATTTCACGGTTAATTCCCTTCATTTCACGGTCAATTTCATCTATTTCACGGTCAATTCCGGCGATTCCCCTTTACTTCACGGTCAATTCAATGCCTTTCACGGTCAATTCCTTTTACTTCAAGGTTAATTTAGTGTATTTCACGGTCAATTCCCTTCATTTCACGGTCAATTCCATGCATTTCATGGTCAATTCCCTTCACTTCACGGTCAATTCCATGCATTTCACGGTCAATTCCCTTCATTTCACGGTCAATTTCATGCATTTCACGGTCAATTCCAGCGATTCCCCTTTACTTCACGATCACTTCAATGCATTTCACGATCAATTCCCTTCACTTCATAGTCAATTCCGTGCATTTCACGATCATTTCCCTTCATTTCATGGTTAATTTTATGCATTTCATGGTCAATTTCGACGATTCCCCTTCACTTCACGGTCAATTCGATTCATTTCACGGTCAATCCCCTTCACTTCACGATCATTTCTATTCATTTCAAGATCAATCCCGGTGATTCCCCTTCACTTCACAGTCAATTCAATTCATTTCAAGGTCAATCCCCTTCACTTCATGGTCATTTCCATTCATTTAACGGTCAATCCCGGCGATTCCCTTTCACTTCACGATTAATTCAATGCATTTCACGATCAATTCTCTTCACTTTACGGTCAATTCCGTGCATTTCATTGTCGATTCCCTTCACTTCACGGTCATTTCCATTCATTTCACGGTCAATCTCGGCGATTCCCTTTTACTTTATGGTCAATTCAATGCATTTCATGGTCAATTCCCTTCAATTTTGGTGATTGACTGTGAAATGCATGGAATTAATTGTGAAGTGAAGGGGAATCGCCAGAATTGACTGTGAAATGCATGGAATTGATTGTGAAGTGAAGGGGAATCGCTAGAATTGACCGTGGAATGCATGGAATTGACTGTGAAGTGAAGGGAATTGACCGTGAAATGCATTAAATTAACCGTGAAGTAAAGGGAATTGACCGTGAAATACATGGAATTGACTGTGAAGTGAAATGAAATCACCGGTATTGACCGTGAAATGCATGGAATTGACCATGAAATGAAAGGAATTGACTGTGAAATGAAGGGAATTGACCGTGAAATGCATGGAATTGACCGCGAAGTGAAGGGAATTGACCTCGAAATGCATGGAATTGACCGTGAAGTGAAGGGAATTCGCCGGAAATCATCGTGAAATGCATGGAATTGATCGCAAAGTTAATAAAATTTTACGCGAATTGATTGAAATTGACCGTGAAGTGAATGAAATAAATGAAATTGACCGCGAATTGAATGAAATGGATTTTCGACCATCGACACTATAGAATCTTGAAAAATAACTATATTGGTTGGCTAAATTAGCTTCTCCTACCCCAAAATCATATGTGGTACGTTAAGTAACCCATTCTAGTTTAGGAGATATGTTTGTTAAATAAATAGACAAAGAAATGAATTAAAAGATAATTTTTTTTTATTTATATACTTATATATACATGTTTACATAATTATATAATGGAGAAAAATGTGACGGAAAAAGGTTCTCCTTGTTAAAAAAATAATAATAATAATTTCTGCAGTTGGGGCTCTTTTTTTTTTTTTTTTTTCCTTTTTTTGGGCAGTCGAATCTTCGTTGCTTTTGTGGGTCCCATTATAAGGTCTGTGTTATATGCAAACCGTCCATCTATTTGACGAGCTCATATTAAAGCTTGATGCGAAAAATAAGACAGATCTAACTATCAAGTGGACCACACTGTAAAAGGCAGTGGGGAATTGAACATCTACAATTGAAATCCTTTCAGGGCTACAGGAGTTTTGGATCATTATGAAATTTGTTTTTCCTCTTCATCCAGGTCCCTGTGACCTGATGAATGGATTGGATGAAAAATAAATGTTATGGTGGGCCTACAAAATGTTTTGGTGGGCTCTGAAATGATCTTGAAATATGGATTTTGAACCGTTCGTACAACTCGGAGTTCGAGGAGAGTCAGCGCTCGTCTTCGAGCACCAGCCGATCCGCTTGAAGGTAAAAGCGGGGGGCATTTTCGACATTTGGCAAGTCGTCCGTACAGCTGCGGCTTATTCTAGTGAGATAAAAAGGAGCGGGCTTAAGCGAGTTAATGGGCCATAAATGGGCCGTACTTTCATAAATTTCTCGTTATGCACTTGGCGCGGGGTGCGGATTGCCTGCGACCCGGGCACAAAGATGTACCTGTGCCGGGGCTGTGTGGGCCCACAGATATATCCGTGATAAATCCACTCTGTCCATCTGTTTTGAAAGACCACAATAGAACAGTATTCTAAACAACAGTAAGATCCTAAACTCATATTGGCCACACCAACGAAACTGCGGGAATAGAAACGTCTACCGTTTGCTATTGAAACCTTCTTGGAACTGACCTGATGTTTATATATCATCCAAACTGTTCGTAGAGTTATTACCACTCAGATAAACTGTAGGAACAAATATCATCCTGATTCAAACTTCTGCCGCCTGGGGCGTTCAATCCCCACTGTTTCATTATGGAATGGCCCACATGAGATTATTATTATTATTATTATTATTATTTTTAATATGTATATTTTTAATCTTTCTGAGTTTTCAAATCCGGTCCTGTTGTGGACTTTCAAAACAGATGAATGGAGTGGATTTGTCATGAGCATTTCCGTGGGTACCACACAGCAGCGGGCAGGAATATCTCTTTGCCGGGACAATAGGTTCGTGCTAGATTCGTGCCCGAACGAGGCCAGTAGCTGGTGGGCTCCACCGAGTAGATCATAAAAAAACCAGGGTGGCATATATGTACGTTTAGTACAGAAGGGAAAGATTAGGTGAGACCCAGCATTACACAAGACAATGCGGCCCTTACCATACGCCCACCTTGATATATGTATTCTATATTCATGCTGTTCCTTTATTATTATTATTATTATTTTAAAGATTAATTTAAGGGCATTATACAAAAATGTAGCAGACCGAATTATTAAGTGGACCATTCCATTAGAAAAAGTGGTGATTGAACACCCTACCATTAAAAACTTCTGATGGCACCCCTTATTTGTTTCGGTAATATCTATTTTCCATCAAATCTGTTGATAAGGTAACATAAGCCTGAATGAATAGGAAAAAACAACTG
Organism: Magnolia changhungtana; assembly: GCA_030180095.1. NCBI lineage: Eukaryota > Viridiplantae > Streptophyta > Magnoliopsida > Magnoliales > Magnoliaceae > Magnolia > Magnolia changhungtana. The sequence continues at coordinate 5,083,743 of JASAUF010000123.1, read as the reverse complement.
TTAGGTTGATCCAAAACTTTTGTAACCCATTAATGATAAATTACCATTGTTTCCTATGGTATGGTTCACCTGGTAATCGGATCTACTTCATTTTCCCAATAGTGCCGTAAATAAATCTGAAAAATTGCATAGACGTCATGGATACGAAATACATGCACCAAGGCAGGCTCCACGGTAAATCCAAACCATCTCGGGTGAGTCCAGGTCTTACCTGTTTTAAGCAGCTCTTAGAACGAAAGTGGACTGTGTATATATTTTATACTGCGACCTTCTGTGATTTATATATTTTATTTACTCTATTCATTCATTTTATTAAGTAATTTTAAAGCTTTAGTTCAAAAAATGAAACATATCAAAGCTCAACTAGCCCCTATTACAAGAAACAATGTGAATTAAATATCCCTCATTGAAATTTCTTTAGTGGTCATAGAAGTTTTGGATAAGCAGATATTTATTTTTTCAGTTAGCAAAATATCATGGGAGGCTTTATGAAGGTTTCAACTATGAATATCATTATTCTAATTGTTTTTCCTAATATGGTCCACCTGAGTTTTAGATATGCTTCAATATATTTTAGGCTCAACCTCTACCACCAGCTGGAAAGATGGATGGACCGTGCGGATAAACCACATTAATTTACAGTGGGCCAACAGAGTTTACTGAGTTTAGATGATACGGTGAAAGCATATTAAGATACTCGGTAGGCATTCCGATTTCACTTAAAACACTAGTCTCTCTGGCCCACCATGTTGTATACGTGAAAATCAATTCCGTCCATCAGTCGGAACACCCTTATGTTCACTACACATGTAAAAGATCAGCCTAAGTTTGAATCAAGGCAATTTTTGTATCTTCTCATAATTCTGGTGAGTCATAACTGATGAACGGGTTTGATAAAGATCCACACCATTTTGGTCCCACACACAAACCTATGGTTGACGTACCATTCCCGTTGTTCCCTGCAGTGTGGCATAAATAAGCCATGAATCAGTCTGATTTTTGGCCCCAGAGCGTATCATCGAGGAGAGCACCTGACAGACGGAGTGGATTTCAAATATATTACATTGTGGACCCCAAAGAGCTTGACTCACCTGCAGAACGGTCTGATCTCGCTCTGACATATGAGGTGATACGACGTGGGCGGCTCAAGTCATTGCACAGTATACACATGTTTTCAATTCTGAAACGTGGGGCCTACAGTCGGTAATCAAGACCATTGATCCCTTGAGTTCCACGTGGACGGAGGATGCTCTAAAAATCTCCAAGATTGGAAGATCCAAGACGGTTAGCTGTTTCTCTCTTATTAACTGTCTTTTTGTTGTACAAAAGAGCGTCCCAATAAGGTGATTTTGAGGCACAGATCGATGGTCTGGATTGCTGAACCATGGGGCCACTTGTCAGAATTGAAAACCCTTGGACACTGTACAATGATGTGTGCCAGCTATCCTCCATCTGATTCCAGAACCTCAAAAGTCGAGCAGGGCAGGGGCACTCTTCAGTAAGCCGTTGATCAGGTGGCCTCCAACATGGGATAGGTCACTACCCAACATCTCTCTTATCAAATGATCTCGGAGTACGATTTCATCTATATTCATAATCAACGATTCATCGTTAGCAAGGCTCTACAAATGGTTCGGATCATCGGGGAGAGATTTTGGAGGTGTATCTGGTCCATCATGGTTACAATGGGAATGATTTGGATCTCCGTTAGGTGGGCTACACACAGCTTGTAGGCAGACGGAATGCTCCAGCAAACATTGTAAAGGGAAACAATGGTTAGGATTACTGAGGGGGGAGCTTGTTGAGTTATCTCCTATCCAACAAGTACCTACCAAATAAACGACTAGGATCGTTAGAAGGTGAGCCACGTATGTTTCAGCATGTTGGGCTGAGCAGATTCAATTAGATCACTCGAGAGAGAGGAAGGGCGTCAAAGCAGACATGCTGTACAAGATATAAGCCATTTATCAGGTGGGGCGCACTTAAGCGTACCTGTTATTAATATCAGCCTGCTTCACTTGTCAAGCGGGCTACACTAGCATCATAAAATGGACGGCTAGACAGAAAAGACCGACAATGCAAATATAGCAGGCATGATGAAACAAGCTCCCTTGATTTTTTCGGTACAGGGCACATGGATAGGGCCTCGTGAGCCGAAGATGGGCTAGCCCATATGAACATGGGCCACCCAAAATCAATCGTGGCCGTCAATTTGTGCAAGATCAGAGTTGTTCATTAGATATGTGTCCCACCATGCGTGATATATTATAAATATGCACTATAAAACTTAAATGGGGTGAGACAGGCCAATGGGCTCTTCGAAATAGCCTGAGCCCAGCCTAACAGTTAGTGGGCTTTAATTTTAGGCATGGGCCAGATCTATGGGCCTCATTCTCTAGTCAGTCCCAGCTCAAAACGGGCTATCTAAATTCCCATCGGGCCAGTGCAGACCATTGAAAACCCTACACATGGATGGCCCAACTTGCACACTAATGCCATGTTGCCACATGTACTGGAGTCCAACACATCTCACGTTAGTATACTCAGCAGTCTTCCGTAATGATTAAGGGGTGGTTTGGATAGTAAGTTACTTAAGATAAGCTACTTATCTTAGTTTGAACATATTTAAGTAGATAAATATATTTGGTAAACAAGATAACTATCAGCCTCTTCTCTCTTTTGTCTCTCTTGATTCTTTCTTCAGCAACTTATGAAAAAACAGAAAAGCTTATAAAATTAGTTGAAGTGATTAAGTAATTTTAAGTGAAAAAGTTACTTATAACTAAACTTTACTTATCTGAAACAAGTTACTTATATGCTGATGTAAGTAAAAAACAGTAACTTATTTTGTGGTATCCACTCAAATAGACATGATCTGTCCTGAGTGAGTCACAACTCGCCCAAGTCAGGAGTGACTCGGGGTGTGAAACAGACCGAGTCTGAGTCGACTCAGTGAGTCCCACGGTACTCATACGAGTTTCACCAACAAAAAAAAACCTATTTTTTTTTTCTTGTGAAATGGACTCACATTGCTGCATTTTTTGTTCCCAATTATTGCATTCAAAGGAGAGGTAAAGACACCAAGAAGCAGTCATCTGATCCATTAAAATTAGGTTTTTTAATTGGTGATTATATAATATATATTTCCATCGAATATTTAGCCATGACTAATGCTAGCAGAGTAGGTAAGGTTTGTGGCTAAAAACAGACCCCGTATTGAAAAGGGTCGCAGCCCTTGTTTCATCCAACGGAGGTAAAGACATCAAACAGTTATTCCACTCGGTGTCGGTCACCGAATCCACTAAAAAGCTGGCTTATTGGCTGTAACATACCCAGTTTCCCACCAAATACATGTTATATATATCAATGGTCATGAGGCCCTCTTGAGCTTACCGTTCGTGATAAAGATCCGGTAATACCCACGATGGTTTGCTAATCAAAGATTTCTAGAGTCGTTTTCAATACCATTATATTATAAGAGAGATGCTCCAAAGCTGTCAGAGAACTAAAGGTTGTAGTGCTCCAACTTGCATCGGGACCATTGGACAATTCGTTGATTGAGGCTAACATAGGTTTCGTTTGCTACCATGAAAAGATTACACTAATATTGGAATCTTAACCCTATGGTCATTCGCATTTTATATGGACGGTCAAGATCATTTATACACAAATAGATTCAATTAAGAATTCGATCAATCTATTTGGTGGAGCCCACCATAGATTGCTTATTAATCTAAAAAGATACTTTTGTTAGGCTATCCTAACCAATCCATCCATGGCTTGGAAAAAGGATGGTTACAAAACTAAGGACAAATCAAGGATGGATTGGATCGTCCAATCAGTTGTAATTTTTGCAAGATAGTGATAAAATTGCCACTTTGTACTTAATAGACAGCTCAGATGGACTGATCGGACTGTCCAGGTGATGAAATGCGACAAGGAGCTGAGAGCCATGGAGAATCACTCTATTCTAATTTCTATAAATGTGGCACTTTCTAGGTATTCCAAAAAGACCACGCGCTTTTCCCTATTGTAGAATGAGCTGTCGAATTCTTCTCCATTGGTGGAGAACTCACTATCAAAGGTTACCATCAGGGGCTGAGAAGTAACTATGGTCAGTTTAACAAAGTGAGATGATATTCCACCTAACCCCTCCAGTACCTCCCGGCGCTCTCCATCTCCCCAAAACCCTACTTAACGTGAAATGGCTCATGTTTGCAATATCCAAGAGGTTCCACAATGTGCCTTATATGGCCCATATTTACAAGATGAAAGCAATTCGAGTACTGGGGTCCACATTATGAGTGGTTCGGATATCACGCCAACCATCTGACAGTCAAGATCGATTGGGCTCATGTTACGAGCATTCAGATCTGTATACATGTGCTGACTTGGCAGCTATGAGCAATCGAGTAAGCATCTGATAGTCTAAATATCATTTGACAGTGGTAGTGGTAGGGACCACACTACAAGTAGTTCACATCTTGCCTCATGCGCCGTGCATGTGGCATGACCCTTGTTGATGAAAAACATGTGGTCCACCCTCTCCTCACCTTCGAGTACTAGCATAGGAAGAAGACAAAAGAAACCTTGGCTAAAGTAGGGGACTCTCCGATGCCAAAGTCAGGGTTGGAATCTAGGTCATACAGTGTTGGAGAGTTTTGGGTGAGAGATTTGCGTACCTTTCACCGCTAGAGATGCTTCCCTTATAAGAGAGAGAGAGAGAGAGAGAGAGAGAGATCCCATAGTATGGGGATTCTTTCCTGATATTTTGGGGATTTATCATGATCCAGGATTTTCTCGAGATTGTAGGTCTCCATGATTCTCGGGATTTGATATTATCTTCTGGAGATAACGGACGAAATCGTTGGGACTTAGGAAGATCATCCAAGTTTGTAGCTCGACTTGAGGTCGGATTTTGAGGTGGGCCAGGTGCCTAGTGGAAAACAACTGATATTGTTTTGCCCGATAGATCAACACTCACCATTCTCGACCATCACACGAGTTAGAGGGCTCATGCTTCTTTCATCTGAAGCCTTTTGACTTTGTCAGGGTTACTGCTGATCTACAATCATGTTACGACCGATCCATGACTGATCTGTGATCGATATGTGGTTGCACGCCCCCCGTCCTATAGTCGATCCGTAGTCGACTTATGGCCATCATATGGTCGATCCATAATCGGCTATTGGCTGAGGTATGGTTGATCTATGATCGACCTATTACCGACCTATGGGCTAGGTCCAGCTGGGATATGGCCAATCCATAATCGACCTATAATCGACATATGGGTTAGGTCAGTAGTACATGACCTAAGAAGGGCTCTTTGAGTGTCCTTAAGGTTGCATCGACCTCCTTAGAGGCTTCGCTCTCTGTACGTATGGGTCTCATTAGGCTTGGCGCTTGATGGCCCAAGCTATGTCGGTAGAGTTGGTCCATTTCATAACAACTTATCCCTAATCTATCATTGGTTGCCATGTGCACTGGAAGGCCTAATTTATTATTTAAAAAAAAAAAAAAAAACAAAAAACACCTGTTTTATATTTACCAGACATCTTTAACTGATTACGAGGTTATTTTACAAAGTACATAAAAAAGTTGAGGAGTAATCTGAAAATAGTAGAAAGGGAAGAGGTTGTTTGGATGGTAAATGTCAAAACCTCTTTGCACCGTTCAGATAGAGATTTCAATGACTTAGGATCTACTTACAGCGACGGGTTTACGTCTATGACTTTACATGTAATTATCCCAACATATTCAAGATTGAATGAAGATTGAATGATGGCAATCTTCTTCCTTTTGTGTATTTCATCCAAAAGCGCAGGCGACGCAAAACTCGTAGTGTTGCTTGAACGTGGTTATCAAAACTACTAAAAAATTAAACTAATTAGCAATGATCAATTAGTTTTCCATCCAATCAAATATACGGCGGCAACTAATTCTAATAAGGTTGGTATTGTCTGTTGTCATTAACGCAAGCTTGAATCCAGAACTATGATCGTTCCCTAATTCCAAAGAATATGAAGCCACCAAACCATTAAAAAATAGACATGATGTTGACCATATATTATCTTTTCATATGTTATTTGGCTCGCTGTTGTTAGTACATGCTTCTAGTTAACAAACAACAAAAAAAATAAGTAAAGGGAAAAAAAAAAAAAAAAATTTCAATGCTCTAGCAGTTGAATGGATCATATGTAAGCACTTAAGGCTTGTTTAGACACTAACACATAAGTAGCTTTTTTAAACTTACGGAACTTAATAAGTTATTTTTCTTAAATAAGATAGTTTTATTATGTAAGTATTAATTCTCTTAAATAAGTTAGTTGGGTTATTAAATTTAATTAAGTAACTTTTTAGAAAAATAATAATTTATTTTTATAAGTTATTGTTTATTACTTTTCAACTTTTAAAAATAACTTATTTCTTTCTGTAGTAGACTCACAAGAGTTTCAACATCAGGGCATGGGTTCATGTACCTCTTGTGGTGAAATTCCAATGTGTGGTGCAATAAAAATCCACTGTGTAGTGTGAGTGCGTATGTAAATTTTTTTTTTTTTTTAAATTTTTAATATTTAATTTTTTTTATTTTATTATTGGTGACACAACAACTTTGAAAATTATTTAAGAAAATATGCTTTTTGTGGCCATGAATCTCTTCTAAGTTCATGGGATTGGAAAATCATCCAATGAATGGGTAAATGGACTAGTGGGCCCCACATGATGATGGCCTGTATCAAGGTAGCCCCACATGATGGACAATCTACATCAAAGGTCCTCCCCTAATGATAAATGACCCACATCCAAGGCGAGCCTCGCATGATGGGAAACCAACATTGAAAGTGAGGCCCACATAATGGGCAACCCACATCAAACGTGGGCTCCACATGATGGATGATCTACATCAAGATGGGCCCCACATGATGGACTATCCAATCAAAGGTCGGCCTAATGATGAGTGGCCCACATCTAAGGTAGGCCCACATGATGGAGGGTCCACATCAAAAGTTGGCTTCACATGATGGGCTGTGGATATTGAAGATGTGCCCCACATGATGGATGACTAACATCAAAGGTGGGCTCTACCTAATGAAACGTGCGTACTAAAGATAGACCTCCTAACAAGATGGGCCATGCATGATAGATGACCCACATCAAAGTTGAGGCCACACAAGGAACAATCAACATCAAAGGTTGGCCCCACATAAAGGACAATGGATGTGAGGGAAACCAAACATACTTTGGAGATAATTACTTATGATGTTGGAAGCTAAATATGCTTTTCTAATTGTTTTTAGATGATAAGTATGTTGTTTGCCAAGTATACTTATGTGTTGATTAAGTAAAAACTAAGATAATCTACTTATAGCTAAAATAACTTATCTAAAGTAGGGTCCTTGCTCTTGCTCCGGTGGTAGACTCTTACGAGTTTCAACAACTGGTCGAGGGTTCAAGTACCCATAGGTGGTGAAATCCCACTACGGCCTGAGTGTGTGGTGGTGTATGTGTGTGTGTGGTGAAATCCCACTACGGCGTGAGTGTGTGGTGGTGTGTGTGCGTGTGTTAAAAAAAAAAAAAAAAAAAAAAAAAACTTTTCTAAAGTAACTTACGGTCCAAATGCCCTCTTAAAGACCACCGATCAGAAAGTGCATGCTTAGCATGCAAGCAAGTCAAATTAAACTGTAAATATGGTCCAAGAAGTAGGGCTGGGAAAGGGACGGGCTTGGTCAGGCCAAAATAATAATTTGAATAGGTCCGGCCGGACCACTGCAAAATCCGGACTCAATCATGGTTCAGATGTTCCACTAAAGTGACACGTTAGAATTAAAAATGTTCTGGATGGACGGTCTAGATCTCACTTCCACGAAGGCAGGCTATGGCCAACCCACAGAAATGTGTTGTTCCTCACCAGATCTGTATTCTGTAAGAAAAGAGGAGAACCAAGTAGAGACTTGCCGAACCCACTGGAACACCTGTCGACACGCACCTTTGCACGCAGCACAGGTCCCATCCTTGCAAGTGGGCCCAAGTGCAGAAGGTGGGCCCATAGTCGAGAGGACCATAATCAGGTGCTGGCTAACTAGAAGATGTCGTCAGAGTGGATCCCCTGATGAAAATCTTGGGTGTCACACACGTGTGGTATTTGTCATGTTCACTTGGGCTAAGTGACTTTAGGTTTGCTAAAATACATTCCAACCTATTGCGATAAGACATGTTGGGACTATAATCATTTGACCTAAGGTCACAATCAATGGAACAAGCTGTCATCTGACAAAACACAATGACAATGGCCCATCTAGACGCAATGTCTTTCAGTTGATGCAGTGTATTTGGATGCACTTTACAAGCCTCTCCCATTCAACGAAATAAGCCTTAAAAGGTTGATTGATTTTGTAGTTAAAAGGAAAAAAGAAAGCTTAAAACCATATTCCATTTTGAAAACCCTCACTTGAGCAAGTGCATCCAAACAAGCTCTAAAAAGCAGCTGCCTAAAAAATCTTTCAACATTTGAAAACCCTGACTTTAGAATCAATAGCTAATAGAGCAAGGTCTAAGATATGGTCCATATTCAAATAAGTAACGTTTAATAATCAAAGTGGTAAAATATTCCAATAGGAGAGTTTCATTGATAGATATATGTCGTTGACATATGGGATCATCTTGTCAACAGTTTGGGTTAAAGAAAATGACATGCATCCAACGCATGTAGTCCTATGTATCCAATTTCAATACGTTGAATCATTTCCCAGCTATCCTCAGCTTCCTTTTGCAGGAGTGGTTATGATGGAGTGGACCATCTTGCAAATAGTCTGACCTTTTCAATTTCAATTTGAATGACCCAAATCCAACGAATATAGTCAGACCCTTCCAATTGCAATTTGAATGAGTTGGTCCGTACAAGTTGCGAGTCTTTTTACCATGATTGAGATCGTTTTGCCAGACTTCTTGGCGTGTAGTAATCTTTATGGAGATGCCATTTTGTAGAGCATTTAGATCTACACATGTAGATGTGCTTTTGGCTAGCAAACATCACCATGGACAAAAAAAATATATATATATATATATATATATATATATATATATATATATATATATATATATATATATATATATATATATATATATATATAGAGTCCCGGTCTCCTGCGCACCATGCCGCACCATCCTTAAATACGAGCTTCCATGCCGTCCGTCAGATCCTCCTATCGGCTACTAGGATTCAAGCACCGTGAGAAGAGAGAGTCTCAAGCAAGGAGGACTCACGCGACATTTGACGGGGTTTCTAAAGTGACGTCTCTCTATGTTGTGGGCCATGCCATGATGTATATTTTTTTATCTACACCGTCCATTAATTTGGAGGGATTATGTTAGGACATGATCCAAACAATGAATCAGATCCAAAGCTTGAGAGGACCCCACCACAAAAAAATAGTGGGAAGAGTGACGCCCACCGTCAAAACGTTCTAAGAGCCACGATAGTTTTTGTTCAGGCGAATATTTGCGTTTTCCTTCTTTCATGTCTGCTTTAACACATGAACACGTGGGATCTCAAATAAACGTCATGGTGGAACTTCAGAAGGTTTCAACGGTGGGCGTCACTCTCATCACTATTTTCTGTGGTGAGGTCCACCCTAGCCTTGGATCTGCCTCGTTCTTTAGGCCATGCTTTAAAATGATCTCTCCAAATGTATGGACGGTGTTGATACAACAGATACAACATGGTGGGCCCATAGAAGTTGGTGACATTACTTCAGTAGCCAGCCTGTCAGGGACGCGAATTTCCTGTGAAAGCCTACTGTTGGAAGTTCCTGCGCTGGGAACGCAGTTGGGCATTATGATGTTTGTGAGAAATCCTCACCGTCCATCAGTTTTGTGAGTTTATTTTAGGACATGAAGCCAAAAATGAACCATATACAATGCTCAAATGGGCCGAAAACGTGATAATTGAACATCCACAGTTGAAATATTCGTGGGGCCACAGAAGTTTTGAATCATGCTAATATTTGTGTTTTCAGTTCCTCCCAGTAGGAATGACGTTATTAACAGTATGGATGGCATGTAAACATCGATATTGAACCCAGGTAGGTTTCAAAGGTAGGAATTTCCTTAAATACATTTTTCCTTTAGTACGGCCCACTTGAGTCTTGGATCGTGTTCAATTTTGGTCTAATCTCGTGAAATTATCTCAGAAAATGGATGGATGGAGTGGATTCCTGAAAAACATGACGGTGGGCCCCACCTACGTTCCCAGCGCAGGATTACACCGTGTTGTGTGGGGGCGGGGCCTCACCTAATCCGCTCTGGAGAAGACGGAAACGGATTGGCTACTCCCCCTGACACCAGCCCCCTGGTTGGTGGTCGGTGCTCTGTGGGCCCTATCATGATGTATATTTTTCATCCATTCCGTTCATCCATTTTAAAAGATTATTTTATGTATTTATCCAGAAAATAAGAGGAATATAAATCTCGGATGGACCGCACCACATGAAAATAATAATGATTGGATATCCACCATTAAAATCCTCCTAAGGCCCACTGTACTGTTTATTTGATATCCAATATGTTTATTAGGTCATACAGGCCTAGATGAAGGGTCAAAAACAAAAATCAACTTGATCCAAAACTTTTACGGCCCCAAAATGGTTTTTAATGGTCGACTCTCATTCAACATTGTTTCCTTTAATGTGGTCAACTTAAGACTTGGATATAACTCATTTTTTATTTCTTACCATAAAATAATTTTTAAAAATAGATGGACGGCATGGATGACACACATACATAATGGTGTGGCCCACAGAGCACCGACCACCAGCGGAGTAGCCAATCCGTTTCCGGATAAGACAGCCTTTCACGTCAATGAAACGTCAGTTCCTCTCTGTTCGGCGACCGTCTGGCCACGTTACATGCTTCTTTACATGGTAAGCTAGGTGGGGTCCACTGTGATGTTTAGGTAAGATCGACCACGTTCATTAGTTTTGAGAGATCATTTTAGACAATGGCCAAAAAATTATATAAATCTAGAGCTTAAGTATGCCGTACGTTAGTAAAACATGTGTAGGTAAATTCTTACCATTAAAACTTCCCTGGTCCACCATAATGTTTATATCCCATCCATACCGTTCATAATGTCATTCTTACTAAGATAAATTTAAAACACAAAATATTTGCCTGAAGTAAAACTGTCGTGACCCTTGGAACTTTTTGATGGTAGGCGTCACTCTTCCTACTGTTTTTTGTGGTGGGGTCCTCTCAAGCTTTGGATCTGATTCATTTTTTGGATCATGTCCTAACATGATCTCTCCAAATCAATGGACGGTGTAGATAAAAAACCATACATCATGTCATGGCCCACAACACAGAGAGACGTCACTTTAGAAACCCCGTCAGATGCCGCGCGAGTCCTCCTTGCTTGAGACTCTCTCTTCTCACGGTGCTTGAATCCCAACCGATCGGAGGATCTGACAGACGGCATGGAAGCTCGAAGCTCGTATTTAAGGATGGTGCGGCATGGTGCGCAGGAGACCGGGACTCTATATATATATATATATATATATATATATATATATATATATATATATATATATATATATATATATATATATATTTTATAAAAGAAAAAAAGTAAAAGGAAGTTAGTTACTCCACACTTGAGTGGAGCTGTACACATCCACAAGGGGGAATACATGAAAATAAAAAAATACATGTGCAGGATCTGAGCCTTCCATAAGGTTGGAAATGATGCTCAGATCTTGTGCCAAATCTTATACATTATCATCGAAATGCAAATGCATATATGTTAATTGCGGAGTACTGGAGTTGTTGAGTCAGGTTGCACGCGCTTCTTATATGTCCTGCCTTGAAAATATGACTTTTTGCTCCAAAGACGGTCCTAGTATATATAAATAACATATGTTTTAACAAGCAATCATACCTAGCATTCCTTTTTAAGCACGATGTGGTCCACCTGAGGATGGAAAACTCAGAATTTTTGCTCCATAGGTGGTCCTAGTATATATATAAATAACATATATATGCTTTAACAAAAATCATACCTAGCCTTCCTTAATTTTGAGAAATTTGGGGCTGTGGACCCCACCTTTTATCCAGCTGTTTTTATAACAATACAAACTTTGTTTGGGAACTTAGACCTGCTCGTACGGAAAGTGAATTTGAGGACGAAAATACCCTTCCCTTCCTTTCGAAGGCGAGTGCTGACGCTCCTCCAACCGAGAGTTGTACGAACGGCTCAAAAAAGATCAAAGTTACATGGCCCCACAGCTATGTATTTATTATATCCACAACGTTCATCCATATTTCGAGATAATTTCGGAGTATTATCCAAAAAAAAAAAAAATCATATCCAAAGATCAACTGGACCACACTACAAAGAGCAGCGGGAAAACTGATTTTCACCGTTAAAAATTTTGTAAGGTCCACCATAACATTTATTTTCCATCCAATATATTCATAAGGTCACAAAGGCCTGGATGAAGAGGAAAAAAAAAATAAATTCATAATGATCCAAAACTTCTGTAACCCCTAAAAGGGTTTCAATGGTAGACGTTGAAGGTGGGACCAGTCCCATCAAAGTGAGCTCACATGATGAACCGCCTTTTTGCACTGTGGTCAACTTGATGGTTAGATCTATCTTATTTTTCGTCTCAAGCCTTAATATGAGCTCGCCAAATAGATGGACGGTTTGGACATAACACAGACCTCATGATGGGACCCACAAAGGCGGTAGGGATTACCATAACAAAAAAAAAAAAAAACTAGGAACATATAGCTACGGTTAAAACCGTAGCCACTACTTTTTCGTTTTGTATCCAAGGTCTTTCGATATATAGAAAAAGGTATTGAACTGTCCAGCAAGTTTGCATCAAAAATCCTGCAGTTTTTCCTATGGCTATGGATTATAACCGTAGCCATAACTATACTCCGTTGCAGTCTATACATTTAAAAAAAAAATTTTTTTTTACATGGAGAACTTTATTTTACCTATATTTTTCTCTAATACATATTTATATAAATATGTATATATAAGCATATAAAATTCTTTTTCTCTCTTTTAATTCATTTCTTTGTCTATTTATTCAACAAGCATATCTCCTAAAGTAAAATGATTTACTTAATATATTACATATGATTTTGGGGTAGGAGAAGCTAATTTAGCCAACAAACCTAGTTATTTTCGAAGATTCCATATTTGCCCCGCTGAATTTTTAGTTTGCCCCACTGAATTTCTAGTTTGCCCCGCTCAATTTCATGTATGCCCCGCTCAATTTCTAGTTTGCCCCGCTTAATTTAAAATTTAATCACCCCGATCGCAATTTCTAGTATCCAAGGGTCATTCGATTTCACTCCAGAAGGAGGAAATCGCGACATAATTTCAACACCCTGTATGGCGCTCAATTTCGAACGGATGTTTACCGAATTTTTATTCAATGCCACTATTTCATTGAGGATTTTCTCGATTCTCGATTTTCGGTTATTGCTCCACTCGATTCAAAGTATGCCTAAAAGTTGAAAGGAGATTTTTAGTTTGCCACTTAATTTCGCGAACCCAGCATCGATTTTGGTTGCTGCCTTCATGCGAATTTCTAGTTTTCCAACTCAATTTTCGGTTTGCTTCATTGCAATTTTATATTTGCCCGCTTTCAATTTTCAAGATTTACTCACCTTCAATTTTTAGTTTACCCCCGTGACGGTCCAATTTCTAGTTTACCACCGCTTCAATTTTGGCTTTCTCGATTTCATGTTTGCCCTAATACACGTTAATTTTGTAAGGATCCCTACTTACTCCGCCTCAATTTTCGGGCCCAAGGGGAAGGAGCTCGTAGGAGCACGCATTCAACCTCCTACGTCGTTTAATTTCTAGTTTGCCGACTACTGGTCAATTTCATGTTTGTCCCGCTCAATTTTCGATTTACCACCTTAATTTTGAAATTTACTCGCTCAATTTCTGGTAGTTTGCCTCGATCAATTTTCGGTTTGCCAGGAGCATACCACCGAGGATGCTCAATTTTCGGGGTTTACCCACGCTCAATTCGTGCCCGCCAAGACTCATTTTGATTTACTCGCTCGAATTTCTAGTTTGCTCCAATCAATTTCATGTTTGCCAAGGTCATGATGAATTTCTAATTTGCCTCTCCATATACAATTTTCATGTTAGCCTGCCTCGCTCAAAGGAGATCAAAGATACATGGGCCCCACAATTATGTATTTATTATATCCATAACGTTCATCCATATTTCGAGATCATTTGGGAGCATTATATATATATATATATATATATATATATATATATATATATATATATATATATATATAAGAATCATATCTAAAGATCAACTGGACGACACCACATAGAGCAGCGGGAAAATTGATTTTCATCATTAAAAATTTTGTAGGGCCCATCATAACATATATTTTCCATCCAATCTATTCATAAGGTCACAAAGACTTGGATGAAGAGGAAAAATAAATTTCATAATGATCCAAAACTTATATGACCCCTAAAAGGGTTTTAATAGTAGACGTTCAATCCTCCATTGCCTTTTACAGTGTGGTCTTGATAGCTAGATTTGTCTTATTTTTTATCTCAAGCCTTAATATGAGCTCGCCGAATAGATGGACGGTTTGGATATAACACATACCTTATAATGGGACCCACAAAATGCCGTGGGGATTACAATGAAAAAAAAAAGTAACCATTGAGTTAGGGTCAGTGGGACCCTATAGCTACGGATTATAATTGTAGCCATAATCGTAGCTTTGACATATCGAAGATCTTTTGATATTATTGAAAAAGTCCAGAATTGTCCTGCGAGTTTGCCTAAAAATCCTGCAATTTTTGATACACTATGACTACGGATTATAATCGTAGCGATAACCGTAGCCAGACTACTCCCGCCTGGCAGTCTGTTGTTTTTTTTTTTTTTTTTTTTCGTGATGTTGCTTTTATGGGTCCTATCATGAGGTTTGTGTTATATCCAAACCGTCCATCTATTTGGCGAGCTCATATTAAGGCTTGAGACGAAAAATAAGATAGATCTAACTATCAGGTGGACCACACTGTAAAAGGCAATGGGGAATTGAACGTCTACCGTTGAAACCTTTTTAGGGGTTACAGAAATTTTGGATCATTATGAAATTTGTTTTTCCTCTTCATCCAGGTCTTTGTGACCCTATGAATGAACTTAGACGGGGAGGATTTCTCACAAACATCACAGTGGGCCCCCTAAAGGTTTCTAATGGTTGACACTCATTCAACACTGTTTCCTGTAATGTGGTACACTTGAAATTTGGATATACCTCATTTTTCGTCTCATATCATAAATTATATGGACAGCATGGATGAAAAGCATACATCATGGTGGGGCTCACAAACCACCGACCATCCGCTGGTGGCAGGGGGAGTACCCAGTCTGTTTCCGTGAAAGGAGGGGTATTTTCGTCCTCGAATTCACAGTCCGTCCGAGCAGGTCCAGGTTCCAAACAAAGTTTGTATTGATTCATGAAAACAGCCTTACGTTTTTAGTACGCTGTGGTCCACCCGAGGATTGTGAGCTTTTTTTTTTTTTTCTTTACACGCACACATGTACACCCCCACAAACTCACGCCTTAGTGGGATTTCACCACCTATGGATACTTGAACCCTTAACCAGGTGGTATAACTCCTCAGAGTCTACCACCCAAGCAAGAGTAAGGATCCAAACGCTTGTGAGCATAAGAACCTGCAAATACCATGCCTGGTTTTCTTGCCTAAGGTATGCTTCCAGAACTTTTAGGCTGTTTGGCATCTCCCCAAATAAGATCTCTCATTTGCTAATTCTAAAAGAATAAGTTTTCATTTTGAGAAAATGAATTATTCAGTAAAACTCAAATTTTAAAGCTTATTTTTTTAAAAACTACTCAAAAAGCTCTTATAAAATAAGTGATGAAAATGTCGCTTAAAAAAAAAAAAAAAAAACAAGTTTATTAAATTCAAGTTGGTAAACATTTTTAGTTAATTTTTGAACTAATTTGTCATTAAACTTTTTAAATAACTCTTATCTTGTGCCTTCCTCTCCTCTTTACAATAGCTCTAAAGTCGACCCTCATGATGAACAACGGGTATTGAAGTGGGGCTCCACATGACGAATGGTCCACATCAAGGTGGACCCACATAATGCATGGTCACATCAAAGGTGGGCCCATCATGATGGATGCCCGCCCACATAAAAGGTGAGATGCACGTGATGGATGGTGGGCATTAAAGGTGAGACCATATGACAGAAGGTTGACATCAAAAGCGAGCTCACATGATGAATGGCCAATATTGAAACTTGGGCCCCACATGACGGGTGGTCCACAACAAAGGTGGGCCCACATGATGCATGGATGGTGAACATCAAAGGTAAGTCCCCTATGATGGATGGCCCACATCAAAACGTAGCTTTGTATGATGAACTATCTACATCAAGTGAGCCCCACATGATGGACGGTCCATAGCAAAGGTGAGACCCACATGATGGATGGTGGATATCAAATGTGGGCCCACATGATGAATGACCCATATTAAAGGTGCCCCCCACACAATGAATGGTCCACATCAAGGTGGGGCCACGTAATGCATCGTTCACATCAAAGGTGGGCCCCCCATGATGGTGATTGACCATCCATGTTAAGTGGGCCCCACTTGATGGATGGTGCACATCAAAGGTGAGATCCACATAATAAATGATGAACATCAAAGGTTGGCCCATGTGACAAATGATTAACATCCAAGGTGGGCCCACATGATGAATGACCCGTGATGAATGGTCCACATCAAGGTGGCCCATATAATGGATGGAGTGGGCCTAACATGATGGATAGGTATGTGCTCACAATGGCTAGACACTCAATAACGCCCATGCACATTCCTATAATAGACTAGCTACCAACAAAAATGTAATATGTAAGTGCTGATAATGATATTAGCTATCCAATAACGTCCATATGCCATGCATGCATGATTATCCCAATCGTTATTAATTTGATTTATAAAGTAATTCAATTATGATAAATCCTTTCCTAGTTGCATTCCCAAGTCAATAATAACATAATAATCAATCAATCTTTTCTATCTATAAACACACTAAAGACTTTAACCCAGCAAAGCCAAGTATCTATAGGCAATTAAGTTTTAAGGAATTTCCACAACACGATGAGCACAAATATAATTGAAAATTCCATAAATAAGATCTACATAACTTCCATATGACAAGGCCACTAGTCCAAGGCATGCTTCCATAGTTTTCTAAAAGTAGCAGTACAAACTGCCTAAACAATTCATAATATCCCACCAACTTCACAGTTAGGTTTCAACTGTCACCCTTTCATAATTCTAAGCATATTAACAATGTAGCACATGTTATTTATATAATGGCATGCTAGAATATATATATGTTCACGTAAAACATATATACAAGATAATGGTTATATTCAAGCGATTGTAGATACTTAAGAGAATGTGCAAAAGTTAAATAGGTAATGCGTATATGTATAAGTTTCTAGGATTCAAAAAAATCTACGAATCATCCTAAGGTTAACACATGTAATGTGACACCCAAATCCATAACTCAACTGGCAGAATGAGTGGAGATACCTCGTTTCAACACTTGAGGTCATGGTATTGATCCCTAGTGGGGGTGGCTAACATGGAGTGTGTGTACTGACATGGGTGTGTACTAACAAAGCTAACCTAAAAAATTAAAAAAAGAAAAATTGCAAGAATTATCACAAGATTTACAAATTGAATTGACGTATCTATTCAGATATTAAAACTATTATTAGACTAAACATATTGTAAAAAAGCTTAATGGGAGGATCATCACCTCTAAGTTGGGATTCCTTGATTCAAGTGCACGCTCGGCAAAGAATTCTTGGGGAAAACTCAAGATCCTAAGTTCAATTACGAGTCAACAAACAATAACTTGGATTATAATTTAAATAAACTTTAAATAAAAGTATTGAGAGTTGCATGCGTCATTAATTAAGTTGATCCCAACTTGACTCGGCAACCCAACCCCAAACTTGGGCATGAAAGACTCAATTTGAACGGGGAATCAGATTCTCCCACTACACTTATGCTGCTGCATCGAACATACACAAATCAAGCTTCAACTAAAGGTTAGAACTCAGATGAATACATCTAATTAATTAGGTTACCTAAATTTGCTAGCCTCGATGCAAATTTGACTCTCACCAAGCTATACCCACACCCGACTTTCGCATGCAGCTGGGCTGCTCCCAAAGCTGATCAGGTGGGCCCTACGAAGTATGGAGCACTGCAGAAGAATCACCTGGGGAAGCGGATTGCTTACTGAGCTACTCAGTAAACTCTGTGGGGCCCGCCGTGGATGCTTGTGTATATATCCACGTCGTACATCCATTGTACAAATCATTTTGGAACATTATCTCAAAATTGAATCATATCCAAAGCTCAAGTGGACCACGATACAAGAAACAGTGGGAACAATGATGTCCACCCTTGAAACCTTTGTAGGGCCCACGGTTATGTTTATTTGTCAGGCAATCTGTTCATAAGGTCACACAGACATGAATGAAGGGAAAACAAAAATGTCATCTTGATCCAAAACTTCCGTGCCTCCCGAGAAGTTTTCAACCGTAGGCTATCAATTCACCTGTACAGCACATTTCAGCCGAGCAAAGGTCAGCCATGCCATCAAGATTTTGGAAGAAAGTTAGGCTATTTCACACCATTGAAAGCAATGGTCAGTTGCACCGTCAAGATCTATGAGAAAATTAATCTATTTAATGTTATTGAGGTCATTGGTCAGCCCACCATTAATATCTGGGAGAAAATTAGACTGCTTCCCCACAAATGATCTAATTCAATTTATTGGCACGACCCACATAATGAAAGGTTTGCTGGTTTTTAAAACCAGGATCTTTTATAGCATGGCCAGTTGCACCGTCAAGATCTATGAGAAAATTGATCTATTTAATGTTATTGAGGTCATTGGTCAGCCCACCATTAATATCTGGGAGAAAATTAGACTGCTTCCCCACAAATGGTCTAATTCAATTTATAGGCACGACCCACATAATGAAAGGTTTGCTGGTTTTTAAAATCAGGATCTTTTATAGCATGGCCCATCTTTTAAATGGCTTGGATTCATGACGCAGGAGAGGACGTGACGTCGAGCACTGTCTTCCCCAAGAGGATAACTATTTCGAATCCACGGAACTTATCTGGACTCTTCACAGAGACTTCTCGAATCCATGAGAAAAGAAAGCAGAAAATAGAAATAAATTCTAATACATTCGAAATTGATTAATGAATCCTTAAAAACGAGTTCACAACCCTTTAAATAGGGGTACTAAGTAATGAGAAAGAAATCAGAATCAAACTACAACTAAAACTCCTATAAATCGCGACTTACTATAAATAGTAAACTTACTATTTATAGATGGCCGTGATGTCTACTAGTGCTCAAGGTTTTCGGCCAAAAATAGTAAGTGTCCTATTTGACTTCACCAAACCATCCTCCTAATTATTCTAAGCTCTTTTCACGTTGGGCGCAACTCCTAAAGCCCGATGGATGAAGAGTTATAAGCAAACTAAAACTTACTATTTATAGTAAAAACGAAATTAAAACAAGAAAACGACCGTCAATCCAGGGGTTTTTCGCAATTCTGGGCAGCGCTACCCTACGTAGTATGGTTGGTTGGCTAAAGTAGTTCATTCTACCCCAAAATCATATATTTTACGTCAGATAACTCATTCTGGATTGCGAGAGATGCCCTATTTAAAGTCCAATGGTCCGGATCACTTCCGTCGTCAACCGAGCCTTTTCTGATCCATCTTGGCCATGAAACTGTCCGCGACCCGCTCTACATCAATTCATGTCACGGAAAGGACCTATATGTGATCATTTTTCTCCTTCACTCCTCACTAATTACAACACATAATAGTATAAAAAAGCCTGTTTGTGGTATAAAAAGGCCCGTCTGAGTAAAGTGTTTTTACAGTCTCATTAAAGTAACTTATATAAACGTTAAATCTTAATTTGTAACTATTTCGAAATAATAATTTTATTAAAAATAGAAAACAACTTATAAATAGACTCAAACACTCTCATATGACTTAAATAAGGACTTTAAATAGAAATAAATTATAATTTAATAATAATATTAAATATTAACTTAAAACTAAAAATTAATCCCTTTAAAGACCTACTTTGGAAACCTGTTTAGGTGCTAATGACGTATGGCATTGACTGGCGTGTAAAGCTCTTCAACATCTATCCACTAACTTATTAAACTGGCATGTAAAGCTACTCAAAATCTTTCCAATAACTTATTATATGCACGGAATAAATAACCCGTCTCATAATTATAGCCATTGGAAGGTAGAGTACTGTGCTGGAGCCTTGGATTGAACTTTTTAACTCAAAATTTTAAAATGAATAATTTTCCTTCATTTAAAATCACCATAACATATATTATTAATTTGTGTTTAGAGTACATTAATATATTAAGATCTATTATTTGTAATTATATATTTTTTATTTAACTAGATATATAACAGACCTTGTCAAAATTTATGAGATTTGGCTGAGTCAAGTTGAGTCGTTCCCCTTGACTCAGTAGTCAACCCAGTGAATCAAGGACGCGGATTGGCTACTCCCCCTGACACCAGCCCCGGAGCTGGTGGTCGGTGCTCTGTGGGCCCACCATGATGTATGTGTTTCATCCATTCCATTCATCCATTTTTAAAGATCATTTTAGGGCTTGATACCAAAAATGAGATATATCCCAGTCTCAAGTGGACCACATTACAGGAAACAGTGTTTAATGAACTTCGACCATTAAAAACTTTTTGGGGGCCATAAAAGTATTGGATCAAGTTGATATTTGTTTTATCCCTTCATCTGGGTTTTTATAACCTAATCAACGGATTGGATGTCAAATAAACAGTACATCGGGCCTTAGGAGGATTTAAATGATGGATATCCACTCACTATTTTTTTCCTGTGGTGTGATCCACTTGAGATTTATGTCCCTCCCATTTTTTGGATAAAGCCCTAAAATGATCTTTAAAAATGGATGAACGGAATGGATGAAACACGTACATCATGGTGGGGCCCACAGAGCACCGACCACCAGCTCCGGGGCTGGTGTCAGGGGGAGTAGCCAATCCGCGTCCGTGAATCAAGCCACCCCTGGTTTTTTAATCATTTGCAGGTTCATGCGGATTTCTTGCCAAAGCCTTTCGCAGCGAGTTGCTGCGATGGGATGATAGGTGGGGGCCATTGCGATGTTGGTGAGAAATTTACTCTATCTATGTGATATTTGTTTTTCCTCTTCATCTGGGTTTGTATGGCCCTGTGAACAGATTAGTTGGAAAACAAACGTGATGGTGGACCTTACAAATGTTTTAATGGTGAGAATTATTGTCCCACTTTTATTTGTGGTATGATCCACTTGAATTTTATATATGATTTATTTTTAAGACTAAGATCTAAAATGATCTTGCAAAATGGATGAACGGTGTGGATATTGTAAATACATCATTTTGGGTCACGTAACTTTGATCTCATCTGAACTGTTAGTACAAATGTAGCTCGAGGAGCGTCAGCCCACGACACGTACCACACCAGCTGAGTTGGTGGCGTGTGTGGTACACCACCAATCCGATTATGGGACGCGGATTTCTTGCAAAAGCCTTCGCAAGAATTTCCTGCGCAAGATGCTGGGTGGGACCCACCAACATGCTTGTTAGAAACTTTCCATCCGTATTAAGAGCTCATTTTTTGATATATGATAAAAAGTGATTTGGATCCAAAACTCAAGTGGATCACACGAGAGGGAATAATGGGGATTCAGTGAGATTAGTTGAAACATTCCCGTGGCTATAGAAGTTGTGTCAGGCTAATACCTTTTATTTCCACTTACTCCCAATGGTAATGACCTTATCAACAGTTTGGATGATATATATATATATATATATATATATATATATATATATATATATATATATATATATATATATATATATATATGAAAGTAGAGCTCTTCCAGTAGAGCATTTTAATTGTAGAAATTTCTTTTCCTAGTTAATCTTACCCATCTGAATTTTGGATCCACCTCGTTTTTTGTTACATATTATAAAATTAGCTTGAAACACGCTAGGACGGGTGGATTTGTCCCTATGTACATGTGACACATGAAGTACGTTAGGTGCAATCCAGATATACTGTGCTCGCAATGATGTATGTGCCTTAAATCCACACTGCCCAACCGTTTTTAAAGCACATTTTAGGAAATGACCCAAAAATTAAGCCGATTAAAATCTTATGTGAACCATACCACATAAACAGTAGCGATTGAATCACCACTATTAAAAACTTCATAGGGCTGCCGAAATGTTCATTTTCTATATAACCTGTTGATAAGATCACAAAGAACTCAACGAGAGGCCACACAAATATCATCTTGATCTAAAACTTTTGTGGCTCACGAGAAGTTTTTAATGGTCAATTACCACTGTTTACTATATTATGGTGCACCTGAGATTTATATCTGCTTCATTTTAAAAAAAATCAAATTCTAAAAGAGCTTTCACTACGGATGGACGGCATGGATGTAGTCAAATACATCAAAGTGGCCCCACAGTATGGAGGCAGGAAAATTACGTGGCTCCATATGCACAAAACCAGTTCCTCCGAAGAAAATGCTCATGTACCGAACATTCTTCGGACCATTGTGCCTCTTTGCCACCGGCCCCGTGGCTAATAGTTGGTGCTCTTTGGGCCCCACCATGATGTATGTGCTTCATCCATTCTGTTCATTCATTTTTACAGATCATTTTAGGGCTTGATACAAAAAATAATAAAAATATAAATCTCAGGTGGACCACACCATACGAAAACAATAGTGATTAGATATCCACCATTAAAATGCTCCTAAGGCCGACTGTATTGTTTATTTGACATCCAATATGTTGATTAAGTCACACAGACTCATATGAAGGGAAAAAACTAAGATCAACTTGATCCAAAACTTTTATGCCCTTAAATGGTTGAAATTCATTCGACACTGTTTCCTATAATGTGGTCGACTTGAGATTTGGATATACCTTATTTTTCTCTCATGCAATAGAATGATCTAAAAAAATAAATGGACAGCATAGATGAAACACATACATTATGGTGGATCCCAAAGAGCACAGACCATCAGCCATTGGCTGGTGGGGGGGGGAGTAGCCAATCCGTTTCCCTTTTAACGGGCATCTAGAATTGGACGCTGATTGCCTCCTACCCCTGTCCGGACGGTAATCCGTCCTGTGGAGCCCACCATGATGTAACTATTTTATCCCACTGTCCAACGATTTTTTCAGAAAATTTTAATATGTGAGCCAAAAAATGAGTTAGGTCGAAGGCTTGAGTGAACCATAGAGTGAGGATTGAACGTACACCATTAAAAGCTTCTTGGGAGCCCAAGAAGTTTCGGATCAAGCTGATATTTGTGTTTTCACTTCATCCACATCTACGTGACCTTACGAATAAGTTTTATGGTAAAAAAAACACCACGTGGGCCCTTAGAAAGGTTTCAACGGTGGGTGTCATATCAGCGCAGGTTCCTTTGGTGTGAAAAAATCGCTGGACGGCGGGATAAAACAGTTACACCAGGCTCCACGAAGCCCTACCCGGGTGGATTCCGGAAGGGGTACGACGCAATCCGCGTCCATATAGAATCATGTTTTCCTTAACCTTTCCGAAACCGCAGTTGCTTTTCTCAACGATGGCCTTCATTGGAGGCAGAGGAGACGTGTCAATATCTGAGCTGATGGCACATGTGTAATAAATCCGTGCCATGTAACACGTAGTGAAATAGACCTGTGAGTACGTGACATTTGCTACAGGGGTTTTGGTAATCCAACGCCAACAGTGGAGCCTAAGATGTACGGAAAATGCGCTGGCATAATGTATTGACGACGTTGGTAAAAACACTCATCACGGTGGGCCCCACAATAAAGATATCTCCGTTGATCGGTGCTGCAGGTAATCTCCTCCTGTGCGATCATTTAAATTTTGTTTACTAATATAGACCTACATGCCATGTGTCGGCAATAAAAAGCCGCGGAGCTGCTTTATGCTCGAGCCTTTCAATTCAACGGGTTAGGTTTGGATTTTCTAATATGAGCCCGGGTATCGGTTGGTTATAGAAATTAAAATTTACTATTTACACAATTAATATTATATGCAATTTGCTGGTTGGTGGCTATAAACTTTATTGATAAAAATACAAAATAGCTGCCGGTCTAATCGATTAAGTAAAATCAAATGGATAAGACGTTTCAATAAGTGTAGTCATTTCATATTTTCTCCACTTTTTTTTTTTTTTTTTTTTTTTTAATTTATTTTTTTCACACACGCACCTGACATGCACCCATGCATGTCATAGTGGGATTTCAACACCTATGGGTATCGAACCCAAGACCTTATGTTGAAACTCCTCATATTTTCTCCTCTTATAAGGTCCAAATTGTGATAAAGTAGTGTGTAACCACATTTTGAAAAAAGGTGGTGCACTAGCTATTTCCATGGTCTAGTGTTTGGGTTGGGTCTAGGTCTAATTGGATATGGGCCAATTTAGTATAACTTAGACTGGGCCCAATTACAGATTGGTGTAGTTTGGGTTGAATTAATTTTGAAAGGACTCGGGCATGACCCATTTAGTAATTCGAGATGAATTTTGTATCCAAATGTACTAGTAGGCTTAAATGTTGGACACTAATGCACTAGTTTTTGAGTTAGCTTGACACAAGTAAGAGCGTGAAGAGATAAAGAGAAAGATCACCATCTTCCTCAAGTGAATAAAACCTGGAAATCACAAAATCCTAATTAAGAGTCTCAATGCAAATTAATTGATTTTTTTTTGTAAATAATAAACTTATTAAAAATAGAAAGTTCTAATCTTAAAATAGTAAAACTTACTGAAAATAGAAAGTTCTAATCTAACTAAGCAGAATGATTACTTGCATGATAAGAAGCAAACCCTAAGAAGACGCAAATATTAAAACTCTAAGAATAAAAATATTACATTTGACTTAAAATTTAATAAAAATAGTAATTTTTTAAAAAACTAGGAGACTTGAGTAGAAATGAGTCATTTTCTCACGAAACGAAGCGATGTGACACGCTTGCAATGTCGGTTGGCCCTCGAATGAAATTTTAATTGAAATTTATAAGCTGTGCATCTCGTAACTCATTTTGGATCAAAAGTTATCGCTGATTTACGATTTACGCTTTGAATGACATTTTTTCTCAATATAAAATAAATTTCTCTAATCTAGACACGCTTAGAACCCAATTATATCATGCCCCACGTAAGATTGGCCTAAATCAGATAGATTACGTTTGCTTCCATTCGAGGTTTTTATTGTCCATTTGGAATAGGAATAAGTTTGCCGCCTGCTCTACATCACAGCTCCAATGCCTTATTGGGTCAGCCCAAACCATTTGAACCCTAGTCTAAACTAATTTTTTGCACCCAATTCATGTGCATTGCCGGTCCACATTACGCACAAAGGTCCACATTACACACAGCTTAGATGACAAACAAGAACTGCACTTGTGTGGCTTGTAGGGTTGCATATGTGATAAACAAGCTTATAAGAAATAGGTGCGATCTGATGGGGTTTTTTTTTTGCCCCGTGCTCGACCAGTCGTGAGCCCTGCTCGACCGGTCGAGGGCTGGTACGACCAGTCGTGGGAGTCGAGTCGTAGCTCGACTCAAAGTCCAAATGTTGACTATTTTTCTCCTGGGGTTCTCGACCAGGTCGTAGGTGGTCTCACGACCGCCGTAGGTGAGCTACGACCAGGTTGTAGGAGGTTAAGACCGGTCCCCGGAATTTCCAGACTAGTCGAAGGTTTACGCTTTTGTTCCGCGATTTTGCGCGAAATCATGATTTGAGTCCTTTCATAATGGGATGCGGAAAGGAGTTTCCCAAAACTATAAAAGGGGTTGCCTAGGGTTTTTCTAGGTATCACAAAATAGCAAGAGGGTTTCCTAAAGCTTTGCAAGGGATTTGCTAAAGGGTTTAGGGCTATCAAAGGTGAGAGAGAGGGAGAAAGAGAGAGAGGAAGCTTATAGAAGGGAGGTTCTGCTGGAGGTTCTCTACTTTGCAATCTACATCTCAGCGCTTCTATGTCCTCGTAATCGGTTAGATCTCTCCGTTTCTCTATTTCTCTTATTGTTTATCCACTCCTGCGTGAGTGAAGAAGATTGTAACGTTCTACTTCATAGTGGATTGTTGATCTGGACGAGGTCCCGTGGTTTTTACCTCTTTGAGGGTTTTCCACATAAAAATCTCTTGTGGTGTGTGATTGATGCTTTGATCTATTTCATTGCTTTATCCATACCATAATTCTGTTTGTTTTGGAGGGCTGATCCTAAGGTTTTGTGCAAGGCCCCCAACAAAGTGGTATCGAGCTAAGTTCATTGAACTGGGTAGGATCGGTTTGAATTATGGAAGGTGGCTCAAGGATGATCACCAATGGTTCTAACTGACCATATGGAAGGCTAAGATGGAGGACTTGCTTTATCAGCAAGGACTATATTCTCCAATCTCGCATATATCAAAAATCCAAGGATATGACCGATGATGATTGGAAGAAGATGGACCGAAAGGCGGTGGGGTTTATCGACAATGGTTAGATGATTCCGTGTTTCACCATGTGTCTAAAACCTCACCAAGCAAGCCTATGGCTGAAATTACAAGGGTCGTATGAGAGGAAGACAAATTTTAATAAGATATTTCTGATAAGGCGACTTGTAAATCTCAAGTTTAAGGATGGTGGTTCTGTGGCCGAGCACATGAATGATGTCAGCAATATAGTGAACCAACTCACCTCTATGAAGATGGTCCTGGATGATGAATTGCGTTTTACTATTGCTTAGTTCATTGCGCCCGACACTTGGGAAACATTGGTGGTGTCTCTAAGTAACTCCGCGCTGACGGAAAGATATCCATGGAACAGTAACTAGGCAGTCTCTTTAATGAAGAGACAAGGAGGAAGTCTCGTGGGTCTACTCAAGAAGAGGCCCTCAGACACAGAACGGGGAGAGGAAAGAACAGGGAAGGGCGGGAAGGCCCGAGATAAATCAAGAGGTAAGTCGAGTAACGTAAAAGAGGTTGAATGTCGGAATTGTGGCAAGAAGGGCCACTACATGAGCATGAATGTCGTGGTAAGAAGAACGACAAGAAAGGAAAAGGGAAGGAAGAAGAATCTGATTCCATCAGCACGCTCGGATGGCGACATGGTAGTTATTCTTTCTACAGATCACGATGTATGTCTCACGGCCACGAGTCGTGGCACCGACCGGGTGATAGACTCGGAGCTTCTTTTCATGCGACTCTACACAGGGACTCCTTCACAAGCTACAAGTCGTGTGACTATGGGACCGTGAAGATGAGAAATTCATAGTATCAAAGATCGTGGGAGTCGGTGATATTTGTGTGAAGACCGATGTTTTGGTTCTCGTGGATGTGAGGCATATCCCGCACCTTCGCCTCAACTTGATGTCAACGGGAAGGCTATGATGGCTATGAAAGCTTCTGGTTTGTTTGGTGGGCGATGGAAGCTCATCAAGGGTTCATTGATTGTGGCTAGAGAAAAGAAGTGTTGCACCCTGTACAAGGCAAGTGTCAGTATGTGTAAGGGTGGATTGAACGCAGCAGAAGATTCAGCTATTGACATGTGGCACAGGCGTCTAGGCCACATGAGTGAAAAAGGGCTTCATCTACTAGCGAGAAGAAAGCTCTTCCTTCCGACGTGATGTATGCCTCTCAAAACCTGTCTTGATTGTTTATCGTGGAAACAACATATAGTTTCATTCATTAAAATCGCTTCTCATGTTAATAAAGTGCATGCATTAGATTTGGTTTATTCTCGATGTTTGTGGTCCTATGAGGACAAAAACCTTGGGTGGGGCATTGTATTTTGTTACTTTTATAGATGATGCATCTAGAGGGTTTGGGTTTATGCTTTGAAATCCAAGGACGAGGTCTTTGGTGTGTTTAAGTTGTTTCATGCTATGGTCGAGAGAGAGACAGTAGATCATCAAGTGCATCCGCACCGACAATGGTGGTGAATACATTAGCGACTTTCATGAGTACCGCAAGTCCTGTGGTATACGGCATGAACAGACTGTTCCCAAGACCCCCAAAGATAATGGTGTAATGTGAGCGAATGAATCGCACCATTGTTGAGAGAATCGATGCATGTTATCCCATGCGAAGTTGCCCAAGACGTTCGGGGAGAAGCAATGCACAAATGGTGTATTTGATAAACATGTCTCCATCACCCCTGTTGAATGGAGAAGTACCGAGAAGGTATGGACTGGACAGATCCATCGTACGGTCATCTCAGGTGTTTGGATGCAGACATCCGTTCACGTACCAAAGGACGAGAGGTCCAAGCTCGATATGAAGATCGTGCAAGGTGTGTGTTCTTAGGGTACGGTGATGAAAAATTCGGTTACGAGTTATGGGATCCGACCGAGAAGAAGCTCGTCGAGCAGAGATGTGGTTTTCTTTGAAGATTAGTGTATCGAAGACATTGGTAAGCCGAGAAGAACCACCTTAGTTCAAAGTAGCTAGAGGACATGGATCCGATTACTCCTCCCATGGTGCCCGATGACGGGGAGTACAAAGAAGGTGCGAGGACGAGGGAGTTCCTTCGAAGATTGACCAGGGAGCAACCCCCACTTGATCCACCCGTTGAGCCACAGGTGAGGAGGTCATCTAGGACGACGGTGTACCAGTCCAAGAGGTACTCGCCGCATGAGTACATTATGCTAACCGATGGGGGAGAGCCAGAAGATTATTCTGAGGCCCTAGCCGACGAGCATAAGGAGGAGTGGTTGAAAGCTATGCAAGAGGAGATGGAATCCTTGATAAGAACCACACCTATGACATGGTGAAATTGCCTAAGGGCAAGAAAGCTTTGAGCAACAAGTGGGTGTTCGTAGAAGAAGGTTGAGCGTGAAGAATTCACACGAGGTTTAAGGCCGGACTTATGGTAAAAGGGTTTGGTCGAGAAAAGGCATAGACTTCGAGGAGATATTCTCACCAAGAAGATGACATCCATACGGTGTTGCTTGGGTCAAGGCTAGCATGGATCCGGAGATAGAGCAGCTAGATGTTAAAACTACCTTTCTCCATGGTAACCTGGAAGAAGAGATCTACATGCACCAACCGAGAGGGTTCAAGTCAAGGGCAAGGAGCATATGGTGTGTAGGCTGAGGAAGAGCTTGTGTGGGCTGAAATAAGCTCCACGGTAATGGTACAAGAAGTTCAACTCGTTTATGTTGAAACATGGGTATGACAGAACGGAGTCTGACCACTGTGTGTTCACGCGCAAGTTCTCAGATGGTGATTTCTTAGTTCTGTTATTATACGTTGATGATATGCTCATCATGGGAAAAGACATGAAGAAGATTGACAGGCTGAAACAGGAGTTGGGTAAGTCCTTTGCGATGAAAGACTTGGACCCGGCTAGACAGATCCTAGGAATGGAGATAACCCGTGATTGCAAGGAGGAAACTTTGGTCGTCACAAGAGCGGTATATTGAGAAAGTCCTAGAGCGGTTCAATATGAATGCAGCAATGGCCGGTTAAAGACTCCACTAGATGGTCACTTCAGATTGAGCGACAGACAGTGTCCCAAGACGAAGGCAGAGGTGGAAGAGATGCAGAAAATACCCTACGCGTCAGCTGTAGGAAGTTTGATGTATGCTATGGTGTGTACACGCCCAGATATAGCATATGCGGTTGGTGTAGTCAGCCGGTATCTTGCCAATTCTGGCAAAGAACATTGGGCAGCGGTGAAATGGATACTACGGATCTAAGAGGCTCATCCAGTTGAGCCTATGCTATGGTGACTCAGAACCCGTGTTGGAGGGCTACACGATGCAGATATGGCGGTGACATAGACTCCGTGAAGTCTACATCGGGGTTCATGTTCACGTTTGCGGGGGAGCGGTTTCTTGCGCAGCAAGCTACGAAGGTCGTAGCATTGTCGACGACGAGGCCGAATACATTAGTCACACAAGCATGTAAAGAGATGCTTTGATGAAGAGGTTCCTACAGAACTTAGCCCCAGCGGAGGAGCACGTGGTCTATTGCGATAGTCGAGTGCTATACACTTGAGCAAGAATCCAAGTCAAGATTCCAAGTCGAAGCACATAGAGATTCGGTATCACCGGATCGTGGATACTTTGGAACGTAGGTGTTACAGCTTGAGAAAGTCCACACTGACGATAATGGGTCGATGATGATGACCAAGGCTTTGCTCAAGGGCAAGTTTGAGGTTTGTAGAAACCCACGGCTTGAAGAAGGTGGATCCTCCCGGGTCAAAAAGGGGAGATTTGATGGGCATTTTTTTACCCCGTGCTCGACCGGTCGTGAGCCCCGCCGACCGGCCACCGAGGGCGGTATGACCAAGCCGTGGGAGTCGAGTCGTAGCTCGACTCAAAGTCCAAATGAGTTCTGGACTATTTTTCTCTAGGGTTCTCGACCTGTCGTAGGTGACCCACGACCGGTCGTAGGTGGTCTACGACCGGTCCGTAGGTGAGCTACGACCGGTCGTAGAGGTTAAGACCAGCCCTGGAATTTCCAGACTAGTCGAAGGTTACGCAGCTTGTTCCGCGATTTTGCGCGAAATCATGGATTTGAGTCCTTTCGCAATCGGGATGCGGAAAGGAGTTTCCCAAAACTATAAAAGGGGTTGCCTAGGGTTTTTCTAGGTATCACAAAATAGCAAGAGGGTTTCCTAAAGCTTTAAGGGATTTGCTAAAGGGTTTAGGGCTATCAAAGGTGAGAGAGAGGGAGAAAGAGAGAGAGGAAGCTTATAGAAGGGAGGTTCCGTCAGGGAGGTTCTCTACTTTGCAATCACATCTCGGCGCTTCTATGTCCTCGTAATCGGTTAGATCTCTCCGTTTTCGCTATTTCTCTTATTGTTTATCCACTCCTGCGTGAGTGAAGAAGATTGTAACATTCTACTTCATAGTGGATTGTTGATCTGGACGAGGTCCCGTGGTTTTTACCTCTTTGAGGGTTTTCCACGTAAAAAACTCTTGTGTGGTGTGTGATTGATGCTTTGATCTATTTCATTGCTTTATCCATAATTCTGGTTTGTTTTGGAGGGCTAGATCCTAAGGTTTTGTGCAAGGCCCCCAACACGATCCACTAGGTCCGAGACTAGTGTGACAAATGTTGCCCAAAATTTTAGAATCCCCCAATATTTTTGGGAGAAGTATAATGAATAAAAATATAATGATATTAAGTTAAGAAGAGGCTGAGGTACAAGTAAGAGGCTTTCCCTTGCCGTCCAACCAATAAGGAACTTTGGAACTTAATTAGCTTGTAGATGTGGGGCCATGGTTGCTAAATCCAAATCATTGATTAGACAGCACCCATTATAGATTGACTATTTCCCCAAATCTCCCAAAGTAGAAGATCCTAGCCATTGAATCCATTGAATGTGATTTGTTCATGCATTTCTTTTTAACCATGTATTCATGTGCCAACAATGAAAAGGTTAGAGTTAACCAATTAAAAGGATTTTGGAAGAACGGTCCATCTATGATAGGGATGGTCCATCCATGATAGGGACCGACAAATCAATGGCATGGATAGACCAACAATGGATCCTACATCTACAGGCTAAGTTCCATTGTGGAACGAACAAGGAACTCCACTTTAGAAAAGAATTATTTAAGATTTTAACTAATGTAATATATGATATGTATTAAACTTTTAAAATACTTTATTAATTCATAGTAAATATTATATTTTCTTGATTTTAATTAGCAGATTTTCCTGATAATATATTGAGGAAAACTTCAAAAATTAAAAACCTCCGGGGAAATTTCCGATAAGGAGATTTGTCATTAGGGTCCATCTCGTTTGATTTAGACGTCCAGTGATTATATGTTCTGACGTAGGAATACAAGGTGTGGTACTCCCGTACGCACTACCTGTTGAGAATTTTATACAGATTGATGTAATTTCTTTATAATATGAAAACCGAAAAATTCACGATAATAAAAATTAAGGACAAGCTGAAGCACATCTGAAGAAACGCTGTCCCTAAAGCGTTATTTGCCCCTACTCAATTGAATTGAGTAAGCTGATAGGTTACAGGCAAATAGCTTCTAAGATACGATGAGCCTGGTGTGGGTCTGCATTCAGCAAACACGAAGACCTACCTATTGGAACTCAATTACACAATTTCTGGCAGAAATACAATAAAGAAAGAATCCCAGAAGAAAAGAAAAGAAGAAGAAAATTTGGTTTTAGACCACTGCTTTGGTCAAGTCTTCAGCCACTGGTTCAGTTGAACCGTCCTAGACCACACCTTTGGTCTGTTCTTCTTGCAATAGTTAAACCCTTGCTGTTTTGTTGCTGGAATTACAGGAGTATTAGAGAGGATTAGTGGGCTTTCTCAATTCGTATGGTAGTGCTGGATTGGTTTTTGAGATGGTTTGGAAACCCATCCAGGCCCTCCTTTTATAGGCAATGGTGGCTAGGGGGTTATGGTCCAGAGACTTAAATTCCATTAAGCCATTTCTGGCTGTTGGAAAACTAGCCGTTTTATGGCCGTTTTCTAACTGTTGTGCATGGACCATTAATCTGCTGCATGCTGACTGTTGTGAGACAAGCTAGTCAGCCGTTTTCCGATCATTGGGCTAGCCATGCAAAGAAGCATTCTGATTAGGCCCTGCACTAATGGCTCACCAGTTACGGTTCTGCACTGCAATGACTCTTTTCGTCGATCTATATATACTGAGAGATCTCTCTCTCAGTTCTCTAGTCTCTCTGCCAACTAACCACCCGCCTAAGTCACATAGTCGCACCGCGACTCGCACACGTCTCGCTCCGGTTCGTTCAAGGTCGCGAAAGAGCGACCCTCTGCGACACGATGCGGATGTGCGAAGTGCAAAGTGTGTCACTAGCACCTCTACAGCCACACTGCCTCACATGCCCACGCCCTAGCACCGAGCCCGAGCCCGAGACCAAGACCAAGACCGAGTCCGAGTCCGAGCCCGAGCCCGTGCCCGTGCCCGAGCCCGAGCCCGAGGGCGAGCGCGAGCGCGCTATAATACTCCACATCTTTCATATAAACCACATTTTCTTCTCTTCCCTTTCCCATGTGGGACTATTCCCAAAAACCCGCAAAAAGGTGTTTTTCAAAACAACTTTTATATATTATATATTATTTTATTATTAAAATATTTTTATTAAAATCAATATTTTGCAACAATCCCCCACTTGATTTTATAAAAATATTTTATCGGTTAAACAATTCTCGCTGCATATAATCAGCTTATATGCATAAAGAAAGATATCTTTCGATTTTAATCTTCCTTTAGTGTAAGTATCTCAAAACTCTATCGAAATTACTGGTAGCTGCAGCTTTGAACCAGTTATTCCTAGATAATAGAGTTGGAGAAACTACACACATTCGCTATGTGTTTGTTAGAGTTCCTACAATCTTGCTCAGCACATTTAATGGCCATGTGCTTATCCTAATTCGTGAATGATCCCGAGAGAAAAACTCCTAACTCTCATGAGAGACAGCACCATCTCTACGTTCATATAGGTGAAATCCTTCCAGTGTCTTCGTTACTATAAGACACTTGTCCTATAGACTGGATTTCATTAAGAGTTCTTAGACTCAACCCTCTTTCGTAACGCTCAGCACTTATCTATTATGGATGAGGTTTTTTAATTTAGTGCTGAAAAACTTTCCACATATCAGTGACTTGTTTTTACCCATTAAACCCAAATTTAGAGATTTTCTAACTTCAGGTTGGGTTACCATCACTGGTGGAACTTTGGTTGAAGAGTTTCAACCCCATCCCTCTAGATGTAACCTTTACTACCTCTCTCGGTAGAGGTTTAGTGAAAGGATCTGCCAAGTTGTTGCTGATTTCACATAGGAAATAACAATGATTCCATCTCGAATCAATTGTCTGACATAATCATGTTGAAGACTAATATGTCTAGATTTACCATTATAAGTGCGGCTATAGGTTCTAGCTAATGTGGCTTCACTATCACAATGTAATGACACAGCCGATATAGGCTTTACACAAAAAGGAATTTTTAATAGAAGATCCCTTAACCACTCAGCCTCTTTGCCTATTGCAGCCAGGGCTATGAATTCAGACTCCATAGTCGAATGCGTTATGCAGGTCTGTTTCTTGGATCCCCAAGATACAGCTGCACCTCCTAGGGTGAATACCCACCCTGTAGTAGACTTGTTGTCCCCTGCACTCGATATCCAGCTCGCATCGGTATATGGATGTTGTTTGGATGCTTATTATAAGTGCTTGTGTCTGATCAAGAACAGGTTTCCTATAGAGGAAGAAACAGGGTGCTTTAATGAACTGTACATTCTATGTGCCCGACCAAGGACATGGGATATGTTATTCATGGCATTGCTTAAAGGAATTAGACATTCTGTATGCCTGATTAAGGACACAGATTGTGCTTTCTCTATATAAGTGGTATCAATCTAGATTAAGGTGAATCAACAGACAAAACAAGGGTTAGGATAATTTGGGGTGGATTCGAAAGTCCTAGTGCTCTCTCTGATTGAATTTTCTTCTCTATTCTCAATTGTTTTTTTTATAGAATTGTGCTTAGTAATTCGCTCCATTATTTGTTGGATTAGTTAAGGAGATTCATATATTTGAATTGTGACGACCAGTCCTCATGGGAACGATCTCGTAATACGTACCATATCTACATCTGATTCGTATACTTGCGAGTTTAAAAAATCATTTAAATCATGTTGGTTTAAATAAAACATCACCGACCCAGTTTGGGGCGGCGCTGAGGCACAGGTGAGCCATATTGTACATCTACATCCTCTGTTTGGCCCACATGTTTAGATCCCAAGGTTGGATCGTCTTGAAATCGGGTTTCAACTGTTAAGATAGGGTCCTGGTCACAATGAGGGCTTGATTTGACACTAACTAATCCTCAAAAGTTGGTTGTAGGAGCATGTAACACCCCGTAGCTCTAGTACACGGGTGTTACCTATTAAAACGACATAAATGAAAACCGGGATCGATTAACTAGGTAACTTGAATTTATCATGTGCAGGATTGGACCTTCCGTTAACGTTGAGGCCATCCACCATGAACCCTAGAAACTCAGTTTGCACTCCACACCAGTCGAGAAGGTAACCTCGATCGAACACCTTAATCCGGATTAGTTTCTAAGTCAACTAGTCATAGCAGCATTCTAAAACTCAATCCATGAGGATCAGTGGGTAGCCAACGGAGTACCACTGTGTCTTAAATCCATACTTAATTGTTGAAAACAAATATCAAACCTATCTGACCGTTGGATCACGACATATTGGTCAAATATGGCCCCAAAAGGTGTGTAACGGTCGGCCCAAAGTGGGCCAGGATGTCCAAGTAAAACCCATAAGGCGATTGGACGGAATGGATGAGATGCAACCATCGCAATAGGCCCTACACATGGTGTGTGTGCACCCTAGGCTACCGTGCATGATGAGCACTGGACCAAAGGAATCGGTCAAAGGACCCTTGACCGTGAATTCTTTGCAAACGGCGGAGCTCTCTCACGTATTTTAAAATTTTGAAACCGTGAGGCTTTAAGCCCCAAAGTGGGCCACTCGAGGAGTTTTCTGGATGATCCAAACCGTCCATTTCACTCGAAAGGGTCCATTGATCAAAACCGTATAGGGTCTTGGACTGTCCACTCCCTTCATGCGTGGCTGAGATCCAAAGGAGAGGACCATCAGGTGGCTTCTCTTACAAGCCATCACCACCATTATTCAGGGGATTCATGCCTTCCACGGGCCAGCTGGGGAGAGTCTCTTCATGGCCAAACAACGGTTAGGAAAACCTTAATGAAGGAAAAGTAAAATTTTCATTTTTGTTTATGATAGACTGACACCACCCTTGCCGTCCAATGGGGCCATGTGGCACAATCCTAGCCCTCCCAAAAGGGCAGTACGAAATGAGAAACTCACCCATCTCATCTCACGAGAAGGAGAGAAGAAAATGGAGTTCTCTCATGAGATGGATCAAGATACCCATCTGCGATCCAAAAAGTAGACCCCACACTGCTTTTGGGCCATATCTAGACCTTACAAATGGTCCGGATTTGTAACGTCTCGGAAAAATCCGCATAAAGACCCGAGTACCACCTCAGGCAGAAATCATTAAAGACCAAATCCTTTAGAAATTAGACGAAATTAACTAAGTGCTAAACTAGGTTACCTGTGAAATTAGCACTAATTACTTTAAATACAAACTGTAAGATCCAAAACTTATAGAATCATTGACGCTACATTACCCTATAATCTAGGATCAATCCCAAAATCCAGTTGCTCTCGGAAGTATCACGAAACTTTGTATCGGATCTGGACCGCGTCTCGAAAGTCTGATTACTGCGAAACTAAATCGTTATGACCATTTTGCTGGGCTTGACAACTATCTCGGAAATTAAATCCAGATAGCATCCAGAAATGTACAACTTGAGCCCGGAGCAAAGTGTGTGAGAAACGCGAATATCTTTAGGAAACGTGCTCAGATTTAAGTGAATTGAGTCGTTCACTTGCAGGCCAAATATAAGGATTCAGACCGTCAGAATCTAACCCAATTACACCCTCGGATTATGAAAAATTTCATACACATGTCAGTGTACTTATGGCCCTGATCGTGTGGCGATGACCGTTGAATTGAAACTGGTCCACCACGATCGATCTACAAATCCGATTAGACTGAAAACTTAACTCGACCTAGATCTAATGCCAGAGAGCTTAAGTCCGACCGCGTGCAGAAAGGGGGCCTCCAGAAGTGCTCCGTTGAGCCAAAACAGATAGATTTTGGCTAGAACCTAAGTATACCTTGGCCCTGGGGCCATTTCCATCAGTCCTAGGTCTACATAAAGGTTTAAAACCCCTTCTCTCTCACTCCATACGAATTTGCAACCCTAAAGAAAAAAAAAAGAGAAAAGGAAAGAGAAAGAAAGTGAGAGAGAGAGAGTTGAAGTTTGATCCAGGGTTTCTTCCCTGCCATTCCACGTGCTTAACTATCGCATCGGTATCGCTATTCCGGTGATTCTAATTCTGTTCTTAGGTAAGAAATCCAAACCCTAATCTATTTTAGGGTTTCAAATAGAGTAAGCGATGGAATAGCTAACCCATTTCATGATATAGGTTGCCGTTGTGCCGTAGACAAAGACTCGGTATACAAACTGAGTTCGTTACTTGTTTACCGGTGAAAGGTGCGGACTATATACGTTTACATTATGATTTTTAAGACTTTCAATGTCGGTTAATGATTTATTACCGACATGGGTCCATTTCACATGCCAAACGTGATGTTTGTTTCGCTTTACGAATACGTACGAACTATGTCAAGTATAGTGTATTCTATGTATTTGTTGAAATAATTGAAAACGTATGGTTTTTGGATTCACGGTTGACATGATTATCTGTCATGCATATATGCTTGTTGTATATGCGACAACTCCTTGGTGAAAGGTTTTGCCCTAATACATATTATAACCAACATACATCATGTATGTTGGAATGTGTAGACTAAATGTTTGTAAGAATGTCTAAATGAACTAGTAGTTAGTTAATTGTACTTTGTATGAGTGTTGAGATATGATTCTCAAC
The DNA here is from genome assembly GCA_030180095.1 of Magnolia changhungtana. Taxonomy (NCBI): domain Eukaryota; kingdom Viridiplantae; phylum Streptophyta; class Magnoliopsida; order Magnoliales; family Magnoliaceae; genus Magnolia; species Magnolia changhungtana. Next base: position 5,046,010 of record JASAUF010000123.1, on the reverse strand, counting down.
TACCTTAATTATGTGTATGATTTTCCCCATGTAATTTATACTATAGTGTCTGTTTAGGCATGAAATGCATATGTGTGAATTCATGTTTAAGTTGTATTCCATAAAATGCTCAAATGATTGTATGATTTGAATTATTGATTCATTACTACTTTGACTTTCTCATATGATTACTTGTTGTAATTGAATGCGGTTGAGACTATTATAGAGTCTAGGCAATCGGTAACAAGTTCTGACCAGTTAGCTGAAGTTGTTTCACCATCCAGGATGTGGTCGATGAATCCAAGTTGTACTTGGGATGTCGACAGTGGTTAGGTCACACGGAGTGCTTACACACTTCATGTCGATCAATTCTACGTACGCTCGTACTAGTCGAGCTTGTCAAGTAACCCGATTGACCCAATGTATGTTCACTATGTATGGATGCTATTGCTTGAACCTAAGGTACCAGACTCACCAGTGAAAATCCCGTTAACCTTGGTACCTCGATCCTCTAAGACTCATGAGCCGGACATGGTGGTCTGGGACACCGTGGTCGAGCTGTCGGCCTAAACTGGGGGGACGAGTCTCCCCGTAGTGTCCAGTGAACAACACAGCCTCGTGAGCTGAATACGGTGGTATGAGACACTGTATTCGAGCTGTCGGCCTACACTGATAAGGTGACGAGCCCTTTGTAGTGACCTCGAGCATACTTGTTCACTCCCCAAGTGCAGGGTTGTGATGTAGTAATAAACTCGGTAAAATCGAGGTCGAATCCTAAAGGACTTATACCTGTACGTTATCTGAAACTAACTAGACCTAGAACTAGAATGAGATGAAATCTAAATTGAGTTGTAATTTGAGGAATAATTGTGAAATATTAATCTAAAACTTAATAAATTCAGAAATACAAAACTAGGGATTCAGAGGATCCACTTGTAGAGATCAGGGAGATCTTATGCCTGTATCAAAAACTCAACTGGACTTAGAGTCCATCTTCATCCAGTTGAAGATGTAACCTTGGAAATTAAACTGAACTTCATTTGATCTAGTTTTTAAGAGATGAAAGGTGTATGAATTAGAATGGATTCCATCACCAAACCATGCCCAGGAAACAAAGTAAACAACAGAATTAAACTAATTACCAACCAATCAACATGATATGAACTTTAGGAAGGGTACCGTCATCCGACCATGCTCAGGAGACTATGGTGAATAACAGGGCTTCTTGACATCATAAACATAAAAAGGAGGAAGAAATACTCAAAGCCATCACAGATATTTTGTAATTTCAGTCACAACAAACCATTAAAAACTAAAAGTATTCCCTTAATTAAACGAAAATCAACATCAGTTCAGTATAAACAAAAGGCATAAGCAAAGTCTCCCCATCACACTACAAGCTTCACCTCTTAGCCCTAGCTAAGAGGTTTAGCCTAGAATAAACATGCTTAGGCTAATCTTTAAAAAAACATAAAATAAACACTGAAATAAAACAAAAAAGAAACTCTAAAAATACTTCTCTCTCTGCTCCACGTTTTAGCCATGTCTCCCCATTCTATAATACCCTCTCTCTCTTTCTTATCTTTCTTTTATAAGAGGAAAGAGCGGTGGAGAACTCCTAGCTGGAGTCGGTGGATAGCTGTTTACGCAGCTCCAGCTTCTGCAACACCTTTCGCAGCTAAAGAAACTCCCCTGCATAAGCTTCATTACGCAGTCACGAAGATGAGCCGAAAATGGCCCGCTTTCCTTGCTTCCTTTCCAAACAAACAACATCCCCTGGGACTTTTCAGGATGATCTACACGATGGACGGTGTAGATCAGCCATCCGATCATTGATGGTGGGCCAAGAAGATCCGGAACGTTCGATTTTTCTGGACCGCGTAACAGAGCTTACGCGAGAAGCTCTGGCAGTCGGTGGGGCCCACTTCATTGTTAATTTGAGAAATCTAAGCCGTCCAGTAGGACACTCTCGAAAAATCGTTCAGACTTGATAGGTTTTAGCTTAAAATCGTGGTGGCCTACGGTTTATTTGATTGCACCATTGGTTATCTGTTTGGACGGTTGAAAACTGATCGATGTTGACTTTTTAAATTCTATCAGCTAGGCGTTAGTGATATGGGCCACAGAAGTCTGATGGACGGTCCGGATCAAGTTGCCGCGACACGGTGGTGGGCCACAAGCAACGTCCACAACCTATGTTCGCTGGCGAGAACACGGCAGTTGCCGTTTTTGAAATTTCTCAGTCAAAACGCAGTTTGACTGCGTTAATGATCTGTTGCGACGCGGGTGGACATGCACTGTGTGCACACCGATCACATAAGGTGAGCCCCTTCATGTTTTTATAAAATCCACTCCGACCATCTGCTTATCCATCTCATTTTAAGCGTCGAACCCAAATTTGAAGCCTATCCAAAGATTAGGTGGGCCTCAAATTGCTTATGTGTGGGCTGATATGCCCGTTGGGCCACTTTCACAAGGATCCAACGGTTGAAATTTGACTTGTACTGTTCATTTATGGTCCTGAGGCCCCATATGGAGTTTTGAGCTGAATGGATGGTGGGAACCCTGTAATCTTGCGTTTGAGACAGCTTTTAGGCCTCTTTAACGTGAACAGCTTGATTTCCTCGGATCTCTGGTGTGTAAATCCATTGATCTTTGTCCCATGAAGTCTCGTCTAATGCCTTGTTGATGACAGAGTGTTAAATCCATATTTTTAGCATCCTTTCCAGTTCACGCTCCTAGATTCACCTTGCATCACAAACATGATTAAAATATTTCATTAAGCAATGTCATGTTTGTAAATCTATGTAATAACTGGGGTCTAATATGCAATATTTGACCCTCAACAATACTCTGAGCCTACGTAGAGGCGACGAGCCTTTCCGTAGCAACTAGAGTATAAACTAGGCCTACACTGCATCGAGGTGACGAGCCCTTTGCAGTGACCTAGAACAGTAATATCGTATGAGATTTACTAGGACTGATGACCCTAGAATGGATCAATTGTTTGAGAAATTATGTAAGGGAGGTACCTTAGTTTCCCAATCCTGTTGTATGTAAAAGGACTAATAAGAACTTGGTAATCACGCTCATGCACCGCATTGCATGTGTCGTTGGCATTGGAGCAGAGCACTGAGGAAGTGACTGACATGCCACGACCGTGAGATGAAGATCGCAAAGGGAGTGTAGGCGAGGGCATGCATCATTTATACATACCATTCTTGCATTAACCAGAGTACTTAGGAATGCTTGTTGTATTGCTTTATCGTTACTGCTTGACTGAATTGATGACATGTTAACCTTTGCTTTATAATTCCACTAAGTTGATCACTCACTCCCATGTTACGGGACGGTGTTGTACACACCAACAAGACCCTGTCTTAGTTGTAGGTGGTGGCGATGCCTACAAGGCAGAGCTGGACTTCGAGGATGATGAGGAGGCATTCTCTTACATGCAGTTTTCAGGCAGGTTCATGTGACCGTGTCCTGATCGACGGGTATTTCTGGGATGTTGACTAGATGACATTACACCTTTTGTATATTTTGGAATTGTACATGTAATTATTTAACCTGGTAACATTATCATACTCTGAAAACTTACAACATTTTATATATTTTATATATCTATCATAGTCTTTCACTTGCAATTTCACTTGTCTCTGGAGTATGATATGTTGTTTTGGTATAATCTCATTCATGTTTCATGTACTAATACGGACAACATTTAATCATCATTTTCTATGTTGCATAAGTGATGCGTTGGAACTCGGGAGTTGGGCTCCTGCTTGACCCTCGATTTTCAGGGCGTTATAGGATTGCCCTAAAACCCCTGATCAGTGATCCACCATTAGTGGATGGGTCATCTTCCTCGATGACCCATCCAACCTCGATCGTGAGATGGACCCCACTGGGCCTGGAAAGTGCATCCTTAGGAAGCCCAGGGCACCAGCGGTGCACCCCCATGAACAGATGGGCCCCATGCACATTTGGCCGCGAATCCAAACCGTTGGAAGAGGGGGACACTTACCAACTGTCGGTCGCCCCTTTCCCTGCTTATAAAAGGGGCATAGTTCCTTCAGGTTTCACACAGAAAGAGAGGAAAAGAAAGGAGAGAAGAAAAGAAAAGAGGAAAGAAAAGAGAGAAGGAAAGAAAAGAGAGAGTGAAAGAAAGGAAGAGAGAGTGTGGAGGCGTGAGCAACCTCCCAGATTCGGCCAGGTAATGCCCCAGTCCTTGCCTTTTTCTTCTATTTTCCTTTTAGATATCAGCCATGTTGAAGGCCGTATTTTGGGCCAGAAAATCTGACCATAGGGGAGCTTGGGCAGAGCCTAAAATGGACTTTGTTGGTCTCCGTTATGGACTGAAAGTCGGCAATCAATCAGGCTGTATGTCGGCCTGAAACCCAACACTCACTAGGCCAAGGAGAGGTTGTAAGTAGGCCCAAGAAGGGGCTGGAAACAGGCTAAAAAATCAGGCCAGATCCATACCATTTTTGGGCCATGATTAGAGCCCTGACCTAGCCGCATCCGATCATGCAAACAGGCTGAAAAATCGGGCCTAAGTTCACACCGAAAAGGGCTGGAATCCAGGCTTGATAATGGGTGGAAATCTGATTGTAAATGGCTAGAAAACTAGGCCGATTATAGCTGAAACTCTGACTGAGGAACAACTGAAAGATCAGCCTAAGTGCAGCTGAAATTCTGCATGGTAAACATCAGAAAAATCAGCCTAAGTGCAGCTGAAATTCTACTTGGTAAATAGCTGAAAAATCAGTCTAAGTGCAGCTGAAATTTTGCCTGGTAAAACTGCTGAAAAATCAGCCTAAGTATAGTTGAACTTCTACCTTGTAAATAGCTGATTTTCAGCTTGAAACCACTAAGGAAATGCGGCCGAATTTCTGCTTAAAGACAGTTGAAAATTCAACTTGAAAACAACTGAAACTTTCACTGAAGAACAGCTGAAATTTAGCTTAGAAACAACTGAAATTATCACTTAAGGACAGCTGAAAATTCAGCTTGGAAACAGCTGAAAGTCTCACTTAAAAACAGCTAAAACTTGCAGCTGAAAGGCAGTTGGAGATAACTTGAAATGACCGTCACTCGCAACATGGTAGTAGCTAGAAATCAACTTAGAAATGGCAGTCATTGGCAGCTTGAAAACAATTGAAGTTGGTGCTTGGAAACGACTGATTATCCAGCTCAAAGGTAGTTAAAATGCAGGTTGAAACCAGCCCATACTCTGGACTGTAAGAAGCCCAGGTTGTGGGCTGCACCACATATCTGGTGGGACACACCACATATCTGGTGGGCCACACGAAAGTATCAAGTGGGCCGCACGCTGCAGGTGGGCCACTCACCACATGAAGCAGGTGCGCCGCACCCCCAACTGGACATCAGTGGGCCCCACTACAAATCTTAGTGGGGCCACATGTTCTAATGTGTGGACTGCACTTGGGTAAAGGCCCAACGAGCAGTACCATGTTACAGTGGGCCCCACAAGCCAGGGTTCAGCGGACCTACTCGATGTGGGTCCCCCCATGTAGTGCTATGGACTAGCCCCATTTGGGCTTATACTTGGACCCAATATCTGAGCAGAAACAGGCCCAGTTCAGCTCTTAACTGATAATGAGCTTGGGCCCAAAGGTTTGGCCACCTGTGATAATAAAAATCTGTAAGCCTGGTCACCTTAAGGCAGACCCAAATAACCTAACCTATGGGCCCTTTTGGATCCGACAAAACCTTCAATGTGTTAGTAGATGAAAACATTAGGGGCTTTTGTCTAATGTAAAATGGTCTAGTAGGACTGCTCACGTGACTTTGGGCCATTAGCTATGCACGAGGATTTGAATCAAGAAAGGGACTACGACCCATAGGTGATGATTTTCTTTCCCTTGAGCTTTCCATCTCTAAACTGGATTAAGGATAATTTTTCTTGGCAGTTGCAAATGATATCCTAGGAGTGGATGATCATTCGACTTGCTTGCTTAAATACATGCCTTATAATTGTACTTAGCCATTGGTTGACTATTGAACAGATATTTTGAAAATAATCAAATCTCTGACCTTTTTTTATCATCGATTATGGATCCGATCCTTTTATTAGTTTACCATTATCACATGTTTTAGAAATTCATTAAATTACATGATTTGTCTTATATAAAAGTACGTCCTAGATTCACTGAAGCATTTGATTAGTTTTGCTAGAACTATATGTTTAGAACTGAATCATGTTTATATCTTTATGTATCATATAATTATATTGGTTACAAGTCTCATAATGATTTAAACCTCTTTATGAAAAACTCCTATTAAAAGAGAATCCGAACTTAGGGTGTAACGGAACGGATGTGATGAATAGACCCTCAACATGGAGGTTATAATTAATAGCGATTGAATTTGGGGTTTACCATCCATGGAGTGAACCACACCATGTTTATACTCACCGCTGTTTACTCACATTGATCCATATATACCGTCTTACTTTAGTCGCTGTATTTAATGATTTCTATATTTCATTCCTGGTCAGCATATGGTGGTAGTTCCCTAATACTAAAAATTGATTGGCCACGTGTTGATGAGTTCTATACACACCCTAAGGTGAAAGCCTCATGAGTTGTGGATGGTGGTATAGGACCTATGCCCGAGTTGTCGGCCAATGCTGGTGTTAAGCCCCCTTAGTGACCTTGAGCTTACTTAAAATGGCTCATTGTATCTGGATTAATAATAGTTGGCTAATCATGCATACATGTAACATCCTGAACTTTTCAGTACTCGGGTGTTACTATGGAGACCCAACTTGGTGTAAACAAAGATCTAGCCTAATTAAGCATTCAACTTCATGTTACACTGAATCCAACCATCACGTATAATTGTCATCTACAAATTGAACTATTCATCCATTAAATTCCAAGTAGGACTATCATTTCATCTGGAAAATTCATTTATGAGATTTCGATCTCCTCGATAGGTAGAACACGTCGTCCATTGTTAATATCGAAACCCGGATCAACAAACCTGCCGTTTATCAGACCACGATAATCCATGCTCAATCATCACGTAAACACATAAGTAAACCATTTAATCAACTAGGAAATCTAACCAAATTAAACTAGGAAACTATGAGACCACCCAACTGTTAAATCACTTAACATCACTATTTAAAGCCCAAATTCCATATGATAGGAACGCTTGAATGAATATAGTCAAACATTAGTCGTGGAATTATTGGTGTATATCACTAGATCCATCTATTGTTAGGCTCACATTACTCAATATAGATGCGGCCCACTTAATTCACCCCACTCATCATCCAGTACCCTAATAGTACCTGACAAAGCTGATGAATGGATTGGATCTCATTCATATTCATCAGGATGGGTCCCACCGCAACTGCGTGTGCACAAGTGTGCGTGTACACGCGACACACCACTTCACAGACCCGGTCAAAGCAGGCTCTGACCTGATAAGTCACAAAAAGGAGAGGTCTCTCCCTCTCATTCTCGCTCGAACCCGATTTAAATGGGTAATGTTTGTGCACGTCGATTATGGGACACCATCAGGAGCTGTTTCGCCAATCCGAACCGTCCATGTACTTCAGACAGGAAATTCGACTGGACCCTAGCCACTTTTGCTGTTGAAAATTGTGTGCTTGCACACGATTTTTGGTGTAAGACGACAGTGGTGCAGTGTGTTGCCGAAAGCAGAAACTGTCTGCGATAGCTGGCAGCGCATGCGCTTCTTCATCCGTAAATCTCGACCATCTGGGTAAAAGGATCCCAACCCTCCATTTTCATCTCGTTATTAGGGCTTCCGCTGCAATGAGAAAACTGCCACAACCTAGAGACTTAGAGCCTATTGAGCTTTCATGGTTGTCCATCCAAATGGGGGGTCCCACAAGGTCCTTATGACTCATCTGAATCATCCAAACGTCGTTGATCACTAGATCAACCACCTGTAGGATATCTGCCATTAGCAGTTGATTCATCTCCTTCATTGGCTGAAAGGACCCACCTCCTCTAAGTGGGCCCCATTCCTTGATCTAAGTCGTCCATCTGGTGGTTCATGGCCTTAGATGACCATCTAGATAGCTGGATTACAATCATACTATTAGAGTACAGTCGAATTATATCGAACCTTGTTAAATGACACGACTAAATCGGTAACTAATCAACCAATTAGTTGGGATAAAAGCGTTAGTAATAGGTTAACAGAGCCCTATTTAAGGCTTCCTTTTAGGGCAATCACTTGCCTGAAATAGTCAGGGAGAGAGAAAAACAGTGCGTCGTTCCTTCTGCCGCACCTAATCGAGTCGACTCGGTCCGAGTCTGGGCAGAGATCAGATTTGTTCTGGTTGAAAGAGAAGGAGGAGAGAGAGAGAGAGAGAGAGAGAGAGAGAGAGAGAGAGAGAGAGAAACAGAGGAGCAAGAGAGCGAGAAGATGGAAGGAAGAAGAGGAAAAGTGAGATAGAGAAAGAGAGAGGGAAATGCGAGTTGTCGTTGCTAGTTGCCGCACCACTTCGATCTGGCCGAGTCGCTGCTCCGAGTCTGGGTCTTCCATGGTCTATTTAGATCTTGCGAGGCTACAAGGAGAGAAAGGGAGAAAGGAGAAGGGAGCCAGAGAAGCAGATAAAGGAAAAGGAAGAAGAGAAGAAAATGAGTGAAGAGAGGAGGGGCGAGTGCGTCCCTTTCACACCATTGGTGCCGCACACACTCAACTCAACTCGACTGGAATTGAGTCGAGTTGGCTCAAGGATGCATTGCTGGACATCTTTCAGCAAATGGAAATAAAGAAGAAAGAAGATAGAGAAGGGAGGGAAGAGTCGACGTTATGCTCCATCTTGACACAAACCGAGTTCATTGACTCGCTGTCGAATCGACTGTGGTGAGTTGGTTCGAGTTTTGCTAAGTTGGGTTGAATTTGACTGAGTCCAGCAAGCTGCTAAACTTTCCAACAGGGAGAAACCAAGAGCACAAGAAAGGGAAGAAAGAAAGGAGAAGGAAGGAGAATAAAGAAGAAGAAAGAGAGGGTGAGGGAGTAGTGTGTTGCTAGGTCAAACTGGGTTGACTCAATTGGGCCTGAGGAGTCAAACGTCATGTGGGGCTGACTCACTTCAACATCTCATCATCCAGTTTTTTCTATCCGAGCCTCGAAGTTCAGATCAAAGTTGAAATCAACAAGGGACTTGTGTTTTCCCTAAATCCCTCATTTATAGTACTTTCTAATCGAGCGAGAAGAGCACCCACATCCTAAGGTGGGGAGTTTCCCACATCGCTTCTTACATTCATTAGTTCCTATGATAGTTTGAATCTAATGTGCAGAATTTTATAATAATGTGATTATTAATTCATTCCTATGTTATGTGGACAATCATGGAGTAATGCTTAAATTCCTATTACTCTAATCCCAAATTTATTAACTATGTGTGTAGAATTTAACTTTATACTCTCTATGTCACATTAATAACTATTTGATTATAAGTGTAATTCTAATAATCATGATGTCAGCCTTGATGTTATATTTCATTTTAACCCATAAATTGTTTAACAAAGAATATTGTGGAATGATTTTTTTGTAAGAAATGAAGAGTGAATTTTCAATTGTTTCAATTAGTTTAATCCTACTTAATATTGACATGCCTTATTTGTGGACCCTTATTGGACTCTAAGGTAATTATCAAGATCCTTGTTGAACTCATGTTTGGATGTTTAATCATTTGTTAAGAATCTAAAGATTTGATGATGTCTACAATTTAAGAAACATTCTTGCCAGATTTATACAGTGTACATGGATACCATGGTGCATAACATCCACGCATGACATATGAACTTTTCCGACTACTCAATGTAAGCCACACTCTGTTCGATTTACTGAAAATACCAACACTTTAGTTTAAATTCATAGAACCTGTGCATTTGGGTCACTTTGGGTGCTCTTCTTTACATGAGGCTTTTCCGGGATTAGACACTCCTCGGGCGTACCCCGTGTATTTTTTCAGGAGATATCCTTGGGCGCACTCACTCATATGACTTTTTCCCGGTAGATAATCTACCACGGGCGGTCTACATAGTCTTTCCCAGGTGGCTAGTTCTCCTTGGGCGTACCTATGAGAATTTTTCCGGGTGACTAGTTCTCCTTGGGTGACCCTTTATTTTGACAGTTGGATGTGCATCCCTAGACTGTGACTTAAGCATACATTCATACACTCATACATTCATTTACAAGTTCATGTTATCTTTTTTTATTATTTGAATACATTGGTTTAAACTGTTTTGAAATGACATGATATGCATGAATCTTTACGAAAAATTTTCACTAAGTTTTCACTCACCCAATCGTGCAGTTGCACCAAATAGACACATGTATGAAGACCAGGTGGAGACCCCTATGACAGGATTCTAGGGACGGCTGAGGTGGAGTTTGGTGAGGAAGAACTCTATGTGAATGTTGTTGAGCGATTGGAGCTCTAGGATTTACTTGTTTTCAAATGTCAGACTTTGTGTTCTTCTTGAATTGTAATAATAATTCCCTACTGTGGGATTTCATTTTGGCTTCCATTTACATGTATTAAACTTCCTTTTTGTTACTCTTGATATCTTTAGCTTATGTAGTGATTGTTTTACTTTATACTATGAAATTTAGTATTAATTAGATGTATGATGGTCCATTTTATAACATAATACTCGGGTTCTCAATGAAGAGCGACTATCCTCGGGTTTTGAGAACCAGGGTGTTACAATACATGACACAGACCAGCATCTATTGCTATCGTATATGATGTACGTATTTGTCCAACTAGATGATTTTTTTAGGTTGATGATTACATGGGTGATAAGCCCAATGTTCACACGGATGAGCATTCCTGGGGCGATGATTGCATTCACGCATCCATGTACATAATAAGACTGCATTTGCTATGTTTTGGATTACCTGTATGTTTTATGATATTTTTTGTCTAGGGTGGCGGTGTGTAATCTTAAGGGAAGATTATACTGAGCTAGCCACTCATTCATCAATGTTCAACTGTACAGAGGAGATAGGTACAAGAGCTGACGAACGTACGCTGGACCCGGAGTCAGCTACCACTGAAGAGGAGCTTTACGATGCGGAGTCGCATTATGAAGCGGCTACCTATTATGGCTTGAATCAATAGACTAGTTGTTATGTTTACTTTTGGACAATTACATTTTGGAATTTTGTATATGGGCCCCTGCTGAGTGGCCCAGGATATTCATTTTGAGATGGGCTATATCTATACTATGCTTGCTTCTACTAATCGCACTTTGATTTGATTGTCTATTGATCATCGATTAACACCGGGTTTTCAGGAAACGAGTTAAATACTCCGGTCTCGAAAACCGGGGCGTTACAGAGCGTTGCTTCTAATATGGTTTAATTAAATGACACAAAGTCTCTAAAAGCTGGGTTTTTTTCTTTTTAGTTGATCTTACCTTCCCGACCATCATGGAGCTCGTCTCAGCCTCTAGGGCTCCCTAATGGATGACTTTAATGCTAGCTGGAACTCTTATCCTGCATGCGTTGAGTTCAAACTATCTAATTAGTCCGTTCTACTTTCCATTGATGCGCTTTTAAAAAGGTAACACTCGTGTACCAGAGATATGGGGTATTACACATAAATACAAGATCATATTTGAGTGACCAATTAACAAATTTTAACTTATGATTTACATTGATAATATTTGGACAGTGCAGATTATTGTATTAAAGTAATTATATTGATATAATTGATAATCTAATTGTTTTTAAATATCATCAGTGGGCCATGTGCCCAATAAATTAATAATCCATTGACACATGTTGTAGACATGTTACACATGCAACTCTTGGAAAGATTTTACATGTAATCCAAGCTTTTCAAACCCTCTTTTAGGGGATTTGAAACCCTGTACACTTTATAGTGCCAAACATATCAAATCCCCTTAATCCCTGCAAATCCACCAACGACCCCTTATATACATGAGTAATCCACTCCGTACATTAGATAAGTACTTTATCATTGGAATATTACGTGTTTAAGTATAATGTAGTGGACAGCTAACACTCCCCTAATACCTTGCTTTCACCACCATAGAGCCACGTGATCCACCCTCATGGACGGCTAGCATACCTCATGATGATCCAAAACTCAGGTAAGCCACGATCCATAGCTCAACTAGTAGACTGAGTTGAGATACCTCGCTTCAACACCTGAGGTCTTGATATTGATCCCTAGTGGGGGTGGCTAACAGTCGAGTGTGTGTACCGACATGGGTGTGTACTAACGATCTAACCCATAAAATAGTAATAACACTACAAGAAACAGGACTTTTACCAACGAAACTTTTACCTACAATGTTTTTTTTCGTAGGTAAAAAGGGCTTTTACCAACGAAAATTATTTTCGTTGGTAAAAGTTCACTTTTACCGACGACATTTTAATTTCGTAGGAAAAAGTCTACTTTTACCAACATAAATTGTAATTTCGCAGGTAAAAGTATACTTTTACCAACGTAAATTTTCATTGGTAATGATTATTTTTATTTCTTGAAAAAAAATTCAAAAATTTATTTTTACCAACGAAATTTCATTTTCGTAGGTAAAAGTGAATTTCCCGACGGACATGAACCGTCGGCAAAAATCTTGTACGATGTAATTACCGACTAAATCTATTTTCGTGGGTAAAAGTATTTTTCCCGACGGACATAACACGTTGGCACAAATCTAGTACAATGTTAGTACCGATGAAAAAACAGTTTCGTTGGTAAATGTGTTTTTACCGACGGACATCAACCGTCGGGAAAAATCTGGTAAGGTCATAAATACCGACGGACAGAAATGTCGTCGGTCAAATTATTTTTTCCGACGGAAATCAACCGTCGGCAAAAATCGCGTACTAGTTTCGTGATGACTGACAGCAAGACAATTTTGCCGACGAACTAAAACCGTCGGAAAAGGGTCCATGTCTGTTTTGCCAACGTTCTGAAACCGTCGGGAAAAGGTTCCCACCAGGGACCAAAAGCATGACGGTTTTGCCGACGAATGAAAACCGTCGGGAAAAGGTTCCCGCCAAAAGCAACAGTTTTGCCGACGAACGAAACCGTCGGAAAACTTTTCCCGCCAGGTACCTAAGATCATCACCTAGACAAAGTATGACAGCTTTTCCGACGCACTAAAACCGTCGGGAAAGGGTTTCCGCATATTAATAAAAATTCTCCCGACGGCAGATAACCGTCGCTAATTGTTTTTACCGACAACCAAAGAACCATCGGTAATAATCCTCTGTTTTCTCAGTATATATATATGGTTTTTATATCATGTGGAAATTTTTTTTATTTTTTATAATTAAAATGTTATATTTAAATATTTGTAATATTACATGAAAAAGAATATTGAGTTTAAAATTTTAACAATGTTTGAGAAATTTTTTGAAAATAAAATGATGCTTATTTTGAAGAAAAGAAAATCGGCATTTTGAAATTATTTAGAAAACATTTAAAATATGAGAAAATATTTTGAAATTTTGAAAATAAATATTCAAATTTGTATTTATTTATTTTTAGAAATAATTTATAATAAAAATGTTATTTTGTTAAAATATTTTCAAAAATATGCATTTTATAAAAGAATGTTATTTTTAAATGGAAATTGAATATTATATTTGAAAAAAAAAATTACTAAATTATTAGGCACATCCACTAATTGTAGCTTTTAACTGTTTTTGGACAATATTCTCAGTCCAGATTGAAGAGTAAAATACATCAAATGTTTAAATCAAATTTCACTAAAATTGTTGATCAATCTTATATGCCCAATATCTTTTTCATATGTAACCTGATCGGGATGAATAACTATTGAAATTGAGTATTGATTAGAGAAATAGAGTGAATGGAGCAGATGAGGTAAAATGGGGCAAATATTTTGGTCAAAATTGTGACCCAACTTTATTGACCTTGTGAGAACCCAAGTGTTGATGTAAGTTTTGTGGGTCCCATCATAATGTGTGTCTAACATCAACACCATGAATTTAATGTGTCTCCTTCAGGTTATGAGATATGTAAAAATCATTCAGATATCTTTCAACTCAGTGTGGGCTATGCCATCTAAAACCATGTGAAGACATCCTAAAAATATAAAAGAAGTTGGTGGGGCCCACGTGAGTTTTGGATGCGGCTGAAACTTGGTTTGACCCCTCATCCAAGTGGGACACACATAATGAGTGGGTTGGATATCTGAATCACATTTAGGCAAACCCAATATATGATTATGAAAGGAAACCCTCTCCACTCCATTTAGGTGATTTACTAATTACCCTGAGTTAACTTTGTGGGGTCTACCATTAATTATTTATTTTATCCACTCCGTTCATCCATTTTAACAGATGATTTGGGGTCTAAAGAACAAAAAGGAATCATGTCTAAAGCTCAAGTGGACCACACCACAAGAAATAGTGTGATTGAACCTCTACCATTGAAAAATTCTTGGAGGCCACAGAAGTTTTGGATCAAGCCGATGTTTGTGTTTTCTCTTCATTCATATCTGTTTGATATTATGAACAGGTTGGATGACAAATAAACATTACTGTGGGCCCAAGGAAGGTATCAACTGTGGAAATCATTATTTCACATTGTTTCGTGTGGCATGGTCCACTTAAGTTTTGGATTTACCAAAAATTTGGGATCAACCCACATCGTTCATCCATTTTTCGAGATCATTTAGAAAATATCTAAAAAATGAATCATATCTAAAGATTAAATGGACTCACACCATAAATAAGGGGAACAGATTAAGGCAACTTCTTCCGACACTAGCCAATGGCTAGTGGTTGGTGCTATGTGGGCTCCACCATGATGTATGTGTTTAATCCATACTTCATCTATTTTTAAAGATCATCTTACTGCATGAGACCAAAAATGAGGTATATCCCAATCAAATGGACCACATTACAGAAACAAACAGTTGAATGAGCATCAACTATTAAAAACATTTCGGGGCCATAAAAGTTATGGATCAAGATGATTTTTGTTTTCCCCTTCATCTAGGCCTGTATGACCTAATAAACACATTGGATACCAAATAAATGGTACAAAGGGACCTTATGAGAATTTTAATGATGGATATCCAATCACTATTGTTTTCATGTGGTGTGGTCCACCTGATATTTATATCTCTCATTTTTGGGCCCCACCATGATGTATGTTTTATATCCACACCTTCCATCCATTTGTAGAGATCATTTTAGGGCAATATCCAAAGAATGAATTAAATCCAAAGCTCTAATGGACCCTGCAACATAAAACAATGGGACAGTGACGCCCACCGTTAAAAACTTCTAAAGGCAGAAAAAGTTTTATATGAAGATGATATTTGTGTTTTCTCATATTTCATGTATTTTTTAACTTTTGAACTGGTTGGATTTCAAATAAACATTACGATGGGCCTTAAGATAGTTTCAACGGTGGAAATCACTATCCCACTGTTTTCTATGGTGGGGTCCACTACAAATTTTTATCTGCCTCATTCTTTGGATCATGATTTAAAATGATATCTCAAAATGGATGGACGGTGTGGATATAATAAATACATCATAGTCATGTTGAATGAGATATATCTCACTCTCAAGTGGAACACGTTACAGAAACAATGTTGAATGAACATTGAACATTAAAAATGTTTTGGGGCCATAAAAGTTTTGGATCAAGCGGATATTTATTGTTTCCCTTCATCTGGGTCTGTACGACCTAATCAACATATTGGATGTCAAATAAACAGTACAGTGGGCCTTAGGAGGATTTTAATGATGGATATCCAATCATTATTTTTTTTGCTGTGGTGTGGTCCACCTAAGATTTTTATCCTTATTATTTTTTGTATAAAACCCTCAAATGCTCAGAAAAATGGATGAACAGAATGGATGAAACACATACATCATGGTGGTCCCAGAGCACCGACCACTATCCACGGGGCCTGTGCCAGGGGGAGTAACCAATCCGTCTCAAAGCGGCCTTTCGCATGACGTTCGGCGCAAGGATTCTAGGTGAGGCCCGTTGCGATGTTTGTGAGAAATCAAAGCCGTTCATCCATTTTTTGACCTCATTTTAAGATATTCTACCAAAAATGAGTATGATCCAAAACTCAAGTGGGCCATAGGAGATGAAACAGTGGGGAAAGGAATGCCTACCGTTGAAACCTTCCTAGGCTCTACGTTGCTGTTTATATGGCATCTAAACCGTTTATAAGGTCATTTTCACTTTGATAAAGTGAAAAAACCCAAAAAAAAATTATCGTACAAAACTTTTATGGATATACAAATATTTCAACGGTGGTCACTAAATCTCCACTGTTTCCTCTCGTGTGGCCTATATGAGTTTTTGATCCTCCTAGATTTTGGTCCCACGTCATAAAATGAGCTTAAAAAATGGATAGAGGGGTTAGATTTCATACAAATAACTAAGTAGGACCCACATAGAATCTCGTGCAAAACGCCATTTACCAATGGCATGTTCCCTGGTATAAATGCTACTCCGCTGGATCCGTTAACGGATCTTTCTCCGTTTCCTCCGTGCACCCACTCGACCATGAAATCGGATTGTCATACTCAGAAGATTCAGTTGGGCCCACTGTGAATTTACGTGATTTATCCACACCTTTCATCTGTTTTTCCATTTAATTTTAGACGTTGAGCCCAAAACTGAAGCTTATAAAAATCTCAAACAGACCATACCACAGGAAAAAGTGGAAATAATGATTTCCACCGTTGAAACCTTTCCAGGCCCCACAGTGACGAAGCTCAAGTGGGCCATACTAAAGGAAAATGTGGTTAAAGAAATTCCTACCGTTAAAATCTACCTGGGTTGGACAGTGATGTTTACAAGCCATCCTTACCATTATTAACTTCATTCCTACTGGGATGAATTGAAATAAAAAATATTAGCATGACTCAAAACTTCTTTGACCCACGAATATTTCAACCGTGGATGTTCAATTATCATGTTTTTGACCCACTTGAGCTATGGAAACAGTTCATTTTTGGCTTCATATCCTGAATTGAACTCAAAAAATGGATGGACGGGTAGGATTTCTAACAAACATCATAGTGGGTCCCACTGGGTTCCCAGCGCAGGAGCTACTGCCAATCCGTTTTTTTCTTAAGATAAACAATTACCGTGCGTTCACGGCCTAAATGGAAACAGATCCCCTAACGGATCTCCGTTGGAAGAGCATTCAGTGGAAGGAAACCTCCGATTGATATCCACGAATGCCCGCTTCAGTATCCAATCCATCCCTCCAAACGGGGACAAAAACGCCGTTACCATCTTTCTCTATTTTTCTCTCTCTCCCTTAAAAAGAAACAAAGACGTAATCGCTCATCTCTCTCAAGTGGAAATAGGTTTGTCAAGTGCTTACTTATCATACTGTGTAAACTTAATGATTTATCCACACCGTCCATCCATTTTTACAAGCAAAATTAAGGCGTTGAGTTCAAAATTTAAGCATATCCAAAGATCAAGTGAATCATACCACCGAAAACATTATGAGTAATGATTTCCACCATTGAAACCTTGCTAGGCCCCACTAGGCCCTGCATTGATTTTTATTTGTCATCCAACCAATTCATAATATCATGAAGACATGGGTAAAGGGAAAACACAAATATAAACTTATCCAAAACTTCCATGGCCCAAAGAATTTTACAACGGTAAACATTCAATTCACACTGTTTTCTGTGGTGTGGTCCATTTGAACTGTATTTATGATTAATTTTTGGTCTTAAACATTTAAATTATATGGTAAAATAGATGAACGGAGTGGATAAGATACATAATTTTTTTTAATTTTATTTTGGTAGTTGAAGTTTAAAAAAAATTCACCTTTGCCTCATTTTAGAACATATGTTTATGTATCTTTCCATGACTTCTCCATAATTTTAATTTGGGCCAATATTGCTCACGTAAGGAGTAGCTTACGTATATATGGACCGTTCATTTGGCGGTTTGCACGGTGGATGGCTGATGCCATAAAGATGCACCTTATTTCCACTATCTTATCCGTTTGATTGTTCCCTGCAAATGGATGGCTAAATGATTAAGACCAAAAATTTTAATGTTGAAGATACATAATTTATTATTATTATTATATGGATGGCTAAATGCTAAATGCTTAAAAATTTAAATGTCAAGATACATAAATTTCCACTATCTTATCTCTTCTGTTCATCTATTTTACCATATAATTTAATTGCTTAAGACGAAAAATTAATCTTATATAAAGTTCAAATGGACCACACCACATAAAATAGTGTGAATTGAATGTCTACCGTTGTAAAATTCTTTGGGCCATGGAAGTTTTGGATAAGTTTATATTTGTGTTTTCCTTCATCCATGTCTTTATGATATTATGAATTGGTTGGATGACAAATAAAATCAATGCAGGCCAAGTGGTTAGCAAGGTTTCAACGGTGGAAATCATTACTCATAATGTTTTCCGTGGTATAATTCACTTGATCTTTGGATATGCTTAAATTTTGAGCTCAACGCCTTAATTTTGTTTGTGAAAAACGGATGGACGGTGTGGATAGATCACATACATTTAAGGTGGGCCCAACTAAGTTTACACAATATGATAAGTAAGCACCGCTCAAACCGACTTCCAATGGAGAGAGATGAGCGATTACGTCGGACGCGGATTGGCTACTCCCCCGACACCACCAATGGTCAGGTGGTCGGTGTCTGTGGGACCCACCATGATGTCTAGTGTTTCATCCATGCCGTCCATCTATTTTAACGTATCATTTTAAGATATGAGACCAAAAATGAGGTATATCCCAATCTTAAGTGGACCACATTACATGAAACAATGTTGAATGAGCGTCGACCATTAAAAAACATTTTGTGGCCATAAAAGTTTTGGATCAAGATGATTTTTGTTTTTTCTCTTCATCTGGGCCTGTATGACCTAATCAACATATTAGATGTCAAATAAACAATATAGTGGGCCTTAGGAGGATTTTAATGATGGATATCCAACCACTATTGTTTTTATGTGGTGTGGTCCACCTGAGATATATATACCTCTAATTTTTGGTATCAAGGCATAGAATGATCTGCAAAAATGGATGAACGGAATTGATGAAACAAATACATCATGGTGGGGCCCACAGAGCACCGACCACCAGCCCCAGGGAGTAGCCAATCCGTTTCCGATTACATCGCTGTTTCCTTTTACGCAGGAGAGAGAAAAAGAGAGAGCCGGTGACGGCGTTTCTGTCACCGTTTGGAGGAGGGATCGGGCCCCACATCTTACCACCAGTAGCTTCTTTCCACGTCAACTCAGTACCCCTTAAGGTACGGAGTAACTCAGTACACAGTCCGATTCCCCGATCCGCTCCCTCTCACAAGCGCATCCTCTATCTCTCTGCCTCTCTCGGCCCCCCTCTCTCTCTCTCTCTCTCTCTCTCTCTCTCTCTCTCTCCCATTAGTGATCGGGAACTCAATTTTCGGTGTGGACTCGGAGCTCCAACTCAAACTCTTCTCGTTCTCTTCCTCAAAGCTCGAAAGGTAAAAACCCTGACCCTTCATCTAAGTGGGACACATATAGCAGATGGGTAAGATGTCTGAAACATATCTAAAGGCCCGTAATGACACTGCAGGGGTTGATACAGTTTCCATTATTGAATAGCTTGATATTGTCACCAGTGCAAAATGCTTATTGTAGCATATGCTGGGTATACTAATTAAGACCTTAGTTTGCTTTGCATGTTGATTAGAAAAGCAACTCTGCTTTGTTGATAATCTTACTTTTTCTCGCATGCATCCCTTCCCTTTCGACCACATATTACGGAATGCAATACGTTTTTAATGAGAGTATCGTTAACGTGACTCGGAACCCGATTTGCAACAAATGTACCGGTGTGGGATCAACCCTACAGCCCACTCGACCAGATGAACTACTGAATTAGATTTCCTCTTCTGTTCTCCTGCCATGAAAGCATAAACGAGATGCTGATTTTTATTTTTATTTTTAAATTCTTCAAGCAATAATGAACCACACATCCGAGTGAGTGCTTATCATAGGCTTTAGACAAAAGAGAGCCCTAAAGATGGGAATTTACAAAATTGTGCTCACTTATGGCCACTTCATAATAAATCCTGAGTAAGGTTTTTTTTGGGTAGATTCCCTTTTGATCTGATAAACCCCACAGGAATGGTTCTACCCAAAAAATCTGTTGAAAGAACCAAACCATCGAGCATTTGTCTTTTATTTTTCTTTCTCCTTTGATTGTATGTAGAATGTCTATGTGTTTTCTCTAACCTGCCTGTTTGTGGGCCAGTGATCCAAGGGCAAGGACATTCCAATGCATGACTGTACCACACACTGGATCATTTCCTGATTCGAAATTAGCACATCACGAAGAGATGTTTTCAAGTTTCATATAGCTAGATTCATAATCCATGTCCACACCAAACATAGACTGAGAGGGAACATAATAATAATAAGAAAAACAGCTACAAACCCCTTCTCTCTCTCAATCACACAACAACAATAACAAAAATAACAACCACCACAACAACAACAACAACAAAAAAAAAAAGCAACCACAACAACAACAACAACAGAACAACAACAACAACAACAACAGAATGTACTATTCCATGAGGTGAAATTTAAAGACCCAATTACTCAAGACACCAGTACTCCTAAGAAAAGAGTTCATTGCATTTGTATCTCCATTCACACATTCATACCTGTAATTGGGCTCTAGTATGGAGGCATGTTGGAGCAATTGTTGGATGCCTCATCTTGATATGGCCCACCCATTGGCATGGTGGGGCCCACCATTCCTGTGGTATTATGATCATTATTAATAATTATTCATCTTAAGCTATGCACTAATATGAAATTTCACTAAGTAGGGCTTCTAGCTAGAATCGACCTCAATCTTGGGATAACCACGTACGCTGTTGGATGGATTGGAATATTAGTAAATATGGATTTTCTTGTTAAGAAGAAAATGGAAGATGGATTGAAAAAACATAAAGGTTTCTATGGTGTGGCCCACCTAATTCATGTACTGGCAAGTTTCTTTCACGTAAAGGTTTGTTAGAAGTGTTTGTTTACTTAGCATTATATTTCTATTCTCAGTATGAAGGTAAAATGTGCATATTGTTTCATTGTCTTCTCTTGCCTAAAATGGTCCTTGCAAACTTTAATGAGCTTGTATATTACATTTTTTTTGTCTTAAATTATTATTGTGATTAGTTAGTTTATAGTTGTGACTTGTAATTGTGATTTGTAAGTTAGATAATTAGTTACCCGTTTGAGGATTTCTATGGGGCCATACATAGATAAAGTGTGTTTTTGGTGGCATAGAAATCGCTTTCAAATTGTCCCATTTTGGACGGTTCAAGGTTAGATGGATAGTATGCTTTCATATAATCTATTTAAATGTTCATGCTCGATCCATGGTCCATCTCCTCGTTTCTCTTTGATATGTTTCTTTCGTTCCGTATCAAATGTCAAATATCTTTACATTGCTTTAGATATTTGACATCGAAATGTAACGTAAGATCAACTTATCTGGAGAGGCATGAGGAGATGCTGCTTGATTTTCGGCGTGGACTAATAAATGGGAATATGAAAGTATTACAATCTATCCGACCTTGGATGGGTAACTAATTTATGATTGAATTGAGCGGGGGTCTCTGGAAGGTGGGAACCGCTGTTATTTGGCCCGTGTTTATGTATAAACTCAAAATTGTTGGAGCAGACCCGGATGTGCGTCGGAGCTATTCGGATGTTGAGCGGGGGTCCCTGGAAGGTGGGAACCTATAACTTAAACTTAAACATATAACCTATAACTTAAACTTAAACATATAACCTATAACCTAAACCTATAACATAAACCTAAATTAGAACCCGAACCCGAACTCGAATTCCTAATCCTATAACCTAGACCTATAATCTTAAACTTATTTTCGTAAATTGACTCTAATCTTTTCATTGTAGAGATGGATAAGAGTTGATGCGAGCTAAGAACAGTTTGGCCCAGTATATACAAGGGGTAAAAAGTTCATGGAATTTGCGCGTAATCCGGCGGATTCAGGCAATAGAATTAGGTGTCCATGTCGAAAATGTATGAACATGATACATAAGACTCTTGACAAAGTAGAAGACGATTTGTTCATAGTTGGGATTGACCAAGGTTACACTTGGTGGATCCATCATGGTGAAGAGTTCCACCAAAGAGTTGAGGCCAAGTAATTGCTGACCCAATTGTGCTTGATGATGACAAGGATGAAGATGTTGATGAAATGCAAGAAATCATAGGGGATGTGTTCAGGGAAACAATTGCGGATACTGATTTTGCGTGACGACAAGTAGTAGCCAAGATATTCCTCCTATGGGTAATGTCGAATTAGAAAAGTTTAGTAGATTGTTAAGGGATGCACAATGTCCACTTTATCCTGGGGTGTGAGAACTTCTCCAAGTTGAATTTTCTTACAAGGTTACTTCATTTAAAGACAATAAATCGTTGGAGTAATAAATCGTTTGACATGTTGCTTGACTTGTTGAAAGAAGCATTACCAGACGGTGAGACATTGCCTAAGTCCCATTACGAGGCAAAATCCTTGATGCGAGACTTGGGCCTTGGTTACATCCGCATTCATGCATGTATAAATGATTGTGTATTATATTGGAAAGAGCTTGAAAATGTTGAAGAGTGTCCAGAATGCGGAGAGTCTAGGTGAAAGTATAACGAAACCAAGCGTAAGAAAATTCCACAGAAAGTGTTAAGGTACTTCCCATTGAAACCCAGGTTGCAAAGATTATTTATGTCTCGCAAGACGGCTGAAGATATGAGGTGGCATAAGGAGAAACGCGTTCATGATGATAGTACACTAAGGCACCTGCGGACTCTGAAGCTGGCAAAATTTTGACAAGCAATATGACTGGTTTGCAGAGGATTCTCGCAATGTTCGACTAGGTCTTGCAAGTGATGGTTTTAATCCATTTGGTAATATGAGTAGCTCGTACAGTATGTGGCCAGTGGTACTTATGCCCTATAATTTTCCTCCTTGGTTGTGTATGAAAGAGTCATTTTTCATGATGTCGTTGCTTATTCCTGGACCCAGGTCACCCGGGAATGACATTGATGTGTATTTGCGACCGTTAGTAGATGAGTTAAATGAGTTGTGGAGTCAAGGTGTATGGACGTATGACACATTTGCAGGACAAACATTTCAATTGCATGCAGCGGTCTTGTGGACAATAAATGACTTCCCCGCGTATGGAAATTTGTCTGGGTGGAGCACGAAAGGAAAGTTGGCTTGTCCTACATGTAATATTGAGACTTGTTCATTGTCATTGAAGCATGGTAAAAAAATGTGTTATATGGGTCATCGTCGCTTCCTTCCGAGTGATCATAGTTGGCGTAGGAAGACAATGATCTTTGATGGTAAACAAGATCAAAGGCCACCCCCGAAAGAGCTATCTGGAAAAGATGTGATACAACAACTGAGTAACATTGGAGAAGTTAAATTCGGTAAGGCATCACACTTGAAGAAGAGGAAACGTACAATATTGGACTATAATTGGAGGAAGAAGAGCATTTTTTTTGAGTTGCCCTATTGGAGTGATCTGAAATTGCGACACAACTTGGATGTCATGCATATTGAGAAGAATATATGTGACAATGTCTTCGGAACATTGATGAACATAGAGAAGAGAACAAAAGACAGTTTCAAGGCTCGATTAGATCTCAAGCAATGGGTTTAAGGAAAGAGTTGCACTTACAACTACATGGAAATTCATATACTATACCAGCAGCCAGCTACACATTGACAAAACTAGAGAAGAAGCGTTTATGTGAATGGTTGAGATCAGTGAAGTTTCCCGATGGGTATGCGTCAAATATATCTCAGCGTAAACATTACGGAATGTAAGGTATTAGGAATGAAAAGTCATGATTGTCACGTCTTTCTACAACGTCTACTACCGGTTGCGATTCGTGGATTCCTGAGCAAGGATATCGCGGCACTGATTGAGTTGGGGATATTCTTTAAAGATTTGTGTTCAAAATCGTTAAATGTAGAGGTTATTAAACGACTGGAGAGGGACATTGTCGTAATCCTTTGTAAACTTGAAAGAATATTTCCACCTGCATTTTTTGATGTTATGGTACACCTAGCGATTCACTTACCGCACGAGGCGAAGCTTGCAGGCCCAGTACAATATCGTTGGATGTATCCGATCGAAAGGTGGTAGAATCTATTAAAATTTTTATTCATTTCATAAACTACATATATTCATGTTTTTTAATATATGGTTTTGTGTACAGATACCTTCAAACACTAAAACGATTTGTGAGGAATAAGGCACGTCCAGAGGGATCCATTGCTGAGGCATACATTGATAATGAGTGCCTGACATTTTGCTCCATGTATCTTCGTGGCATAGAGACTAGATTCAACCGAGAAGATCGGAATGCCGATGAAGGGCAAGAGCATGAACAAGGACTCATATCTGTATTCGCACATAACGTCCGTCCTTTAGGAACTCAGACGTTTCAGGATATGGACCTTGGGGATCTAGCAAAGGCGCGTGGTATGTCTTGCATAACTGTGAAGAAATAGAGTCATACTTAGAGTAAGTCTTCCTTGATAATTATATCTCTGCATACGATGATCATAATATTTCTTGCTAATGATGTGCTAATTATGTGTAGTGAACACATCGAGGAGATGAAGTCCCAATACCCGACAAATTATGATCGAATGCATCAGGATCAGTTTCGAATGGTTCGCAAAACGTGTAAGATATCACATTGTATCTCAACACACTTACAATTTTGTTATATTGCATAATATTTAAACCTAAGAAAATTCCTAAATATTTACATTCTGTACGTGATAATAGATGAAGACATTGCGCGCTAGCAACTCTACGGATGCGTCTGATGCACTTTACTCACTGGCGTGTGGCCCTGATAAACGTGTATCTAGATATACAGTTGTATTGTAAACGGGATTCGGTTCCACACTAAAGAACGTGAGAAGTATAGACCACACAAAATAGTGGGGTGGTTGTGAAAGGAACACATGAGGAGGTAGAAATTGACTTTTATGGCATTTTGACGGATATTATAGAGCTGAGTTATTGTATGAGAAAGCGGGTATACTTATTTAAATGTGATTGGTGGGACATTGAAAATAAGAAGTTGGGAATACATACTGACAACTACTTTACGAGCGTAAATTTATCTCGGAAGTGGTTTAAAGATGACCCATTTGTCCTCGCCCCAAGTTGAACAAGTATTTTACCTCGCCGACACCAAGTTAGGCGGCTCTTGGCACGTGGTGCGTAAAATAAAGCCGAGGAACGTATTTGACGTTCCCGTGCACTGAAGTTGAAGATAGCGAAGATGGGGGAAATGAAACGTCTACGGTTGAACAAGCATATCAAGAAGACGTGCCATCTGGGGATATCGAACTGATCTAAATGTTGATATTGATGTGGTGCAATTGGACAGAGATGATGTGCCACCTAATCATGTTGATGCCTCAATAATACATGACATTGTTAGAGATGATAGCGGTTTCATTAATGATGACGTTGCAGACGATGAAGAGGAAATACTGATCAACGATAGTGACGGTGATGAAGAAATAATCCTAAGCGATAGTGATACAGATGACGATTATTAAATGTACACATAATTTACATGTCATTTTTCAATTCGAATAATTTGTGTATTACATGTATACGTGAAAATAACAAGTCATGATTTATTCCTTTAATTGACTTGTTTATAATCCACATTTGCAGTTGAGTCAATTTCTGATCATGTCCTCCTCAAACTGGAGCGTAGCGGATGCACGCAGCATACTTCATCAGCTGTTGCAGATGGACTTTCTGGCCCTATCTTCTTCTGATAGGGCAAAAGAGATACCCGGTCTGGTCGATGAGTGTAGGGAGGAATATATCGACGCTGACTTAGACGACAAATTAAATAATCTCGGAGAAATTTCTGAGCTGACAAAGGAATATAACCGTGGAAAACTTCGTATGGAAGATGCAGTTATGCCACTTGCACATCTGAATGGAGTCCTAAGAGACCAAAATTTTTCTATTGTGACTGGCATGTTGGCTGTAACAATGTCGAGTGCTTCACACAGCTTGACATATAATTCTACAGCGTACGATAACTTACGCAGGGAGTACTTCGGATAGTTCACCTCAAAGTTGTTTCGTATTACAACGAAATGTGTATTTAATATAGAATGACAATGTGTAATGGAATTTTCGAAGGTTATAGATTAATATTTATAGTTTTATTATATTCTGCGTGCATTATAGTGTAATGGTCTAATCATATTTTAATCATCTCTCAAAGTATAAGCACAAATGCATTCTACCATCAACACTACTTGTATAATGTTTTAGTATATTCCAATTGTACTGACATTGTATAAATTTATAAGTTTATACCTCGCACATATCCAGTGATGGCACCAGGTGGGAGACGTCGTTCGCACACTGGATCTACCCCTTCCACCCATGATGCGGCGGAGACAGCATCGCCATCACATGTTGTATCACAGGCGTCTGATCCCTCAATCGTTCATACACCGAGCACTGCATGTAAGTCTAGACGTATATTTCTTTTAAAGACTTGTGTTGATACAGTAGACTTAACATATTTCTTTTGAATCAAAGATCGTCGACCAGCCGACGAGGACGTGGACCCACGCGTGGGTTAGTTTTACTGAGACTTACGCGCGTGAGGGTAGGGTGACAAGAGAGTTCCCACAGATCGCCTTAGACCCGTTGGGGACAATGCCAGGTTGTTTACGTCGAGGTCGGTGTCTTATGTCGATCTCTGATCCCTACCACTACCCCTTGTTGGGCAGATGTGACAGATGATGTGCGGCAGCACATCCGTCAGCGCCTTACGGTAATATTTAGTAAATTAAATTTTATTTTGTAAAAGTTCATTTATGGTTATGTTATTTTCTTAATAAGTTTATTACCTTAATCCATTATTTATGAAATTACAGGATAAATTTTTCTTGGATTTGAGTGTTCCGTACATTTCTCATGCCGTCAACGACATGATCAAAGAGCGGTTCAAGGAGTACCGCAGTGATTTACACAAGCGGTACAAGCGGTGCAGGAGCCTCGAGGAGGCCGTACTGACCGCACCACCGCACGTGACCATTGACGACTGGCGGATACTCTGTGAGAGATTTTCGTCTGAGTCTTTTCAGGTAATATTTACATATTTATGATATCTTAAGGTAACAATTAAATTCGTAATTACTGATAATGTATTATGAATAATGTGTTCAGAAGAGGAGCAAAATAAATTCTGCGAACAGGGAAAAGTTGGAAGTGAACCACATATCTGGTTCAAAGTCATTTGTACAACTTCGTCGCGACATGGTAAGAAGTTACTGGTTATTATTAAGTTGATCTATTTTTTCCATGCATTTATATTAACTCTATTGTCATTTCGATTGTGCAGCGAGATTCCGTCACTGGTCAGGAGCCCGGACCAGTAGACTTCTACAGAGAGACTCATTGTCGGCAGACGACCGGATCTTGGGTACATCCTACAGCTAGCGAGAATTGGGTAAAAATCGTTACATTATAAAATTTAATTGCATTGAATTATAATAATGTTATTTGTTATGAAAATTCATGTTTTCATTGCAGGCGGCGATGGACGCCATACGCAGTCAGCCCACTCCCGATGGTACTCAGCGGAGTGAACAAGAGATCCTGAGCGAGGTGCTTGGCACCCGTTCTGGATATGTTCGTGGGCTTGGCCATGGTGCCAAGCTTATGGCACCAGCTATAGCTGCATCTAGCCGATCCGTCGCTGGCGAGAGCGCCATACGCCGAGCTGATATCGCAGAAAGAGGTTCAACATCTACGGGCGCCGTCGACGAGATCAAAGACCAGCTGGCGAGGCAGAGGGAGGAGCATGAGAGGCAGAAGGAGGAGCAGAGAGGCAGAGGGAGGAGCAGGAGAGAAGGATGGAGGATATGCGGGTGGATCATGAGCGACGGATGCAGGAGATATTACAGGTTCTCGCTGCACGCTTACCCAATGATGCCCCACCACCTCCGCCTTCATCTGATGCCCCACCACCTCCGCCTTCATCTTTGTGATTTGTCGTATTTTATTTATGTTTTATTTTATATACGAATGTTAAACTTATATGTATTTCTGCGTGGATGAATGTAATGTGGATAAGACTATTTATGTATGTTTGGATGTGGTTTGTGTTTAGATGGATGCAGTTTGTGTTTGTTTGGAAAAATGGGAATATGAATATAATGAAATATATTGTAACAGGTGTATAACAGGAATTTTTGCCTGTTTTATGAAAAAAAAAGAGACTTTTACCTACGAAAATTTTTGTAGGTAAAAGTTTCATCGACATTTTTACCTACGAATTTTTTCGCAGTAAAAGGTTCATTCACATTTTATTACCTATGAATCATTTCGTAGGTAAAAGTTTCATCAACGCTTTACCTACGTCAAATTTCGTAAGTAAAAGTCTTAACACAGCTTTGTACCTACGAAACCTTTCGTAGGTAAAAGTCTTAACACTGTTTGTACCTACACAAAATTTCGTAGGTAAAAGTATTAACACAGTTATTAGCTATGACAAAGTTCGTAGGTAAAAGTCTTAACACAATTTGTACCTACGAAACATGTCGTAGGTAAAAGTTTTAACCTACGAAAACGTTCGTAGGTAAAAGTCTTAACACTGTTTGTACCTACGAAAAAATTTGTAGGTAAAAGTTTTTAGCTACGGAAACATTCGTAGGTAAAAGTCTTAATACAGTTTGTACGAAGTTATAACAAATTTTTTAGCTACAAAATCGGTCGTAGGTGAAAGTCTTAACAGCAATTTGTACCTACGAAAACGTTCGTAGGTAATAGTATTAACAAACTTTTTAATTTCATTGGTAAAAGTCTTACCATTACCAACGATGACATTTTTCGTAGGTAAAAGTCTTTACCCACGGCTTTTTACCAACGAATTTACCGACGAAATATTTCGTAGGTAAAACTCTTTGCCTACGAAATAATATCATTTACCTACGAATATTTTCGTAGGTAAAAGTGAAATTTCTTGTAGTGTAACAATAATAAAAGAAACGTAAGCCACAACATCATTGATTTTACATTGGGCCTACTTGGGTTTGCCTAGTGTTAGAGACACTAGCCAGCTGGTGTCAAAGCTCCCTGGGTCTACCATGATGTATGGGTTTTACCCATGCCATCCATTCATTTCTCTGGCTCATTTTAGATCACGAGCTAAAAAATGAGGCATATTTAAATCTCAAGTAAATCACACTATAGGAAACGGTGGGAATTGAACTTTTACAGTTAAATTTTTTTTAAGGGCTACAAAAGGTTTGTATTAAGCTGATATTTGTGTTTTCTATTAATCTAGGTAACCTTATTAACTAACAGGTTGGATGGTAAATAAACATTACAGGAGGCCTTTAGAAGTTTTTAATGGTGGATGTTCAAGGTAATAATGTTTTCATGTGATGTGGTCCAACTGTGATTTAGATCACCCTCATTTTAGCACTCTATGCGTTAAGATAATATGGCAAAATGGATATACAACATGAATAAAACACATGCATCATGGTGGGGCCCACAAGCTTTGACACGGCTAGTTAGCTGGTGTGAAGGTCATCAGCCAAACCGCATCCCCTATCTTTTGATATATGTATCCCAATCCATTCATCCGACCTGTCTCCTTGGATGAAGGAATTAGCCAAAAAAAATCAACTCAGGTGTGCCAAACAACGTGAGGCTTTAGGTAATTATATACTCTTCCCTATAGAGTGGTCCACCTGAGGGTTGAATCAGCCTGAAATTTGGGATCAAGGCCAACACGGAGTTTTGTACGTGATGGACGAGGTTGATCTCATTCACGCGAAGTCGTTAACCCACGTTAGAGAAAGTAACCTAACGCGAGTTACCCTGGCGTTTTTGAAATATAATAACGTGTAATCTTAAATATTGTACAAACGTGCCATAAAGGATGCGCCAAAAGACAAAAGAAAGAAGTCTAATTATAATAGAGAGTTAAAATAATAATAGTAATAAATCAAGCGATCTTTATTCGGTGAAAGACAGTGACAACTGACAAGGGAAGCCGATGCGGAAACGGATTGGCTACTCCCCCTGACACCAGCCCCGGAGCTGGTGGTCGGTGCTCTGTGGGCCCCACCACGATGTATGTGTTTCATCCATTCCGTTCATCCATTTTTAAATATCATTTTATGTTTTTATCCAAAAAATGGGAGGATATAAATCTCAAGTGTATCACACCATAGGAAAAAAATAGTGATTGGATATCAATCATTTAAATCCTCCTAAGGCCCGATGTACTGTTTATTTGACATCCAATCCGTTGATTAGGTCATAAAAACCCAGATGAAGGGATAAAACAAAGATCAACTTGATCAAATACTTTTATGGGCCCCAAAAAGTTTTTAACGGTCGAAGCTCATTAAACACGGTTTCCTGTAATGTGGTCCACTTGAGATTGGAATATACCTCATTTTTACTTTTTATCATAAATTGATCTACAAAAGTAGATGGACAGAATGGATGAAACACATACATCATGGTGGGCCCACAGAGCACCGACCATCAGCTCCGGGGCTGGTGTCAGGGGGAGTAGCCAATCCGTTTCCAGCCGATGCCGTCTGACCCCGGCCCGCCTGGACGGAAATCGGTCTAAGCGGGGGCTCTGTATGGTCTACCTGGATTTATAGATTTATCCAGGCCGTTTATCCACTTTTAAATATTATTTTAAAATATAATACTTAAAATGGGACATATATAATTCTCAAGTGGACCACACCAAAGGAAACAGTGGTGATAATGTTGCCCACCGTTGAAACTTTCCTATGCCCCACCGTGATGTTTATTTGTCTTCCAACCTGTTCACGAGGTTACATATTACTGGATGAAGGGAAAACACAAATATCAGTTTGATCCAAAACTTCCGAGGCTCCTAAGAAGTTTTTAACGATGACCGTTAAATTCCTACTTTATGGTTCAATTCAGCCTTCGATCTGACTAATTTTTAGGATCATAACCTGAAATGATCTTGAAAAATGGATGGACGGACTGGATAAAACTACGGCATGGATATACACCATATACACCGAGGTGGGCCCACTGAGCTGTTACCCAGTGATGCGGATTACCTATGGCGCTGCCATCAGCAAGGTGGCTACTTTACGGTGCTATGTGGGCCCTGCAAGGATGTATGTGTTTTCTCCATTCCTTGCATCCATTTTGAATCATTATTTTAGGGCATGATCCTAAAAATGAGTCAGATCCAAATATCAGGTGGATCACACTAGAGGAAATATTGGTGATGGGACCCCCACCATTAAAAACGTCCTAAGGCCCAATGTAATGTTTATTCACCATCTAAGGCCATCCAACCTGTTAACAAGTAGGTCACAAAGACTTGAATGAAAGGGAACACATGCATCAGCTTCATCCAAAACTTTTGTACTGGAAAGAAGTTTTCAACTGTGGCTATTCAATAACCACTGTTTCCTGTGGTACGGTCCAGATGACATTTGGATCTGCTCATTTTTTAACTCATGCTTTCAAATAATCTGGAAAAACCGATAAACGACGCGAATAAAATACATCCATCGTGGTGGGCCATAGAGCCCCGTCAGTAGCAATCCGCTTCCGTTACCTAGCCTCACGTTATCCGTGCCCAAGTAATACATATCCCAGTATAAGGGGACGAGCTTTGCCACGCGCACATGCGTGTACAATAAAGCTCGTATACAAGCCCACGCATGACAAATGTGCCAGCAAGTACATACGCGCGAGATCTTATCCGTCCATCAGATTTCTCTGACATTATACATGTTTGCCCAAAAATAAAATATATTTCAGTTAGCATTTGGGTCCAATATCGAACCAAGATTTTTCAGAGCAGTACATTTGTTTTGCAAA
This sequence comes from Magnolia changhungtana, assembly GCA_030180095.1. Taxonomy (NCBI): domain Eukaryota; kingdom Viridiplantae; phylum Streptophyta; class Magnoliopsida; order Magnoliales; family Magnoliaceae; genus Magnolia; species Magnolia changhungtana. The sequence goes on along the minus strand of JASAUF010000123.1, from coordinate 5,014,016 downwards.
CTATGGCCCGCCTGACAGTGGATCAACCGGATTCTTGTGATATGAGATCAATACAGTAGTGCTGTTCTGATGGATGGAGTAGATCTCAGATTTATCTTGCCTTGTTGGCATATATGTGGCGGCTACATGAGCGTTATTACATACGCGTGTGGGCTAAGCAAAACTCGTCGGGAGATTCGTGGAAGACTTTTCTCCTTTGAATGTGAAGGCGGCCACCACTGGGAATCTTTTTATTTATTTATTTATTTATACTTTCCACTTGATATGGACGTCGTACGTACATTATTTTCTAATTGTAGGCCATCCCATATTGGACCCACCAAATGAATAATTACATCTAATAAATTATAGAACCATAGTTTCGGTGCAAGGCGTCCGTCGCGGATTGGCTACTGAGAGCGTTAGAAGCAAGGTGGCTATCCTCACTGCTCCGTGGGCGTCATCATTGTGTATGTGTCCTATATTCATGCCTTCCATTCATCATTTTTAGACTATTTTATTGCATGAGACAAAAATAAGCAGATCTAAATCTCACATGAACCAAACTTGATGATTGAACACTCACCATTCAAAATTGATGATTGAACACTCACCATTCAAAATTTCTTAGTAACCACAAATTTTGGATTAAGCTGAGAATTGTGTTTTCTTTTCATCCAGGCGTGCGTGACCTGATCAACAGGTTGGTTGACAAATAAACGTTACAGCTAGCCCTAAGAAGTTTTTAATGGTTGGCATTCAATCGTGACTGTTTTCTTATGGTGTGGTCGACTCAAGATTTGGATCTCCGTCATTTTTAGGATCATTCTCTTAACGATTAAAAAAAATATATGAACGGCTGGGATAAAACACATATATATATATCATGCAGGCCCAGAGCGCGCCATCAGCAGCCACATTACTGCTTACACTGTCAATACGCAATCCGCGTCGGCAGGCCTCGAGGGAGCAATATGGGTCCATTGCGATGAACCAGTGGAAGCTTTTAAAAAAATAAGGGTCTTGCTTTTTCTACTCACTCTCACGGTAAGAAAACAAAAATCAGGCTGCTCCAAAACTTACGTGGGTCATAATCAGGTTGCGTGGCCTACATTGGTCTGGCATGTTATTCATCCCAGTTAGGGCTGTGCATCGAGCTGAGTCAAGTCGAGGTGGGCTAAGCTTGGCTTGGCTTGTTCGTGCTCTTCTTGAGTTCGAGCGCGGCCTCGAGTTTACTATTGAAGTTTGACTTGTTTGCTAAAACTTACGAGTCGAGCTAATGGATTGAATCGAGGCGAGCTTACCTCGAGTTGGTTCAAGCTTGCTCCTAACCTGACCTAACTTGCACCTTATTTTTAATTTTTTTTTAAAATATAATATAATATACAATAATAATAATAATAATAATAATATATTTGAGTCGAGCTGAGCTTGAACTTCGAGCTAAGCCGAGTTCGAGTCGAGTCGAGTCAAACTCTACTATGCTTGAACTTGGCTTATTTTCAAAATGACCTGGGTATAAAGCTTAGCTTACCTTGATTCATCGTTGGAGTCGAATCAAGTCGAGCTAAATCGAGCCAAGCCGAGAGAGCTTTTCAAGCTAGCTTGGCTCATGTACAGCCCTAATCCCAGTAGGTAAGTTTGATGACGGGACCAAATGGCATATGTACAACACAGGACCACCCAAACAGTCGGAATGTGGCGTACATTGTCTGGTGTGTCACTTCATCCTCCAAAACAGCCGGAAGGTGGCCTACAGTGGTCTGGTGTGTCACTTAACACAGTGGGCCTCTGGAGCAGTGGGAAGGATTTATGGGTTGGGTGTCTCCTACCCATTCTTTTTGGTATAGCTCACCTGAGTTGTTTGCCAAACACCAAAGGAGCATATATTGGAGGGTGTTGATCAAATGATAATTCACGTCACCCCACAACAGCCACAAGTTAGTACATCTATAAAATGTACTATTGAAATTCACATGCAAGATAAGGCCAATGCGGTTTGCTCATGACACGTACGATATAGAATGTACTGTCAAGACTACAACATAAAGCTATGTAAAAACAATGAGTGATATCATAAGGATATATCTTCCAACACATGGTAATTTGATGTGGAGTAGGTTGTGAACAATTTCGTGGCCAATATGGACATGAGAAGGTCCAATCGGAGGCAAAGTTGACTAGGACTGTCAGAACCTTAAAATAGTCATATCTCACAAACCGAATTGAGTTTTTTGACTGATCGCGTATTATTTTGAGATAGGATTTGCGAGATTCCATTCCATTAGATCGATGGTCAAAAGTCCATTTAATTTGTATTTTTACTATAAATAGTAAATTTTAATTTGATCATAACTTTTGATCCTTTGAGTTTTAGGAGTCGTAAATATCTTAAAAAGGGCTTAGAAAAATTAAGAGAATAACGTGGTTAGGCTAAATTGGTCACATACTATTTTTTACCTAAAACCATGAAGTCTAGTAGGAATCATGATCGTTTATAAATAACAAGTATATTATTTATACTGAGCCACATTTTTAGGAAGTTTGATTATTTGAGTTCACTATTTAAAGGAGTATAATTTCATTTTTTTTTATCCATCAATTTATTTTAAATTATTAAAAATTATTTCTATTTTCATCCCTCATGGATTCAAGGAATATCTATGATTAGTCTAGAGAAGCTAAATATATTCAGGGTAGTTATCCTTGAGGAAGACAGTGATTATTGGCCTCATCACGTCCCTCCCCGCATCATAATTCTACATAATTGGGCCCATAATTTGAACAGTTGGCACACCTATGCCACGTGTTGAGCAGATTAGTCAACATTTTCTTAAATATCAATGCAACAAACATTTTATGTCATAAATGGGTTGGATGGCATAATTACGTTTGAGTTATCAATTTTCCAGCTTGACAATATCTTGGATTTTATAAAAAAATAATTTAGTTTACATTTTTTGTTAATATTTATATATGTTTTTTAAATTTCATTCTCCAATCCTAAGTCCACATATTTTAGCCGAGGAAGGAAAACATGAAAAATTATACTAGACTTTTAAGCCTTTATCTCTTGGTTTCAGAAACTCCCGTACATACCAACCAAACAAATCTTTAAAAGAAAAAAAAAAAAACAAATATCGGGAGTGAATTTCCGGAGAAGCAAACAGAACCTAGGTGGTTGTGACCGAATTCCTGACACAAATTTCCTGCAACCCTTTTTAGAGGAAGCTGGTGTAACCAAAAGCTCTATGAGAGCTATTGTGATTTTTATATTATATCCTTTATTCATCTGTTGTGTCAGCTCATACTAAAGTGTAAGCTATAAAAAACGTAAACAGATTCAAAAACTTAAATGGACCATGCAGCAGAAATAATGGCTATTGAATGCTTAGCATTGAAACTTTTTCAGGGCTCACGGAAGTTTTTAATCAGGTTGATATTTGTGTTTTCCTTTTATCATGGTGAGTCATCTCATGATTAGATTGGATTACATATAAACATCATAGTGAGCTAGAGAAGGTTTCAATGATAGACATTTCCATCGATGATTTTTCCTGTAGTATAGTGATCTCTTAAGTTTTTAGTCTATCTAATTTTTGAGCTACATCCTTTTCAATGGAAGCGGATTGGCTGGTGTACCACACATCAGCTATATAGCTGCGGTAGGTACGTGACGTGCCACGACTGAGAACTGACGCTCCTCGAGCTCCGAGTTGTACCAACGGTTCATGGAGATCAAAGTTACATGGGACCCACAGTGGTGTATTTATTATATCTAATTTCAGAGATAATTTTTCAAAAATGAATCATATCCAAAGATCATTTGGACCCCACCACAAATATTAGCAGAGATAATGATTTTCACCGTTAAAAAATTCATAGGGCTCACCATAACGTTTACTTTCCATCCAATCTGTTCATAAGGTCAAAGACATGAATTAAAAGGAAAAACAAATTTCATATTGATCCAAAACTTCTGTGACTCCAAAAAGGATTTCAATGGCAGACGTTCAATCCCCCACTGCTTTTTGCATTGTGGTCCAATTGGTAGCTAGATCTGTCTTAATGTTCTTCTCAAACTTTAAGACGAGCTCGCTAAATGGATGAACAGTTTGGATATAACACATACCTCATAATCACACCCATAGAACTTGCTAACATCAATACAGCTGGTGTGAGGCACACCAGCCAATCCGCTTCCCTTTTCAATGGTTCAAGAGATACTGACTTCATGAATGTCACGTTGACGTGCATTATAGAAAATTCCTCCACCATCCAAGTACCTGTCAGGATTATCTTTTTACTCTACAGGATAAATATAGGACGCAAATTTCATCATCATAAGGTACAGCCATGCAACCAAAAGCTTCATGGGGCCCACCGTAACCCATTTGACATCATCTCTCCATCATTTGTGCCAGCTCAAGTTAAGAGGTGAATTCTAAAAAGAAATACTGATCCAAAACTCAATTGGACCACACAAATGGGAACAATGGGGATGCGAATGAAACGTTTCAACCATGACATCCTAACATGAGCTAATGCAAACAATAGCTAGAGGATGTCACACACACACACATCATGGCCTAAAGTTAGCCTGTGCAAAAGATGGATGGAGCGGATGTCACACACACAAATCACGGTGGGTTTCATTTTCATGTAGTGCTGTCTGTAGTAAGCATCATAGATAGGAAATGGGCGTCCCACAGCCTGGAGGGAGATTCACCAAAATTGAATAAGTTGAGCAGGTTAACAGAACCATTCAGCAAAATGCAACAAATCCAAATGATTATATTACTGCAGCGTCTATTATTTTGGGAAAGGCTCACGTGGGTTGTCTATTCGGTGACGCCATTACGTGAATGGTCTGATGAGTGATGACTGACCTGAGCCATTCATCATGTTGTCCCCACTATTCATGGGTCGGTTGACCAAGCTAGGGATGGGATGGTAATTCCCATACAAGGTATCTCCTGTGGTGTGGTCCAAGATCAATGGTCACAGGAAATCTTTTTGCATTACTTAGAAAGTCCTAGGTATCTCCTATTTATATTTTAGGAAACTCCTTTTCGCACCTCTTGCGAAATCACCTTAGATTTTCGCATCCCACATAAAGACGGAATCAAATTTGCGTAACCTCGACTGGTCGTGTAGAGTTCTCGACTAGTCGAGCGGTACCCTCGACCAGTTGAACACATTCCACGACTGGTCGTGCACCAGCCCTCGACCGGTTCAGCGACCGGTCGAGTGAAGCTCACGACCGGTCAAGCCTAGGGAAAAAACCCCATCATAGGGAACTTTGGAACTTAGCTTATAGATGTGGGGCCATGGTTGCTAAATCCAAATCATTGATTAGATAGCACTCATTACAGATTGACCATTTCCCAGATGTCGCAAAGTAGAAGATCCTAGCCATTGAATCCTTGGTCTTTCCACCATTGAATGTGATTTGTTCATGCATTTCTTTTTAACCATGTATTTATGTGCCAACAATGAAAAGGTTAACCAATTAAAAGGATTTTGGAACAACGGTCCATCTAAGATTGGGACCGACAAGTCAATGGCATGGATAGACCAACAGTGGATCCTACATCTTAAGGCTAAGTTCCATTGTGGAACGAACAGGGAACTCCACCTTGGATAAGAATAATTTAAGATTTTAACTAATGTAATATATGATATGTATTAAACTTTTAAAATACTTCATTAATTCATAGTAAATATTATATTTTCTTAATTTTAGCAGATTTTCCTGATAATTTATTGAGGAAAACTTCAAAAATTAAAAATCTCCAGGGAAGTTTCCGATAAGGAGATTTGTCTCTAGGGTCCATCTCCTGTGATTTATACGTCCAGTGATTATATGTTCTGACGTAGGAATACAAGGTGTGGTACTCCCGTACGCACCACCATACGTGCCAATCTAGCTTGTACGTACGACATATAAGCCATTTATCAGGTGGGCAACTGTGCAGATCGTTTGGCCAAAGCCTCCATCACTTCAGCTGTTAGGTTAGGCCACATGAATTTGAAAACAATAAATGGTATAAATGGCTTCTAAGTTTCTAGGCCGTATGTTATCTCTCTCTCTGATTTTTTATTTTATTATATTTTAAAACACGTATGATGGCAGGCAGTGGAAAAGCATGATCTTTTGGCTCGATCATCCAAACAGACATCGGATCTCCTACATATGTGCCAGGGTAGATCACGCGTGCATGGGACGATGTCTTGCAAAGGGAAGCTAGTGGCGCCCACCTTAGATGCATGTTTGTGGGAAATCCAACTCCTTCGTACGTTTTCCCATTTTAGTACATGGGACAAAAAGAAAAAAAAAAAAAAATGGAAACGGATTGGCAAATCCCCCTGCCACCAGCCAATGGCTGATGGCCGGTGCTCTGTGGGCCCCACCATGATGTGTGTGTTTCATGTCTGCTGTTCATCTTTTTATTTTTATTTATTTATTTTTATTTATCTTTTAAAAGATCATTTTAGGGTATGAGACAAAAAATGAGGTATATCCCAATATCAATTGGACCACATTACAGGAAACAATGTCGACTGAACGTCGACCATTTAAAACTTTTTGGGGCCATAAAAGTTTTGGATCAAATTGATCTTTGTTTTTTTCCCCTTCATCTAGGTCTGTATAACCTAATCAACAGATTGGATGTCAAATAAACAGTACAGTGGGCCTTATAAGGATTTTAACAGTGAATATCCAATTGCTATTATTTTCCGGTGGTTTGGTCCACCTGAGATTTATATCACTCTCATTTTTGGGATCAAGCGCTAAAATGATCTGTAAAAATAGATGAAACACATACATCATGGTGGGGTTCACAGAGCACCGACCACCAGCCAAAGGAGCAGCCAATCCGTTTCCCAAAAAAATAAGGCAGTTCCAAAACTCAGGTGGGCCGTAAGACAGGAAACAGTAGGCAGGGACTGTTGAAAACTATCTAGAATTCACCGTGATGTTTATATGCCATTCATACCGTTCATAGTGCATAAGGCCATTCCAACTCAGATGAAATGAAAACACAAAAATATTAGCCTGGTCCAAAACTTTTGTGCCCCACAAATATTTCAATGGTGGATGTTCAATCCTCACTGTTTCCTGCAGTGTGGCCTAGGGACCATCTGAACTAATAGTACCACGTCCCAGGCACCATCTGGACTAAGAGCCACTGGAAGTCGTATCATGTCCGGTGATCCAAATTAACCATCTGAAATGGGTTCACCTGGGGGATATATAAAAAGAGAACTTTACCATTTAAATATCCCAAGTCATTTCAACTCTCTCGCTTGACCAGAGACATGTATCTCCAAAATGTCAGTTTCTGGGTCACCGATGAAAATGTTAGGACCCATTTGGACAGAAGATGGAGCTGTGTAAGCCTATTACTAAAAAAATAATAATAATAAATATCCCTTTTCAATTTCAAACAACCTTATTAAGAAAAAGATTTGTGAGTCCATTGAGATGTTTTCGTGACATTTCTTCTGTCCACCCATTGCACTAGTTCATGGTAGAATGTTAGCCAAAAGATCAAACTGATTTATAAAAAAAAATTGGGCCAGACCATACGAAAAGGTGAGAACTGGGACCTGTAATTGAAATCTTTTTATGCCTACGCAGGTTATAGATCATGTATCATAATGATATTTGTGTTTTGCATTCATCCTCGTGAGCATCACCTTATGAACGGAATCATTTGTGGGCCCAGGAAAGTTTCAATGGTGACATTTTCAAACACCATTATTTCTTGTAGTTGGATCAACTGAGGTGTAGATCTGCCTAATTTGTGGCCCTACATCTTTGATTTTAACTATCCGATATATGGCAATTAATCTTATGGTCTGATGACCAAATCAACATATATAATTTTCTGTTAATGATACATCTAAATGGCACACATAAAGAAGTACATTGCCTGGTTATTCAAGGCAGCAGACTTTAATTGGGCCACGTGTCATTGTTAAGGATGAGTCCGGCCAAGTATATGATTGATTAACTTTCAACATGCTTTGCTTGGGCTTCATCTTTAGTAGCGGCGTGTGACTCAATCAAATCCTGCCATATTAAGTCACCGGGTTATCTACTTCCATAAACAAAAATAATTTAATTTAAATTAACTTAAATTATAATTATATAATTTTTAAGTGCCTGTGTATCATCAACAGTCTCCAAAATATCAAAGTTTTCCTTGAACCAGATTTGGAGTTTGAATATGAGAAAGTGAAATTTGATAAATTTTCACTTAACCCCAAATCCATGCAGGATGACACTTGCAAATATGAAACATGTGTTAGATCTGATATTTCCATAAGATGGGGAATAATGCTTTGATGTCCTTCCAAATAAGCCAAACAATTTCAATCTTGAGGCAAGCGCGGGCCACGCACAAGGTAAACTGATGGTTGAAACCCTTACTTCCAGCCATTCATTATTTTTGATATGCCGGCCCACCTGCCTTGAGAAATGGTTTTCATGCGAGGTGTAGCTCAGCCAATAGAGAGCCTAGATCTCCCAAGTATCACCGCCCGACAGCTTGCAAACACGTGTAGAGCAGATTGCCTGGTGACCAAATCATCAAGGCTATTCTAGTTGAGTGATCCGATAGAGTGAGATTTGATTGGATTACTTACCATTGTCATATGCGAAACCTGTAAAGTATGTTTGAAAGTTGTTCAATTCAATAAATTATCTTTGATAGTAACATGTGGCTCAATTAAATCTTGCAGCTTCATGGAATCAGCTACTTTTGTCATTTTGCACTTACACATGTCAGCAGCCCAGCTCCATCAAACAAAATACATTTCACCCCTGCTTTTTAAGCGTAGGGTGGCAGATGCCGAGACAAAACGTTCCTATCAAGGCACCTACTACTTCCTTGGTAACGAATCCTACCAAATCTGAAAAATAATGGAATCTGAAAGTATTTTTAATATGTGGTTTAAGGCTGTCTTCTATTGGAATTTTGAAAAGTACTCAATGACCAAACATGGAGAAATATCTCTTCTAACTTTATAGCCTTTTCAACATTAGGGATTAAGTTCTATTGAATTACATTAGATGAAATTAACACCATTATTATATAATGATTATATATCAGGAAATATCATGGTATTTTACACATCTCTCTCACATTTGGGATTAAATTCTTCTGTTGAGATTTCACAATTGATGCCGGTTAACTCATAGATGTAATGGATTTTGAATTCCACTACAAATTCTGCTATATATCACCTGCTGGAACAGATGAAATTTGCATGAGACCAAATATAATTCTATATCACCTAATGCATGTTCCAAACATGTCCTAAGAATTTAAATTTAATGCATTTTCTAGAGACATTGATATCCACACCTTTTAAAGTAAAGCCCACTTTTCACAAAACAAGGAATAGTTGTAGTCTATAAAAATGATATTAATTTTATGGAGTATTTAATCTTCAAGATTTTTGAGGCCACAAGCATCAGCTGTGTATCTGGAAGGATTGACAAGACGGACCACCCACCACCACGGTCCCTATACATAGTAACACTCATAATGCTAAAAGTTTAAAAATAAATAAAAGGGAGAAAAGGGCAATGGTTGATACTTGGAATTACATGATTTCATATGTGGAATAAAAAAAAAGAAAAGGAGAATAAACCATGCAAAATTTTATACCAATTTAAGTGAATCCCAAGTTTTTAAAAAATAAAATAAAAATACAATGATTGGAGTAAAATAAAAACCAATTAGTGGACCTGTAACGGAAATCAATTTCCATGTCATAGACTTCCATCGGGATAAGCCCTTCCCGATTCTAATAAACGTGGACTACCATTTTCCTAACATGATCAGATTGCTAGGACCATTCAACCAAAGTGACCTTTAGGACCGTTTAACCAAATTATTGATCAGGACCAAATTATTGATTATTCAACCAAAGTGACTCTTAGGAGGCAGGGTAATCAAAGTAGGTACCAGATCATGGGTAGTTCAGGTCACTCCTCTGACATCTATCACACAAAACGTAGATTTTCTAGCCAACAAATGGATGGTTAGGATCATCTGAACAAAGATAGGCCAACATGATGGATGGTCCAAATTATTGATTAGCCATTTTTTTACTATAATTAATATGGTCCATTTTCTTAGCCATTGTTCGGATGGCTAGGATCATTCTATCAAAGTTACTTTTGAGAGGGACAGACAACCAAATGTGGAACCGATTAGATAATTGGTCTATATCATTGACCTTATTATTAAAATTATTATGGACCCTCCATTTTCCTTGCTATTGATTAAATGGTTAGAATCATTTCATCAAAGGGACTTTAGCTATAGATTTGAACTTCTTTATTATAATAAATGTGAACCATGAAGTTTCCTAATAATTTCATATGATTAAAATATTCTTAGGGGATGAAATGATAATGAACTTCATTGGTACATAATATGGGTTGTTCTTTCTTATACAATTAATCAAGTTCAACGATTGGACTCTTTCTAATATTATAAATATGGATCGTCAACTTCTTGTAGCTATGATTGGTTGCTCGAAATCATCCGGTCAAAGTGACTTTTAAAAATGATGGGCAATTGAAGGCAAGACCCATATGATGGACAGTCCGAATCAATTATCAAACATTTTCTTAAATAATAAATAATTCATGCACATTTCCTATCCATTTTTAAGACGGATTAGAAATCAAAGGTGCATCCAACATTATAGACACTCCAAATCTCTCAGATTATTAAAAGATCCGAAATCCTGATTTCAGTGAAATTAGTCTTAAATGTGATTTCCCAAATTGACGAAAAATTCCTCATTAATTGACATTTTTACCAAATAGCACCTCCGTAATTGGAAATTACTGAGCAGTGTTTTGGAGGTGTGAAATTACCAAAGCACCTCACTTATTTTTCTGTAGAAAGTGTTGAAGCCGATAATTGTGGGCCCAGTGGGCATGTGTAAAATATTCCAGGGTGTCAAACGGATGCACCCCACCATGACAATATGACAATCAAATGAATAGAAAATGTGCAAATCCAATTATTGGATTGACCGAATCATGAGAAATAATTTTCACCACAAAAAAGAACCAAATTCACTTAAAACTCGTCCAATGATTTTATATGCTCAAATTTTTGCTTTGCATGATATGTTTCAATAGTTTCAATAGTTGAATAAACTACGTGGGCCCGACAATTCTCAACTTTATTTCTTATTAATTAAGTAGGTAAAAGTCCCTTGATATATATTGATACACCATCCTATCACAGCATGAGCTTACGGAGAAAGTGGTGACTTGATATGGTATTAGAATGGAAGCTCAAGAATATGAATTATGAGAGCAGCAAATATACCCCAATTAATACATTCTCTCATGGGGCCTGGCCCCAAAACACCAACATTGGCTCCAATTATATTATGTAGGTATATGTAAAAGTGTAATATTTACGTTGCCCATTGACAACTCATTTTAGGTCTTGAGCCCAAAATGAGGCAGATCCAAAGCTCAAGTGGACCACACGCTAATAAATAGCGGAATTAATGATGTCTATTATTGAAAGCTGAAACTTTCCTAGAGTTGGTGATGTTTATCTGTCACCCAACCTAGCTTAATCCAAAAATTCTATAGCCCCTAGAAGTTTTCAACGGTGGGAGTTCAATTCTCACTGTTTTCAGTGGTCCGATCCATTTGAGCTTTGGATCTGTTTCATTTTTAGGCTCATTCGGTAATATGAACTGATGGTATGAATGGGCGGCGTAGATAAGAAGGACATCACGGTGAGCCTCACAGTTTGTGTATATCACCTTATCCATCCTCGTTTTTTGAATCCGAGGACAATCAACCAATGTAATTGGCAACATCAACAAACGGGGTGGGCAAAATGGATGGACGGTGTGGATAAAACATATACATCATGGTGGGCCCACACAGGGCAGGACGCAATCCGATTCCCTAAAGTTACCATGGTAAGCGATTATTACTCATTTGCATGAAATTGCCACAGAAATTAAAAGGGAAGTTTACGTAATACTTCCCCATTAATATCGTACTTACATATCTATTACCTTGTAAAGTTATATTTTTAAAGCTATGTTATTAATCAATATATATATATATATATATATATATATATATATATATATATATATATATATATATATATATATATATATATATATATATATATATATAACTATGAAAGGGATACATTCTGGTTAGTTCTCTCTTACTTCCGTTGTGTATTTTTATAAGTGACAAAACCGCCCATCATTAATGATGTTGCTTAATTAATTACTGGACTCGGTTGACACCGAAGTCATTAGTGTTGATGTGGCAAGTAACATGGCCACCTTGATGTATGTGTTATATCCATACCATTCATCCACTTTTCTGGATCATTTTAGGCCATGAACCTAAAAAATAGGCAGATCCAATGCTCAAGTGGACCACACCTTATAAAGCAATGCCAGCATTGACGAACACCATTGAAACCTTCCTAGGGCCATGTAGACACCCCACCCAGGCTAATATCTTGGGAAAGCTAAGACCATCCAGGAAGCATGATCATACCTTGAACCAAACCCTAATCCCAGCCTAAACCGAACATTGACCCAAAAGTCCCAAAAAAAAAAAAAAAAAACCCCAATCCGCAACCTGAAACCGTAATCCAAACCGTTCAACACACATACGGCCCTGCCCATACCCCCTACCATGGCTAAAACCCTTTAAACGAACCTAAATCCACCTATCCAGGCCATAGAAATTCAAAAGGGAGGCCATCAAAGCCCACACGTTCGGGCCTGGCCTAAACGCGGCTCGGGCGGTAGTCTAACTACCGCCTGCGGTAATCCGAGTGCCGCCGCCTGCGGCCCGCTTGTGAACAGCTGTCCCAGCGTCTAAAAGTCAACTTTTCATGAAATTCACCCCTCCCATCCCCACTATTTACAGTTTTACCGGCCTCAATAGCCAATAGGAGCACGCCACGTGGTGTCTCTCTTCGCTCCACCAATCATCACTTGCCACATCAGCTTTCATCCTTTCTAAACCCCATATTTACCAAAATACCATTGGATAAGGCTATAAATAGCCCTCTCCTCTTCTTATTTTCAGACACCTCATCCAAGGAAGAGAGAGAGAGAGAGAGAGAGAGAGAGAGAGAGAGAGAGAGAGTAAGGAAGAGAGTGAGAAAAAGAGAAAGAGAGAGTAAGGAAGAGAGTGAAGGAGAGGGAAGAAGCTCTCAAACCTTCTAAGCCCTGATCTTTTGAGCCACCCCCTAGCCTTCCTCTTGACCTTCCCAATCCATTAACTTAACCCCAGTATGGTCACGGTTCAGTCCATGTCTTAGCCTATTCAAAGATCGAGTCAAAGATCCATCATCCTACAAGCATTCATCATGACATCTATTCCCTTCTCAACCCCCTCTGCTTCTCTAAATCTCTAGTGAACGTATGCTTTATGACTTGTCATACATTGGATCTTGTCACATCAAAAATTTCTAGTGATCTAGTCCATTTCTCTTACCTTTTTACATAAGCATCATTACATCCGCCTTCTAGACACGTCGTTGGACGTATGCTCTATGGCTTGCCAAAATCTCGGATATTCCTGCATCAGAAATCCGCATGCGTGCCAAGTCCCATCTCAACCACAGCATCCATCGTCTCTTGAGATTGTTTCACTACACATAGTAGAGACCGTATGTCCATACGGGCAAAGAGGGTGCCTAACACCTTCCCTTTTTGTAACTGAGGTTCCTTACCCGAAATCCCAGATCGCAGATCAGGAGTCAATCTAATGTAGGAGAGTCTTTGAATTTCTCCAACCTTACATATTCTATGGTTCTAGCCGACCACAGGATTTTGAAATCATTCGGCTAGTGGCGACTCCAACATCCATACTTAGCCTAATCATCCACCACAAACATTACCATACAAATCAGCGTGGGAGCCGATTTTCAGTGTCTACAGAATAGCGACTTCGCGGGAAAATTGCTAGCTCGTACTAGCTGAGACCCGACTCGAAATAGTGTGGTAATATAATTGTAACGCCCTAAAAATCGGGGGTTGAACATAAGCTCCACTCCTGAGTTCCAACGCATTACTTATGCAACATAGATAATGATGATTAAATGTTGTCCGTGTTAGTGCATTAAACATGAGTGAGATTACACCAAAACAGCATATCATACTCCAGAGACCGTTAAATTACGCAAGCGGAAGAACTGTGATAAATATATAAAGTATATAAAACGTTGTAAGTCTTCAGAGTGTGAACATGTTACCAAGTTAAATATGTACATGTATACTTCCCAAAATGGACCAAAAATGAATATACACGTATGATTCAAAAGACAAAATAGCAAGTGTAAGGGCATCTAATCAACATCTAGAAGTCCCCATCGATCAGGCCACGGCTCACATGAACCCGCCTGAAAACTGCATGAACGAGAACGCCGCTTCGCCATCCTCATAGTCTGGCTCTGCCTCGTAGGCATCGCCTCCAATTACAACTAAGACAGGGTCTGGTTGGTGTGTACAACACCGTCCCGTAACGTGGGAGTGAGTGATCAACTAAGTGGAGCCATAAAGCAGAGGTTAACATGTTATCAATTCAGTGAAGCAGTAATGATAAAGCAGTACAATCAAACATCCCTAAATACTCTGATTAATGCGAGAATGGTATGAATAATGATGCATGCCCTCACCTACTCTCCCTCAGCGACTTCATCTCACGATCGTAGCATGAAGCCCTTCCTCAGTGCTTGACCTGCTACGTCAAACGCATACATAATGCGGTGCATGCATGTGATTCCAAGTTCTTATTAGTCCTTTTCATACAGCAGGATTGGAAAACTAAGGTACCTCCCTTATATCATTTCTCAAACAATGATTCATTCTAGGGTCGTCAGTCCTAGTAAATCTCATACGATAGGCAAGTTCAGGTCACTACCACCAACGCCCTACCAACTGGCAGTCTATTTTCGAAGGCTCGTCGCCAACCTGACTGGGGACCACCGCCAGGCTGCACCAAGGTAGGCCTATTTCATACTCGAGGTCACTACAAAGGGCTCGTCACCTAATTAGTGTAGGCTGATAGCTCAATTATAGTGTCTCATACTACCGTATTAGTTTCACGAGTTTGGGTTGCTCATTGGACACTACGGGAAGGCTCGTTGCCCCAGCGTAGGCCGACAGCTCGACCACGGTGTCCCATACCACCATGTCCTGCTCATGAGTCTTAGCGGATCGAGGTACTAAGGTTAAACGGGCTTTCCACTGGTGAGTTTGGTACCTTAGATTTAAGCAATAGCGTCCATACATGGTGAACATACATCGGACCAATCGGGTTGCTTAACCAGTTCGACTAGTACGAGCGTACGCTAAAGTAGTCGACAAGGTACCACTGTCGACAACCATCGTACGACTCAGATTCATCGAACGTGTCTTATATGGCGAAATGACCTCAGTCACATAATCAAGGCCTGTTACCGATTACCTGGACTATATAATAGCCTCAACCACATTCAATTACAACAAGTAATCATATGAGGTAATCAAAGCAGTAATGAACAAGTGATTCAAATCCTACAACTATTTAAGCATTTTCTGAAGTACAACATAAACATGAATCCACACAATGCATTCCATAAGTAAAACAATTAATATAAAACAAATTTTATGGAGGAAATCATACACATCGTTAAAGCAGTTGAGAATCCTATCTCAACTCCCACTTAAAGTACAACTTACCATGTGCTTACTCATACAAACATTTTTACAAACACTTAGACTATACGTATCAACATACATAACATATATCGATCACAACTTGTATTAGGGCAAATCCTTTCACTAAAGAGTTGTCACGAATGCAACCCGTATATACCCACGACAGGTTATCATAGTAGGCAGGAATTCAAATTCCATACTCATTCAATCATTTTCACAAACACTTGGACTACACATTTCAACATACAGGGTACAACTCAACTTTAAGTTATATTAGAAAAAATCCTTTCATAAGGAGTTGTCGCATATACAACTATCACATAAACACTACAATTAATCATGATAAACACAAATCCAAATCCTATACTTATACGATTATTTCAACAAACACATGGATTACCCTATATTCAACATAATTCATATATAACTGAAAAGTGAAACAAACATCGCATTTTGCATGTGAAATGGCACCCATGTCAGTCATAAATCATTAACCGACATTGAAAGCCTTGAAAACCATAACCTATACGTTCATAGTCCGCACCTTTCACCGGTAGACGTGAAACGAAATCAGTTTAAATGCTAAGTCTTTGTCTACGACATCACAATAACCTATAATAGGGAATAGGTTAGCTAATTCATCTATTACCCTAGTTAGAAACCCTAAAACAGATTAGGGTTGGATTTTCTTACCTACGAACGGAGTTGGAATCACCAGACTAACGATGCCGAAGTGGTAGCTAAGCCCGTGGACCGATGGCATCGAATCCCAGGAACTCTCTCCCACTCTCTCTCTCTCTCTCCTTCTCTCTCCTAGGGTTTCCTAAATTCATATGGGATGAGAGAGTGAGGGTTTAAGGCCCTTATATAGGCCTAGAACTGATGGGAATGGCCCCAGGGCTAAGGTATACTTAGTTTATAGCAAAAGATCGGCTGTTCCGATCTAACGGAGTACTTCTGGAGGCCCATTTTCTACGTGCGGTCGGACTTAAGCTCCCTGACATTGGATCTAGGTCGAGTTAAGTTTTCGGTCCGATCGGATTTACAGATCGACCATGGCGGACCAGTTTCAGTTCAACGGTCACCGATACTCGATCAGGGCCACAAGTGCACTAACATGTGTGAAAAATTTTTCCTGATCCAAGGGTGTATTTGGTTTAGATTCTGACGATCTGAATCCTTATATTTGGCCTGCAAGCGATACGTTTCAGTTTACTTAAATCTGAATTCAATTTCTAAAGGTATTCATATTTCTCACACACTTTGTTCCGTGTTCAAGTTGTGCGTTTCTGGACATAGTCAAGACTTGATTTCCGAGATGGTTGTCAAGCCCAGCAAGGCGGTCATAATCGTTTAGTTTCGCGGTATACGAATATTCGACATGCGGTCCAGGTCCGATACGGAGTTTCGTGATGCCCCCGAGAGCAACTGGGTAATGAGATTGATCCTAGATTAAAAGGTAATTTAGCGTCGATGATTCTGCAAGTTTTTGGTCTTGCAGTTCGTATTTAAAGTGGTTCAAGCGAATTTCACAGTTAATCTAGCTTAACACTTAGTTAATTTCATCTAATTTCTAAAGGATTTAGTCCTGAGTGATTTCTACTTGAGGTGGTACTCAGGTCTTTGTACGAATTTTTCCGGGACGTTACAATAATCTTAGGGGATATTCTACATTTGCATTCATACCTTATATTAAAAAAAAATGAAGATCGATCTTTGGCTTGCACTCATTCAAAGCTTTCACTCATCCCATGCTTATCCAATCCAAAGTTGTCATGGTAAACCAAAAAGAAGAAACCATTACGCCTAAAAGGCACCCCTGATGACCTGAATTCATAGCTGATAATACCGCACTCACCTCAACCATAGACGAAATAGCCCAAAATTTTAAGGCTTTACAGGCCCTTCTTGCCTAATGTGTTCAAAAAGAGACTGTCCAAACCATGCAAGTGTCATCACCTATTGCCCCAGTCATCTCAACTTTCCAGCATCCTCCCCATAATGGGAGTCACCTTCAAGGCCAATTTTTCACAACTGAGAATCCTTTCCAGCAACCTCTCGCTAATGAGAACCGCTATCAAATACAATCTCCCACAGTCAGGAATCCCAGCCAGTTCTAACATCTTCCTCCTAATAAGAGATCCAATCAATTCCAAGGGGCAAAACCCCCCTCAACCAATCTATCCGAAATCGAAGAGCTCCGGGAGCAATTGCGAGAGGTGTAGAGGAAACTACAAAGGCAGCAAGAAGTGGATCATCCATCCACCAAATTCAGGAACTTATGTCCCTTTCCCAATACCAGGGTACCTCAAAACTTTGAGGTACCAAAATTCAAGAGATATGATGGTACGGGGTGTCATATGGACCATTTAAGAGCATTTTGTGAAGAGCTTAATACTATGGCAGGTAATGATGGAGCGTTGATCCGTTTGTTTCAAAAATCCTTGAAAGGCGATGTGTTAAATTGGTACACGTCATTAAACTACTATCGAATTAAGACTTGGGAACAACTTTCCCAAGCTTTCATTGATCATTGTGTACAATCTTAATGTAGTACCCAAAAGGGCGGATCTTGCTGCCCTAAGGCAGAGGAATGATGAGTCATTGTCAGTTTATGTTGGATGGTGGCGGGCAATGGCCGCTAGAATGAAAACACCCATTGATGACGAGGAGCAAATCTCAATGATAATCCACTTGGCAAACCCGAGTATCTTTGGATACCTCGTCTCGTATCCATATGCCAACTTTACCCAACTCATTCACGCCGGGGAACAAGTCGAAGCCGGAATAAGGGTTGAGACAATCTCCCCCTGGTGGCTTCATCAGGCCTCCCAGTACAACGGATAGTGGAAGGAAGGCTTACCAGATACGAGAATAGTAACAGAAGTGTTCCTGACCTCCATCCAATAGAAGAAGACAATCTTGTCGCCTCTACCCAAGTTGCTCAATTCACTCCTCAAGAAGGACAATGACAATAACAACAGCAAAAGGGAGATTCCTTAGTACCCCAATCATGGTCAGCTGATAAGGATGACCCGGGAACCTAGGAAGTTTACACCGATAGCCCAAACTTATAGTGAGATACTAGTCATGCTAGTCCAAAGGCAAATACTTACTCTGCTACTGCCTAGGTCCCCCCCAAACCCTCTACCACCAAACTATAATGAGAATGAGTACTGTGCATACCACCAATCCCGATGCCACACAATGGACCATTGTTTCACCTTGAAACATGCGGTCCAAGATCTGATTGATAACCAAAGAATTGTAGTTACCTCTCCCGCTGTTACCACCACCAGCTACATCCTCCAGAATTTCTGCCACATTATCAAGTATGCCCCAGCTCATCAGGAACCCCTACCAACGATATCATTCAGGGAGAATCACCTTGCCATCCAGTTCAATCCGTTTATGCAATCGCCACTAACTCAACACCAATACTTCCAGATATGCAAGGGGCATGCCCATCCAATCCAATCTCTACGCCCTTAAATATGCAAGAGGCATATCCAACCGGTCCAATCTCCGGGCCCTCAGAGCTACCCCCAATCAATTTAATCCATACATCCTCTGTCTCGCAAGGGGCACCATCTGCCTATCCGACCCTTGCTCCAACTGTCATGCTCCAAGAGAAATCTCCTTCCCCAATCAACATACCGCATGCCCTAGCAAAATCAGGGCCCAGCTTCAATCATATGGTAACTTTCCAAGAAGGACATTCTATTGCTCAAAGAGATTTGTCTAGCTCTCCTTAGTCTTCGATCCGTCAAGAGAAGAGTCTAGGACGAATGGCTCCCGCCTTTAGGAGAAAGGTCGAGGAAGAGATTAACGTCAAAATCTTGATTAGCCCCAAAGCATCGACCATCACTTTTCAGGTCTTTGACATCACAACTTCATTTCATCTCCTCCTTGATCGTTCTTGGATCCATAGAGTCAAGGCTCTCTTTTCAATTCTTCACAAAAAGGCCAAGTACATTTTTGGAGACAAGGTGCTGACCGTTCTGGATGATCCCGAACAAATCTTTCCGATAGAAGCAGTCAACCGTCAAGAACTAGATATCCCGATCATAGACATACAATGCTCCGATGAAGATATCTCATACCATAGTCTCGAATTCGAGATTGTGAATTGTGTGCCTCTTGCATGTTCCATGGGATCAAACTATATCTTCCCTTCAGTCGAGCACCAACATTTTTATTATCAGCTCGAATATCAAGAAAATACAGGCATGAGAGGACTGGAACATCTGCCTCCTATGGGTGAGGTAGCAAAGCACAAATGTATCAAAGGAGGGCAAGATCGACAAGAGGAGGATGATCCCTTCACCCACACATCAATCAGATCCATCAGAGAGGGGATCATGTATCCAGTGGGCGAGCCAAGATCCACCTTGGAGGATTAAATGAGCCCAACTGGGCTATTTGGAAATGACTTGGGCAAGGGGCAAGAATTGCCTCTGATTGACTGGACCACAGTCTGGGTCCCACCTGAGCAGGACGAATTCAAAGACTCGCAATGTATCAGGGATGAGCTGAGGAAAGTGACATCCAACACCAATTCAAAGCCCAATCCCAAACTCGTTACGACATTTGGGCACGACGATGAGGGCCCACCTACTGATCCATCTGGCCCTGCCTACTGAGGGGAGAGAGTGCAGGGCAATAGCTGGTTCGCAATCCCCAAGACGGCACAATAA
The DNA here is from genome assembly GCA_030180095.1 of Magnolia changhungtana. Lineage (NCBI taxonomy): Eukaryota > Viridiplantae > Streptophyta > Magnoliopsida > Magnoliales > Magnoliaceae > Magnolia > Magnolia changhungtana. The sequence continues at coordinate 4,993,596 of JASAUF010000123.1, read as the reverse complement.
AAGATATATGTCCCAATCCATTCTTCCGACAGGTTTCCTTGGATGAAAGAATTAGCTAAAAAAATCAACTCAGGTGTGTCAAACAATGTGAGGCTTTAGGTAATTAGGGCCTGTTTGGCCGGGTGGATTGGAAGGGATTGGATGGTATTGGAAAGGATTGGAAGTTAAATCTCGGGATTGCTAGGCGTGCCAAACAGATTGGGTGACCTGATCCCGGGATATAGCAATCCCATGGATCTTAAGACAATCCATTGACAACACCATCATTAATTACCTTTAAATCCCATCAATCCACCCTAATTCGTTCAAATTTTCCTGGCCGTGTTTGGTTTGAAGGATTGGAAGGGATAGGAAGGTTTAATCCCAGATTGGCCGGGCATGCCTAATAGACTTGATATAGCAATCCCGGATATAGCAATCCCATGGATCTTAAGACAATCCACTGACAACACCATCATTACCTTGAAATCCATGCCATCCACCCTAATACCATTCATTCCCTTCCATTCCACCTGGCCAAACGGGCCCTTACATACTCTTCCCTATAGAGTGGCCCACCTGAGGGCTGAATCAGCCTGAAATTTGGGACCAAAGGCCAAACACAGAGTTTTGTACCTGATGGACGAGGTTGATCTCATTCACGCGAAGTTGTTAACCCACTTTACAGAAAGTAACCTAACGCGAGTTACCCTGGCGTTTTTTAAATATAATAACGTGTAATCTTAAATATTGTACAAACGTGCTATAAAGCATGTGCTAAAAGTCAAAAGAAAGAAGTCTAATTATCAAGAAGAATTTAAAAAATAATAAAGTAAGCGATGTTTATTCGGTGAAAGACAGTGACAAGGGAAGCCGATTGCGTCTTACCCGAACGCAGATTGCGTCCTGCCCCCGACAGTACGGTAATCCGTCCGGGCAGGGCTCCATGAGGGCCAAAGTGATGTAAGTATTTTATCCACGCCGTTCATAATTTTTATCAGATCATTTTAAAATATGATACAAAAAATGAGGCAGGTCCAGGCTTAAGTAGACCACAAAGTGGGGATTTAACTTCCACCATTAAAAACTTCTTGGAACTGGAGAAGTTTCGGATCAAGCTGATATTTGTGTTTTCACTTCATCCACGTCTGCATGACATTATTAATGGGTTGGATGGTAAAAAAATAAAATCATAGTGGCCCTTAGAAAGGTTTCACCGGTGAGAGTCATTACCACGGCAGCTTCCTTTGATGTGTCAACTGGATCACTTACATCACTTTCAGAGACGGAATCCGCGTCCGTCTTACCCCCGCCCACCTGGACGGAAATCGGTCTAGGCGGAGGTTCTGTATGGTCTACCTTGATGTATAGATTTATCCAGGCCGTTCATCTACTTTTACCTATTATTTTAAAACATTAAACTTAAAATGAGGCATATCTAATTCTCAAGTGGACCACGCCAAAGGAATCAGTGGTGATAATGATGCCCACGGTTGAAAATTTTCTAGGCCCCACTGTGATGTTTATTTGTCATCCAACCTGTTTATAAGATCACGTGTAACTAGACAAAGGAAAACATAAACATCAGTTTGACACAAAACTTCTGAGGCTTTCAGAAAGTTTTTAATGATGACCGTTCTATTCCTACTTTATGGTTCAATTCAGCCTTGGATCTGACTAATTTTTAGGTTCATAGTCTGTAATGATCTTGAAAAATGGATGGGCGGAGTGGATAAAACTACACCGTGGCCTACAAAGTCCTGCTTGGATGGATTACGGTCCTGGCGCGGCAGGACGCAGTCCGAGAAGGAGAGATTCGAGGGATGCGGATTGCGTCCACCGTGATGTAAGTGTTTTGTCCATACTGTTAATCGCTTTCCTCATATAATTTTAAGGTATTATAGAAAAAATTTGAGGCAGGTAAAAGCCTTAGGTCGACTATAAAGTGGGAATTTAACACTCACTATTAAAATTTTTTTAGAAGCTAGAGAAGTTTCGGATCAAGCTGATATTTGTTTTTTCACTTCATCCACGTCCACGTAACCTTATTAATAGGTTGGATGGAAAAATAACATCACTGTGGCCCTTAGAAAGGTTTCAACGGTGGGTGTCCTTATCACTGCAGCTTCCTTTGGTGTGGTCCACTGGAGCTGTGGACCTGCTTAATTTCAAAACTAACATCTCAAAATGATCTGATAAAAATGATTAACGGCGTGGATAAAACACTTACATCACAGTGGGCCCCACAGATTCGTGCCCGGACGGATTACCGTCCTGGCGGGGGTAGGACGCAATCCGCGTCCAGATTCAAGATGTCGACTGTACAGCATCTGAATCCGGCCGTCAATCTGACAGGGCAGTCTACGAAATGGCCTCACCACGAAATACGGGCCGCAGTGGTGAGGCACTGACCGTGGTTTCCACATGGATGTTTTGTTGTATGTGCAGGCCATACATCTGTTTTGTCATATCCAAATATCAGTTAGAGATTGAATTCCCACCGTTAAAAACTTATCTAAAATCTTTTGGATAAAACTGCTATTTGTATAACAGTGTTTTTCCATCTTGAGAGCGTTTGATTGGATGGCAAATGAACGTTACAGTCGGCAAATCCATCTGAGATTTCGATTCCCATTATTTTTGGACCATGACTTGAAATATCCGGCAAAATGGATGTACGGCATGGATATACAACATATACATCGAGGTGGGCCCACTGAGCTGCTACCCAGTGATGCGGATTACCTATGGCGCTGACAGTAGCAAGGCGGCTACTGTACGTTGCTTTGTGGGCCCTGCAATGACGTATGTGTTTTATGTATTCCTTGCATCCATTTTGAATTATTATTATTTTATCACTACTTTAGGGCATCACCCTAAAAATGAGGCAGATTCAAATCTCAGACGTACCACACCAGAGGAAATATTGGTGATTGGACACCCACCGTTAAAAACGTCTTAAGGCCCAATGTATTGTTTATTCACCATCTAAGGCCATCCAACCTGTTAACTAGGTCACAAAGACCTGAATGAAGGGAAAAACATGCATCAGCTTTATCAAAACTTTTGTACTCAAAAGAAAGTTTTCAACGGTGGCTATTCAATAACCACTGTTTCCTGTGGTACGGTCCAGATGAGATTTGGATCTGCTCATTTTTTTAACTCATGCCTTAAAATAATCTGGAAAAACTGATAAACGCGCGGATAAAATACATACATCATGGTGGGCCCATAGAGCACCGTCCAGTAAGCAGATGTCGAGACCGGATTGGCTACTCCCCCTGCCACCAGCCACGAGGCTGATGGTCGGTGCTTCGTGGGCCCCACCATGGTGTATTTGTTTCATCCATTCCGTTCATCCACTTTTAAATGTCATTTTAGTGTTTGATTCCAAAACTGAAATGGATATAAATCTCAGGTAGACCACACCACAAGAAAACAATAGTGATTGGATATCTACCATTAAAATCCTCCTAAAGCCCACTATACTGTTTATTTGACATCCAATATTTTGATTAGGTCATACAGGACCAGATGAAGAAAAAAAACAAAGATTATCTTGATCCAAAACTTTTATGGTCCCAAAAAGGTTTTTAATGGTCTACTCTCATTTAACATGTGGTCCATTTGAGATTGGTATACATCTAATTTTTCGTATAATAACATAAAAGTATCTGTAAAAATAGATGGACAGCATGGATGAAACACATACATTATGGTGGGCCCACAAAGCACCGACCATCAACCATTGGCTGGTCGCAGGGGGAGTAGCCAATCCGTTTCCGCAGATGTCAGTAGGCAATCGGCTTCCGTTACCTAGCCTCACGTAATCCGTGCCCAAGTAATACAAATCCCAGTATAAGGGGACGAGCTTTGCCACGCGCACATGCGTGTACAATAAAGCTCGTATACACGCCCACGCATGACAAATGTGCCAGCAAGTACATACGCGCAACATCTTATCCGTCCATCAGATTTCTCTGACATTATACATGTTTTACCAAAAATAAAATATATTTCAGTTAGCATTTGGGTCTAATATTAGAAACAGGTGAATGGTTATGAAATATTGAACCAAGATTTTTCAGAGCAGTACATTTGTTTTGCAAACTATGGCCCACCTGACAGTGGATCAACCGGATTCTTGTGATATGAGATCAATACAGTAGTTCTGTTCTGATGGATGGAGTAGATCTCGGATTTATCTTGCATTGTTGGCATATATGTGGCAGGTACATGAGTGTTATTACATACGCGTGTGGGCTCAGCAAAACTACATGTGAGATTCGTGGAAGACTTTTCTCCTTTGAATGTGAAGGGCGGCCCTTCGGAATCTTTTTTTTTTTTTTTTTTTTTTACTTTCCACTTGATATGGACGTCGCATGTGCATTATTTTCTATTGGACCCACCAAATGAATAATTACATCTAATAAATTATAGGACCATAGTATCGGTGCAAGCCGTCCGCGGATTGCCCACAGAGCGTAAGTAGCAAGGTGGGCTACCCACAGTGATCTGTGGGCCTCGTCATGGTGTATGTGTCCTATATTCATGCCTTCCATTCATCATTTTTGGACTATTTTATAGCATGAGACAAAAATGAAGCAGATCTAAATCTCATATGAACCAAACCACAAGAAAGATTGGGGATTGAATACTTACCATTCAAAGTTTCTTAGAAACCACAAAAAATTTGGATTAAGCTAAGAATTGTGTTTTCTTTTCGTGCAGGTGTGTGTGACCTAATCAACAGGTTGGATGACAAATAAACGTTACAGCTAGCCCTAGAAAGTTTTTAATGGTCGGCATTCAATTTTTACTGTTTTCTTATGGTGTGGTTGACTCAAGATTTGGATCTCCTTAACATAACGATTTTTAAAAATATATGGACAGCTTGGATAAAATACATATATATCATGCAGGCCAGAGAGCACCGTCAGTAGTCATCTCACTGCTTACACTGTCAATACGCAATCCGCGTCCGCTGCCCTCGAGGGAGCAAGATGGGTCCATTGCGATGGGAGGCTAAAAAAACGGTTTTGCTTTTTCTACCCACTCTCACCACAAGAAAACAAAAATCAGGCTGCTCCACGACTTACATAGGTCACAGTCAGGTTGCGTGGCCTACATTGGTCTGGCGTGTTAGGTAAGTTTGATGAGTGGACCAAATGGCATATGCACAGCACAGGACCACCCAAACAGTCGGAAGGTGGCCTACATTGGTCTGGTGTGTTCCTTCATCCTCCAAAACAGTCGGAAGGTGGCCTATAATGGTCTAGTGTGTCACTTTACACAGTGGGCCTCTTGAGCAGTGGGAAGGATTTATTGGTTGGGTGTCTCCTACCAACTGTTTTTTTTGGTATAGCTCATGACCTGAGTTGTTTGCCAAACACCAAAGGAGCACCTATTGGAGGGTGTTGATCAAATGATAATTCATGTCGCCCCACAACAGCCACAAGTTAGTACATCAATAAAATGTACTATTGAAATTCACATGCAAGATAAGGCCAACGAGGTTTGCTCATGACACGTACGATATAGAATGTACTGTCAAGAATACAAAATAAAGCTATGTAAACACAATGAGTGAAATCATAAGGATATATCTTCCAACTCATGGTAATTTGATGTGGACCAGGTTGTGAACAATTTCCTGGTCAATATGGACCGGAGAAGGTCCGATCGATGCAAAGATGACTAGGACCTTCAGAACCTTAAAACAGTCATATCTCGCAATCACAAATTATTTTGAGATCGGATTTGCGAGATTCCATTTCCATTAGAGTGATGGTCAAAAGTCTATTTAATTTGTATTTTTACTATAAATAGTAAGTTTTAATTCAACCGAAACTTTTGATCCTTTGTGTTTTAGGAGTCGTGAACATCATAAGAAGGGCTTAGAAAAATTAAGAGAATAACGTGGCTAGGCCAAATTGGGCACATTATTTTTGGCTGAAAACCATGAAGTCTAGTACTAGGAATCATGACCGTCTATAAATAGCAAGTTTACTATTTATACTAAGCCATGTTTTTAGGAAGTTTGATTATTTGAGTTCACTATTTAAAAGATTATAATTTCATTTTTTTAAATCATCCTTGAATTATTAAAAATTATTTCTGTTTTCATCCTTTGTGGATTCAAGGAATATCTCTAACGAGTCCAGAGAAGCTCTATAGATTTAGAATAGTTATCCTTGAGGAAGACTGTGATTATTGACCTCATCATGTCCCTCCCTGCAACATAATTCTACACAATAGGGGCCACAGTTTGAACAGTCGGCACACCTACAATGTATGCCACACGTTGAGCAGATTAGTCAACATTTTCTTAAATATCAATGCAACAAACATTTTATGTCATAAATGAGTTGGATGGCATAATTACGTTTGAGTTATCAATTTTCCAGCTTGACAATATCTTGGATTTTATAAAAAATAATTTAGTTTACATTTTTTGTTAGTATTTATATATGTTTTTTAAATTTCATTCTCCAATCCTGAGTCCACATATTTTAGCCGAGGAATGAAAACATGAAAAATTATACTAGACTTTTAAGCCTTTATCTCTCAGTTTTAGAAACTCCCGTACATATATATCAACCAAACAAATCTTTAAAAGATTTTAAAAAAAAAACACTAAAAACAAAAATTTAAAAAAAAAAAAAAAAAACCGAATCTCGTGAGTGAATTTCCGGAGAAACAAACAGAACCTTGGTGGTTGTGACTGAATTCCTGACACAAATTTCCTGCAACCCTTTTTAGAGGAAGCTGGTGTAACCAAAAGCTCTACGAGAGCTATTATGATTTTTATATTATATCCACTTTAATCATCTGTTACTTCAGCTCATGCTAAGGTGTAAGCTAAAAAATAGTAAACAGATTCAAAAACTTAAATGGACATTACAGAAAATTCTTTTTAACGAGTTTAAGAGATCTTTTGTCCATACCGACTTCATGAATGTCATGTGGATGAGCATTATAGAAAATTCCCATCCACCATCGAAGTACCTGTCATGATTACCTTTCTACTCTACAGGCTAAAGATAGGACGCAAATTTCATCATCACAAGGTACAGCCATGCAACCAAAAGCTCCATGGGGCCCACCATAACCCATTTGACATCAGCTCTCCATCATTTGTGCCAGCTCAAGTTAAGAGGTGAAGTCTAAAAAGAAATACTGATCCAAAACTTAATTGGACCACACAAATGGGAAAATTGGGGATGCGAGTGAAAGGTTTCAACCATGAATAGCTAGAGGATGTCACACACACACACACCATGGCCTAACATTAGCCCATGCAAAAGATGGATGGAGCCGATGTCACACACACAAATTGTTGGGGGCCTTGCACAAAACCTTAGGATCTAGCCTACCGAAACAAACCAAAATTATAGAATAATAATGCAATGAACTAAGTCAAAACATAAACCACACCACACCAGGGATTTTTACTTGGAAAACCCTCAAAGAGGTAAAAATTATGGGACCTCGTCCAGATCAACAATCCACTATAAAGCAGAACGTTACAACCGATCACAACCACACACCGCTTGGATCAAACCTTCTTCACTCACACAGGAGTGGATAAACAATAAGAGAACAAAAGAAAAACGGGGAGATCTCACCGATCACGAGGACGTGGAAGCGCTGAGATATGGTAAATCACTTCTACAAGCATAGCCTCCCTTCCACAAGCTTCCTCTCTCTCTTTCTCTCTCTCTCTTTCTCACACACCTTTGATAGCCCTAAGCTCTCATAGAGTACCTTTAGAAAATCCTAGAATCCCTGAAATGCACCCCAATTCCGCATACACTCCTTTATATAAGAATAGAAAGAGGTAAAATCCAAATAGGAAACAAAATCCGCAAAATCTGCGTTTCCGCAATCGCATCTGCAGAACTCATCGATGTCATCGAGCCACTCTCGATGACAGCCTCGATATCATCGACAGGTCTCTCAATGATATCGGAACAGGACCAAAACTGTCCAGCGACCAGGGGTAGAAATTTCAACAATTATTGATGCCATCGAGCCACTCTTGATGACAGCCTTGATATGATCTGAAAGTCTCTCGATCATATCGACAGGACAAAAAAACTATCTAGCAACCAGCAGTGAAAAATCCTGCAATTATCGATGATATTGAAACCTGTTTGATTTCATCTATCCCAATAATGAGGAGAAAAATCTCCATCAAATCTCCCCCTTTTTGACTCAGGAGGAGTTCACCTTCTTCAAGCCAGCCCGGTTTCTACAAACCTCAAACTTGCCCTTAAGCAAAGCCTTGGTCATCATGTCTGACCCATTATCGTCCGTGTGGACCTTCTCAAGCTATAACTGCTATGCAGCACGCCAACAACGCTTTGAGCCTAGATCCAATCTCAAGCCTCACTCACAAACGATAAACAAGAAGAAATATAAACTAGAAATAGATCAAAGTAATCTAAACAAACCACGAGACAAGATATACGTGGAGGGTAAAAAATCACGGATGCAAACTTTCACTATGAAGAATGAAGATTACAAGGTAATATACTAACCTCTCCCTTGGAGATACAAAGAAAACTCTTTTCCCACACCTTAGAATAGCTCCCTAATATTCACATTAACCCTAAAATAGCCCTAGGGACCCCAATTTATAGTTTTGGCAACTTTCCTTTCGCATCCCAGTTGCAAAAGGACTTGCGACACGAAATCCCCGAAACTCCTTTCCACATCCCAGTTGCGAAAAGACTTGCGACACGAAATCCGCGAAACTACTTTCCGTATCCCAGTTGCGAAAGGACTTATGACACGAAATCCGTGCAAACTCGATTGGTAGTGGGCGGCCCCAGATGTAGCTCCACTTCTCAACAATCTCCCACTTGGAGACACATCGTCATAAATATTTGTCTTCTTCATCTGGAGTGCACCACCTCCCCGTCTTCAAGCCTGAAGACCAATCAAAGCTGAACAGAGCTTCAACTTCTCCCTTGTGATCGCCTTGGTCAGCATATCCGCAGGATTCTCACTTGTATGAATCTTCTCTAGAGCAATCGATCCATCTTCCAGTAACAAACGTATGAAGTGATATCTGATGGCAATATGTTTGGTCCTTGAATGAAAGGCTGAATTCTTAGCCAAGTGTATTGCACTCGATCACATCGTCACTTGTCATGCCTTGCAATGCTTGCTTCTTACCCAACTCTTCCATAAAACCTTGCATTCACATCATCTCCTTGCATGCTTCTGTAGCCGCAACATATTCTGTTTCTGTCATATTGATAGATACTATCTTCTATAACTGAGAGACCCAACTGACTGCAGCACTTCCAAGAGTAAAGACATAACTTGTAGTGCTTCTTCTGCTGTCGATATCTCTTGCAAAATCTAAATCCACGTAGCCTTGTAGCTTGATTTCCGATCCACCATAACATAGCCCTACATCCTTAGTGCCTACCAGGTATTTAAGAATCCACTTCACAGCTTCCCAATGTTCCTTCCTGGAATTGTTCATGAACCTGCTAACAACTCCCACTGCTTGAGCAATGTCTGGCCTCGTACTCAACATAGCATACATGAGACTTCCTATAGCTGACGCGTATGGGACTTTAACCATGTAATCTCGTTCCTCCTACGTCTTTGCCCTTTTCTCCTTAGATAGCTTGAAGTGGTTGGCTAATGGAGTACTAACCGGCTTAACACCTCCCATATTGAATCGATCAAGAACTTTGGCTTTGTACTCTGCCTGTGACAAAACTAGTTTCTTGTTTTTCCTGTCACGCTTTATCCTCATGCCTAGGATTTGTTTTGCAGCTCCTAAATCCTTCATGACAAATTCTCTAGACAGTTGTCTTTTGAGATTTGAGATGTCCTTCATGCTTGAACCGGCCACAAGCATGTCATCAACATACAGAAGAAGGATGATTTATGACGTATCAAACTTATTCAAATAACAATAGTGGTTTATATGACATCTCATGTAACCGTTTCCTGACATGAAACTGTCGAACTTCTTGTACCACTGCCTCGGGGCCTGCTTTAGGCCATATAAACTCTTCTTCAGTCTGCACACCTTGTTCTCCTTTTCTGGTGCCACGTATCCTGTCTGCTGATGCATATATATCTCTTCTTCAAGGTCCGCATGAAGAAAGGCTGTCTTAACATCTAGCTACTCTAGATGTAAGTCCTCTGTAGCCACTATACTTAAGACCATGCGAATCGTAGACATTTTCACTACAGGTGAAAATATTTCAGTGAAATCGATACCTGCCTTTTGTTGAAACTCTTTCACAACCAATCTAGCCTTGTACCGTTTCGAACCATCGTGCTCCTCCTTCAGTCTGTAAACCCACTTGTTATGAAGAGCTTTCTTAACCTTAGGTAGAGTGACTAGCTCCCATGTACGATTAGACTCAAGAGAGTCCATCTCCTCATCCACATGGCCTGCTCCCACTTAACCTGTGTATTCGTTTGTAATGCCTCTTCAAAATACTCTGGTTCACCATTATCTATCAACAGTAGATAATGTAAGGAGGGTGAGTATCGGACCGTGGGTCTCCTCTCCTGAGTAGACCTCCTCAATACCGGTGTCTGTAGCCCTGCCTCATAATGCTCCTGTGCATGATCATCCTGTGGCGGTGTAACACCCGTGTCCGGTAACTCTTCTAACTCTACAAATTCTTTCTCTTCAGCCTTATTTTCATGTACACTGTCTTTATACATCACTTTTTCATTGAAGACTATGTCCTTACTTCTGATGATTTTCCTGTTTTCTGCATCCCAAAACCTGTAGCCAAAATCATGCTGCCCGTAGCTTATAAACGTGCACCTCCTGGACTTCGCATCCAGCTTGTTTCTGCGCTCTGCATCAATGTGAACGTATGAAGTGCAACCGAACACTCTGAGATGTGCTAGGTTCACTTCTTTTCCAGTCCACGTTTCTTCTGTTAGCTCACCATCCAATGGTGCTGAGGGACTTCTATTGATGAGATATGCGGCAGTATTTACAGCATCTGCCCAAAAAGTCTTGGGCAACCCTGCATGTAACCTCATGCTCCTGGCGCGCTCAAGAATGGTCCTGTTAATGCGCTTAGCCACACCATTCTGCTGTGGTGTCCCTGGAATCATTTTCTGATGTGTGATTCCATTTGCTGCACAATACTCCTCAAACCTCTTATCATAATACTCTCCCACATTATCAGATCTAAGACACTTTACTGTTTTACCTGTCTCATTTTTTACCATGACTTTTCACTTCTTAAATACATCAAATACATCAGATTTATGCTTTAAAAAATAGACCCGCAGTTTTCTACTAGCATCATCAATAATGGAAACAAAATAACGTGAGCCACCGAGAGATGATACTGTGCCGGTCCCCACACATCAGTGTGTACAAGCTCCAACAAATGCGTCTTTGGAGCACGTCCTGTCTTCTTGAAACTTACCCTCTTCTACTTACCATACACGCAGTCCTCGCAGAATTCCAAGTCAATGGACTTCAGCCCTGGTAGCTTTCCTTTCGACAATAGTACTTTCATTTCCTTTTCACTCATATGTCCTAACCTCTGATGTCATAACTGCCCATTCACTCCGGTTGATGTGATTGCGAGTGAACAATACGATCCTGAAGTCACGTACGAAGTACCTTCCTTCTTGCCTCAAGATATCACCAAGGCACATTTTGTGATCTTTCAGGAATCACTGGTGAATGTTGTCACATAACCGGTATCGGCCAATTGCCCCACTGAAATCAAGTTACGTTTCAAACTCGGTACATGTCTGACATCCTTCAATTTCAAAGTTGTTCCTGTTGAGGGTCAAATAATGCATATCAGACCCCAGTTATTACCTGGATTTATGAGCATGACACTGTTTAATGGCCCGTTTAATCGTAATTGTGATGCAGGGTGTATTTACGAGCTTTGATGGAAATATGATGTTAAAAGCGTGGATTTAAGGCTTGGGCATCACCAAGGCATTGGATGAGACTCCATGGGACCAAGATCAAGGATTTACACGCCGGAGATCAGAGAAATTCCAGCCACTCACGATGAAGAGGCCCGAAAATGGTCCAGAATGCAAGATCACAGGGTTCCCGCCATCCATTCGGCCCGAAACTTCATACATGAAATAGAGGCCATATATTAACCGTGCATATTAAATTTCAGCCATTGGATCACTATGAAAGTGGGCTAACGGTCAGATCAGCCCACAAATCATCGATTTATGGCCCACTTGATCTCTGGATATGATTCAAAATTGGGATCGACCCCTGAAATTAGCTGGAAGAACGAATGGATGGATTAGATTTCTTAAAATACAAGGTAGGACCCACCTGATGTGATTGGCGTGCATAAAGTGCACGCCCACTCACAGTGCACCGAATCAAATACGCAGTCAAACTGCGTTTGACCGACGAATGCCGAATCCCATTCAAACATGGCAACTACTGTGTTTCGCTTGTGCGAACAAGGGATGGCTGTGATCCCTGTGGGCCACCATACGGACCCATCGACTCAATCCGAGCCGTTCATTTAAACCAAATGGAGGATTCGACCATGATCTAGGTGATTTTGATCTGGAATATGTTGGATAGTGGGCACCAGCTTGTTGAACGATGGAGTCTTCACCGCACGATTAATCAAATGGGCCGCATCAACGGAATTCCAAAACAGGCCATGTCTGACTCAAATTTCACGACAAAACTGATGGACAGTGTGGATTTTCCAACCACCAATGATCATGGGCCCCACCAACGTCCCAGCACACGGTTCCGCAGGCCCTGTTTGCGTGTGACCTGCGGTCGATCCAGGTGGGCCACCACCGTTGATCAGACCAAAGATCTGAACCGTCCACCATGAAGGTCTTTCAAAAATGTTCCACGGGACGTTTTCCCTTTTGACAGAAAGTGAGAGAAGAATGGAGTGCAGGCCTGACGTGTCGGTGCGAATTCCCTACGCATGTCCGGTTTTCGTTTTGAGGAGTGCGTAAACATCTCCAACGAGAAACAGAGTCGGTTTTGGAAACCAACTTGCTTGCTACGCACTCCACCGACCCAGCCACTGTCAGTAGAAGTCTATAAGAGGAGGAGCCATGGAGCAGACAGAGGGAGAGGGAGATTAGAAAAGTTTTTCTTTTATTGTTTATTTGTTTTTCCCGATTATGGAGAGATCTAGTTCGTCCATGTCGGGCTAAGAGGTGAAGCTTGTAGCGAGATGAGAGTAATTCTATGGTTTGATTTATATTGAATGACTTTGATTTTAGTTGATAATTAAAGAATATTTTAGTTTTTAATGGTTTATTGTGACTTACATTATAGTAGATCTGCGATGGCTTGAGTATTTCCTTTTCTTTTCTTGTGTTATGAAGCCAGGACGCCTTGTTGTTCACCATCGTCTCCTGGGCATGGTCGGATGTCAGTATCCTTCCTAAACTTCATACATGTGATTGGTTGGTAATTAGTTTAATTCTGTTGTTTGCTTTGTCTCTTGGGCATGGTTTGGTGATGGAATTCATTCTAATTCATACACCTTTTATCCCTTGGAAATTATATCAAAGTAAGTTCAGTTCGATTTTCATTGTTACACCCTTCAACTGGATGAAGATAGAACTCTAAGTCCGGTTGAATTCTTGAAACAGGCGTAGATCTCCCTGATCTCTACAAGTGGATCCTTGGCACTTTAGTTTCCTACCTTTAATTTCACCAATTTTAGTTTTTTACTTCACCATTATTTCTCAAATTACAATCAATTTAGTTTTCATCTTAGTCTGATTCTAATTCTACTTAGTTTCAGAGAACGTACAGGTATCAGTCCCTTGGGATTCGACCTCGGTCTCACCGAGTTTATTACTATATCACAACCCTATACTTGGGGAGTGAACAGTTCCGTCTTTTTGACTTATCTGAATATCTCCCTTTCCAACAATACTGCACGGCTCATCATCACCCAGGTATACTCTCCCAAAGTCACCTGACACATAATTACGCAGAACTCCCTTACATGAAGTGGCATGAAATGAAGCACGTGAGTTTATAACCCAAGACTCATTCCTCGCATCAAGAGACAAGATCAACGCCTCTGTGTCACTCTCCTCAAATAGATTCACTGAATCATTCCCACCTTGAGAGTTTTCTTCTTGTTTCTTAAGCGCCCTGCAATCACGTTTCATGTGCCCCTTCTTGTCACAATGCCAACACCCATCTTTATCTTTCGGTCCCTTGGACTTCTTCATCGACTTAGAACGCCCGTGTTTATTGCTTCATTTGTTCAGCGATCTTCCTCTTCCTTCAACGTTTAGAACATTCCCTGAATCCCCTAAAACTCCTGATGCCTTCCTTCTAGATTCTTTGCTGAGAATTAGACCGGCCACATCATCAAATTTCAGCTTTGTCGACCTTGAAGAATTGCTTACAACAATCACCAAACCATCCCAACTGTCTGGTAAACTGGATAAGATCAATAACGCTCTGACCTCATCCTTAAAAACAATGCCAACGGATTCCAACTGACTCGTGACTGTATTGAACTCGTTTAGATGTTCAGCCACGCTCCCGCCATCTGACATCTTCATGTTGAATAGCTGTTTCTTAAGATGAACCTTGTTGGATGCTGAGGGCTTTTTGTACAAGGTGGCTAGGGCTTCCATTAATTCTTTTGTAGTTTTCACCTTGGATATATTGAAGGCGACGCTCTTAGATAAAGAGAGTCAGATCGTTCCTAAAGCCTTCCTATCCAGTAAAAACCATTCATCATCTGTCATCTTTTCTAGTTTCTTCTCTTTTCCTCCTAGAGGAACATAGAGGTCCTTCTAATACAGATAATCCTCCATCTGCATCTTCCAGAAGGTAAAGTTTGAACTATCAAACTTCTCAATTCTAGTTTTCTCTTCTTCTGTCATCGCTCCCAATAGAACTAAACCAATATCTCTGATACCAGTTGTTGGGCAGTACGCCAACAATGCAGTGAGCCTAGATCCAATCTCAGGCCTCACCCACAAACGATAAACAAAAAGAAATATAAACTAGAAATAGATCAAAGCAATCCAAACAAACCACGAGACAAGATATACGTGAAAAAACCCCAAACTAGGGTAAAAAACCACGGATGCAAACTTCCACTATGAAGAACGAAGATTACAAGGCAATATACTAACCTTTCCCTTGGAGATATAGAGAAAACCCTTTTCTCACACCTTAGAATAGCTCCCCAATATTCACATTAACCCTAGAATAGCCCTAGGAACCCCAATTTATAGTTTTGGCAACTTCCCTTTCGCATCCTAATTGCGAAAGGACTTGCGACACGAAATCTGCGAAACTCCTTTCCACATCCCAGTTGCGAAAGGACTTGCGACACGAAATCTGCAAAACTTTTTTCTGTATCCCAGTTGCGAAAGGACTTGCGACACGAAATCCCCGCAACCTCGACTGGTAGTGGGCGTCCCCAGATGTGGCTCCACTTCTCAACAGTAACACCTTCTGTTTCAAAATATCTCTGATCCAGTGATACCAAACCTCTATGTGCTTCGACTTGGAGTGCTGACTTAGATTCTTGTTCAAGTGTATAGCGCTTTGACTAACGCAATAGACCTCGTGCTCCTCCTGCTTCAGGCTAAGTTCCTGTAGGAACCTCTTCATCCAAAGCATCTCTTTACATGCCTCTGTGACTGCAATGTACTCGGCCTCTGTCATCGACAATACTACAACCTTCTGTAGCTTGCTCTGCCAAGAAACCGCTCCCCCTGCAAACGTGAACATGAACCTCGATGTAGACTTCTTGGAGTCTATGTCACATGCCATATCTGCATCTGTGTAGCCCTCTAACACAGGTTTTCCGTCACCATAGCATATGCTCAACCTGAATGAGCCTCTTAGATACCGAAGTATCCATTTCACCGTATCATAGGTGTGGTTCTTATGTAAGGATTCCATCTCCTCTTGCATAACTTTCAACCATTCTCCCTTATACTCGTCAGCTAAGGCCTCAAAATAATCTTCTGGCTCTCCCCATCGGTTAACATAATGTATTCATGCGACGAGTACCTCTTAGACGGCTGTCTGTCCTTAGATGACCTCCTTACCTATGGCTTAACAGGTGGATTAAGTGGGGGCCGCTCCCCTGGTCTATCTTCTGAAGGAACTCTCTCGTCCTCTGCACCTTACTGTACTCCCCCATCATCAGGCACCACGGGAGGAATAACCGGATTCATGTCCTCTAGCTCACCTGAACTAGGCTGGTTCTTCTCTGGCTTATCAATGTCTTCTATACACTGATCTTCAAAGAAAACCACATCTCTGCTCCTGACGAGCTTCCTCTCGGTCGGATCCCACAATCTGTAACCGAATTTTTCATCACCGTACCCAAAGAACACACATTGTCTGATCTTCATATCAAGCTTAAACCTCTCGTTCTTTAGTACGTGAATGGATGCCCTGCATCCAAACATCCTGAGATGATAGTACGATGGATTCTGTCCAGTCCACACCTTCTCAGGTACTTCTTCATTCAACGGGGTTGATGGAGACCTGTTTATCAAATACACCGCCGTATGCATTGCTTCTTCGCAAAACGTCTTAGGCAATTTCGCATGGGATAACATGCATTTGATTCTCTCTACAATGGTGCGATTCATTCGCTTAGCTACACCATTATGCTGGGGGGTCTTGGGAACCGTCTGTTCATGCCGTATACCCAGGGACTTGCAGTACTCATGAAAGTCGCCAATGTATTCACCACCATTGTCAGTGCGGATGCACTTCAATGGTCTACCTATCTCTCACTCGACCATAGCATGAAACAATTTAAACACACCAAAGACCTCGTCCTTGGATTTCAAAGCATAAACTCAAATCCTTCTAGATGCATCATCTATAAAAGTAACAAAATACAATGCCCCACCCAAGGTTTTTGTCCTCATCGGACCACTAACATCAGAATAAAACAAATCTAATACATGCACTTTATTAACATGAGAAGCAGTTTTAACGAATGAAACTCTATGTTGTTTCCCTGATAAAAAATCAAGACAGGTTTCGAGAGGTGTACCTGTCACGTCTGGAAAGAGCCGCTTCCTTGCTAGTAGCTGAAGCCCTTTTTCACTCATGTGGCCTAGACGCCTGTGCCACATGTCAATAGCTGAATCTTCCACTGCGTTCAACCCACCCTTGCACATACTGATACTTGCCTTGTAAATGATGCAACACTTCTTTTCTCTGGCCACAATTAACGAACCCTTGATGGGCTTCCATCGCCTACCAGCAAACCAGCTTTTATAGCCATCATCATCTAACCTTCTCGTCGACATCAAGTTGAGGCGAAGGTCTGGGATATGCCTCACATCCCTGAGAACCAATGTACAGCCCACATCGGTCTTCACACAAATATCACCGACTCCCACGATTTTTGATACGCCAGAATTTCTCATCTTCACAGTCCCATAGTCACCTGACTTGTAGCTTATGAAGAAGTCCCTGAGCGGAGTCGTATGAAAAGAAGCTCCCTAGTATATCACTCAGTCGATGTCCTGACCCGTAGCCATGAGACATACATCATGATCTGCAGAAAGAATAATTACAACATCGCCATCTGAAGCGACTGCAGTGGAATCTGATTCATCTTCCTTCCTTTTTCCTTTCTTGTCGTTCTTCTTTCCACGACATTCATGCTTGTAGTGGCCCTTCTTGCCATAGTTCCAACAATCAACATCTTTTCTGTTACTCGACTTGCCTCTTAATCTATCTCGGGCCTTCCCGCCCTTCCTGTTCTTTCCTCTCCCCTGTTCTTGTGTCACAAGGGCCTCTTGCTGAGTAGACCCCTAAGACTTCTTTTTTGTCTCCTCATTGAAGAGACAACTGGTTACCTGTTCCATGGATATCTTTTCGTCTGGCGCGGAGTTACTTAGAGACACCACCAATGTCTCCCAACTGTCAGGCAATGAACTAAGCAATAATAAAGCCTGCAATTCATCATCCAAAATCATCTTCATAGAGGAGAGTTGGTTCACTATATTACTGACTTCGTTCATGTGCTCGGCCACAGAACCACCATCTTTGAACTTGAGATTCACAAGTTGCCTTATCAGAAAAATCTTATTACCGGTCGTCTTCCTCTCATACAGCCCTTGTAATTTCAGTCATAGGCTAGCGGCTGAGGTTTTTGTAGACACATAGTGGAACACAAAATCATCCAACCATTGTCTAATAAACCCCACCGCTTTCCGGTCCATCTTCTTCCAATCCTCATCAGTTATATCCTTGGATTTTGCTGATATGCCTAAAATTGGAGAATATAGGTCCTTGCAATAAAGCAAGTCCTTCATCTTAGCCTTTCATATGGTCCAGCTAGAACCATTGAGGCTGATCATCCTTGATGAGCCACCTTCCATAATTCAAAACCGATCCTACCCGTTCAATGAACTTAGCTCTGATACCACTTTGTTGGGGGCCTTGCACAAAACCTTAGGATCTAGCCTCCCAAAACAAACCAGAATTATGGAATAATAATGCAATGAACTAAATCAAAACATAAACCATACCACACCAGGGATTTTTACGTGGAAAACCCTCAAAGAGGTAAAAACCACGGGACCTCGTCCAGATCAACAATCCACTATAAAGCAGAATATTACAACTGATCACAAGCACACACCGCTTGGATCAAACCTTCTTCACTCACGTAGGAGTGGATAAACAATAAGAGAACAAAAGAAAAACGGAGAGATCTCATTGATCACGAGGACGTGGAAGCGCTGAGATATGGTAGATCACTTTTACAAGCATAGCCTCCCTTCCATAAGCTTCCTCTCTCTCTCTCTCTCTCTCTCTCTCTCTTTCTCTCACCTTTGATAGCCCTAAGCCCTCTTAGAGTACCTTTAGAAAACTTTAGAATCCCTGGAATACACCCCAATCTCGCATATACCCCTTTCTATAAGAATTGAAAGAGGTAGAATCCAAATAGGAAACAAAATCCGTAAAATCTGCGTTTATGCAATCGCATTTGCGGAACTCGTCGATGTCATCGAGCCACTCTCGATGATAGCCTCAATATCATCGACAGGTCTCTCGATGATATTGGAACAGAACCAAAACTGTCCAGCGACTAGGGGTGGAAATTCCAACAATTATCGATGCCATTAAGCCACTCTCGATGACAGCTTCGATATGATCTGAAAGTCTCTCGATCATATCGACAGGACAAAAAAACTGTCCGGCAACCAGCAGTGAAAAATCCTATAATTATTGATTATATCAAAACCTGTTCGATTTCATCGATCCCAACAATGAGGAGAAAAATCCCCATCACAAATCACGGTGGGTTTCATTTTCATGTAGTGCTCTGTAGTAAGCATCATAGCTAGGAAATGGGCGTCCCACTGCTTGGAGGGAGATTCACCAAAATTGAATAAGTTGAGCAGGTTAACAGAACCATTCAGCAAAATGCAATAAATCGAAATGATTATATATTGCTGCAGCGTCTATTATTTTGCTAAAGGCTTTATAGTAAGCATCATAGCTAGGAAATTGGCGTCCCACTGCCTGGAGGGAGATTCACCAAAATTGAATAAGTTGAGCAGGTTAACAGAACCATTCAGCAAAATGCAATAAATCGAAATGATTATATATTGCTGCAGCGTCTATTATTTTGAGAAAGGCTCACGTGGGTTGTCTATTCCGTGACGCCATTATGTGAATGGTCTGATGAGTGATGACTGACCCGAGCCATTCATCATGTTGTCCCCACTATTCATGGGTCGGTTGACCAAGCTAGGGATGGGATGGTAATTCACATCTTATCAAAATGATTCAATGGAGACATGTTACACGCATTGGATTTATCAGATGGTCTATGGATTGATCATTTGATCATTGACCACATGAGCTTGTAATGGATGCAAGGAGGTTAGATTCAACAGAGAAATTGCCTGGGATTTTATTACATATGTGCCTGTTGTATCATGGCTATGGCATTATTCGTTCTTAAAAACTCGTATTCATCGATTCTTTTCAAGAACAAGACATCAAATGGAACAATTCATGTGGTCTTTTTCAGTAGATATTGACAGATCAAAGCCATTGATAGAGTGGTACTCACAATAAATATCTCGCCGAACAGATTGTCGGCTGGGTTTATGGACTTTCTTAAAACATTGGTTGTTTGAAAAACTGATAGGGAATATTCAACGCACGTGTTCCTCATGACACATGGACTGTAGGGACCCTTGATGAATTCTCATTATCCCAAACGCGTGATGCTTTAACATGTGTGAGACATTTTCTTATGGCACTTGCAATGGAGTGAGTGGGCACTTTCGTCAATGGTAAGAGAGATGACATAAGAGGAATTGGAAGAAACCAAAATATGTTAGCTAGAGCCATTTCCTTACAATGCAGGCGGTGGGGTGACCTGCAAATTAGGTCAGTCCATATATATGTGGGGCCTCTGCAAGGATGGTTTATGGCCCAAAATTCAAGTAATAAATAAGATTGTCTCATGGGTACCAGTTTTAAAATGTAAGCCATCTACCCTCCTACCAACATATGTATGGATGGAACCAATGGATCATAGATAACTGGTCCTGTGGAGTGATGAAAAAAAAAACAAAAAGAAAGAAAGAAAGAAAGAAAAGCATCCTTTCTTATTTTAGGACCACTCACTTCTTGAATTTGTTTCTGTTCATGGGCTGCATGCCTTTTGGAAAGAATTTTTAAGAGTTCTTTTGCTTGCTTTTTCAAAAAAAAAAAAAAAAAAACATAACCGCGCTAGTTTTTGTGTGTTACCATTATTGCTGGACTTTCATCACAATTTTAAAAAATTACAATTGATATTTCACCGTTCATAAATCCATTGTTGTATGTTAATTTAGACCAGGTAAGCTGCAGAGCCAAATTTGGATGGAGAATAAGTAAAAAACTAAGCTGCGAGTGTGACTGTAACTATCTGATTTTGTACTGGAATTTGGATAGATCAGGATTTTATTAACACATAATTTATAGCCATTAAATAGTTAGTTATGATTGCTTGATTGGTGTGATTTTAAATACAGGAAATTTTCCATATAGACACTTGTCTTTTCGACCATAGAAGGAAAGCCTAGTGCTGTTAAATTATTTCTCAAAACCTACGCAAAGCTTTCACCGTGAATGGGTTTTTTATATTTTTGTACTGACAAAACTACCTCCCTGTACAGCAATCAGCACTCAATACTTGGATTCTTAACTCCAACCATAGGTGGGGCTTAACTTGATGTTTATGAGAAATGTACCCTATCTAGGGTTTCTTTAGCTCATTTAAGGGTATGGGCCAAAAAATGAGGTAGATATGAAGCTTAAAGTGAGCCACGCGATGGTCCTGAGATATTTCAACAGTGGACGTTCTTTCTCATTGTTTACAATCACATGGCTTACTTGAATTTTGGATCACCTTCAATTTTGAGTCCATGCCTTCACATGAGTTTTTTTTTTTTTAATAAATAAATAAAAATGAAAAATAAAAGCAAAAATAAAAACAAAACAAAAGAAACAAACAAACAAATGGATGAAGTGGATTTGTAATAAACAGTATGTGGCCTAATGACTTTTTCAACAGTAGGCATTTTATCCTTCCGAAGTGTACTTGAGCCTTGTATTGGGCTTATATTTTGAATGCACATAATGGCCTTGTCATAAACATCATAGTGAGCCCCTTCTATAGTGGGGTAACCCTGGCATGTGATCTTAAATTTCCAACAACCTTTCTTAATTGGTTTTATTTAGAATGATTGACACGCAACCCTCATGCCCAATTATACCATGGTGCCCACCATGATGTTTGTGAGAAACCTATCTTGTCCATCTGTTTTGACAGCTCATTTAAGGGTGTGGCCCAAAAAATAGCCAAATCCAAAGCTCAAAGTGGGCCCTATGATGGCCCCAGTATATTTCAATAGTAGGTGAGCCTTTCCCACTCTTTCCTTCCGTGTGGCCTACTTGAATTTTGGATTTACCTCAGTTTCTGGCCCACGACTTAATATGAGCTGAAAAAAACAGATAAACAGAATAAATTCGACATATATAATCTGTGGCCCCACGGACTACGCCTTAATTCCCAATCTTTTCTATTCATGTGGCTACTTAATCATGGGAATATCCTATTTTTTTAGCCATGTCCTAAAATTAGATGGCAAATTTGATAGATAGGATGAATTTGACACAAATATATTAGTGGCTGATGTAGAGCGAGTCGCGGACAGTTTCATGGCCAAGATGGATCAGAAAAGGCCCGGTCAATGACAGAAGTGATCCGGACCGCCGGACCTTAGATCGGGCGTATCTCGCAATCCGCAATGAGTTAGCTGACGTAAAATATATGATTTTGGGATAGAACGAGCTACTTTAGCCAACCAACCCAACTATGCTGGGTTGTGAGGCCCAGAATTGTGAAAAACCCCTAGATTGACGGTCATTTTCCGTTTTAATTTCATTTTTACTATAAATAGTAAGTTTTAGTGAGCTTAGAATAATTAGGAGAACGGTTTGGTGAAGCCAAATAGGACACTTACTATTTTTGGCTGAAAACCTTGCGCACTAGTAGACATCACGACCGTCTATAAATAGTAAGTTTACTATTTATAGTAAGTCGCGAATTCTAGGAGTTTTAGTTGTAGTTTGATTCTAATTTCTTTCCTATTGCTTGGTATCCCTATTTAAAGGGTTGTAAACTCGTTTTTATTCATCAATTAATCAGTTTCGAATTTCTTAGAATTTATTTCTATTTTTTGCTTTTTTTTCTCGTGAATTTGAGAAATCTCTGTGAGGAGTCCAGAGAAGCTCTGTGGACTCGGAGTAGTTATCCTCATCACGTTCATCCCTGCGTCAGTGGCTCCCACTAACCATTTGGCAATCCTCTCCCTCTG
This sequence comes from Magnolia changhungtana, assembly GCA_030180095.1. NCBI lineage: Eukaryota > Viridiplantae > Streptophyta > Magnoliopsida > Magnoliales > Magnoliaceae > Magnolia > Magnolia changhungtana. The sequence continues at coordinate 4,970,739 of JASAUF010000123.1, read as the reverse complement.
GATTTAACAGGCAACAACCCATGTAATCACCGACCTTTTTCTTTTTTTTTTTCAGATCATTACATGTTCCATATTACATATGTAGGGGTTTGCATTAGGCACGCATGTGGGAGTACGAGTCTTCTGAAATTTATCACATGACTGGTTCCGCCAAATGAAATAAAAAGACCAACCTACCTTGACCTTGTCGATTGATTCTCACCACGTCATCATGATTTTGGACGGCTTTGCTTCTACTTACCTTCCTTCACTTCTTCCACAAGTATGATAAAATACATATATAATGGAAAGGGATAGTGGGTAGCACTTGCCATATGCACGTGAAGAAATGATGCCCCCTCTATCGTGGGCCCCACAATTTGTTGGCCGATTCAAATTGAGGTACATATATGTCAGATGTACAGTGAATTACATTTACACCACGTGGACAATGTCGGTGTGTCCTGCGTGTACATGGACCCATACTTCACTGGAGTACCGAATAACCCTCCACTGGTGTGGACGACAGCGGATTGGCTGGTGTACCTCACACCGGCTATATAGCTGCTGTAGGTACGTGTCGTGCGAGGACGATCACTGACGCTCCTCCAGCTCCGAGTTGTACGAACGGTTCAAAGGAGATCAAAGTTACATGGCACCAAAGTGATGTATTTATTATATCTATACCGTTCATATATTTTTAGAGATAATTTTAGAGCATTATCTAAAAAATGAATCATATTGAAAGATCATCTGGACCACACCACAAATAGGCAGATAATGGTGAAACCACACCTATTTGGTGGAGATAATGATTTTCACCGTTAAAAAATTCATAGGCCGACCATAACGTTTATTTTCCATTCAATCTGTTCATAAGGGCATAAAGACCTTAATAAAGACAAAAAACAAAATTCATATTAACCGAAACTTCCGTGACCCCAAAAAGGGTTTCAATGGTAGACGTTCAATCCCCATTGCCTTTTGCAGTGTGGTCCACTTGATAGTTAGATCTGTCTTATTTTAAGTATCAAACTTTAATACGAGCTCGCCAAATGGATGGACAGTTTGGATATAACACATATCCAGTGATCAGACTCACAGAACTTGCCGACGTCAATACACCACAGCTGGTGTGAGGTACACCAGCCAATCCGCTTCCGGTGTGGACTCGACTTCGATTCGGCAGAGGCCCTCCAGTACTGATGTCGGTGCTGAAAAACGGAAACGATTTGGCTACTCCCTCTGCTTTGTGGGGCCTACCATGATGTATATGTTTCATCCATTCCGTCCATCTATTTTCAAGATCATTTTATGGTATGAGACCAAAACTTAGGTATATAAAAATCTAAGTGGATATCCAATCACTATTGTTTTCCTGTGGTGTGATCCACCTGATATTTATATCCCTATCATTTTTGGGAATAAGCCCTAGAATGATCTTTAAAAATGAATGAACCGAATGTATGGAACACATACATCATGGTGGGGCCCACAGAGCACTGACCATCAGCCACCGGGCCGGTGGCAGGGAGAGTACTAGCCAATCCGCTTCCTTTTAAATGGTCATGAATAGTCTATAACACTACTTTTACCCAAGCGCTTAAAACACACAAGTTCTATAGGGCCCACCACGTTGTATGTCTGAAATCCACACCGTCCATCATGTGGAAACCCTTATGTGAAATGTACATATAGAATATTATCGTGATGAAAGACTCGTATGGAGTTGTACATGATTGTTGTGTTTGATGAGCACTGAGGCCCACGAGCATAGTTGTAGAATAAGCTTTCTCTACAAATGTAGCAGTAGGGCTGGCAATGGGCCAAGCCTGGCCACACGAAACCAATATTTTGAGTAGGCCCAGCTTGAACGGTTCAAAATTCTAGAACCGGTATGCATTGGCTAGCGGCGTAGGATCCTAACAATCTGATAACCCCATTTCACATCGAGCAGGCTGGAATTGGGTTGACTCAGCCAATAATCCCGACTCAGTCGAGTGGCACCGAGTTGACCCGATGCGGCAGCATCTGACGGAAGCGGATTGGCTGGTGTACCACGTACCACCGAACTGGCTTGACGTCACCAAGTTCTGTGCGTCCCATCATGAGGTATGTGTTATATCCAAACGGTCCGTCCGTGTGACCTTACGAACAGATTGGATGGAAAATAAACGGTAATGTGGGCCCTATGAATGTTTTAACAGTGAGAATCATTGTCTCACTGCTATTTGTGGTGTGGTCCACTTGAGCTTTGGATATGATTCATTTTTGGATTTATGATCTGAAATTATTTCTCCAAATCGATGAATAGAACAGGGAGGATATAATAAATATATCATTGTGGGGCCTACGTAACTTTGATCTCGAACAGAACAGGGAGGATATAATAAATATATCATTGTGGGGCCTATGTAACTTTGATCTCCTTTGAACCGTTCGTACAACTCGGAGCTCGACGAGTCTCAGTCTCAGCGCTCGCCTTCTCACGACACGTACCCACACCAGCCAGGTCGGTGGTGTGTGGTACATCATCCAATCCGCTTCCGTGGCATGTGACTCTGCTTTTAAAATTACATCAAGTGAAGTGGGACCCACCTGTGATGTTCATCCGCAAATCCATTCAATTCATCACGTGGGGTTGGCCCATAGTTAAAGTTAGTTTTAGACAAAAAGATCTCTGATGGGCTAAAAGAGTGGGAATAATAAGAGAGAACACCCACCATTAAAAAAAAAAAAAATAATAAAAATTTCTAATCATGTTTGGTGCCCATTTTTGTCTAACTACCAATCTAACCCGTTCATTATGTGTGCCTTATTGATATTAAGGGTTGACCAAAATTTCAGAATGATCCAATACTTAGGTAGGTCACATTTTTTAATTTAAACATTTTGGGTGATCGTTTTGCATTATTTTTCTTTTGGTGTAGACCACCAGACTTTTGGATCACCCCGATTTTTGGACATTGTATCCCATTGGTGGGTCACACATGATGCAAGGTTTGGATTGCACACACATCAATGAAGGCTCAAAAATAGGTTGATATGGCATATAGCACAGCCGCCAATTGCATCCTGGCCGCAAGATAGGCGGCTGCTACTTGAGACAGCTGGCTATGGTTTGAACTTTGAATTTTGGTGGTAATGATTTTAGTGTTGAACAATGTTTGAGTTCTAGACACATACATTGAGTAATTGTACAAGCGTTTATTTGAACAATCCAAATAATAATAATAAAACCGTATTTAAAATGAGTAAACCGTGGAAACCTTGCTGAGCTGCAGTCCCAAGGTCAGATTGGCTGAAAATTCTACATTGATTTATGGGTAGTTGTTTACAGTAATAAGATTGTCGGCCCACATTGGTTACTCATCCTTCTCACTCCTGTCACTTAATTCACCATCCGAACCGTCCACATAGTGGGGCATGTTAGATTTTGAACATATCTCTGACATTACAGTAATCAAGATATCCTAACCATCTGATTTGAACTGTATAGAGCACATGTGGCCTAACACATATTGGCTTGGGTGATGACCGAGTCAGCACACGAAATCAATCTTTAAACCTTGCTATTGCCTGGTTTATGTTGTGGAGAGCATCTACCCTCTTATCACCAATGCCTTCCGTCTTTGGAAGACGTGTGTCGGTACCATCACGAGTTTGGATAATCAACTTTTCAAAGAATGGTGCCCTAACTACGCGGGCACAAACACAAATATGGATAAGTCATGTCATAATTAACATCAATGCCCACCTAATATATGTACTTGCTTGATTTTTGTGCCAGTTCATAATAAAATCAGGCCCACACATGTTGAATGACTTGGATCTTACAGAAACTTTCTAACATAGAATGTGTTATGTAACCGTTCATTGGGTTCTACCTGCCCATTTCTAGTTAATAACATCCATGTTAAATTTGAGAGTTACGTGAAAACTTCGACAGGAGCTTTCAAGGGAAATGGCTTCCTACTGGTCATGATAGTCACATCTCCCTTTTACTTATGATACCTACTTGTCGGGGGAAACATATGACAAGTCCATATGACAAGTCCGGAGACACGGTTATGGGGTGGACTAACTTTAATGAAATTATTTGAAAGTTTGAGCCAATATTTGGGACCGGTATTAGATAAAATTTAGAGGAGAGACTTAGATCAGATGTGAAGAGGACATGAATCCCGACTAAAGCTGAAAGAGTCAAGAGCCTTAAGCAAGTATTAGATATGTCAAGTTGACTCGGTTAACGAGGCAGCAATGTCTAAAAGGACTAATTAAAGGCCCTAAAGCTGAAAGCCACCTGACCAGTTATGAAACCGACCTATGTAAGGTTGGTTGTAGTGTCGACTATCGGATAGAAGAAAAACATCGGTCCTGAACCAATGTAGATTCATCTGACAATGGGTAAACAACTTTCTTTGTAAGCCAGCCGAGATTGCGAATCTATTAAGGCCGAGCCAAGCAAAGAAGAGATGGTGTAATCTTAAACACCGTCCCGAGAATCTTATAAAAGGATCCCCGATCCCGGAAATCACGAGATCGGGAAGTATCCGTAAACGAAATATTAACTAGATCGAAATCTCTCGAGAAATCAGGAGAGAATCCCCTTGCGCCAGGACCTCTCACTCCTATAAAATGAGGGCTCTCCATGATTAAAGGTACGCAAGAAAAACCCTAAAAGACTCCTCTTCCTGAGCCCTTAATGACTTAAGCATCGGAGGACCCCCGGCCCCAGTCAAGGTCTCTCTTTCTCCTTCATTGTGTTGCAGGTGGAAGTATATGTAACGCCCTGAAAATCGGGGGTCAAGCATTAACTCAACTCCCGAGTTCCAACGCATCACTTATGCAATAAAATGAATGATGATTGAATGTGATCGGTATTAGTGCAATGAACATGAGTGAGATTAAGCTAAAACAGTATATCATACTCCAGAGACAGTTAAATTTGCAAGCGGAAGACTGTGATAGATAGATAAAATATATAAACTGTGATGGGTCTCCAGAGTGTGATAAAGTTACCATGTTAAATAATTACAAGTATGATTTTAAATTATACCAAGTTGTGTAGTGTGATCTAGTCAACATCCCTGTAGCCCCGACAATCAAGGCACGGCTCTCACGAAGCCGCCAGAAAACAGCATATACGAGGAAGCATTCTCGTCGCCATAGAAGTCTGGCTCATCCTCAGAAGTAGCGTCGCCATCCGCAATCAGACAAAGTCTGGTGGGTGTTCGGAACACCGTCCCGTATCGTGGGAGTGAGTGATCAATTCAGTGGAACAATAAAGCATAGGTTAACATGTTATCAATTCAGTCAAGCAATAATGATAAAGTAGTACAATCAAACAATTTTAACTACTCTTATTTAATGCAAGTATGAAATGACATGATGTATGCCCTTGCCAAACCACCCTCATGCGACATCATCTTACGTTCGCGAATGCGTCCATCCCTCAGTGCTCCACATCTACCGGGCACATGCGGTGATGATGATGAGCATGATTCTGCAGTAATTATTAGTTCATTTCAAACAGCAGTATTGGGAAACTAAGGTACCTCCCTTGTATCATTCCCAAACATGATCCATTCTAAGGTCGTCAGTTCTAGTTAATCTCATACGATATTATGGTTTGAGAGGCGTAGCGAAGGCATCACAAAGGGCTCGTCACCCGTCAGCACGGATACAGATCTCACCGTATGCGGCTCAATTATTGACCGTCAGCTCGAGTACAGGTCTCACCGTACTCGGCTCAATCACTAGCCGTCAGCTCGAATACAGGTCTCACCGTACTCGGCTCAACTCATACTCTAGTTGCTGTGAAAGACTCGTCGCCAATCACGGACCACTCAAGTATACTCGAAGATACTACTGAGAGGACTCGTCGCCGTCAAAGACGAGTACGGTCTCCCGTCTCACTCGGCTCTCGCCGTAAAAGTATCGACACTCGAATACGGTGTCCCATACCACCGTATTCGGCTCACGAGTTGGGTTGCTCAATGGTCACTACGGGAGGCACATGGCTGACAAAGATAGCCGACTTCGACACACGGTGTCCCATACCACCATGTCCCACTCATGAGTCTTAGCGGATCGAGGTACCATGGTTAAAGGGATTTCACTGGTAAGTTTGGTACCCTAGGTTCAAGCAGAGGCGACCAAACATGGTGAACATACATTAGACAAATCGGGATACTTGACGAGCTGGGCTAGCTCGAGCGCACAACAAGTTGAACGACATGAAGTGCATAAGCACTTCGCGTGGCCAACCACTATCGTCAACCGAAGTACGACTCGGGTTCGTCGAACACATCTCACGTGGCAAATGAATCACAGCCACGAATGCAATTCTGGTACCGATTGTCTGGACTATAATCATAGCCCCAAACACAATTAAGTACAGATAGATAAAGCAGTAGTAGATCAAGATTCAACTCATACAATTAAGGTCTGGTATTATCCGTTTAAAATTTGTCGTCATTGCCAGACGCATTCGTTGCTCCACTCCCCATCACCCATGACGGATCATACAATGTAAATATAAATTTAAACATATGCATTACATAGTTAAAATCATAAAGCAGTTGAGCATGTTATGAAGCACAACACGAGCATGAATTTGTACATGTTCAATTCCTAATCACACAACTATCCAAGGAGATCATACACATAGTTAAAAGAGGTTGAGAATCATATCTCAACACCCTTATACATTACAATTTGCTAACTACTACTCATTCAGACATTTCAAGAAACACTTAAACAAACATACATCAACATATATGACATATGTCGATCATATAGACATTAGGCCAAATCCTTTCACTAGGGAGTTGCCCCAATCATAACACGCGTACACCCACGACGGATAGTCATAGCAAGCAGGAATTCAAGTTCCATATTCATTCAGTCATTTTCACAAATACTTGGGCCACACATTTTAGCATATATGGTGTATATTGGCTGTGGCGTGATTTAGGGCAAATCCTTTCGTCAAAGGGGTATTGCCAATACAACAATCAATTATCCATGACAATTAGTCATGGCGAGCACGAATGAGAATTCTATACTCATTCAGTCATTTTCACAAACACTTAGAATACACTATTACAACATACATGGTGTATGTTAGCAAAACATGTATTAAGGCTATCCTTTAGCCAAGTGAGTATTTTATCCATGTATACTATATTACTACAACAAATAATCATGATAAATACATCTCCCAATATTCATACGTATACAGTATTTTCTAAAATACGCATTTTCAACATACATAGTGTATACAAGCAAACATGTATTACGGCGATTCCTTTCGCCAAATAAGTAATTTATCCATATATTATATAATCATATGACAAATAATCATAGCAAACACATTTCCAAAATATACATGTATACGGCACTCCTTACAATACAGTATTTCTACATACATAGTGTATATTAGTAAAACATGTATTTAGGCGAATCCTTTCGCCAAATAAGTATTTTATCCATACGTCATATATCCATACGACAAATAAACATGTCAAACACATTTTCATAAAAAATACGTATACGGTATTTTATACGAATACCTAGAGTATGTGAAATTCCAAATTCTACAATTTTAATAGAAACAGAAAACGGAAAGCACTTTGTACATGTGCAATTGCATGCAGATCATGAATCTACCATTAACTGACATTGAAAGCGTTGAAAACAGTAACCTATACACCTAAAGTCCCCACCTTGTCTCTTGGAATCTCAACGAATCAGCAAGGTTGGATGAGCTTCCGTATTCAGGAGTTTTCTAGCCTAAGGAGTGAAGTCGGTTAGCTATTTCACTACCTATAGCTTATACACTTCAAATCAGACCTAGGGTTAGGGTTTCTCACCTTAAAACGGAGTTGATATCGCCGGAAAAGCACCTGAAAAGAGGCGGTGCAGGCCGGGCGATGATTGAAAGCAGTAGGAGAAAGGTGCTCCCACAAATCCCAAGTCTTCTCTCTCTTTTCTCTCTCTCTCACTAGGGTTTTATCCCAAATTCGTATGGCTGTAAGAGGGGCTGTTCTAAGGCCCTTTTATAGCCTAAAACCTCCTCAAAATAGACTCAGGTTCAAGGGTTACTGCTATTATAAGCATTTCAGCGATGTTCCAGCTCAAAAGAGTGTTTCTGGTGGCCCCCCTTGAGCCAAATGTAAGACTTAAGCTCACCACTCATGGATCTACGAGGGATTATGTTTTCCACTCGATCGGATTCCCAGATCACACGTGGTGGACCAGCTTCAGTTCAACGGTCAGTGGGCCACGATCCGAAATTCCAAGTACATGTAAATGTTCCTGAAATTTTTCCTAATCCGAGGGTGTAATTTGGTCTGATTCTGATGGTCTGGTTGCTTAATACTGATCCACAACCGAATGGTGCCAGATCACTATTCCAGATATTTATTTTGTAAAGGAAAGAGTGATTTTCATACTCCCTCACTCCGGACTCAAGCGAATAGCCATGGGACATCGATTGGACCTGATTTCTGAAGTGGTTGTCAAGCCCAGCGAGGCGGTCCTAAGTCCTTAACCTCGTATTGTTCGGACTCCCGATGTGCAGTCCAGATCAGATACGGAGTTTCGAGATGCTCCCGAGAGTAGCCGGGCAATGAGATTGATCCTAGATTTCAGGGTAACCTAGCGTCAATGATTTTACAAGTTTTGGGTCTTGCAGATCATATTTAAAGTGATTCAAATGGATTTCGTAGCTAATCTAGTTTAGCACTTAGTTAACTTTGTCACATTTCTAAAGGATTTAATCCTAGGTGATTTCCGTCTGAGGTGGTACTTAGTCCTTCGTAGTTTGTATATAGAGTGATCCAAGTTTTACTACTTAGCTAGTTTAAGATAGTGTCTAGGGCGAAAGTGCTTTGAGAAATTGAAAGCACAAGGTAGTGAAGGGTGGGATTTGTGAAGAAAATGGTTTGAAAAGGGATTTGAGGCTTTAATTGAGCGTTTAAGAAGTTAAACCTGTGTTAGGATTGATCCATTGCCTAAGGATGTCTAATTCCAGGTTGGCAAAAAATCTGGGGTGTTACAGTATAAGAAGAGGTTGATCCAGTTTTTTGCATCAACAGTTTGGCGCCGTCTGTGGGAATCGATAGAAAAAGTCATTTTTCATGTTCTACTCAAGGAGTTGTATACTCATTCTAATGGTGAGAACCAGAAGAACTGGAGCCCGAAGAACCAGGTGACGCTGCCGTCACTGGACAACCGGGGACAAGTGTAGCCCAGGGGGCACAAAAACCTGATAATCGTCAAAGTTTTGCCCCTCGTCCAGCCACTTCTGTGGCAACTAACGTTCGGTGGAACCGAGACAACGGACGATTGGATCGGGAAGTCAAAGAGCTTAAAGCCGATATAAACGTTATGAAACAAATGTTGGAACAAATGCACCATCAGCAAATGCAGCAATTTAATCAGGGTCAGGCGATGAACGTTCCGCAACAAGTTGCCGACCCTCATCATACCGTCCAACTATCCCTTCCACAGCCGAGTCAGCCCCATGGGCCATCCGAGCCAGTGCCCGCTCACTTTGCGAATGCCGAGCTGCCTCCTACTGATCTCCGACATGAAATAGATCGGAGGAGGAGTGACCGGCTTCCAGATGAGGCTATGGCAGAAAGTGGCGAGCCCTGGAAAGCCAACCTCCAAAACTTAAAGAAAGAGGTGCGGGAGGAAATGACAGATATGAAGCAAGGTCGGGATACACGTTAAAACTAGCTTGAGAACAAAGCATCCTCTTTCACCGACGAAGTAATGCAGGCTTGGCTACCAAAAAGGTTTCTTCTGCCACGAATTACTCCTTTCACCAGTAAGACCGACCCAACTGAACACTTCGAGTGCTTTCGGACGTACATGAAATTGCACGATGCTTCGGACGCTGTGACGTGTCGAGTTTTTTTCCCTCACCTTAGCGAATGTTACTCGACTTTGGTTTAAACAGTTGAAACCAAAGTCAATCAGTTCGTTTGCAGAGCTCAGCAACGCCTTCTTTACCAATTTTATTGGCAGGAAGAAGAAATTAAAGCCCCCTACACATCTGAACAATATAGTTCAAAAGGAGGGAGAGCTACTGAAAGACTACATTAGGTGTTTCAACTTCGAATCACTACAGGTTTGAAAACATTCAGAAGAGACAGCGCTCAATTCCCTTATGCAAGGTGTTAGGGACAAGCCGTTTCTGGCGTCACTGGATAAGAATCCACCGATGACTTTGACCGATTTCATGACTCGATCAGATAAATACGCAGATGCCAAGGAAACAAGAATCATGCGTGAAGCCGCCCAAAACGCAAAAACCTTTGCCAAAGAGTCAGCCAAAAAGGAAGTTGACTGGGCTGGAGGAAAGAAGCGTAAGGACGACCGAATGCGTGATGAGCGCAAATCGGGTAAGTGACCCGATCTAAAATTCTCCACGTATACTCAGCTCAATAAATCGTAAGAACAGGTGCTGATGGAAATTAAGAGTGAAGTATTCATCAATTGGTCCGATACACTTCGAAGCAATTCCAATCGACAAAAAAAGAGTAAGTATTGCCATTATCATCGGGATCACGGGCATAATACGAGCGACTGCTATCACCTGAAGGAAGAGATTGAAAGGCTCATTTGAGAAGGCTAACTCACCGAACATGTTGAAAGGACCGGGACAGCTGAAGAAGTCCCAAATGACAACCAACCCACTGAGGAAATCCAGACTATCATCGGTGGTCCCCGAGGTGGAGGCGACTCAAATAATCCTCGAAAAAATCATGCCAGGAGCCTCAGCCGACCCGAGTCCGAGCTTATGATAATAGCCCGACCTTCAAAGGAAAAGAAAAGAGAGAAATATTGTATCTCATTTACGGATGTGGACGCCCAGGGCATCTTCCATCCCATGATGATGCACTAGTTGTTACTCTTACCATCGTAAATCGAAAGGTGTTCCGCATCCTAGTCGACATAGGATCGTCGGCTGACGTACTGTTCACTCAAGCATTCAATAAAATGGGAGTTGGACGATCGGCATTGCGACCGGTTCGTACCCCATTGATCGGATTCTCGGGAGGATAGATACTCCTAGAAGGGATCATCTCACTGCCACTCACAGCCGGGAACCCTCCGCACTAAACGACGACAATGGTTGATTTTCTGGTAGTCGACTAATTGTCTGTATACAACACTATACTTAGTCGACCCTCCCTGGGTCTCCTCCAGGCCGTGGTATCTACATACCACCTCTCCATGAAATTCTCGACTAAGTCAGGAGTAGGAGTTGTCAAAGGAGACCAGTAAGATGCGAGACACTGTTACGTAACAGCTGTCAAAATTCTCGCCAAGAAAGCTATAATCGAAGTATAGATGATCGAATCGCTAGACCCCCGCGCCAAGACTCATGAACGAGGGCAGCCAGTCGAAGATCTTATCTCGGTGCCTTTGGTCAAGACAGATGGATAAAAAATAGTGCAAATTGGCTCGTCTTTGCAATCACCATTGAAAGATAATTTGATAGCACTGCTCCGACGTTATGCCGATGTATTTACATAGAGCCATGAAGATATGCCCGGGATCGACCCGTCAGTGATCACGCACCGATTCAATATCGATCCGGCCTATTGACCAATCCGATAGAAGCGACGATCACTCGGCCCCGAAAAGTACACTGTCATTGAAGAAGAGGTTAACAAGCTCCTCAAGGCAAAATTCATAGAAGAGATATACTACCCGGAATGGGTAGCTAATGTCGTACTTGTGAAGAAAGCCAATGGGAAGTGGCGAGTCTGTATTGATTATACTGACCTAAATAAAGCATGCCCAAAGGATAACTTTTCTCTTCCGAGGATAGACCAGTTGGTAGATAGTACTGCGGGGCATGAACTTAGCTTTATGGATGCGTATTCAGGGTATAATCAAATTGTAATGCATCAATCTGATAAATCTAAAACCACCTTCGTCACTAACAAAGGCCTTTATTGTTACTGAGTGATGTCATTTGGTTTGAAAAATGCTGGTGCGACTTATCAAAGATTAGTGAACAAAATCTTTTTTCGACTGATTGGCCGAATTATGGAAGTGTACATTAATGACATGTTCGTCAAAAGTGTACACGCGGCCGACCATATAGCCGACTTAGAAGAAATGTTTCTTTTCTTACGCAAATTCCAAATGAAGTTGAATCCGAGTAAGTGTGCCTTTGGTGTAAGCTCAGGAAAATTCCTCGGTTTCCTAGTCAGTCAACTAGGAATATAGGCAAACCCGGAAAAGATAAAAGCCCTGCTTGACATGAAATCTTTGAAAACGATTAAAGACATTCAATGGCTGACTGGACGAGTAGCGGCACTTAATCGTTTCCTATCTAGAACGACGGATAAATGTCTCCCGTTCTTTAAACAATTGAAGGGACGACAAAAGGCGGATTTGACGGAAAAGTGCGAAGAAGTGTTCCAGCAATTAAAGTCTTATCTTGGATCTCCACCTCTCTTATTGAAGCCCAAGCTAGGAGAAGCTCTGCTGCTTTATCTAGCGGTGTCTGAGGCAGCAGTTAGCTCGGCCCTGATACGAGAGCACGAAGGAAAGCAGCTGTCGATTTACTATGTCAGCAAAGCACTATTACCGGTAGAAACGAGATACCCACTATTGAAAAAAGTGGCCCTAGTTTTAGTAGTCTCCTCGCGCTGACTTCGGCCATATTTTCAGGTTCATACCATTGTCGTTATGACCGACCTCCCATTACATCAGATTTTACAGAAACCGGAGGCATCCGGCGGACTTACGAAATGGGCAATCGAACTCAGCGAATTCGACATACAGTATAAGCCGAGAGTAGCGATTAAAGGGCAAGCCGTGGCCGACTTCATTGATGAAGTGACACCATAAACCACCCATTGATTGAACATTCAATCGAGCCTGTTGAAGAATCGACTACTGCTTCTCCCGAGTCTTCGCCTGACTCCATTCCCTGGAAGCTGTATGTCGACGGCTCCTCCAACTCTAAGGTAAGCGGGGCAGGAGTAGTTCTGGAAACTCCTGATTATACCTACATGCAGTATGCCTTAAGACTTGGATTTCAGGCTTCGAATAATACAACCGAATATGAAGCATTGTTACTCGACCTTCGACTAGCGGCCAGCTTGGGCGTTATGCATCTAAATATTTTCAGTGACTCTCAGCTGGTTGTCAACCAAGTTATCAGTGTGTATCAAACACGAAAAGAGCAATTAAAAACATACATGAAAAAAGATAAAGAGCTAATCGGCAGCTTTCAGTTTTGTGTCATCACTTGGATCCCTCGGATAAAAAATGTCAAAGCCGACCTATTAGCGAAACTCGCCTCCGCCGATGAAGACGACATACCCAGGTCTGTTCCGATCGAGTATGTCACTACACTGAGTATTAATGAACCGGTTAGCTCGGTCGTACATGCGATTGATTCGGAACCTTCTTGGCTTGATCCAATCGTCTAATATCTCGACAAGGGTGATCTGCCTGAAGACCGTGTTGAGGCCCGACGATCGAAGATCCAAGCATCCCGTTATACCATACTTAACGAAACTCTATACAAGAAAGGTTATTATGCTCCATTGCTACGATGCCTAAGACCCAATGAAGCTGACTATGTACTACGGGAAATCCACGAAGGGATCTGCGGAAACCATTCAGGAGGGCGATCACTCGCGCATAAGGTCTTACGTTAGGGATACTACTAACCGACTATCCAACATGACGCTCGTAAGCTCGCTCAGAGATGTGAAAGGTGTCAGAGATTCACAGTTATCTCGAGACAACCTCCCAAAGCCCTGACGCCTATGACTGGTCCTTGGCTCTTCGCACAGTGGAGAATCGACATCATAGGGCCACTCCGTATAGGAAAAGGCTAGACCAAATTCGTTGTCATAGCCGTAAACTACTTCACGAAGTGGGCCGAGGCTGAGCCATTGACAAAAATAACTGAACAGAAGATCACTGATTTTGTATGGAAGAACATTGTTTATCGGTTCGGGGTACCTCAGACCATTATTACCGACAATGGAAAGCAGTTCGACAATAAGAGTTTTCGCGAGATGTGTGACAATCCTAGGATCAGGAATGTGTATTCATTGCCCCACCATCCTCAGACGAACGGACAGGTTGAGGCGATCAACAAAATCATCAAACAGCATCTTTGGACCAAGCTTGACTGGGCCAAAGGAGCATGGGCTGAAGAACTTTCAAAAATATTGTGGGCATACCGAACTATAGCTCGAATCGTCATGGGAGAAACTCCTTTCTCCCCTACTTATGGCTCGAAAGCCGTCACTCCTGTCGAGATCGGATTGCCATCAGCCCGAGTCAGTTCGTTCAATGCAGAGGATAATGAAGAACTCTTCGGACTCGATCTTGTGGACAAACAAAGAGAAAGAGCTCGGCTACGTATGGGGGCTCGGCAACGGCAGGTATCTCGGTTCTATAATACCCGAGTCAAGGTCAGACGTTTTTAAGTTGGGGACATGATTCTCCGAAAGACGTTTTTCAATATAAAGGAAGCTGGCTCGGGTAAACTGGGACCCAACTGGGAAGAACCCTATATTGTCTCAGGCACCATCCGACCGGGGATGTATCGGTTAGAAGACCTAACCAGACGATTATTGCATCATCTGTGGAATGCCAAGCATCTAAAAATCTATTACCCCTAAAGTAGGTATAGTAAAGTAACGAAAAAGGCTCGAAAATAACATGCATATAAACTGAGTCAAAATGAATAAAATGAAACTGATCATATTCATTTATCGATATGTTTGTTACATCGGGTTATATCTTGCTTCGGCATCACATCGATTAGACTAGAAAGAGTTAAGGGCAAAAAGAAAGATCGGCCACAACGTGTGAATTCCTTCCTCAGCTAAGACTATTCTCGAGCTTGCATAAGGTTAGTGTGAGTGCCAAAAATAGAGCTGATGATGGTACCAAACCAAAAATGGAGCTGATGATGGTACCAAACTAAAAATGAAGCCGATGATGGTACCAAAAACTGAGCTGCGAGACTGTCAAAGTTTGCTTGGGACAACCTCTGGAGTTAGAGTCGCTTCAGATTCCACCCCGGTACCACCCGCAGCTTCATCGGACTCAACCACCTCAGTCGCCAGATCCTCGCGAGGCCCCTCCTCGAATCTCGAGATATCAAGGTCGGGAAAAAGCTACTTCATCACTTGGATGCAAGCTTGATACCCACTCGTGTATAGGCAATCCCTCTCATCTTCAAATTCTAAAGATTCATGAAAGCCTTTTATAGCCTTCTTCCTTGCCTCTTTCCTGGCCACCTCGAGCGCTGCTTTCGTATCGGCCTTTAACCAAGCCAGCTTCTCATCAGAGGTGTCACGAGCTAAGCGGAGTTGCCGACTCTCATCATGGGCTTCCTTCAGTAGCTGAGCCATCTGAGCACATTCAGCTCTAGCATCTTCAGCCGCCTTCCGAGTAAGGCCCGACTCACCAGTTAAATGGCTGACCTTAATTGAGGTAATCTCAAGTTGAGCCTCTACCTCTGCTACACATTTTCGAGACGCTTCGACATCCGCCATATCTTTCCGGACCTTCTCGGCCTCGATCAGATCACCACAAGCTCTTAGTAAGCAAGGAGCGAGCTGCATAAAGAGAGGACGAAATCTGATTAAAGTCGAAAGAAATAATGAGCTAAAAGATGAATTCGAATCCTACCTGAAGCAAGATCTTCGTAGCTTGGGAGAGTATCTGATGCCCAGGGGCTTCGAAGATGGAAGCGAACTCCTTCTCACTCCCGACAGAAATAGCCCAAGGGACCATGTCTGCCACAGCCCGACGAAAGGACGATTCCTCATGTGGAGCCGACTCCCTCCCTGAAGTCTCTCCTTTCTGCTCTTCCCTTCACCCTGAGACCCATTCTACAATGGGTCCTGGCTCAGGAACTGCCCGAGACTCGACTGGAACGTCCTCCGCCCTCTCTTCGGGGTCAGAAAGAACAACGACGGCCAGGACGGCCAAAGTGGTGGCGACTGGGGCGGAAGGCTCCACGATCGAGGGAGCAGTTTCTGTCTTCTTTGGAGGCCGAGGCCCGAACAGAAGCACTGACCTAGGAAGAGCCTTCAACCTTGCCTTCAAAAGGGGTCGAGCTTCAACCATTTCTGTGTCGGACAAAACGCAGAGTCAAAAAAATTTAAGGAAGATGAGTTTGAATAACTTAAGGATACTTGTCACAAATGAGTCCAGGCTCGAAAGAAGAAGGCACTCCAATTGTAAAAGAGACTTCCAAGACCTGTTTTCCGGACTCAACGTCCGCAGGCCCCTAATCCGAGCTAAAGCGTTGGCTGATAGCTTGGGTTTTTTCTTGGCAATATCTGCATAATACGTTCAGTCAGACACAGAAGGATTACAACAAGACAAAATGAGGGAAAGGGCGTGTCAAGTCACCTGCTTCAAAGAATGTCCAGGGAACGAGAGGTTCGAACAGCCCAGGCTCGGCAGCCTCCCAGCGACCACATGCCGAGAACCACCTCTCTCCAGTGCTTATTTGAGGTGGGAGGGTCGGTTATGAAGGAGCCACCCTTGTTCCACCAAGCGCTCAAGAAATACCAACCGGGCTGCGAAGTGTTCGACCGAACCTGATATAGATAGAGGAACTCGTCCATGGTCAGTGGGGGCTGTTCTGCCTCAGCCCACAACACCGCACATCCGATCAAGTTCCTCCACCCATTCGAAACTATCTACCCGGGTGCAATTCTGAGTCGGGAAAGAAAATTCCGAGCAATGAGTTGTAAGGGCAGACGCATGCCACATTGCATGACAACTTGAAAGATTGCGACCATCCCAGGAGGGGGATGGTCGGGCAATTCATTTGGAAGCAGAAGTTGAAGAATTATTGAGTCGGGAACATGATATCCGACTCGGATCCTATCCAAATCCGTCTCAGTTAAAACTAAGGGGATCGACCCCTTTTGTTCGTCTCCAACCTCCTCACTCTCGGCAGCCTCTCTTCTTCAGCTGCCGATTCAGCAAACTGAGTCGATCTCCATAGGGGAACAGACTCAGTGGTTCCCCCAAACTTGGCCGTCGCCGATCTCCAAGGAAGAGCTGACTCAGAGGTTTCTAATTCTTCTTCCTCTTCTTCTAAATCGTCCCTAGGGAAAAAGGGGGTAGGTTTGCACTGTGCATGTTTCAAGACAAAGGAACCCTCTGGAGCGGGGCGTTCCACTGGAATCCCACTGGACATCCTAGCAGTGAGCTGGAAAGCCTCATTGGCACTTATCGCCATCTCCGTCAATAAGGAAGGCAATTTGGAAACATTCCAAAAATGCTCTGTTTCGCCCTCATCACCGAAAATCCCCTCCCGGGGACTTGAAGGGTGCATTGTCACTAAATGTCGAAGAGAAAAAGGAGGGAGAGAAGACTCACCGAAGAGGAAAAAAGCATGCAGTTGAGGAGGAAGGAAGAAAGCAAGGATATAGAAAAATGGCAGATCACAAGCACTGTAGGAAGGAAAAGGAGGAAGAAGAGAGAACGGAAGAAGAGGAAATCGAGAGGGTAGAAGAAAGTGTGAAAATCGATCCCGCCCCTCCTTTTATAGCTAAGCCATGTGGCAGCAGCATTTAAGGAGGAGTCGAATTGACTCCTGCTTCGACTCCCCCGTCCGACGCGTGGCGCATGCTAACTGACGCAAGTAACGTCTTCGCCACGTATCCGACGCTTATAAGCTGATGAAACGACTTGACGGTTGTTTGCTCGTGCGACCTCGAGTAACGATCCGTCACACGTTTAGAACGACACAAGAAGCAATAAATGCTCCATCATAACCTTGGTCTCCAATACATACCGACTTAGCAATACATTACTCCTTAGTGCCGGTATAACTGACACGAGGAGTAGGGGGCTTACTGTTGGGGGAAACATATGACAAGTCCGGAGACTCGGTTATAGGGTGGACCAACTTTAATGAAACTATCTGAAAGTTCGAGCCAATAGTTCGGACTGAGATTAGATAAAGTTTAAAGGAGAGACTTAGCTCGGATTTGTAAAGAACATGAATCCTGACCGAAGCTGAAAGAGTCAAGAGCCTTAAGCAAGTATTAGACACGTCAAGTTGACTCGGTTAACGAGGCAGCAATGTCTAAAGGGAGCTATTAAAGGCTCTAAAGCTGAAAGCCACCTGATCGGTTATGAAACCGACCTATGTAAGGTTGGTTGTACTGTCGGCTATTAGATAGAAGAAAAACATCGGTCCTAAACCAATGTAGATCCATCTGACAGTGGGTAAATAACTTTCTTTGTAAGCTAGACGAGGTTGCGAATCTATTAAGGCCGAGCCAAGCAAAGAAGAGACGGTGTAATCTTAAACACCGTCTCGAGAATCTTGTAAAAGGATCCCTGATCCCGAAAATCTCGGGATCGGGAAGTATTCGTAAACGAAATATTAACTAAATCGAAATCTCTCGAGAAATCAGGAGAGAATCCCCTTACGCCAGGACTTCTCACTCCTATAAAAGGAGGGTTCTCCAGGATTAAAGGTATGCAAGAAAAACCCTAAAAGGTTCCTTTTCCTGAGCCCTTACTGACTTAAGCATCGGAGGACCCCCGGCCCCAGCCAGGGTCTCTCTTTCTCCTTCATTGTGTTGCAGGTGGAAGTATAAGAAGAGGTTGATCCAGTTTTTTGCATCAACACTACTCATGTTGGTTCCTATTATAGATGGAAAGAACTCTAATCACGGTTGGGCTAGAATTCAGCTACATGGTGCAGCGTGTATAGTATACGGGCATGACACTATTGATCGAGATAGAATGGTGGAATTAAATGGCAGTATACCAACCATCTATTCTACCAACTACCAAGTGTGTTATCAGACGATTTGTAGAGGATTGATCAATCAATGTACGAACTTAAGTACTAAGATATATGAAATATAAAATTTTCCGATTAGTGACTATTGGGGTCCCTCCTCATTTAGAGGTGGAACCCACATGTGTGGGCTTAAGTAACTTAATTTTAATGTCATGTGTAGGGGTGTTTTGGTCTTTTGGCCAAGTAAACTAAAAGGAGAGAAAATAAGCTCTTTTGTTAAGAGAGAGTTCAAGCAACATTTAGGGTTTTTTCTTTCTTAGAGAAAAAGATGAGAAAGAAGAAGAGAAAATGAGATTTTATAAAAGAAGAAGATCAAGACCAGTGCACTTTTGGTATTTGGGTTGTATAGGTCCTGTATGAGCGCTACATTTGAATTTGGTTATGAACGATTTTTTTTTTTTACTCAATGCATGGTTTATTTCACTTATAATGTTGCTAACTCTAATTGATGACAAAATTGTTTAAATTAAACTTGAAACTTTAAAGACTAATGCTTGGGTTTTCGAAAATAATCGCTATACTAGAGTTTTGAAAACTGATATGTTACAGGGCCACACCATAGATAACAAGATTCACCACCCGAAACCCTTCAAAATTTATGTGTGGCTTAACTAATGATTAGATTGACCTGATTATTTGCTTATATGTTTGGTGTGATGAATAGAGTTATACACGAGTTGAGTTCGAGTCGAGCTAGGCCAAGCTCGGCTCAGCTCTACCCCACCATGACCCAAGCTCGAGCTCAACTCGACTCAGTCTTCGAGCTCACCCCTCTAGCTCACCTCAGCTAGCTGGTTCGAGCCGAGTCGAGTCGATTCAAGTTATATGATTTTTCTAATATTATTTTATAAATTATTATAAAATAATTAAAATCAACTCAACGCAACCCAACCCCGACCCAACTTGATTACATCATGTAAGGAAAAAAATTAGAAATGTTACATAGCTTGAAGAAGGAGAAACAAATCAAGAATGAGAGAGTAGAGAGTAGAGAGAGAGAAGATGGGGTTGCTCTTGTCAATCATCAACGCTCGGCTCATTGGGTGGTGGGGTTGGGTGGGGTTTGTCGGCCTGCCACTCCACGCTCGAGTAGGGTAAAATGAAAAAGAAAAGAGAGAAAGTGGATAGGTAGGGTCCGATGGAGTAGATTTATAATATTTACTTCTTTTTTTTTTTATTTTAAACTTTATATATATATATATATATATATATATATATATATATATATATATATATATATATATATATAAGAGCTACAGTTTTTGGCGCTTGACCTGACCCAATTCATATTGCGAGTCGAGTTAGATTGAGCACAATCGAGTCAATTCGAGCGAGTTTCTCGTGCTAGCTTGACTCATGTTCAACTCTAGTGATGAACTGTTAGAAAGTTTGGATGATAAACAGGCTAAGTCGGCACGACAATGATCGACTCTACCACTTGTTTTTTTTATTAAAATAACAGATGAGTCATCCCAGCCATTTCAATCACCTCACAGCATTCCCGAAGAATTTTCAAAGGCAAAAGCATTGCATGGTAAAATCAGAAGTTGCATCGAACGTAGGTAAAGACAACTAAATTCACTAATAACTTGCGGATAAAGAAAAAGAAAAGTAGTACTACATGAAAGTCCATTCAAATTTCCAGAAAGTAAAAGTGCATAATTCCTCGTAGCAGCCTTGCCGAGGGGTTTAGTGGGCCCACCGATTCGGGTTGGCGGAAAGTGGACCCCGTGGTGACCATCATCCAAGCGGTGGAGAAGTGGGGGAGACGTGAGGGGAAAGAGAACATCGAGTGATAAAATTTAATGGGAAGAGACAAGGGCTTTGCTTAATTTCTCAGTACCCAAATCTATGGCTCTTGAAACTTTTATATAAACCTCTCGCTCACAATCTTAAGCGAACACGAGAAAAGCTATCCTCTTCTTTAAAATGGGGCCGAGGAAGTGTCTGCTCCCACTTCTTGTACGGCTCGTGCTGTTCCACGGCCTTTTCATTTGCATGGTCTCGGCAACGAGGCACCATCAGAGTTTTGAGGTAAATAACATCATCTCTCATGTAGCAATATGGTTTACATGATTACATCCATAGAAACACCGCGCGTATGATTACATCCATAAACATGAGCATACATACATACACACATACATGTATGGTCATGTAGGTATGTAGATATGTAGTTCAGTATTTTTGTCGTTCTAATCATGGATTGTGGGTTTGAAGGTTTTGTTAGCAGGTTTCCACCCTTGACTACATCTTAAAATGATGATCTGAATCGTTCATGTTTTCGAGTACTATGTTCTGCCAGGACCATCGTAAGAAGTATTTGTTGAATGGATGATTTTGTATGAAGATAATGATGAATTGATTACAAGAGCATAACTTGTATAAGGTAGTAATTAACTAGAATATGGATGGTTCGGATCATTCGAAGGATGCAATCCTGTGGTGGAAATGAGCAAACGTGCAACTATGCCAAATTGTGGCACATAAGAACCGTACACTAAGGCATGGTCACCCAGCTGAATCACGAATGAACGGTTAGCAATAGTGGTATAATCCATGAAACAGTTGGGTAGTTGTGGTCATTTCAGGGTTCGTTTGGCAGCGTGGAATCCAAAGGTTTTATGGAGATTTGCTGGTATTTTGGTGCTTTGTTGTTAGGAATCGAAGGAATTTGGATTCAAAGGGTTCTTTTTTATTTCCCACTTGGAGCTCGGATTTGAAGTCTACACGATTCTGGACGGTGTGAAATCCACTCGATTCCACGGCAGTTCAAATCCACGCTTCCAATCGAGCCTTTATTGAAATATTAAGAAAGTGAGTGATGGTGTTTGTTGATTTTTGTTATTGCAGTTGAGAGAAACTCCAATTACTCGATTGTGCGAAAACAAGACCATCTTGACCATTAATGGCCAATTTCCAGGCCCTACCTTGTATGCTCGTTATGGAGATACAATCGTTCTCAACGTCACCAACCGAGCCAAACACAACTTCACCATTCATTGGTTTGACTCTCTCTCTCTCTCTCTCTCTCTCTCTCTCTCTCTCTCTCTCTCTCTCTCTCTCTCGTTCAATTGATGTTAAAGGATGCGTTTGGATGCTCAATCAAAGTGGATTACGTTTTGGAGCCCACTTAACGCATTTAGTTATCGCAATTAAATTCAATTGAGCATCCAAACGCAGCCAGAAAATCAATTATAGTCTACAGTGAATGGAACTAAAAGTAGTGAGTGCGGGGGGGAATTTTCAGGCATGGAGTGAAACAGTTGAGGAATCCATGGGGAGATGGTCCAGAATACATCACGCAGTGCCCCATTCAGCCGGGCGCAACATACGGTTACGAGATTGTATTCACCGATGAAGAAGGGACTCTGTGGTGGCACGCTCACAGCGATTGGACACGTGCGACGGTCCATGGGGCAATCGTCATTCTTCCAAGGAAAGGGAAAAAGTTTCCATTTGTCCAGCCACAGAAGGAATTTACAGTCATCTTAGGTATGTGATTCCAAGGCTTCCTTCCTTCACTTTACTCTGAAACATGCATGACAACTGATCATATACTGGGAATCGGATTTCCTCGTAGCAGCCGCCGTAACGTCAACCGTGATGTGTGTGTTTTATCCACACCGTCCATCCGTTTTAATATCTCATTTTAGGGCATGAGCCCAAACATTAAGGAGATCCAAATTATAAATAGACCACACCATGAGAAACGGTCTTGATTGAACACCGACGCTTCTTGGGGTTTCACAAAAGTTTTGGACCAAGCTTAGATTTTTGTTTTTCATTCATTGAGGTCACACGTTACGGTGGACCCTAGGAAGGTTTCAACGGTGGGTGTTATCATCCCAGCTCTTTCCTATGGTGTGGTCCATTTGATCTTTGAATCTGCTTTATTTTTAGTATCATCATCTAAAATGAGCTGTAAAAGCGGATAGACAGTGTGGATATAAAATACATACATCACGGTAGGCCCCACACTGCCTCCCACCACGGAATCCGCTTTCAACTACAGTCGCCTGCAACGCTGTTTGTCGTACAAGGCTTTTAAAAAAAAAGCCCAAATCCAGATGGACTGCATGATGGTTTTTTTTTCTATTCTTTTTTTTTTTAAACCGCATTTGAATACAATGTGTGGTATTGGTGCTACAACATGCAATGTGAACAAATTATCAAAATGTATCGTTTGTAACAGTCTTATCGTCGATACCTTCTGATGCAAACGGATTGTATTGGAATGCATGGTAAATGAATTCCATGCTTTCAGGTGCATTTTATATTCAAATATTTTATCTAATTATTATTTTCAAGGCTAATTTCTCTATTTTATAACCCTTATTCTTTTATTATTTTCAAACACATTTCATGCTTCCTGAGATACGTGCACCTCATGGGGTAGTGGTTTGCACAAGTGGGAGTATTGTTTGGTGATCCTGACCGTTGATCTGATGGGCTTCAGACAAGATGGACCGTAGTCCAAAAAATCATATCATCGAAGCAATTGTAACACTTAATTGGTGTTCTAGGAAAGACATGGATGGCTAGGATCTATCGACCTGGAGATTTGTTTTGGGCGTGGTCCATCAATAGTGCGTCCCATCGGATCACTAGTTGGATGATGGAATCTTGGAACTCATTCATACAAACTCAACTACTACAGAAGTCATCCATATCCTCGGGTGGAGGAATATATAATTGCTCCCAGGTCCACACCCCTACATTTAAATAAAACAGAAAAATATAATATTTCAATTTCTTCTCTTATACAAAATTCAAAACTGAAATCAACATACATCCATACGAACATGTGTAATGCACGTGCACACTAATCGCTTTTTGTGCGGCGTAAAAATCACCATCTCATTCTGAGTGGGCTTGCAAATGGACGGTTAGAAAATATAGCATAGGATATATATATATATATATATATAAGAGTTGCGGTTGCGAATTTTTCACTTTAATAAATAAGTAAATTAATGTTGCTTTAAGCAGAGGTCCTTCCTGTTTTGGCACGTTTCCAGGACCACCTTACACGTTGCACCCATCCATTTCATGGGCCCATATATAGGCAACTCGTGCATCTCGATGTGTACGGGGACTGTCCGGCTCTCGTGATTCCCTGAAATTTCGCTGGCTACTAACGCCAGGGGTGTCAATGGGCCAAGGCCGGGCTTAAATAGTTCAAATTCCGGTCCAAGACTACCCAGGTCTGGCCCGTTTACAGCGCCATTGCTTAGTGATAGTCTGCCCATTATTTCTGCTTTGAGGTGCTTTATCATCTTTCCCGCCAACATTACATTTGCGCCGGTGATCAGTTCCTTGGAAACGGTAGTCTCCTCCATGAAGATCACGTGGGATAAAAACGAAGCCGCTCGGCTCATCTGGTGGGGCATACCATCAAAATCGACTAAAAAATGACTATCCAACTCAAAAGGCGTGGCCCACCTAGTGTGCTGTTTCAGCCTTGTATATTGGATGTAAAGATAAATGGCATGGTGCGATACGTTGTGGTACCGTTGCCTGCAAGCAATCAGATCCCCAATTGGGAAGAAATATTATGACCGTGTGCAGGCGCATTGATTCTTGATCACCATCTCTTTCATGGACGCGGATTTGCTGCCCATGCAAGTGAAGTGACGTCACCAAATTATGTGGCTTACCATGATTTATATGTTGTATCCACACCGTCCATCATTTGGAGATGTCGCTTTATCGATCCAAAGCTCAAGTGAACTCTATCACAAAAAACAGTGGGAATTAAATGCCTACCATTAAAAACTTCCTAACAGCTACAGAAATTTTCAATCAAGCTTACATTTGTGTTTTCTGTTCTTCTATGTCTATGTTAACTTATGAACAGGTTGGATCACAACTAAACATCATGTTGGGCCTTAGGAAGGTTTCAATGATGGGCGTTATTGTCTCCACTGTTTTCTATGGTGGGGTCTACTTTGAGCGTTGTATCTTGGGTCATGCCCTAAAATTCTCTCTAAAATGTCGGTATGGATACAACACATATATCATGGTGGGGCTAACATAACTTAGTGACATCACTTCGGTAGCGAGTCCGGCTAGTATTGGGTTTAGTAGTTACTCATGCGGACCGGATTGCGTCCGACTCCCACTCATCTCTAGCCATAGACGGTCAGTTATGTGGGCAGGCCCACCATTATGTATCTGTTTATGCATGTCGGTCATTACTTTTCTCATATCATTTTAAGGCACAAGTACACAAAAATAAGCAGATCCAACGCTCAAGCAAACCACACTAATTTTGTATTTATACCTTGAAATGATTGGAGAAAAAAAGATGCAGAGCATGGATGAACAGATAGATCACGGTAGTCCCGCCCACATAATTGGCCGTTCATGGCTAGAAACGGGCGGGGTAGGGTGCAGGGAGTCATCACTGTTTTTTTCCATGTGGGTTCCACTTCATATAGAGCGCACATGGCACCTGTCTAAATGCAATCCACGTTCGAATCTTAACGTGGATTTGAAAATGACTTCTTAAGTCGGAATTGCTAGATGCTCCTAGATTCCTGTCTGCCATTCGTAAAATCTGACTGAGAGTCGGTTGTGCAGTTCGCATATTGACAACTTGCCATTATTGTTGTAGCGGAGTGGTGGAAAAGCGACGTGAACGATGTGCTTCAAGAAATGCTTCGAACAGGAGGAGGACCCAACAACTCTGATGCTTTCACCATGAACGGCCAGCCCGGAGCTCTCTATCCTTGCTCTAAGTCAGGTATAAAAACAGCCTCTCCAGTCAAGGCCAGGAAGCCCAGATCATGAGCTATGTATCTAGTCTGGCCTAGATTGGCCTAGGTCCACTTGACCCATTTTCATCCTGTTCTTAATTGGGCTGCCACCGGCTACACGATCCACCCAACCAGATTTTAATGAGTCCAGGTCTAATTACCGTTTTAAAATCAGTACACGCTTGTAAATATATAACGTGCGTGAGATCTGAGCTTTAATTCCATGATGTTGGAAATAAATAATGCTCATGCCTAAAAAATCAGATAATTCACTCTTAAGGTGGCCACAAAGTACAATATAAATTATACTTTCTGGCCATTCATCTATTTTGATATGTTGTGGTCCACCCGTGGTGTGAAATGGCTTGATTATTGTGGCTTAAAAAGTGTAACTCGGCGGATGGAAAGCTCAGATCTCACGCACGTGCCACATGCCTCCGTGTGTGCATGCGTGCACTCCTGCACGTGGGTGGAATTAGCAAACCTTAATGGAACTGTACACCCACACACTACTCACATGCACGAGATCCGTGCTGTTCATCCAATAGGCACCGTGGATGGACCATAACCAGAAATCAACGCCGAAGGTTGATCATAATCGTCCAAGAGGACTTTGAAACTTTCAACAAACGGTCAAAAAAAAAATAGCCAACTGTCCACGTTAAATGCGGAAAAGTTCTTCAATCATGATTATAAGGTGAGGAGAGGACAGTCTATGATAGGGCCCACCATGTACGGCACGTTCACAATAATGGCTATTGCAACAAAAATAATAAACCACTGTCGTCGATGGGTATAGCTATCATCGCGTGCCTTGGATGGCCTAAGGCTGTCGACGGCACTGTGATAAATGATCCCCTGATATTTTCGGGAAAAATTCTTCAAACCGTATTTTTGTTATATTTTCAAATCTCATCAAATTCACGTTTTTCTCTATTTTAGCAAAATAAATATTTGAAAGAGAGTTATGTCCTGCCGGGCAATCACCCAGGACGACCCAATAACGTCCAAGTGAGTTATCAAACCCATATCTGTGAGGAGCAAACCTACGGCGATAGCGGTTCACCTGTATAGTGCAATGTTTTGAATTTTCTACTATTGTATTTGTATCTTTAAGTTAAAGGAATGCTCGGTTGTTCACCGGTTCTCATAAGTTCCTGTGACTACTTTTTTAAAAACTCATTTATGGGATTATTAATCCAAAATCTAAACTGTCCACCTGATGCAACACTTCATGAAACCGTAATAGCCCAACTTTTTATCATGATCCAAAACTCTGGTAGCCCATGACAAAATGAAATAGTTTTCTCTCTTGATTTGTCTCTCTTTTTTATTATGGCCTATCAAAGTTTTGGATCAGGGTAAAAGTTGGACCCTAGGGATTTCGTGGGGTGCTTGATGAGGTGGACAGTTCAGATTTTGGGCTAATAATCCTAGAAATGAGTCTCAGAAAGTTCTCATGAAAAACCGTGAGAACTGCTGTGCAGCTGAGTATTCCTCACGGAGTTATGCCCTTTCCCAAAGAGGAAGGGTCAAAAGTATACTGATTTACGTCTCTCTTCCTTGCGTTGGATAAGTGTTGGATGGGGAATGAATCGGTCAGCTATGTCCCTGGACCTCCAGTCTTACCTGCCACGTCCATCATAATCACTTGAATACGTGCTACCAGGGACCGGACTCAGTCAGGTCGTGCCTTGGGCCCACCTTGTTGATGTGTTGTATACTCATGCTGTTCATCAATTTGCTCCCCTCATTTTAATACATGGACCCAAAACTAAAGTAGATCCAAATCTCAAGTGGAGCATGTAATAGGAAATCATAGTTATTCATGAACACCTACCATTAAAACTTCCTACCGCCTACTCTAATGTTTATTAGATGAAGGGAAAATAAAAATATTAGCTTGATCCAAAACTTTTATCATACGCAAGAAGGTTTTTATAGCCAATTAGCACTGTTTCCAGTGGCATGGTCCACCTCAGATTTGGATATGCTTCAGTTTTCAGCCCAGGTCGTATAATGAGGCGGAGTCCTAAGTTTTTAACGGTGGTCATTCAATCACCACTGTTTCCTATGGTATGGTCCACCTGAGATTTAGATCTACCTCAATTGGGTTCATGCCCCTAAAATGTTTTGGAAAAATACATGGACAGCATAAATAAAACACATACATGATAGTGGGTTTACAGCTTTTCTAGAAGCACACAGTAATGATATCTGTAGTGTGTACACTACGCACTCCGAGTCCGTGTTCTCCAAAGCCAGGGGACGACGTTTGCATATTTTAAAACTTTAAAATTATTTTTATATATAAGTTTTGCCGAAAGTCCCCCTCTTAGGAACCTTCCCAAACCTTTTATAACAATAGTTATAGTCGATCCGAACTGTTCATTCGTTTCATACCATTTATAGCAAGCTACGATGTGAAAATCTCACTAATAAAATAATCCTAAGCCTCTAATCAATATCATTGAAAATGAACAATCAATATTGAACAAGGAAACAAAATAGGCCCAATCATCATCTTCAAACATCTATCTAATCATGTGATCTATGGCTCATAAACCGGAGACGGTTGTCATATGTTAGCCTATTCAAAGGGTTGGATCATCACATTGAGACTTCATCGTTGCACCATGGCATGCTCCCAATCGAGGATTGGACGTCTGATGTATAATTCAAAGCTAGCGTTAGGTGATGTTGCTAAGGTCCTCCAAGAAGGTGGGGACAACAGCAAAACCCGTATTTAACACATGTAGTACCCGACCCGATTTCGATCGGGTCCAATAGTAATGGGATGGCATGCATGATCATATTCATTATCTTCTTACTGCAGACATCTTCCGGCAGCAGGTGTTTCCTGGCAAGACCTATCTCCTCCGTCTGATCAACGCAGCCATGAACGACGAGCTCTTCTTTGGCATTGCCCAACATCGGTTGAAACTCGTAGGAATGGATGGGAAATACCTGAAACCCTTCTACACAGACTACGTCATGATAACGCCAGGCCAAACGATGGACCTACTAATAGAAACTAATCAGACCCCTAACATCTATTACATGGCTGCCCATGCTTATTCGAGCGGCAATATCACATTCGCCGACACAACTACAACAGCGATCCTCCAATACGCCAACGTTACATCATCATCTTCTCCAGCCATACCGACACTTCCCATCTTCAACGACACTGAAGCGGCGAACAACTTCACCAAGAAACTAAGGAGCTTGGCCAGCGAAGAGCACCCGGCATTCTGCCCGCAAACCATTAATAAACACATTTATATTGCGGTATCCGTTAAAACGTTGCCGTGTGAAACTGCCTCATGTGTTTTGGAAGGCAACAGAAGTCTATCAGCGAGCCTTAACAACATAAGCTTCGTGTTTCCGAGAATCTCCATACTTCAGGCTTACTCTCAAGGCATCAACGGCGTCTACGGTACGCGTTTTCCGAAAAGGCCACCGTTTTATTTCAACTTCACGGGCGATAATTTGCCAGCGACACTCTTGACACCGAGGCGGGAGACTCAAGTGAAGGTGTTGAAGTTTAATTCAACGGTTGAGATTGTTTATCAGGGCACCAGCTTGGTGGAAGGAGAGAACCATCCGTTGCATTTGCATGGCTACAGCTTTTACGTGGTTGGATGGGGTAGAGGGAACTGGGACTCTGTCAACGATCCTAAGAAGTATAACCTGGTGGACCCCCCGTTGATCAACACCGTTGGAGTCCCTAGAAAAGGGTGGGTCGCTATCAGATTCCGAGCAAATAATCCTGGTACGTTTTGTAATTTTGGGAGTTCAATAAGGGTAGTTAGTTATCTAAGGGCCGGACGTGCCAAACTGAGACCACAAAACACGTTGAAGGGGACGTGGAATTTCCTACAACACCGGTTTCGAGGAGCCGGTACAACAAAAAGCACTGTGGTGGGCACACCGTGATGTCTGTGTATCATCCATTCCGTTTATCTGTTGTGCCAGCTCATATGAGGATATGAGCCCAAGTATCATGCAGATTCCAAACTTGGGTGGGCCACACCATAATATAAAAGTAGGGATTAGGATGCCACCTTTGAAACCCCATTGAGGCTCACAGGAGTTTTGGTTGAGGCTAATATTTGTAATTTCTATTCAACCTGGTGGAAATTACCTTATGAACTGGTTGATGGCATATAAACATCATGGCGGGCCCCATAAAAGTTCTGATAGTGGGCATTTCCATCTCTACCGTTTCCTATAGTGTGGCCCACTAAAGTTTTGGATGCCTCCTGTTTGGGTTCACGTCCTATAATTATCTGGAGATAACAATGGACCGAGTTGATGTTACGCACACATCATGGTGGGCCCCATGGAGCTTCCCCCTAGAGGTGCAACCTGTGAGCGCGCGGCCGTTGAAGGAAATTCGTGTCCTGGGCATGCTGCTGATTAATCTGAGACTTCATTAGGTTGGCCCCACCATAGATAGGATTTTATCTGATTCGGAAAAGAGGGCATGAACCATGATTTTATTTGTCCAGAGAATGAATGACGGGAATCATTTCTTGAATTCCATACTTCTATGTGGGACCCATCTCTTGAATGGTCCTGACCGTCCATACGGATGGCCCAACTATCATCATCATCATCATCATCATACAAATAAGACATGATACTAATCATGGTGGCTTTCTTTTCAGGTGTATGGTTCATGCACTGCCATCTGGAACGTCATCTTAGTTGGGGTATGGACACCACATTAATAGTGAGGAACGGAAAAGGGCCAGATGCTAAGATGCGGCCCCCACCTGCAGACCTACCTGCCTGCTGAACATGCGAATGATAGTTTAAAGGAAACCCATTTCCCATTACCAGAAAATAGATGAAATAAGAAATGGCGTGGCCTGTTGAGTGATTGAATCCTTCCAATTACCATTCGTTTAATAAAGTGATATATATATATTTGTGTGTTTGTTTGCCAAGTGGTGGGTCAATATATGCAAAAGCTGGAATCCTATAAATCTAGTAATCAGGTTCGGACGCACTGGATCCTGTAAAAGACAGAATACCTTAGATTCGCCGCTCTACAGTGGCGCAAAGAATCCCAAAAGGAGGGCATTGAGCAGACCAAAATCGAGATTAGACTCGATCGATCTTGATTTTACCAGATCCTCTGCCCAAACGGAAGCCGCCCTGCAAGAATGGCTTTATGTTTTTAAAAATAAAGCTTGTTAAACAATCCTATCCATGAATTTCTTATGACCATTTAACTATTTTTTGTTTTTTTATGTGGTTAGTAGCCACTGGTCAAATGGATGGAAATCTCTAATAAGAACCAATTTGTTTTACCAATCCATTTATGCTAGTGCTCAATAAAGATCTACTTGATTGGTAGAGAAATATGCTACTTGGACGAGGGATTGTTACCCTTACCATGGGGCCCACTTGATGATTTGCCATATATCCACACCATCCATCCGTTTTTCCAGCCCATTTTAGACGTGGTCCCACAAGTTACGGAGATCTAAAGATCAGCTTAATCCAAAACTTTTGTGGCTCACAAAAAGTTTTAAATGGTCATTTGCCACTGTTTCCAGTGGTATGATCCACCTAAGATTTGGATCTGCTTAAGTGAACTTAAAAAAAAAAAACGAATGGACGGCGTGGATACAAGATTTATTCATCAAGGTGGGCTCCATACGGAAAGGGTAACACCCACTCACTAAGGTAGTAATGTTAAATATAAAGTTTTGTCCTCTGTATATTCTTGGCGTGAGGAATATTACCTGAAAAGACTCTTTCTTGACTTCCATGAAACCATCCAGCTCGACAACCTTTTAAATGTGGGTCGCGCGTTTATGTTGATTGTCCTCAACTTTCAGCCAAGTCATTTTAGCGATGGTCCCATCTGCTTTTTCAACCATCCATGATTTCACCTCCTGCAAAGTCACGCACGTGCCAGGGAGGAGCATTTGTCCGAGTTAATTGAAGGCTTGAAGCTAAACAGGGGGGGCTGTGCCCTGTTCCGGTGCTTCCCGATCTAGCCTATCATCACAGGAGAATTTTGATAGGATACAGTGCCCCCTATCACAGTAACGAATGGGATGCGTTTTCAGTCCATATTGTATCTTAGATGATGATGTGAACCCTTTATATTCTTGTTACTGCCTTATAAAAGCTATGATATCTCATTATCATATACTTGATTGACGATCCTCACCTTTGATTCTTGGATTTCAATACGACCTACTAATTTTTTTTTATTTTCAATGTTCTGAATTCATGTTCATATTCGGTAATCTATTCAACCAATCTTTCTTAAGATGGGCAGTTTAATTAGTGCAGAATCTAGAATACGAAGGGTTCGTATCATTATCTAAGAAGCAATTAGCAGCGGAAACCCACTTCCATATAGTCAGGCGCTAAAACACGGATTGATTTTTTTTTAGTGTACCAAAGAGCACACCTGAATACCCTTTTAGACGAATTGCTTCCGTATAGGCTCAATAATTTCAGTTGTTTTGGCGTTTTGTGGCTGCTTCGTCAAATGATCCAAATGACTAAAATGGCGTCGAGTGAGGGTGCAGATCACATGTTACGGATTTTACGCCCGGAAGCACGTGAGGTCGAGCACCGTTTTCTTCCAGGGAATAACTGTTCCGGATCCATAGAACTTTTATAGGCTCTTCACGGAAACTTCTCAAATTCACGAGAAGAACAATAAATTAGTAAATAAATTTTATAAAATTTGAAATTGATTAATGAATGAAATAAACAAGTTCATAACCTTTTAAATATATATATATATATATATATTAAGTAATGAAAGAAATTTCATAATCAAATTACAATTAAAACCTTTAGAATTTGCAACTTACTATAATAGTAAATTGATTATTTATAGATGATCATGATATTTACTAGTGCGCAAGGTTTTCAACCAAAAATAGTAAGTGCCCTAATTAGCTTCACCATGCTATTCTCTTAATTATTCTAAGCACTTTCCCGTTAGGTTCAACTCCCAAAACTCAACTGGTGAAGCGTTATAATCAAACTAAAACTTAGTCTTTATAATAAAAATGAAATTAAAACAGGAAAACGACCGTCTGATGGTATTTAGCAAATCCGGCTTGTGCAACTCAGCAAAATAGGATTAGGTGGCTAAAGTAGCTCGTCGTACCTCAAAATCATTTATTTTATGTCTGATAATTCATTATAGTTTGCGAGATACGTCCGTTTTAAGTTCTGATAATCCAGATCATCTCCATCTCCGATCAAACCTTTTCTAATCCATCTTGGCCATGAAATTATCTGCGACCCACTTTACATCAGGATTGAAGCATATTGCACACATGTCAAAGATCCAGGCCATTACACAGTATACATGCCATATACAAAGAATTAGGATGTCAAACGAGCCACACATGCACATTGTATTAATTTGAACTTTCTGATCAGGCCGCTGGATACCCCGTTACTTCTTCTTTTTTCTTTATTTCTTTATTTGCAAACTCAAATTAACCGTCCCTATTGGATCCTAGTATATGGACAATCCTAGTTGCCTATTCTATGCGTAATGGAGCAAGATGACTCTACCATATTTCACTTCTTTTGGCTCTATAGTATCTCATCCTTGTGTAAGATCCGAGTGGTTTAACATGTACACCCTACTACGATTAATGCATCAACGACCTAAAATTACAATTCCAAAGGTGGCCATATTGGCATGAAGCTAAATTGCAATGACTTTCTCGTAACGGAAATGGCATAACATAATTGTGACTTGCCATGTTACTGTACAATGTCGTATTTATCAGGTCAAGAGCATAGTGACAGCTGACAAATCTCCTCCTTGGTAGTTTCTTGGCATGAAAATTTCTGGGGTGATTTTCAATTTTTAATATTTTTCTAAGAATATTATTGGTAAAATCTCAAAAGTAAAATATTTATTTTTAATTAATAAATAATTTTAAATATTATAAAATATTATACAACATATTTCTTAAGATTTTACAGTTTTTTTCTTTGTTAATATAGTGTCATTAATTTCTTAAGGCTTTACGGTTCTTTTTAGTCAATATATTATTGTCAATAGCACGACAAAAACAAAATATTTTAAAAAATCTTCTGGGATTTTGAAAATCTGGTGACAATATCATTAGTGTATTTTTCGTGATATTACCGTGGGATTTACACACCAAAAAAAAAAAAAAATCTCAGTAATATTTGTCAGTGGTGATGAGAGCACTTTGTAAGGATCTTGCGACAACCACAACCCAATCTTGTGATGTCGTGGTTCAAATATCATGCAACCTACTCGGTTGGTGCTCACGGCTCTGACACGTGTAATATGTTAGCATGTGTATCCATGTGGGTTAGAACAACTATTTGTAAGATCCACCGGACCACCTCAAAAATGATTTCAGGCATTTCTCTGTCAAACTATTACTACGTACGGTCATTAAATGCAAACCATTCAAGAATTATGGGGGTAGGGATGAACGTGATGAGGTTAATCACGTCTTCCTCAGTGATAAGTACTTCGAATCCACGACCTTTTTTGGACTCTTCAATGAAACTACTTAAAACCATGAGAAAAATACAAAATAACAATAAAAAAGTATTTTAAAAAATTCATAAATTGATTGGTAAGTGAAATAAACGAGTCTACACCCATTTAAATAGGGTAACAGGCATTCAAAAAAGTTTTAGAATTAAACTACAAATAAAACTAGTAGAAATCGTGATTTACTATCTATAAACGACAAAAAATAGTAAGCGTCATATTTGGCTTCACCGTTCTCCTAATCATTATACGCACTTTTCATGTTGGGTGCAACTCTTGAAACCCAATGGATGAAAACGTTATAATCAAACTAAAACTTAATATAAATAGTAAAAATAAAATTGAAATAGGAATTCGACAGTTGATCTAACGATATTTCACAAATTTGGCATGGGCAACGTGGCATAGCAGGGTTGGGTGGCTAAAGTAGCTCGTCTTGCCCAAAATCATATATGGTATGTCTGATAACTTATTTCAGTTTGTGAGATACATCTATCTTAAGTGCTGACAGTCCGGATCATCTCCGTCTTTGATCAGGCCTTTTTTGATCCATCTTGGCCATGAAACTGTCTGCAACCCACTCTACATCAAGTTAGGTCCCACCAATATAAATTACCCAAAAACTATCCTAACCACTTGATCTGTAGAGAGTTTGTTGAAGTGATAAAGTCCCTTGATATACATTGATACACCACACTCTGACAGCTTAAGCTTTTAGAGTAAATGGTTGTTTGACATGGTATCAGAGCGGAAGATCCTATGTTCGAATCTTAAAAGCAGCAAATTTTCCTCGCTAATATATTATTCTCCCACGGGGGGTTAGGAAAAAAAAAAAAAAAAAACAGGTCTGGCCCAGGGACTGGGAAATTAAGCCTGACCTATTTATGGTGTGAGTGTCCCTCCACCCTTGTCAGAATGTTCCCGTGCAAAGTTCCCACCCCACACGTGCGGGGGTGTTGAAGTGATAAAGTCCCTCAATATACATTGATACACCACACTCTGACAACTTAAGCTTTTGGAGTAAATGGTTGTTTGACAGAGTTAACATTCAAATCCAACTTTAAAATGTCTGCAATCAACTTGATAGAAAAAGGGGGCAAATATATACGGTGGTCCCTAGCTCTTTGATTGTACCTGTCCATCTATCTAGCCCGATGCAATCCGGAGGCCATTTAACACAAACCGCTTAAAATCCTGTCAGGCCCACGTAACCAGGTTCTGGCTCACCATCGTTGACCCTACTGCCTATGTACTATGATTTATATATTAATAAAATGAATAATGCGCGCATAGTATTGGCCTTATTTTTGAAAATGGCTTGGATCTGATAAAGACCCCAAGTCATGTTATTTTGGATTTGGCTGTGGGACCTACCCTATACTAAAATAATGTTACGTTGCACATGTAGTGGTCTAATTGTGATATTACATGTGGCATATGGTAATTTGATCTCAGCTGTTCATTTGTGGAAATTCAAACCATTTACATGTCGTACCAAAATCATTAAAATCTGCTTACTTGTTTTTGCTAGTTGTCTTTTACATGACTGGATTCTCTGCTTCTTTTAGCTGAGACAATCATCCTTATCTTAAAGAGGACCC
This sequence comes from Magnolia changhungtana, assembly GCA_030180095.1. Lineage (NCBI taxonomy): Eukaryota > Viridiplantae > Streptophyta > Magnoliopsida > Magnoliales > Magnoliaceae > Magnolia > Magnolia changhungtana. Next base: position 4,935,009 of record JASAUF010000123.1, on the reverse strand, counting down.
GTTGGCTTCCAGCTAAAGTTTGTTGAAACAGGCTGTTGAGATTAGTTGTGTCGGCACATGCCAAGTGCTTTTATATGTTTTTGGCATGTCTTCATGTGATTGTAGATGTTATGGCCCACCTGAGTTCCATATATGGCTGATTTTTGAGATATCGACGCATCAAATGTACGGTGTTGATGTTCGAAACGCATCACAGTGGGGCCCACACCGCTCAACCTCATGGGACGTTAAAATCAGCTCGAGTGCATTGTACCTTTCCTTGTTTGCCATGTGAAAGATAAACTGTGACTTGAGTGAAAGATAGTGCCTGTGCAAATTGACACATGTATCATACGGTTATGCTTAAAGATTGATGGTAGTGCATCTAGGCATGTGGGGCACTTGGACAGTTGTATATGTGGCGAATTTAACACGTGAGATGCATATGCATGGTAAAAATTATTTTTCGTATGTTCAGGTGTGTATTTAAATCAGCCTATCTCAATGCAACTCTGGCTAAATTCAAGCAGTCCCAAACTTGGGGCGCAGCTTCAGTGGATCCTGAATCCACCGAGCTGGGTTGGGATCCTTCACCTTGGCGCCCACTGTGATGCATGTGCCTTATATCACATTGTTCATATGTTTTTCAAACTCATTTTAAGTATGATCTAATTAAAAAATAAAGCATATCCAATTCTCTGGTGGACTATAATATTGGTAATCCATCATTAAAACATCCCTCGTGGGCCATAAATCTTTTGAATCAAGCTGGTATTTGTATAGTTTCTTCATCAGACCTTTGTGACCTTGTCAACGGGTTGGATGGAAAAATAAACATTCTGGTGTCCTACATGAAGTTTTTAATGGTGGGTATTCAATCAAGACTGCTTTCTTTGGTATGACCCACCTAAGACTAGATATACTTTATTTTTTAGAATCATGCCTTAAAATAAGCTGTCAAAATGGATGAATGGTGTGGTGTGCATGTAAGGCACATACATCAAAGTGGGCCCCACAGTTAGGGATCCACCAAAACCGCAGCGCAAACCCTCCGTTATCATCATAGAAATTCGTGGTCACCTTTGCCACAGCGAAGCCTAGCTCTATCTTCTGGAATCTAGAGGGCATGTCAATGTGGACGTAAAGCTGAAGGTAGGTGGAAATTTCTAACCATTGACAAAGGATGTAAAACCTGTTCAGTGATTCCAGCCATTGTGATTGTGACCTGTAAGTCTTTTGTATGGATGTGCATGATCTGCACATAGACATGATATGTGGGACAAAAAGTCGTGTCATGCGACACAACGGTGATCACCCATATTAAATGATATATGTAGCATTTGCAAATGATGATGGAAACTGTTCATTTGTGAAAAATTCCAACCATCTAAAGTGACGTATGCTGGTACGGCCATCCTTGAACTGGGAACCGATTGGCTACTCCCCCGGACACCAGCCAATGGCTGGTGGTCGGTGCTATGTGGGCCCCACCATGATGTATGTGTTTCATCCATGCCGTCTATATATTTTTACAGATCATTTTACAGTGTGAGTCAAATAATGAGGTATATCCAAGTCTCAAGTGGACCACATTACAGGAAACAGTGTTGAATGAGGGTCGACCATTAAAAACATTTTAGGGGCCATAAAACTTTTGGATCAAGCTGATCTTTGGTTTTTTCTCTTCATCTGGGCCTGTATGACCTAATCAACAGATTGGATGTCAAATAAACAGTATAGTGGACCTTACGAGGATTTTAATGGTGGATATCCAATCACTATTGTTGTCGTGTGGTGTGGTCCACCTGAGATTTATTTCCCTCTCATTTTTGGCATTAAGCCAAGAAACGATATGTAAAAATGGATGAACGGAATGGATGAAACACATACATGATGGTGGGCCCACACAGCACCGACCACCAGCCACGGAGCTGGTGACTGGGAGTAGCCAATCCGTTTCCGAACTGGTTGAGAACGCGTCTCATCCGGACTTCAATTATTTTGTTTTTTTTTGTTTTTGTATTTCTTTCATTGCTCTAGTTAGAGGATTTGTATCCAAATAAAGGTTAAACAGTCATATATCTGAGCGAGAGAGGTGGAGAGAGACAAGATTTTAAGCGTAGGCCATATGAATACGGATGATGTGCACGCGGGAGGATAGAAATGACATCGACACATGCATGGACTGTTTTGCCTTAGAAAAAGTTTGGGACAAAATATCCAAGGACAAGCTAATTTGTTTTTAGTGTTGCATGCTTCCTGGCTCTTAAGAAACTTTGAATTTTAATGTCCATTTTATAATATACATAAGTTGATTATATCACAACATATTGTAATAATTCTATAAGGTAGGCTTTATTGATCAATGATTTAGATTATCCCAAGGGTTGGATAGTGTGATCACTACGTGAAAAATGGGAAAAAATGACGGATTTAGAGACGGTTCTGGACCGTCTCTAAAATTGCTTGGTTTAAAGACACTTTAGAGACGGCCGTAAACCGTCTCTAAACTTTTAGACGGCCCTTGACCATCCTTAATATTGTCTTAAAAATTTTAACGCCTACAAATCATTTAAGACGGTCAAAAACCGTCGTTAACAGAGGATGAAAGATGGCCATTGACCGTCTGGAATAAGAGACCGTCTCTGACCGTCTTATATGCAAAATTTTGAGACGGTCAAAGACCGTCCGTATTAGAGACGGTCATTGGCCGTCTCTTACTGGTAATCTGAGACTGTCAAGGATTAGAGACGGTCATTAGCCGTCTTTTCCTATAATTTAAGACCGCCAAAAATCGTCTGAAATAGGGACGGTTCTTAGCTGTCTCCATTTGAGACTATCAAGGACCGTCTCTATTAGAGACGGTCTTTGACCGTCTTTTATTAGTAATTTGAGACTGCCAAAAACTATCTTAATTATAGACGCATCGTCCGTCTTTTACTGGCAAAGACCGTCTCTATTAGAGACGGTCCTTAGCCGTCTTATAGTGGTTATTTTAGCCTGTTAAAGACCGTCTATATTAGAGACGGTCGTAAACCGTCTCTAATGCTCAAGTCAAAAATTAAGAACAAAAAAATTTATGAATTTCGAAAAAAAATAAAGTTTAAAAGCTTAGAAAAATAACTAACAATGTTTAAGAAAAAAATTTAGATTTTGAAAAAAAAAGTGCAATTTTATAAAAAACTACATTTTGAAATAAAAATTAAGAACTTTGAATATTGTTGATAATTTTGAAAAGAGAAAATTCGATAAGAAAATGATATTTTGAAAAAGAAAATTTAAAAAATTAAACAAAATTGTGAAAAAATTGACAAATTGTAAAAAATATATATTTTTTAAAAAAGGAAACTAGATTTTCTATTTTGAAAAGAAAATTTAAAAAGTAATATAACAGAAGTGATATTTAAAAAATGATATTTTGAAAAAGAAAATTTAAAAAATTAAACAAAATTGTGAAAAAATTGACAAATTGTAAAAAAGATATATATTTTAAAAAAGAAAACTAGATTTTATATTTTGAAAAGAAAAATTAAAAAGTTTATAACAAAAGTGATATTTAAAAAATGATATTTTGAAAAAGAAAATTTAAAAAATTAAACAAAATTGTGAAAAAATTGACGAATTATAAAAAAAATATATTTTTTAAAAAGAAAACTAGATTTTGTATTTTGAAAAAAAAAAATTAAAAAGTTATATAACAAAAGTGTTATTTAAAAAATGATATTTTGAAAAAGAAAATTTTAAAAATTAAACAAAATTGTGAAAAAATTGACAAATTGTAAAAAATATATATATATATTTTAAAAAAACTAGATTTTGTATTTTGACAAGAAAAATTTAAAAAAAGGGATCTATACCAAATTGAATGGATGTGGCCTACAATACACAAGGTAGGATTAAAACATGTAAACGTGAAAAGAAAAAAGAAAAAGAAAAAGAAGAAAAAGAGTGCAACTCAAGATTAAGAAAAAATATACACGTTTAAGAAAGATGAGTGCAAATCAAAGTTCCTCAATACCTTGGTCAAAAAAAATGTTTTAAGGAAACCCTTCCTCAATACAGGATATGTGAATCACATTTAGGCAGGCCCAATATATGATTATGAAAGATTTAAGGAAACCCTTCTCTACTACATTTAAGTGAATTACTCGTTACCCTTACCAGAGTAATTAAACTCTATGGGGTCCACTATTATTTATTTATTTTATCCACTCCATTCATCCATGTTAATAGATAATTTGACGTCTAAAGAACAAAAAGGAAGAATATCCAAAGCTCAGGTGGACCACACCATAGGAAATAGTGTTATTGAACCTCTACCATTTAAAATTTCTTGGAGGTCATAGAAGTTTTGGATCAAGCTGATGTTTGTGTTTTCTATTCATTCATATATTTTTGATATTATGAACAACCTTTAACCGTTTTTGGACAATCTGATCCGTCCAGATTGAAGAGTAAGTAACTTCAGATGCTCAAATCAAAATTCACTCAAATTGTTGATCAATCTTGTTTGCCCAATATCTTTCTCATGTGTAGCATGATCGGGGTGAGTAATTAGTCAAATTGAGGGTAATGACCAGTAAGATAGAGTGAATGGACCTGACATGTAAAATGGGCCAAATATTCTGGTCAAAATTGTGACCCAACTTACTGACCTCGTGAGAACCTAAGAATTGATTAGTAAGTTTTGTGGGCCCCATCATGATGTGTGTCGAACATCAACACTATAGATTTGATGTGTCCCCTTTAGGTTATGAGATATCTCTTCATTTATATCTTTTTGATATTATGAACATGTTGGATGTCAAATAAACATTACTGTGGGCCCAAGGAAGGTATCAACGGTGGAAATCATTATTCCACACTGTTTGGTGTGGCATGGTACACTTGAGTTTTTAATTTACCGAAAATTTGGGATCAACCCACATCGTTCATCTATTTTTTAAGATAATTTTAGAAAATTATCCAAAAAATGAATCATATCCAAAGATTAAATGGACCACACTTCAAATAAGGGGAACAGATTGACTACTCCCCCTGACACCATCCAATGGCTGGTGGTTGGTGCTCTGTGAGCCCTACCATAATGTATGTGTTTTATCCATGTCGTCTATCTATTTTTAAAGATCATCTTACGGTATAGGACCAAAAATGAGATATATCCAAATCGGAAGTGGACCACATTCCAGGAAACAGTGTTGAATGAGTGTCAACCATTAAAAAACATTTTGGGGCCATAAAAGTTTTGGATCAAGCTGATTTTTGTTTTTCCCCTTCAACTGGCCATGTATGACCTAATCAACATATTGGATGTCAAATAAACAGTACAGTGGGCCTTAGGATGATTTTAATGAAGGATATCCAATCACTATTGTTTTCATGTGGTGTGGTGCACCTGAGATATCGATTTATATACTTCTCAATTTTGAGATCAAGTCATAAAATGATCTTTATTTACCTCTCAATTTAGGACCACACCACATTTTGGATGAAGTTGATATTTGTATTATTTATTTATTTATTTATTTATATTTTCCTTTATGTTTGACCTAATCAACCAGTCGAATAACAATAAATGTTACAGTGGGCACTAAGGTGGGCCCATAAAGTTTTTAATGGTGGGTGTTCAATTAGCATTGTTTTTTTATGTTGTAGTCTACTCAATATTTGAATATGATTCATTTTTGGACTCATATCCTACGATGAGTTGGCAAAACAAATGGACCATATGGATATACAATATATAAATCAAAGTAGGCCCAAGGTCAAGTCTGGCATCAGGTTGATTGAGGTTAGGCCAAAGGAGCTGGGCAACAAAGACCTAGTAAACAAATTGGATGTTAAATAAATAGTAAAGTGGGCCTTAGGAGGATTTTAATGATGGATATCCAATCACTATTGTTTTCATGTGGTGTGGTCCACCTGAGATTTATATACCTCTCATTTTTGGGCCCCACCATGATGTATGTTTTATATCCACACCTTCCATCCATTTGGAGAGATCATTTTACGGCAATGTCCAAAGAATGAGTTAAACCCAAAGTTCCAGTGGACCAGCACAGAAAACAGATTGGCTACTCCCCCTACCACCAGCCATCTGTGGGCCCCACCTTGATATATGTATTTCATCCATTCCGTTCATCCATTTTTACTGATAACTTAAGGCTTGATCCAAAAAATTAGAGGGATAGAAATCTCAGGTGGACCACACCACATGAAAACAATAGTGATTAGATATCCACCATTAAAATCCTCCTAAGGCGCACTGTACTATTTATTTGACATCCAATCTGTTGATTAGGTCATACAGGCCTAGATTAAGGGAAAAAACAAAAATCAGCTTGATCTAAAACTTCTATGGCCCCCAAAATGTTTTTAATGGTTACGCTTATTCAACACTGTTTCCTGTAATGTGGTCCACTTGAGATTGGGATATACCCCATTTTTGGTCTCATATCATAAAATGATCTGTAAAAATAGATGGACGGCATGGATGCAACACATACATCATGGTGGGTCCCACAGAGCACCGACCATCGTTTGGGCGCGCGCTCGAAAAAGAGCCGCGCCCATTTCGCGCGCCCATTTTTTTCGTCTTTTTGCTCTCTCTCTCTCTCTCTCTCTCTCTCTCTCTCTCTCTCTCTCTCTCTCTTCGTTCCCTAACCCACTCTCCCGATTTCTCCAGCTCTCTATCTTCCTCCCTCTCTATTTGTTCCCGATCTCTCTCTCTCTCTCTCTCTCTCTCTCTCTCTCTCTCTCTCTCTCTCTCTCTCTCTCTTCCCCAATCCATCCCTCCCTCTCCGTCTCTTGCGGTCTGTTGCCAAACGCCCTACCCACGCACGCCCTCTCTTGCGGTCCGTTGCCGAACGCCCTACCCATGCACGCCCTACCGATTCACGACAGTGAGGTATCTCTCTCTCTCTCTCTCTCTCTCAATCTCTCTCAATCTCAATATCGATTTAGGGATTTGGGGATTTTGGGATTTCGGGATTTGGGGATTTGGGAATTTAGGGCGTGTTTGGGCAGTGGGATTAGAAGGGATTAGGTGGGATTCAAGTTCTTCTTTCAAATGAGCTCTTGAAATGATTAGATCCGAAAGTGGAGTTTTTTTTTCCTGCAAAGTTTGAGAGATTTCATATGTATGTTGCAAAGTTCCTTTGAATCACTTTCTATAACTGAAAATGGCGTGCAATCCCTTGAATTGATCTTGGAGGTTCTGTTTTGCGGGAATCTGAGAGAATTGCATCTTTTATGTTGGAAATGTCTTTGAATTGATTATTCCTGAGTGGAAAATGGTGCAGAATTCAACATCTTCTTCCATCAAGAGAGCTCCTGAATTGATTAGCTCTAGAAAAGGGTAGATTTTACCTTTTTGTTCTTACCAGGAATCTAAGAGATTCTCATCTCCCTGACAAATATTGCCAAGTTTTTTAAAATCTTGCAATTTTTTGTGAAATATTAAATTAAAAAAATATTATCATGTCATTATCACGAGATACCAAAATCTTGGCAGTTTTTAATTTCTGTTATTTTATAGCGAATTTATTATGATATTAAATGGAATTATTTGATTTTTTTTTTTTCAAATAATCATTACATACATACATACATATAAATAAAATGATATGTTAATTTATCATAAATATTTTAAAATTTTATGTTTTAAGTGAGATTTTCCCAATAAATACACTGAGAAAAACTTCAAAATCTGAAAATCCCTGGAGAAATTCCTAACCGAAAAATAGGTGAGAATGAGATTTGTCACTGTGATTTCATTTGTGATGTTAAAAATTCTTTTGAATTGTTCCTAATGGTTTAAATGGTGAAGAATTTGTGTTCTTTTAAAAGAGTGCTTGAATGATTAGCTTTCAGGATGGAATCTGCATGAATCTGTGAGATTTCATGTGATGTTACAAATTTCTTGAAATAACTTCGTTTAGAGCTGAAAATGATGTAGAGTTTGACTCCTCTTTCAAGTGCTTAAAGATTGATACATCCAAACTATGACATCTTTGCCTCACTGAATTCGAGGAACTTTCATCGTAAATTTAGATTATTTTTTTTGAATCACTTCTTCGGGAAGTGAAAATGGTCTATAATTCAACATTTGCTTCCCTCTAGAGTCTCGCATATATTTGAAATTGGTTTGTTGTGGTGTTTTGTTCACTCCCCAAGTATAGGGTTGTGATGTAGTAATAAACTCGGTAAGATCGAGGTCGAATCCCACGAGGACTGGTTGTCACAATTCAAATCTATGATTCTTCTTAACTAATCCAATGAATAATGAACTAAACTGCTAAGCACAATTTTAGGAAAAACAATTAAGAACAGGGAAGAAAATTCAATCAGAGAGAGAGCACTAGGACTTTCGAATCCACCCTTAATTATCCTAACCCTTGTTTTGTCTGTTGATTCACCTTGATCTTGATTGATACCACTTAAATAGAGAAAGCACAATCTGTGTCCTAAATCGGGCATACAGACTGTCTAATTCCTTTAAGCAATGCCATGAACAATACATCCCATGTCCTTGGTCGGGCACATGGTATGCAAAATTCATTAAAGCACCCTGTTCCTTCCTCTATAGGAAACTTGTTCTTGATCGACCCAAGCACTGTAATAAGCATCCAAACAACATCCATCTATACTTTGGTCAAGTTCATAGATGGAGAAGTATGGAATTTAAACCCATAAAGCCCACTCGAGAAAGAAACAAATTAAATAAAATTCAAAGTAAATCAACCAATACAAGAGCTGATCAAATTAGGGGCTTCATCTCGGCCCTAGTGAGAGATTAGTGACCCATGAAATCCATAAAAATATTAAATAAAATTCATAAAATCAAAACACCAAACCGAACAATCTCACTCTCTTCTTCCTTCTCTTTCTTCTCTTTCTCCTCTCCCCTGGCTCTGGATCTCCAATTCCACGGATCTGAATGCCTCTCCCACGTCCAAAACTTCCTTTTATAGGCTGCTGGATGGTGGAATCGGTGGCAGTCGTGAAACGGACTCGAAGTGCAATTTTTCGCAACCGTGATCGGTGGGCCCCACAGAGAGCATTTTCTGGAAAATCCACCCCGTCCATTGGATTCGGGACGAAATTTCACCAAGAATGAGTGGTTTTAAAGGTCTATTGGCGCGGCCCACGAAGAAATCTCGAAAAGATCAGTTTTGAACGTCGCAGCAGCGGCTTTGTTTGTGGCCTCTGTACCGCGCACGTGTGTACGCATGGGAGTGGAAAATCAACATGGGTTTGTAGTGCTCGCGGCCCTCTACAAGATGGACGGCTCGGATCTGTCAGACAGATAACGTACGGGGCCCACTAAATTCCGGAAAAGTTGGCAGCGTCCGTGCGTTACGCGGACGCCAACCGGCGCTGACGTGATGGTGGGTCCCACTTCGCAATGTCTTTGAGAAATCTACTCCGTTCATGAGATTCAGCTCGAAAAATCAGTAAGAATTTACTAGTTTTGAGGTGGATTCGGTGCAGCCCACGTGATCTTTCGTCCCGCCGTCCATCCTGCGTTTGTACGTCTAGGATCTGATATAGTCTTTTATTCCAATTTTTGCCACCTAGGCGAGGGCAACTGCCGCCCTAGGAAGCTGATGGACGGTCCGGATCGTCCATTTGGGTGATGTGTGGGGCCCACAACCGAAGAACACTCGTCGTCTTCGCGAACGCTGGACGGCGGACGAGATTTTCGAAGACGGGCTCGGGTCAGCGATGGCGCTGACCGTCCGGGCGGTCCGGTGTGGCGCGGCTACACGTGCGTTCCATGCACACGCCATACATACAAGGCCCAATGTGACGTTCTTCAGAAATCTAATCCGACCATTTGTTTTATCTTAGCCTATAATGAATTAGGACCAAATTTGAGGCAAATCCAGATGCCAGGTGGGCCCGGAATCATGATTCTGAGGGCTGATCTGTCTGTTGGACCACTTCCCGAGATCTTCAATGGCTGAAATTTAATATGTACGGTTAATTCACAGCTCCCATCACATGTATGAAGTTTCGAGTTGATCGGGTTGCAGGAAACATGTGATCTCGCATTCGGGACGCTTTTCGGCCCCTTTGGCTTGCTTTCCTCAAATCCCAGGCGTGTAAAATCTTCATTATTGGTTCTCTGGAGTCCATCCCGTGCTCTGGTGACTTTGGAGCGCCAAATTCATGTTTTTAACATCAATTTCCAATTCACACTCCTGATTTCATCTTGTAATAAAAACACGAGAAAAATCTGACATTAAACACTATCATGTATGTAAAATTAGGCAATTGTTGGGGTCTGATATGCAATATTCGACCCTGATCATGTTTGTAACTACAACAGATTGGAAAGTATTCCTCTGTCTAATTCCTCGATCTCTCCCTTGTTGATGAACTGGAAATAAAGGGCTCTCATGTCCTTTTGGTGAGTGGCATATATTATCCTGTTATCTATACAATTTCTTGAAAACTGCTTCTTTGGGAGCTGAAATGATGTAGAATTTGATATAGGAGGCCCTAGTCTTGAATTTTAGTATCTTGCATTTGAGTTTTTGTAAAACTCTTGATTTTTTTTTACTTAAAACTTTTTTTTAATGCCTTCAGCTTTGAGCTGCTTAGTGTTGATTTCTGATCTCTAGAGCTTGAAGTGGGGCTTACTGATGATGTCATGATGAAGTCAGACAGGTCCACAGATCCAGGTTTGCATGGAAATGGAAAAGGGTGCCTTTTTTTTTTTTAGTCATGGAAGGATTTTTAACAGGATTTGGTTTTATTTTGGAAAAGCTGCAATGAGGTATAAAGCTTGATTTATTTGGGGTTCTTTCTGTTTTCAATAGAGGTAGAAGCTAAAGTTGTCAGGGCTTTCAAGGGTTGAGGATAAGTAATAACCAAGGCTAGCATTTAGTTTGGGGACATCATGTAAATCGGGATAAGTAATAACCACTTGAGCATGCTCGGAAGCAATGCCCCTTTCTTGGTTTCTAGATAGGCACATCATGTAAATCGGGACACATTTACATCGAATTGTGGCTAGTGCCTTTTAACTATCCACTTTTTACATACACGTCGTACATGTGATGACCTGACAAGCCTATTTTGGTCATTGCACATATACTGCAGCGCCCACCTGATGAATGGCCCAAATCTTACACACTAGTCATGTGTGTGGGAGAGTATGAACATAGCCATCACATTCTCTGTTGTTTATTTTTTCTATATGTGGATCTTTTAGTGGCCCCTTGAGCTGAAGTAAATTGAACTTGTGAAGTAATGCTGCAGGGCGAATTACACTTCTTGCTGAAGGATGCAGAGGTTTATTATCTAAGGTATGCCTGAAAATGATTTTCATTATTAATGCAAGCATGGTTGTAGTTTTTACTTTTTCCTCCAAACTTTTTAGGTCAATATTTTAAGACCAACTCATTATTAATGCAAGTGGGTTTTTTCACAATCCAAGGTGATCTTTTTTTATTTTTTTCTTGTTCACTAATCTACAATCATCAATTTTGATTTTCTTGTTCTTTGTTGTGCCTTGTAATCTTTGTACAAGTGGGGTCCATGGTCAGTGCTCTAGCCTTCCATCAATTTTCATTTGTACGAGTGGGGTCCATGGTCAGTGCTCTTAACAATTGATCTGACGGACACCAAAATGGGTGGACTGTGCCCACAATATCTCCTTGGTGGGACAGTCGTGACCCACTGATTGGTAGATGGTTAGTTAAGGAAAGAAATACATGGCTTTCAACATTCAAGAGTAAAAGAAGGAAAGATATGTGATGGTTAGGACCATCAAAGCTTAGGTGATTTTTGGGACATGTTGAGTTAAGAGGGGCTAATCATATCCAACTGTTGGATCACTAACCATGGACCTCACTCATACAAACTGCCTTGGATGAATTGGGTCATTTCTTCTTTTGAATGATGATGCCCTCCTTTTATCATCCTTACTGTTTCTGCCATGTATAATTTTGAATGAATTTTGGAGTCCTTCTTGGTTAGGGTTTGGGCTGAAAGTACGAGTGCTGGAGCCGACGCTTTCGGAATCTAAACTCATTCTTTTGAAAAATAGAAAAATGGGAATATGAGTCAGCATATTTGAGTCAGCATAAACCTTTGGATCCTCTTTTTGAAAGGTATATTCACTCTAATCCAACTCCCAAGCCCGTAAATAAATTCAGCCCACAAATGTATTTCTTGCAATATTTCAAAATCTGAATGATATTTGTTACATTGCTGACAGTAACATTGTTTTCTAATATGTGCCACCAAAAAATTATTTGTTCCAAACAGGACATTTATGATAAAACAAATTATTTGTTCCAAATAGGACATTTATCAAAGGAGCACTATCGGGTGATATGTAAGATTTTCATTACAAATAGATTAAGAGCCAATGATAATTATAAGTAGACTTGCAGCCAAAAATAAAGAATTTGATTTTTTTTAAAACATGGAAAAGACTAATCAGTCCTACTTCTTGTAACTTGAGCCACTGCTTCAAATGGAGGGACTGCACAAAGATTTGGTTAGGGAGACTACTGATGGTAAACTAGCAGCTGCAACAAATATGAGAGCTACAAAGGTGAAAAGAAATATAAGGCGGTCGGTAAGATAAGATAGATTGACAGTACTTGTTTCAATTTTCTTGGATGGATGATGAATGTATTTGGGAATGTAAATGAAAATAAAAAACTTATACTATATATATATATATATATATGTTATCAATGGAGGATACCTTGTTTAGGGGGACATGAAATTCTTGTAGCTTATGATATGGTGCCCCAATATTGGTTGTATGTTACTAGTATGTAGTAGATAATACTAGGTTCAATAGTAAATAATACTAGAGAATCCCTAAACCTAAACCTACATCTAATCCTAATGTCAACTCCCTAACCTAAACCTAAACCTAAACTTATGACTTAACCTGAACCCGAACCTGATCCCGATTTCCTAAACCTAAACTTATGACTTAATCTAAACCTATTCTCAAATCCCAAAACCTGTAACCTAAACCTATAACCAAAACCAAAACCTATAACCTAAACCCAAATCCATTCTCAAATCTCATAACCTATAACCTAAACCTAAACCTTAACTTAAACCAAAACCTATAACCTAAACCTAAACCAAAACCAAAACCTATAACCTAAACCCGAACCCAAACTCAAACACGAACCCGAATTCCTAAACCTTAACCTAAACATATAACCTATAACCTATAACTTATAACTCAAGCCTATACCTAAACTTAAAACCTTACTTATAACCTAAAACTATTCTCAAATCCTTAAACCTTAACCTATAAGCTAACCTAAACCTATACTTATAACCTAAAACTATTCTCAAATCCCAAAACCTATAACCTAAACCCGAATCCAAACCCAAACCCAAATTCCTAAACCTTAACCTAAACATATAACCTATAACCTATAACTTAAGCCTATACCTAAACCTAAAACCTTACTTATAACCTAAAATTATTCTCAAATCGTTAAACCTTAACCTATAACCTAACCTAAACCTATACTTATAACCTAAAACTATTCTCAAATCCCAAAACCTATAACCTAAACCCGAACCCGAACCCGAATTCCTAAACCTTAATCAAAACATATAACTTATAACCTATAACCTAAGCCTATAACTTAAACCTAAAGCTAAACCTATAACCTAATCCCAAACCTAGAACCTAAACTCAAATCCCTAAACCTAAACCTAAACTTGAAAACCCAAACCTAAACTCGATCCAGAACCCGAACCCGATTTTCTAAACCTATACCTTAACCTATTCTCAATTCCCTAAACCTATAGCTTATAACCTTAACCTAAACCTAAACCTAAACCTATAACCTATAACCTAAACCTAAACCTACACCTAATCCTAACCTAAACCAAAAGCTATAACCTAAACCCGAACCCATTCTTAAATCCCAAAACCTATAACCTAAACCAAAACCAAAACCAAAACCTATAACCTAAACCCGAACCCATTCTCAAATCCAATAACCTATAACCTAAACCTAAACCTTATCCTAAACCTAAACCAAAACATATAACCTAAACCAAAACCAAAACCAAAACCTATAACCTAAACCCGAACCCATTCTCAAATCCAAAACCTATAACCTAAACCTAAACCTTATCCTAAACCAAAACCAAAACCAAAACCTATAAGCTAAACCCGAACTCATTCTCAAATCCCAAAACCTATAACCAAAACCAAAATCAAAACCTATAACCTAAACCCGAACCCATTCTCAAATCCAAAAATCTATAACCTAAACCTAAACCTAAACCAAAAGCTATAACTTAAACCCAAAACCATTCTCAAATCCCAAAACCTATAACCTAAACCAAAACCAAAACTATAACCTAAACCCGAACCCATTCTCAAATTCCAAAACTTATAACCTAAACCAAAACCAAAACCTATAACCTAAACCCGAACCCATTCTCAAATCCAATAACCTAAACCTAAACCTTATCCTAAACCTAAACCAAAACATATAACCTAAACCAAAACCAAAACCTATAACCTAAACCCGAACCCATTCTCAAATCCAAAAACCTATAACCTAAACCTAAACCTTATTCTAAACCAAAACCAAAACCTATAACCAAAACCAAAACCTATAAGCTAAACCCGAACCCATTCTCAAATCCCAAAACCTAGAACCTAAACTAAAACCAAAACCTATAACCCAAACCCGAACCCATTCTCAAATTCCAAAACCTATAACCTAAACCTAAACCTAAACCTAAACATAAAACAAAACCAAAACCAAAACCTATGACCTAAACCCAAACCCATTCTTAAATCCCAAAACCTATAACCTAAACTCCGAACCCATTCTCAAATCCAAAACCTATAACCTAAACCTAAACCTAAACCAAAACCTATAACCTAAACCTAAACCCGAACCCATTCTCCAATCCCAAAACCTATACTTATAACCTAAAACTATTCCCAAATCCCAAAACCTATAACCTAAACCTAACTTTTCCCTAAACCTATAACCTAAACTCAATTCCCCAAAGCTAAACCTACACCTAATCCTAATCTCAACTCCCTAACCTAAACCTAAACCTAAACTTGAAAACCAAAACTTAAACCCAATCCCGAACATGAACCCGATTTCCTAAACCTAAACCATAACCCATTCTCAAATCCAAAACCTATAACCAAAACTTAAACTCAATACCGAACATGAACCCGATTTCCTAAACCTAAACCATAACCCATTCTCAAACCCAAAACCTATAACCTAAACCCGAACCCATTCTCAAATCCAAGAACCTATAATTAACCTAAACCTATAACCTATAACCTAAATCAAAACATATTACCTAAACCAAAACCAAAACGTATAACCTAAACCCAAACCCATTCTTAAATCTCAAAACCTATAACCTAAACCTAAACCTTAACCTAATCCTATAACCTAAAATCAAATCCCTAAACCTTAACCTATAACCTATAACCTAACATAAACCTATACTTATAACCTAAAACTATTCCCAAATCCCAAAACCTATAACTTAAACCTAACCTTTCCCTAAACCTATAACCTAAACTCAATTCCCTAAAGCTAAACCTACACCTAATCCTAATCTCGACTCCCTAACCTAAACCTAAACCTAAACTTAAAAACCAAAACTTAAACCCAATCCCGAACATGAACCCGATTTCCTAAACCTAAACCATTACCCATTCTCAAATCCAAAAACCTATAACCAAAACTTAAACTCAATCTTGAACATGAACCCGATTTCCTAAACCTAAACCATAACCCATTCTCAAATCCAAAACCTATAACCTTAACCCGAACCCATTCTCCAAGAACCTATAATTAACCTAAACCTATAACCTATAACCTAAATCAAAACATATAATCAAAACCAAAACCATAACCTATAACCTAAACCCAAACCCATTCTCAAATCCCAAAACCTATAACCTAAACCTAAACCTTAACCTAATCCTATAACCTAAAATCAAATCCCTAAACCTTAACCTATAACCTATAACCTAACCTAAACCTATACTTATAACATAAAACTATTCCCAAATCCCAAAACCTATAACTTAAATCTAACCTTTCCTAAACCTATAACCTAAACTCAATTCCCTAAAGCTAAACCTACACCTAATCCTAATCTCGACTCCCTAACCTAAACTTAAACTTAAAGTTGAAAACCAAAACTTAAACCCAATGCCGAACATGAACCCGATTTCCTAAACCTAAACCATAACCCATTCTCAAATCTAAAAACCTATAACCAAAACTTAAACCCAATCTTAAACATGAACCCAATTTCTTAAACCTAAACCATAACCCATTCTCAAATCCAAAACCTATAACCTAAACCCGAACCCATTCTTAAATCCAAGACCTATAACTTAAATCAAAATATATAACCTAAACCAAAACCATAACCTATAACCTAAACCCAAACCCATTCTCAAATCCCAAAACCTATAACCTAAACCTAAACCTTAACCTAATCCTATAACCTAAAATCAAATCCCTAAACCTTAACCTATAACCTATAACCTAACCTAAACCTATACTTATAACCTAAAACTATTCCCAAATCCCAAAACCTATAACTTAAACCTAACCTTTCCTAAACCTATAACCTAAACTCAATTCCTAAAGCTAAACCTACACCTAATCCTAATCTCGACTCCCTAACTTAAACCTAAACTTAAACTTGAAAACCAAAACTTAAACCCAATCCCGAACATGAACCCGATTTCTAAACCTAAACCATAACCTATTCTCAAATCCAAAACCTATAACCAAAACTTAAACCCAATCTTGAACATGAACCCGATTTCTTAAACCTAAACCATAACCCATTCTCCAATCCAAAATCTATAACTTTGAACCCGAACCCATTCTCAAATCCAAGAACCTATAATTAACCTAAACTTATAACCTATAACCTAAACCAAAACCAAAACCTATAACCTAAACCCAAACCCATTCTCAAATCTCAAAACCTATAACCTAAACCTAAACCTTAACCTAATCCTATAACATAAAATCAAATCCCTAAACCTTAACCTATAACCTATAACCTAACCTAAACCTATACTTATAACCTAAAACTATTCCCAAATCCCAAAACCTATAACCTAAACTCAATTTCCTAAAGCTAAACCTACACCTAATCCTAATCTCAACTCCCTAACCTAAACCTAAACCTAAACTTGAAAACCCAAACTTAAACCCAATCCCGAACCCAGAACCCAATTTCCTAAACCTAAACCTTAACCTATTCTCAATTCCCTAAACCTAAACCTAAACCTAAACCTAAACCTAAAACCTAAACCTAAGCCTAATACCTAAATGTACTCTCAAATCCCTAAACCTAAACCTACACCTAATCCTAATCTCAACTCCCTAACCTAAACCTAAACCTAAACTTGAAAACTCAAACTTAAATGTGATCCCGAACCCGAACCCGATTTCCTAAACCTATACCTTAACCTATTCTCAATTCCGTAAAACTATAGCTTATAACCTAAACCTAAAGCTAAACCTAAACCTATATCCTTAACCTAAACCAAAACCTATGACCTAAAATCTAAATGTATTCTCAAATCTCTAAACCTAAACCTACACCTAATCCTAATCTCAACTCCCTAACGTGACCTAAACCTAAACTTGAAAACCCATACCTAAACCCGATCCCGAACCCGAACCCGATTTCCTAAACCTAAACCTTAACCTATAACCTAACCTAAACCTAAACCTAAGCCTAAAACCTAAACTTATGACCTAAAACCTAAATGTATTCTCAAGTCCTTAAACCCAAACCTACACCTAATCCTAATCTCAACTCCCTAACCTAAACTTAAACCTAAACTTGAAAACCCAAACCTAAACTCGATCCAGAACCCGAACCCGATTTTCTAAACTTAAACCTTAACCTATTCTCAATTCCTAAACCTATAGTTTATAACTTAAACTTAAACCTTAACCTTAACCTTAACCTAAACTTAAACTGAACCTATAACCTATAACCTAAATATATTCTCAAATCCCTAAACCTACACCTACACCTAATCCTAATCTCAACTCCCTAACTTAAGCCTAAACGTAAACTTAAAAACCCAAACCTAAACTCGATCCCGATTTTCTAAACCTAAACCTTAACCTATTCTCAAATCTCTAAACCTAAACGTAATCTTAATCTAAACTCCCCAACCTAAACCTAAACCTAAACCTTAACTTGAAAACCCAAACCTAAACCCAATCCCGAACCCGAACCCGAATTCTTAAACCTAAACCTTAACCTATTCTCAAATCCCTAAACCTACACCTACACCTAATCCTAATCTCAACTCCCTAACCTAAACCTAAACCTAAACTTGAAAACCCAAACTTAAACCCGATCCCGAACCCGAACCCGATTTCCTAAACCTAAACCTTTCTCAATTCCCTAAACCTATAGCTTATAACCTAACCTAAACCTAAACTTATTTATATGTATTATGCGTGGATGAATGTAATGTGAATAAGATTGTTTGTGTTTGGATGGATGTAATTTATGTTTGGATGGATTTACGTAGTTTGGGTTTAGATGGATGTGAATGTGAATGTGAATGTGATGAAATATATTGTATAACAAGTGTATATCAGGAAGATTGTGTGTTCGGATGGATTTACGTAGTTTGGGTTTAGATGGATGTGAATGTGAATGTGATGAAATATATTGTATAACAGGTGTATATCAGGAAGATTGTGTTTGGATGGATTTACGTAGTTTGGGTTTAGATGGATGTGAATGTGAATGTGAATGTGAATGTGATGAAATATATTGTATAACAGGTGTATATCAGGAAGATTGTGTGTTTGGATGAATTTACGTAGTTTGAATTTAGATGGATGTGAATGTGAATGTGATGAAATATATTGTATAACAGGTGTATATCACGAAGATTGTGTGTTTGGATGGATTTACGTAGTTTGGGTTTAGATGGATGTGAATATGAATGTGAATGTGATGAAATATATTGTATAACAGGTGTATATCAGGAAGAAGACTACAGGTCAAATTTGGTCCTTCAAGGGTCATAAGAAACGGCCTATAGCAGTCCTTTTAAAGGACGGTCTATAACCGTCCTTTGAAGGCTCAAACGAGACGGTCTATGACAGTCCTTTTAAAGGACAGTCCATGACCGTTAGTTTAAAGGACGGTCTATCGCCGTCCTTTGAAGGCCCATAAGAGATGGTTCATGACAGTCTTTTTTAAGGACGGTCCATGGCCGTCCTCCTTGGGCTTATAAGAGTCGGTCTATAAGGACGGTCCATGACCGTCCTTTTTTAGGACGGTCCATGACTGTCTTTTTTTCGTCAATAAGAATGACGGTTTTCAACCATCCTTTAAGTAATAGGACACGTCAAAATTTGACTGCCTATGTGACGGTCCATGACCGTCCTTTTTTCGTTGTTTTGGCGTAGTGGATTAAGCATGCTAGTTTATCTTGCTAAGTTGTAATTTATCTAAAATAATGTAAGAGGTGATGCGTTACAATTATGTCACATACAGTGTTAAGTTGGACTAGGATTATCAAATTCACGTGGAATAGAGGTAGGTCCCCGAGCCTAATATGACTGAAGTTTCTATTCCTATCTCGATGCTTCTCTAAGGCTCAGTTTGATGCACCATATTAAATTGGAAAATCCACTTTTTAAAATCTTGTTACTGTTTGGTAATTACTTTTGTTGCCGTTGGATTAGGACTTTAGAAACCACGCGAGAGAACATCGGAAGCTAAATTGCATGGCCGTGTATTATCGTCACCAAGTTCTGTGGGGCCCAACATAATATACATGTATTATATCCATACCGTTCATCCATTTTTTGAGATCATATTAGGCCATGATCTCAAAAAATGTATGATCCCAAAAAATGAGACATCCAAAGCTCAAGTGAACCACACCACATAAAGCAGTGAGGACAATGATTTTGATGGTTGAAACCCTCTTAAGGCCCATCATGATATACATATGTCATCCAAGCTATTCATGAGGTCACACGGACCTCAGTGAAGGGAAAAAACGAACGCTAGTTTGCCCAAAACTTTTGTAACCCCAAGAAGTTTTCAATAGTAGACATTAAATCTCACCGCTTTGTGTTGTGGCTCACTTCAGATTTGATATTAGTCACTTTTAGACTCATACCTTAAAATGATCTCATAAGATGGATAGACGGTGTGAATATAATGCAAACCTCATTGTGGGGCTGTGGAATTGTGTTATATAAACACACATGGAAGTGCATCTGTCACAGGTGGTATTTACTCCACGCCTATTCCACCGTGGTTTTTCACCCTGCTACCCAAACACAGTATCTTATTCATTTGTTATATGCATGGGAGAGTTTTTTACACTCCAAACATGAAATGAGATGGGATGAAAATTTTGAATTCTATGACAATATCTTACTGTGCATAATGATTGATTTCAAACAATTTTATCTCAGTTAATCTCACCTAATCTCATGCGCCAAACCCTCCCAAAGGGTGTAAGGTGAGGAAGATCTCGGCTCTCTCCTACGGCTGTAGCTTCTCATTCAAGTAATTGAATCTACCTACTCCATGTATAGCACGGTCCTTTGCAATTTGTACACCAATTTGAATTGATAATTATCACCAAGTATCATCGTGTTTCGTTTATTAACGTCAAAATCATAATGGTGAAAATTTTTCATTATACCTCATATCAAATCCTCATATTCATACACAGGTGTGTTTATTTTTATTTGAGATTTTTTTTTTTTATAATACAAATGAAAAATACAATGATTACAAATTCTTTTACTGTATTTTAAAAATATCTACATTTGACTAACAATTGCCAACTTTTGAGTTCGCAATAATAGAATGATAATGATAACGCTATTTCATTACATTTTAATTATGTGCTAGGTTTTTTTTAACATATAAAGGCACTACATGAACTATGTAATTCGTTATCATTTAGGTAGTAAACAAACAACATGAGAATGAACAACATAGGAGAAAATGATTGAGAGATATGAGACTACGATGAGCCTCATCTAAATAGGTTGTCCAAAATTTAGCTTTTGCTGCTAGCAAATGGTCCTTATAATAGATTGGATCTCCTCTTGTGATTAGGGAAAATACAAAGATCACCCGATCACCTTGAAATGAAAGTGGATTGTGTCCGAACCCTGGTTGGACAGTAAGCCGTCCCACTAGAGCTCCTATGGGGCCCATGTGATGTATCTGTTTATCTACACCGTCCATTGCCTGAAGCAGATTGCCTGGAGACACGTCTCTAGGGATATCCATGTTAACACTCTCTCCTTGAGGGTCGAGGATTGCGTCCTACCCTAATCCGTCCAGGTAGGGCTCTGTGGGGCCCACCGTGATGTAAGTGTTTTATCCAAGTTGTTCATCGGTTTTCTCATATCATTTTAAGACGTTTAAGTAAAATTGATACAGGTTCACAGCTCCAGTGGACCACACCGGAGGAAGCTGCATTGATAATGATACCCACCGTTGAAACCTTTCTAAGCGCCACCTTGATGTTTTTTTTTATCATCCAACCTATTAATAACGTCATGTAGACGTAGATGAAGTGAAAAAACAAATATTAGCTTGATCCGAAACTTCTCCAGCTCCCAAGAAGTTTTTAATGGTGGACATTAAATCCCCACTTTGTGGTCCACTTAAGCCCTGTACCCTTCCCAGTGTTTGGCTCGTACCTTAAAATGATCTGAAAAAAGCGATTAACGGCTTGGATAAAACACTTACATCACGGCGGGCCCCACAGAGCCCTGCCCGGATGGATTAAGGTCGGGCGGGGTAGGACGCAATCCGCATCCCTCCTTGAGACCATCGTGATGTTGCATTTTATCAAAGCTGTCCATCCACTTTCCGAGCTTATTTTAGAAAATAAGCAAAAACACGGGGCAGATCCGAAGATCAAGTGACCATATCACAGGAAACAGAGAGGATCCAACGCCTACTATAGAAATTTTAAGTTTTGGATTAATATGATATTTGTGTTTCCTTTCAATAAGAACAGATTTGATGGAAAATAAATCTCAAATCCTAAGAAGGTTTCACCGTGTGGGCATCATTATCACTAATGTGTGGTCCTTTTGAAAGTTAGATCCACCTCACCCTAAAATCAAGGATGGATGACTTAGATAAAACACATGCATCACCATGGCCCCGCCATGAGTCGTGTCAACAAGGAGATCCTTGAGACGCCGCTCCAGGCAATCCGCTGTGGAAAGTGAGCGCATTAAGTGCGGCCAGTACCGTGGGGTCCACCTTGATGTATGTATAGTACATCCACGCTGTCCTTCTGTTTTATCAGATTATTTTAGGTCATGATTATGAAAATAAAGAAAATTAAAATCTTAGGAGGAAACAGGGGTGATTGAACGCCCTACCATTAAAAACTTCCTAAGGCCCACCGTAAGGTTTAAAAACTTCCTAAGGCCACATGAACTTGGATGAAGGGATTAAACAAAAATCAGCTTGATCCAAAACTTTTGTGCCTCATTAATAGTCAATCACCATTGTTTCCTATGGTATGGTCCACTTGAGAATTAGATCTGCTTTATTTTCTAGATCATGCCTTAAAATAATCTAGCAAAAATGATGGATGGCATGGACATAGAATACAGACATCAAGGTGGGGTCCACAGTAAGGGCCGCATCGTCTTGGGTGAGGTCGAAGCCACACCTTGTCAGCTCCCCGAAATGGGCAGTAGGCTTGTCGGTTTTCTGGGCCTAGCCCACCTTGAGCCGGGCTCAAGCTTAAATTTCACAATTATAAACCGGCTGGACTTGGACTTAGATGTCCAAAAGCCCTTCTGCCCGCACGAACAGCTTAGTAGATGAGGTCCGGACAGTGGGCCCACCTTGATGTATTTGACGTATATCAATGCTGTACATCCGTATTGCCAGCTCATTTTTGAGAACAGTCCCAAAAATGATAAGGATCCAAATCTCCAGTGGACCACACTAGGGAACATAATGGTGATTGAACACCTACTATTAAAAACTTCCAAGGATCCACTGTAATGTTTATTAGCCATCCAAACCTGTTGATAAAGTCATGTAGACTTGGATGAAGGGAAAACACAAATAGCAGCATGATTGGAAACTTTTGTGGCTCATAAGAAGATTCTAATGGTGGGAATTCAAGCCCTATTGTGTGTATGCAGATTAGCTACTGACAGGTGGAGTGGCCTAACTTACCACTGAAGTGACGTTACCAAGTTGTGTGGCCCACACACACACACACACACACACACACACACACACACACATATATATATATATATATATATATATATATATATATATATATATATATATATTGTCCAAAGCTTGAATATATCCCTCACAGAAAACAGTGGGGATTGAATGCCTACCACTAAAAAATTATAAAGGTAGTAGAAGTTTTCGATGAAGCTGATATTTGTATTTTCCCTTGGTTCATGTATGTGTTAACTTAAGGATAAGTTGGATTTCAAATAAACATAAATATTATGGTGAACCTAGGAAGGTTTCAAAAGTAACGTTACTCTCTCATGTATTCTGTTGTGGGGTCCACTCCATCTTTGGATTTGACTCATTCCTTGGTTCATGCACTAAAGTGATCTTTCCAGCTGGATAGACGGTGCGGATAAAACACATACATCATGGTGGGGCATACAAAACTTGTCAACGTCACTTCAATAGCCAGTTTGGCTACTCAACTTGTCGACAGCTAATCCGCGTCCAAAAGTGGAAGGACAACTCATACATCGAGGTGGGCCCTACGGTCAGTGCGTGACAGGCTGTGGGACGCAGATTAGCTACTGACAAGTTTGGTGGGTCAACATGATGTATGTTTTGTATTCACACAGTCGAGTATGAGCCAAAGAATGAGTTGGATCCAAATCTCTAATGGACCCCACCACAGAAAACAATGAGGGGTAACGCCTACCATTAAAAACATAAAAGACACAAAAGTTTTCGATCAAGCTAATATTTGTGTTTTCCCTTCTTTAATGCATGTGTTTACCTATGAACGGGTTGAATCTCAAATAAACATCACGGTGGATCTTAGGAAGGTTTCAACAGTGGGCGTCAGTCTCTCCACTTATTTCTACAGTGGGGTCTACTAAATCTTTGGTTCTGCCTGATTCCTTGGATCATGCTCTAAAATGCTCTCCAAATGGATGGACAGTGTAGATACAACACATACATCATGATAGGACCCACTGAACTTGGTGTCGTCACCTCAGTAGCTAGTCTAATACGGTCCCCACTGTGTCGTTACCTGCCTCGCTACTCAACCTGTGAGTATCCAATCCGCGTCCCCGTGTCGTCACCTACCTCACTTGATCTTCGTTTTAGCATTGATACATGGATGGAGAGACGGGGTTGCCGGGTCTGTAGGTCCCACCATGCTGTTTATGTAAAATCCACCGTAACCAAAATGTGTGTCACCCCATCTTAAGCTTAGGGACAAAAACTCAGCACCATCCATGTTTCAAGTGGACCACATATTTTCGAAATAGTGTACGGGGAAATATTCACCGTCCAAATTATTTCCATTTGTACATTCCACCGGAATAACGAACGGATGGGACTGATCTTTAGGCCCCAAGGATAAGCTCGAGTATGATATCTGATGGTTGGTTGGAGTGGATTTTATATAATCGTCACAGTCTGCCCTGGAAATATCAATAGTCTTAGTCTTCTCCCAATTATTTCCTTTAGTATGGCCCACCTAATCATATTTCAATCTGATTCTTTAGCATAGACATAAAGTAGGATTACAAATCTATTGGGTGAATTTGATCTCACGTGGATGTCAAATTGGGCCTCCTATGAGAAACAGAGCCAGTACATGGGACTCCTAAGTGATACAGAGCCAGTAAGAGGAGAGTTATCCAGAGACACATCTCACGCATAAAGATAAAAGGTGTTTTTTCAAGTATTTTTGGATGAAAGTGTTGGCCGCTTGGGTGGGCTACACCTTGGTGTTTATATAAAATCCACTTCATTAATCAGGTGTCTTGTCAGGTCCGTGGCAAAAAAGTAAAAACAAAACACCCTTCTACATTCAGGCAGTCACATGATTTGAAGCATACAGTAAAAGGCTTACCATCCAAACTGTTTACCTTGATATGGCACACTGAAAGATAGATGGGCTGGATTTTGAGTCCGATGCTTAAATACAAGTTCAGCATCTTAAATACTGATGGATGTCTCTCACAATTTTTCCTTTGATGTGGCTCATTTGAATCATAGAAAATTCTAGTTTTTTTAGCCCTTGGCATAGTATGGGATTACACATCTAATGGTCATATTAGATCTCACATAAGCATCATGTGGACCTATTAAAAAAATAATGGGTGTGCATTTTTTTATTTTTTTTTTCAAATTTTCTTATCTCAGCTGGAGCCTCATGTTGGGCTGGGTTTGGGCTTAGGTTTAAAGACAGGCTAGGCTTTGACAAATCTTGGCCCGGCCCCAACCCAGCCCGTTGACAACCCCATAAATGTCAAGAACTGCTAACCTGACCTGCGCAGGAGCAGGCGAATGGGGTGGCCTGCGTTAACTGATTGCTACGTGGGAGAAACAAGAATCTGATCCACCCCGTCCATCATGTTCATAGTCTCATTTTCAGCATGGATCTTAGACACCAGTCAAGTCAAAAACTTAGTTATTTCACACCAAATGGAATAACGAAAAGTAGGGGTGTACACAAACCGAGCTAGCTCGGTTAGCTCGCTCGACTCGACTCGAAAAATCTCGATTCGACTTGGTTTGAAGCTGAGCTTTAGCCGAGTCGAGCTGATTTTTTGAGCTCAAAAATGAGTTCAAGTAGGCGCCAGCTCGACTCAACTTGGATCAAATCCAGCTCGAATCGAACTTGGTTCGAACCAGTTCGGTGACTCGGTTACTTTGCCATTGATGTTGCTCACCAAGTGTTTGATAAAATGACTCAATGAAGTGGAAGGTATGTACCTGAAACAAATACCCCCTTTTTTTTCTTGGTTTTTATGTTGCTTAGAAGGTGTTTAATAAAATAACTGTAAAACCATTTCTTCTGTTTCACATACAGATGGGTTTTGAAGGTGCAATCCAGGTGTTTGTGGAAATGCCTCAATGGCGAACTCGGCTCGATCTTGGGTCAAACTCGGCCCGAGTCGCTGACTGAACCGAGCCGAGCTGAGTCAAGCAGAGGCCAGCTCGACTTGGTTCAACTCGATGTACACCCTAATGAAAAGTAGGCATAAAAATAAATTTACGTAGTGTGGCCGACATGAGTCTTGAAATGTCCTGATTTTTGGAGATCCATTAATAATGGCTTTTTCAGGGTTAGAT
Source organism: Magnolia changhungtana (assembly GCA_030180095.1). NCBI lineage: Eukaryota > Viridiplantae > Streptophyta > Magnoliopsida > Magnoliales > Magnoliaceae > Magnolia > Magnolia changhungtana. Next base: position 4,908,654 of record JASAUF010000123.1, on the reverse strand, counting down.
GATTGGATTCGATGGCCTATAGACATGATGGTGGATCCCAAACTCGATTTGGAATATTTTAATGGTGGAACTTCCATCTTGACAATTTGCCATGGTGTAGCCCACTTGAGTGTTCAATCAGCTTGATTCTTTAGGGACAGTCTAAATACAAGGTGGCACACCTGATGGACGGGGTGGATCTCATCCATGAAGTCATTTCGTCCACACATCAACTTAAGGCCATGTTTGGATCAATGACCTAGATCGTATTGCATTGTTTATTTAAAAAATAATACATTACCCGGCATTTGAATTTGAATTCAAATCCGGCGTACACGTGCTAGTCGAGTACGTTGTCAAACCAAATTTGCAGGGCCACGCGTCTCTGTTGTCATTCCTGAATGCATCGTGTAGTGCAACACTTTCATTGCACTACACCGCCAGTGAAAAAAAAATAAGGTTTCATCAGGCATTGGTTTGGTGGGCCATGGCGCCTTTCTACGACCTCCTTCTACCTCTTCGTTCGTCCTCATCCCCTATGAGACAGGAGATCGTGCTCTTCTATGTCGACTATGACGAATATGGGATGAGTTCAATCGCTACGTGAACCTTGCATAAATCCATCTTTCTTCGGCCCTTTAAAAAATATTCTAACAGATTCTGTGAAACCAGGTAATTTATTTTATTTCCTTTACAGTTTCAGGGACAAAGGGTGATTAGGGTTTTATGTTGAGAGTATCCATCTTTAGAGTGGTGGATACAGTTAGCCTCCATGTACCTTCTTTTATAAGAGCAGTTGCATATAGTGGAGACAGTTCCCTCCTATACCCTACGAAGAGGTTGTCCCAAGCAATACATTCGAATCCGATTTTCTATAAAGAGAGATCTTCTTGATAACACTGCGTATCAGCAGTGTATCCGAGAGATGGATTCACCTCCGGACACTGAGGACGTGACCTTTGCATGTCATCCAGTGTGGGAGTAATGAACTCCATTGACCGATACAAACTCTATTTCGGGAATTGTCACGCCCCAAACTCGGAAACCGGGCTCACAAAATTTTTGATCACTGAATCTGGCGCCGACAGCCTCCGTAGAACCCCATTCTTGGCTCTTAGCGCCCATTCGCCAAGTTCCGATCCTGAGATGCTACAAGGAGGATTTCCAACATCAGTTTGATTCGTAATAAGCATAACCAAAGGCATAACCCACACACAACAACCAAAAACTCCACCACATTTCCACTATAATCAAAAACTTTACAAATACAATGAGCATAAAGGGAAATACAATGATGATAGATAAAAAGCTCTGAAATGATCAGCTCCGCGCTCCTGCCTAAGCGCTGTTGCGATCCAACGTCACCTGCACGCAACGGTCGTGCATAAGCTTATAGAAAGCTTAGAGGGTGGTGAAAGTGTGTGTGCAAGGTAGTAATGCAATTATGAAATATTAGAGTAATGCGGAACATGCTGGTGAATCTATGAATACCGTTAGTCGTACCAAGGCTATGCGATGCAAGGCATGAATGATGTCGGTCATACCAAGGTCATGCGATGCGAGATGCAACTCAAGCATACAGATCCTCATCTATATCCACATATCAATACAGTTCAACTCTGGGATATCGTCGGGATCCAGTACAGTCTAAACCAGACTGCCGCCCCATCACGTGCAATAAGGTAAGTGGAAGAGACCTCACTATCCGCCTGCCAATATCGGGCTCAGCTCGTCAATAGCGGACACATTCCTCGAGCTGGTCAAACTCAGCCTAGCTTTGTCCCCTCCTCTCGGGTGGGTAAGGCCACACCCCCTCCCAATCGACCACGACACAGTCGAAAGTGCAACCATCTGGTAATCAGCACTCGGAGCTCCTACACCCACTCGGTCTAGACGTTGGAGCAACCTCTTGGTACCATAAGGGTTTAGAGACTTTCACCCAGGGATATCTATAGCACCCCATGTAGAACAAGATTTTCAGTATCCAATCCTGCCAACCACGAAACACCTGTGGGGCTACGACCCTGATGTCGCTAGGGCGTACTGTAACCAAATCACACAATGCGAATGCATAAATCACACTATCTAGTCATGCAGTAATCCTACGTGTATCATGCGCTCATGTAGGGCAACACCGCCTATCCAGGAGCCCCTAATCAATCTGCCCGAAGGCATATGCTATGATCAGTCACTTCTCATATCAAGCATACATATGATGAATATGATCATGAATCAGGAACTATACTAAACGTGTTATACGGTGATGGATGTTGTTCATAACAAAGATGGGCCTAAATGGCCTATAAGTATGGGCCTAACAATGGGCCCTAGGGAGAATTATAATGCGTACATTTAACCAACATTATTCTTACAATGTGGACGTCAAACCATCATTGCTCCCAAGGCATGATCGCCAAGAAAACATCATCATATACATCATGGTAGAATCTTAATCGATGGACGATTCGAATTAGGCCGATTCAAATGGGTCGAATCGAATGGGCCGATTCAAATGGCCGAGTCAAATGAGCCGAATCAATGGGCCGAATCGAATTGGACCGATTCAAATGGGCCAATCAATGGGCCGAATGTATGTTAAATTGGGCCCACCCTTATGTAATTTGAGACCCGCACTATTCATAAGTTAACATAGGGGTAGATGAAATGAAAATAATTAGAAATTACCGTGGCCCTTAGGACTTTGAACGGTGGATAACAAGGTCCATTATTTAAATGGTGGGGTCCACTTGAACTTTAGATCTGATTCACTCATCCTCCCATGCCATAAAATGATCTCATACATGGTTGAATGGTATGAATGTAACACATGCATCATGGTGGGCCCCACCGTTCAAACAATGAATGGTGTAGATAAAGCATGTACATCATTGGGGGCCCATACCAGAGGGACGAAACACATACATTTAGGGTGGGTCCCACTGTCAGAACACATGTGAGTCATGGTGGGACCCACAGGGTTCTGGTCGCTAAGAGAGAGAGATAGAGAGAGATAGAGAGAGAGAGATAGGGAGAGAGATAGAGAGAGATAGAGAGAGATAGAGAGTGATGGGTGATGGAGAGATGAATGTGGTGAGTGATGGGTGTAAGAACTTTTTGACTTTTGTAGCAAATGTTGTAAGAGAGGTATGGGTGGTGTAAGAAACTTTTTGACTTTGGGGGTTGCTTAGGGAAGGGTGTGAGGTGATGTGTACTTACCATGATGGGATTGATTGATGGATGATTGATGTGACATCTCATAGAGATTCTCTCAGAATTTGCACGCGTGGTGTTTTCCTCGCACCGAACGCTGGCCCACATCTCCTGGCCAGAGAATTGGATCGGCGCGCGAGTCACAGCATCGGAACCGCGGCGACGACGCGGTCGCTATGGTACTAGTCTTAGGTTGAGTAGATTCAGGTTGATGGCGTGTGATGCAAGGTCACGCACAAATACCGGTTAAGGGTCGAAGGTTGCCGAAATTCGACCGGAAAGACCGCGGGATCCTACGGAATGGTACGGTCTAGGATACGGGGCTTACAGCTCTCCCCTCCTAATAAAAGTTTCATCCTCAAAATTTACACAATCATGGCAACTAGATATTACCCATGAGGAAGAAGAAACGTAACATCACTATATGAAATCATACAAAACACAACACATGATCAATCATCAAAGAGATGGGAATAGCGCTCTCGAATCTCGGCCTCGCTCTCCCACGAAGCCTCCTCAACAGAATGGTGACCCCATTGAACCTTCACCAATGGAATGACCTTGGTCCGGAGGACCTGCTCCTTCCGATCAAGGATACGAACTGGCTACTCGATGTAAGAAGCATCCTCACGAACCTCCAGCGGCTACCAATCAATAACAGGAACTATGTCTAACCCACACTTCCTCAACATAGAGACATGGAAAACGTTGTGGAAGCCAAACAACTGAGATGGTAAGGCAAGCTAATAGGCCACGGTGCCTACTCCCCCAGTGATCTCAAAAGGTCCTATGAATCTCGGGGCAAGCTTGCCCTTCGTTCCAAATCGAACTACGCCCTTCATGGGCGAGACCTTGAGATATACATGGTCCCCTACATTAAACTCCAAGGGACGACGTCAGCTGTCAACAAAACTCTTCTGCCGATTCTAAGCTGTGCGCATCCTCTGCCTGATGATATCGATAGCCTCCGACGTCTCCTGCACAAGCTCGGGACCTAGGAGACGGCGCTCTCTAACCTCGGTCCAACAACTTGGTGATCTACACGGTTTGCTATAGAGTGCCTCAAAAGGAGCCATACCGATGGTCGCCTGATAGCTGTTGTTGTATGCGAACTCAACTAATTGCAGATGTTCATCCCAGCTACCCCCGAAATCAATCGCGCAGGCCCGAAGCATATCCTCAAGGATCTGATTGACCCTCTCGGTCTAGCCATCAGTTTGCGGATGGTACGCGATGCTGAGCTGCAATCAGTCCTCATCGCTCTCTAGAAGCTCCCCCAAAACTGAGACGTGAACCTCGAATCTCGGTCAAAAACGATCGAGACTGGAATGCCATGCAGTCTCACAACCTCCTCGATAAATAACCTCGTAAGCCGGTCCATAGACCAAGTCGCACGCATCGTGAGAAAATGTGCCGACTTCATCAGACAATCCACAATAACCCAAATGGTGTCATGACCGCGCTGAGTCCTCGGCAAGCTCATAATAAAATCTGTTGACACGTGCTCACACTTCCACATTGGGATGCTCAACGGCTGCAATAGACCAGGGGGTCTCTGGTGGTCGGCCTTGACACACTGGCATGTGTCACACTCGACTACAAAACTAACGATCTGACGCTTCATCCCCGCCCAAAATACTGTCACCTTATGTCACGGTACATCTTCGTCGAGCTAAGGTGGATAGAAAATCGTGATTGATGTGCCTCGGTCATAAGATCTCTGCATAACTCAAGAATATCTAAGACACATAATCGGCCTCTAAAGCGAAGTCCACCGTCTGAACCAATCTGCCAATCTGCCTGACTCTTAGATGCCGCCTTAGCCATATAACTCTACAACGACTCATCAGCCTGCTGAGCCTCGATCACCCTTGCGACAAGAGAGGGTTGAATCGACAGGTTCGATAACTGCAAAATAGAAGACTGCAGGCCGAACTCAAAATCATATTATGCTATATCCTCGAGCATTTGTCACTCCTGAATTATCGTATGCACCACCAGGCCTCGTGGCTGACGGCTGAGGGCATCAGCCACCACGTTCGCCTTGCCCGGGTGGTACTGAAGATCAAAGTCATGATCCTTCAGGAGCTCCATCTAGCGCCTCTGCCTCATGTTCAACTTAGACTGCGAGAAGAGGTACTTCAAGCTCTTGTGGTCAGAAAAAAGCTCGAACCTAACCCCATAGAGATAGTGCCTCCACACCTTCAGTGCGAATACAACTGCAGCCAGCTTTAAATCATGCGTGGGGTAGTTCAGCTCATGGATCTTAAGCTGACAAGACGCGAAGGCCACTGGTCTCCCGTACTGCATCAGGACAGCACCCAAACCAATATACGAGGCATCGGTGAATACAATAAATTCATCACTCCCAGAGGGAAGAGTGAGGACAGGAGTGGACGTCAGATGGTCCTTCAACTCCATAAATGCTCACTCACAGGTGTCGTTCCAAATAAACTCTACACCCTTCTGGGTCAACCTGGTCAGCGGGGCTGCAATACGGGAGAAGCCCCAATGAAACGCCAGTAGTAGCCCGCTAAACTAAGGAAATGGATCTCAGACGAGGTCGTGGGCTGGCCCCACTGACACACTGCCTCAACCTTCGAGGGGTCCACTGCGACACCCTCCCTCGTCATCACGTGACCGAGAAACTTCACCTCCTCCTGCCAGAACTCACACTTCTCTAGCTTCGCATATAGCTGGTGTGTGCTGAGGGTTTGCAACGTAATCTCTAAATGCTACTCGTGCTCCTCACGGGTCCTCGAACAGATCAAAATGTCGTCGATGAAGACTACAACAAACTGATCGAGATAAAGACGGAAGACCTCATTCATCAACTACATGAATACCGCAGGCGCATTGGTCAGTCTGAAGGACATGACCTGGAACTCAAAATGACCATAACGTGTCCTAAAAGCCGTCTTCGGAATGTCCTCCTCTTGAACCCGAATCTGATGATAACCGGAACTCAGGTCAATCTTCGAAAAGAACTGTGCACCCTGCAGCTGGTCAAATAAGTCATCAATCCTCGAGAGCGGGTACTTGTTCTTGACCGTGACCTTGTTGAGCTCGCGGTAGTCTACTGTAAGTGTTATAGTTTATACCCATGTCGGTTGTCAAATTTGTGGTGCCAAAATCACTGTTATATAACTTGCATAAGTAAAGCTCTCTCAAAGATCAACATTCATGAACAAGTAAAGCTCACAACAAGCAAAGTTCACAACAAGCAAAGCTCACAAGTACAAAGATCAACCTTGATTGCAAGTATTACTCACAAGACAAGTCTCAAGAATGCAAGACTTCAAAAAGTGTATAAGGCCGTTCGTAAAGAACTCAAGACACTTTCAAGGTTGAGCTACATCAAGATTTCAAGATTGAACTACATCAAGACTTTAAGGCTTAAACTTCAAGGTCACTTCTTTCTAATGTTTCAATGTCCTTACTTCACGATTGGGGTTTGATTGACCTTAGGTTGACCTTAGGAGTAGGCTCTTTTGGATACATAAGTCATATTTTTATGTTACATGAGTTTGGGCAGTTCGAAGACTTGTCCTAGGCTTTCTTCGACTAGTCTTAGCTTTTCTTCGACCAGTCTAAGAAATTCCTCGATCAGTCGTGAGTTTATTATAAAATTCGGATATTTTCTGTTAGCCTTCGACTAGTCCAGGAATCTGTTCGACCAGTCGAAGGAACAGTGTCGACTGCATCTTCGACCAGTCGAAAGTCTTCGATTCAAAGTCCAGCGATTAAATACAGGGTCTTCAACCTGTCGAAGGTGACCTACGACCAGTCGAAGGAGACCTTCAACCAGTCGTAGAATGGTCAAAGCTTATCGCGCCTGATTTTTTTCAAATCTGTTAATTCTTTGACTAGTCGAAGAGCTCCCTAGACCAGTCGAAGACGCGATCTGCTCACCTATAAATGAAGCACGAATCTCAGAAGAATGTAGGGAATTAATTAATCCATTCAAGTCAATCTTCGTCAAACTTCTGAGAGATAATTCTATGCTCCATCTAAGCTAAGTGTGCTTATTTAATATTCTCTTTCTTTAGCTTTATTTAATTGATTTTGTTTCTGCTATTCCAATCTAATTTGATAAGAGGAATTGTTATTCCCTTTCTTTGGAATCAAAATCAATTAAGGCAAGCCCTATTTGGTTTAATTTAAAATCTATTAGAAATAGAACCATTGTAATTGAATACTGGACATTGAACTTGGACATTCGACCATTTACTCTGACTTAATTCTACCGGGCTACTACAAAGAAGGAGATAATCAGGTATTTTACATTTAATTATAAATTTCTTTCTGTTTTGGTTTCTTTCAAGATTTGCCAGAAAAATCTTGTTGTATTGGTTATCTGAGGAGAGCCAGGAAAACTCAGAAGTGAGGTTTTTTTTAATTGTGTAAGCCCACAGACAAAGACACAATTGTAAAGGTTTTGGGTGAACCTGTGAAAACCTATTTTATTAGTGAACGCTAATATCCCCTGTGTGAGGATATTAGGAGTGGAGTAGCATTCTGTGTGGCTGTTGTTTAACAATTGGTGAACACATAGGCAAACCACTATAATCCCTTGTGTTGTGGTTGAATGATTTATATTTCTAATCTTTAATTATTTATTTGTGGGATGTATGTATGGTGGTGAATATTGTAATCATTTAATTCAAGCATTGTGGGAATTTTGTAATAGTTTAGGATTTATTTTCTGCTATTCCTTTATCAGCTTGATATTCAATTTCTTTTAAAGTTGTTCCAGCAAGGTTGCCCTGCCATTTTTATAGTGTATGGCTGTCCCTAGAATAATATATTTGTGATTACAATTTATTTCAGTTCAGTTTGTATTTATTTCTGTATTCCTCTTTGGTTTGAGATTTGATACAAAGATCTTTCTAGAAATAAAGTTGTCTTACCATAAACTCTGGTTTTTGGTGTAAGGTTGTCCTTAGAACAACATTTATATCAACCTCTCAAGATCTGAGTTTTGAGGTTGTTTTACTTTCCTGCATTGTGATTTATTTTGCCTATCATATTCTTTTTAATTCCGTTGTTATAAGTTTTATTTGGCATAGTCCTATTCCTCCCCCCCCCCCCCCCTAGGACATATAGCTAGGCCCTTTCAAGTGGTATTAGAGCCTAATAGCTCTTTTTTAATTCTTGGATTTAATTCCTGAGCTAACGATTTAAGCTATTTAAGATGTCAAATTTTGATAGCCTTTCAGTCACTAGGCCTCCACCCTTTGATGGCTCCAACTATGCCTATTGGAAAGCCCGAATGAGGATCTTCCTCAAATCAATGGATGAGAGTATGTGGCAAGCCACAGTGACTGAATGGAATCCTCCTATCATGGAATTTACTGGGGTTGACGGTTCAAAATCTATGAAAGTCACACCATATTACCAATGGACCACACTTCAGAAAAGTGAGAGTAGTGCAAATGCTAAAGCACTAAATGCAATCACTTGCGCACTATCACTGGATGAGTTCAAAAAAATCATTTCCTTTGATACTGCAAAGCAAGCTTAGGATATATTAGAAATGACACACGAGGGTACTACAATTGTCAAAAAATCTAAAGTCCAACTCCTCGCAACCAGGTTTGAAGAAATTCATATGGAGGAAAATGAAATGTTTATGGACCTTTACACTAGCTTGAATGACATTGTAAATTCAATGTGGAGTCTTGGCGATAAAATCCCAGAAAGTAAAGTATGTGCAAAAATATTACGCTCACTTCCTGAATGGTTCAATTCTAAAGTAACCGCGATCCAGGAACTTCGTGATACGGATAATATGAGGGTAGAAGAACTAGTTAGTTCTTTACAAACCTACGAGTTAAACTTTAAAGCTCCTAAAGGTAAATCTATTGCACTAAAATCCTCTAAATGTAATTCAGAAGAAAAATCTGATTCAGAAGATGATATGGCTCTTTTAGCTAAGAAATTTTACAAGATTTTCAAAAGCAAGAAAAGGGTTGATTTTTAAAAATCGAATGATAAAAAGAAGTTTAGACCCAAACCTTGAAAATCTTTGAAAGATAGTCAATGTTACAACTGTCAAGAATATGGGCACTTATCCTAAAAAGGACAAACCCAAGAAGAAGGGTATGTTGGCTACATGGGATGAATCATTTGATTTTGAAGCTTCTTCTGAATCAGAAGATTCTGAAACTGAGTTGGGCAATGAAGTTAAATCTCTTATGACTTTAGCCAAGTTCACATTATCAGATAATGACTCAACAAGTGAAGAAAATCTGAGTAGTAAATGTGAAAATGAAGATGATCTTCAAGACGCTTACAATGTCCTATATAAGGAAAGTTGTAAAATTGTTGTCAAACTTAAACTTCAAAAAGAAAAGTTTTCTAAACTCAAAGAATGTTTTGAATCACTTGTCTTAGAAAAATTACAAATTTCATATTGTTTTGAAAAATCAAAATGCAATTAAGAATTCAAAAACTCCTTAATTGTTGATTTGAAATCTGAAATTGAGAAACTCAAAAATGAAGTATCTTCTCTTCTAAGTCTAAAGGACACATGGAAATATGCCCAAGGTGATCCAAAGTTAGAAAAACTTTTATTCGGATCAAGAAAATGTGGCGATCTATCCGAGTTGGGCTATGATAAAAATTTATCTCCTAAACAAAAGTATACTCCTCCTATGTTTGTGAAAGAAGAGTCCTTAAACTCAAAAGGAAAAAGTACTTATCAAGGTTTTTCTAGAAATTCAAAAACTCTTCAAAAACCTAGAAGCAGCCATGTCAACATTAATCAGAAACGAAATCGACTAGCTGAAAAGATAGTTGATTTACTCAAGGAGCTCTTAAACATTAATCAGAAACGAAATCGACTAGCTGAAAAGATAGTTGATTTACTCAAGGAGCTCTTAAAATCTAACTCTATAGGTTATTCTTACAACTATAAACAAAAGAAGTCCAACTATGTTCCTAAACCTAAAACAGTTATGAAATAGGTTCCTAAAGTTGTCTGCTTGGTTGCTCACACTGCTTTCAAAGCAACAAGTCATTCAAAGTGGTACCTAGACAGTGGATGCTCCAGGCATATGACAGGTGACAAAGCTTTATTCATGGATCTAAAAGATATGATTGATGGTTCAGTCACATTTGGTGATGGTAGCAACTGCAAGATTATAGGCCAATGTATGGTTCAACTTTTTAATCTTCTTGTGTTTAAAAACGTTTTATATGTTGAAGGCGTAAAACATAACTTGCTTAGCATATCTCAAATATGTGATAATAACCATAGTGTTCGGTTCTCTAATCAAAGCTGTGAGATACTAAACAATAAGGGTTTTGTAATATTAACTGGACATAGAACGTCTAAAAATTGCTATATTATTAGCGAATCCAGCTCATCTAATCAAACATGTTATATGGTCCATACAGACGAGACTGATTTATGGCACAAACATCTTGGACATGTACATTATCGAAATTTATATAGATTGAGCAAACGAGAACTTATAAGAGGTTTACCCAAACTTCAGAAATTAGATAAAATATATGGTGAGTGCCAGATAGGCAAACAAACAAGGAACTCACACGAAAAGGTGAATTCAAATACCACATCAAGACCACTCGAACTCCTCCACATGGATCTAATAGGACCTACTAGAACGGAAAGTCGTGGTGGGAAAAAGTATATCCTGGTAATAGTTGATGACTTTACTAGATTCACATGGGTAATCTTCTTAAGGGATAAATCTGAAACCCTTGAAGAAGTAAGAAAAGTTCTCAAAAGGATTCAAACTGAAAAATCTTCTCAAATCAGTAAGATTCGTAGTGATCATGGATCTGAATTTGAGAATAGCAATTTTGAGAAGTTCTGTACCGACCAAGGAATATTACATGAATTCTCAGCTCCCAAAACTCCACAACAAAATAGAATTGTGGAAAGAAAGAATAGGGTGCTTCAAGAAATGGCTAATGTCATGTTGAATAGCATGAAGCTCTCTAAAAATCTTTGGGCTGAAGCTGTCAACACAGCTTGCTATATTATTAATCAAGTCTACACTAGCAAAGATAATAATAAAACGGCTTACGAATTGTGGTTCAATAAAAAACCTACTGTCAAATACTTTCGAGTTTTTGGCAGCAAGTGTTATATTTTACGAGATCGTGAAAATTTGGAAAAATTCAATACGAAGAGTGATGAAGGGATTTTTCTAGGATATTCCTTAAACAGTCGAGCTTATAGGGTTCTGAACAAAAGAACTGGTGTGATTTAAGAGTCCATCAATGTTATCATTGATGATCACTTAAACACGCCAATCCCTAATTCAGATAATGATGAAGTTCTAATCATTGATAAACCCGATACTTCATCGAATCAGACTGATTCTGTGTTGAGGACTATTAAAGATCATCCAACCACACAAATTCTTGGAAACCCTCTCACCGGTGTTCGCACCCGTAGACAACTTGAGGATATATGTAATTATGTATGTTTTACATCCCAAATAGAACCATCTAACGTAAAAAAAAAAGCTCTTACTGATGAGAACTGGATTGTTGCGATGCAAGAAGAACTCAACCAATTCGTAAGAAATGATGTTTGGTATCTCGTACCAAGACCTAATGTAACGCCCTGAAAATCGGGGGTCGAGTGTAACTCAACTCTCGAGTTCCAACGCATCACTTATGCAACATATTTAATGATGTTTGAATGTTGTCTGTGTTAGAGCAATAAACATGAATAAGATTATACCAAAACAGTAATTCATACTCCAGGTCAATTGTATAAAAGTAAGCGAAAGACTGAACTATATATATATATGTATGTAAAGAACAAAATAAACGTTTCATTCTCTAGAGTATGAATCCATCTGAGTCACCATAAACATGTCTATTTTATAAACAACATATCAAAAATAAAACTAAGTATAATCCCTGCAAAACCCGCCAGTCCTGACAGCCTAGTCGAAGCCGCCAGAGAACTGCATATATGAGAACTCCTCCTGGTCCTCGTCATAATCAGGCATAAGTTATCATGTTATCAATACAGTCAAGCAGTAATGATAAAGCAGTAAATCAAACACTCCTAGTTACTCTGATTAATGCAAGTATGAATGCAGGTATGATGGATGCCCTCACCGACATACTCCCTCATGCAACACTATCTCACGTTCGCTGCATGCTTACATCCCACAGTGCTCCACATCTTACAGGCACATGCGATGCATGATGAGCATGATTACCGAGTTTTTAATTAATCCATTTCAAAAGGCAGGGTTGGGAAACTAAGGTACCTCCCTTATATCATTCTCAAACATGATCCATTCTAGGATCGTCAGTCCTAGTTAATATCAGACGATGGTGTGTTTTCTAGATCACTGCAGAGGCTGTCAGGGCTGTTACACATAAAGGTTGCACCACTCCCCCATCACCCCTTAAACGATTCATCACTATACAGAAACATGCCTAGTTCATACTCTATATATCGCGGCGAACCCTAAGGCGCACTGCGACTTCAGAATATGCTCGCGGTCACTACAAAGGGCTGTCAGGGCTGTTACGTACAAAGGTTGTACCACTCCCTCATCACCTTATCAATGTAGGCCGACAACGTGAATATAGTGTCCCATACCACCATAATCGGCTCACGAGTTAAGTTGTTCACTGGTCACTACGGGGAGGCACGTAGCCCCAGCGTAGGCCGACAGCTCGACCACGGTGTCCCATACCACCATGCCCGGCTTACGAGTCTTAACGGATCGAGGTACCATGGTTAACGGGATTTCCACTGGTAAGTTTGGTACCCTAGGTTCAAACATTAGCGACCAAACATGGTGAACATACATAAGACACACGGGTTACTTGACGTATTCGGCTGGCTCGAGCGCACAACAAGTTGGGCGATATGAAGCGCAGAAGCACCTCGTGTGGCCAACCACTATCTCCAACCGAAGTACGACACGGGTTCGCCAACACATCATGTGTGGCGAAACGAATCTCAACCACAATTCCAAGTCTGATACCGGATGCCTGGACTATGGACATAGTCCCAAGCTCAATCAATTCCTAACCATAACATGTGAAGTACAGTATGATAAACAAGGTAATTCAGGAACGCTAGCAATCATCTTGTAAAGCATGTCATAAAGCATGTTAATAAACAAGTTACAAAATATGTTCAAAAGCATGTTGTAAAGCACTATACAAATAGGGATACAAATACATATATTTCATAGGTGAGTGGTTAGAGTAAATAACCACATGGAGGTTATCATATGTGGCTCTAAGGTAGTTGAGGATCCCATCTCAGCACCTACCTAAGGTTCTAACACTTAAGCACTTACATTCACAAGCAATTTTTATAAACACTTGGAATGCACTTTTTCAACATACATGACGTATGTTAGAGGAAAGTGCACTAGGGCTGTCCCTTTACCAAACTAGTATTTTATATGTATACATCATATTCATACAGCAAATAATCATGACAATTTCATCAGCAAATTTTATACGTATAGGGTATTTTCTAGGATACCCAATTTCAACATACATAGTGTTTACAAGGGAACTTGTAATACGGCGATTCTTTTCGCCAAGCAATTAATTTATACGCACATAATATATTTATACAACAATTAATCATGACAAACACATCACTTAAATATACACGTATACGGTACTTCTTACAATACTGTATTTCTACATACATGGTGTATATTAGTAAACATGTATTTAGGCGAACCCTTTCGCCAAATGAGTATTTTATCCATACATCATATATCCATACGACAATTAAACATGTCAAACACATTTCCATAAAAAATACGTATACGGTATTTTATACGAATACCTAGAGTATGTGAAATTCTAAATTCTACAATTCTAATCGAAACAGAAAACGGAAAGCACTTTGTACATGTGCAATTGCATGCAGATCATGAATCTACCATTATCTGACATTGAAAGCATTGAAAACCGTAACCTATACACTTAAAGTCCTCACCTTGCCTCTTGGAATCTCAACGAATCAGCAAGGTTGGATGAGCTTCCGTATTCGGGAGTTTTCTAGCCTAAAGAGTGAAATCGGTTAGCTATTTCACAACCTATAGCCTATACACCTCAAATCAGATCTAGGGTTAGGGTTTCTCACCTTAAAACGGAGTTGATATCGCCGGGAAAGCGCCTGGAAAGAGGCGGTGCAGCCCGTGGGGTGATTTGCAACAGTAGGAGGAAGATTCTCCCACTTCTCCTAAGCTTTCTCTCTCTTTTCCTCTCTCTCTCTCTCTAGGATTTTATCCCAAATTTGTATGGCTATGAGAGGGCTATTCTAAGCCCTTATATAGCCTAAAACCTCCCCGGAATAGACTCCAGTTCAAGAGGTACCACTATTATAAGCAATTCGGCGCTTTTCCAGCTCAAAAGAGTGTTTCTGGCAGCCCTCCTTGAGCCAAACATCAGACTTAAGCTTACAACTCATGGATCTACGTGGGATTACGTTTTCGACTCGATTGGATTCCCAGATCACACGGGGCGGACCACTTTCAGTTCAACGGTCAGTGGGCCACGATCTGAAATTCCAAGTACATGTAAATGTTCCTAAAATTTTTCCTGATCCGAGGGTGTAATTTGGTCTAATTCTGACGGTCTGGTTGCTTAATACTGATCCGCAACCGAATGGTGCCAGATCATTATTCAAGATATTTATTTTGTAAAGGAAAGAGTGGTTTTCACACTCCCTCGCTCCGGACGCGATCGAATGGCCGTGGAACATTGTCTGGACTTGATTTCCGAGATGGTTGTCGAGCTCAGCGAGGCGGTCCTAGTTCCTTAACTTCGTGTTAATCGGACTTCCGATGTGCGGTCTAGACCTAATACGGAGTTTCAATTCGTTCCCGAGAGCAGTCGGGTAATGAGTTTAATCCTAGACTTTAGGGTAACCTAGCGTCAATGATTCTACAAGTTTCGGGTCTTACAGATCGTATTTAAAGTGATTCTAACATATTTCATGGCTAATATAGTTTAGCACTTAGTTAAGTTTGTTAAATTTCTAAAGGATTTAATCCTAAGTGATTTCTGGTCGAGGTGATACTCGAGCCCTTGTACGAAAAATTTATGGGTCGTTACAATCTACCCCCCTTAAATAAAAATTTCGTCCTCAAAATTTGTACATTTTCATATTCCTCGAGAATCTGAGGGTAGTTCTTCCTGACCTCGGCTTCAGTCTCCCAAGTAGCTTCCTCCTCTGAATGATGTGTCCATAGTACATTCACGAGTGGAATGACCTTGCTACGCAGTACCTGCTCCTTTCTGTCAAGGATACGCGTCGGGCACAACTCATACGTAGCATCCTCGCTCAGCTGTACTTGCTCCCATCTGATGATATGTGAAGGATCAGGAACGTACTTCTTCAGCATAGATACATGAAATACGTTGTGTACAGATGCAAGTGGTGTGGGTAAAGCAAGACGATACGCCACATCACCCACGCGATCCAGTATCTGAAATGGACTGATAAACCTCGGCATGAGCTTCCCCTTCTTCCCAAACCGAAGGAATCCCTTCATAGGGGAAACTCGGAGGAATATATGATCCCCGACCTCGAACTCAAGGGGTCGCCGCCTCGTATCGGCGTAACTCTTTTGCACTCTGCTTCTGTCTGTCGTAGCGACGACGCCGATGATGTCGACCTTTTCTGTAGTCGCTTGAACCAACTCCGGGCCAATCAGACTACGCTCGTCAACCTCAGCCCAACAATGCGGTGCCCTGTAAGGACGACCATATAGGGCCTCATATGGCATCATACCAATACTCGCCTGAAAACTGTTATTGTAGGCGAACTCTGCGTAAGGAAGACAGTCATCCCAGCTGTCCTTGAAGTTCAACACACATGCCCGCAACATATCCTCCAGAATCTGATTCACCCGCTCTGTCTGCCCATCAGTCTGAGGATGAAACGCCATACTGAACTTCAACTTCACACCCATCGCCTCCTGGATACGAGTCCAGAAGATAGATGTGAACCGAGTGTCTCTGTCCGACACGATCTCTAAAGGAACTCCATGCAGACGGACGATCTCCCTGATGTACAATCTAGTTAGCTCGTCCACAGAGTTCGTAACTCTGATAGGGAGGAAATTGGCCGATTTGGTCAACCGGTCCACAATCACCCAAATGGAATCGTATCCCTTCCTCGTCTTCAGCAGCTCAGTTATGAAGTCCATGGAGATAAAGTCCCACTTCCACTCTGCTATGGGCATGAGCTGAAGCAGTCCAGGAGGTCGGCGATGTTCTCGCGCTGACTGCTGGCACGTAAGACATCGAGACACATACTCAGCGATGTGGGCCTTCATATTATCCCACCAATACGTCCGTCTCAAATTCCGGTACATCTTCATGCTACCAGGATGCATCGCAAGCTTCGAGTTATGGGCAGACTCGAGAAGCTCGTGTCTCAAGTCAGGCATGTCAGGAACGCATAGACGGCCACGGAATCGTAGACCCCCATCAGAACCAACTCTCCACTCGGAGTCCTCGGTGTCGCTAGCTTGCTTTCGAAGCTCAGATAGCCGCACATCGCCCTTTTGGGCCTCAATAACTCTGTCGTCAATAAGTGGTTGCACCTGAACGTGCGCAACACACTCAAATGGCTCCTCCACAGTGAGTCTCTGCTCAAAGTCCCGCACGAACTCAACCATGCCCCACTCAGCTATCATCAACGGTGCCGCAAATGCTATAGCCTTCTTGCGGCTCAACGCGTCTGCCATAAGGTTCGCCTTGCCAGGATAGTAGGAAACCTCAAACTTGAAGTCCTTCAAGGTCTCCATCCATCGACGTTGTCTCATATTCAAGTCTCGCTGTGTAAATATGTACTTAAGGCTCTTGTGGTCGCAGAAAAGCTCAAACTCCTCTCCGTAGAGGTAATGTCTCCAGAGCTTCAATGCAAAGATGACAGCTGCCAACTCCAGGTCGTGTGTAGGGTAATTCTCCTCGTGCTTCCTTAATTGTCTCGAGGCATACGAAATCACCCTGTCCTTCTGCATCAGGACACAACCTAAACCAACGCGAGACGCGTCAGTATATATTGTGTATTTCTCCCCTTGCTCTGGCAATACTAGCATAGGGGCGGACGTCAACTTGTCCTTCAGCTCCTTGAAAGCTGCTTCCACCTTCTCATTCCAGGTGAACTTCAGGTCCTTCCGGGTCAACTGAGACAACGGCCTGGCAATCTTTGAGAAATCACAAATGAAGCGCCTGTGATACCCTGCCAGGCCAAGAAAACTCCTTACTTCGGTAACCGAGCCAGGCTGCTGCCAATCCTGAACCGCGGCTACTTTAGCAAGGTCCATTGCTATCCCATCCTTGGACACTACATGTCCGAGGAACTTGACTTTCTCCTGCCAGAAATCGCACTTCTTATACTGTGCGAACAACTGGTTCTTCTTCAGTGTACCCAACACCGCCCTCAGGTGTTCCTCGTGCTCCTCCCGACTAGTAGAGTATATCAAAATGTCATCAATAAAGACGATGATGAATCGGTACAGGAAGGGCCGAAATACCCGGTTCATCAGATCCATAAACACGGCTGGTGGGTTCGTAAGGCCGAACGACATCACCAGGAACTCATAGTGCCCAAAGCACGTCCTGAAGGCTGTCTTCTGCACGTCCTCATCTCTCACGCGCAACTGGTGGTACCCCGACTGTAGATCAATCTTCGAAAAATACTTCGCTCCCCTCAACTGATCAAACAGATCATCTATCCTGGACAAAGGATACTTGTTCTTCACTGTGACCTGGTTCAACCTGCAGTAGTCAATATATAACCGTAGCGACCCGTCCTTCTTCTTCACAAATAGCACAGGTGCTCCCCAAGGAGACACACTAGGTCATATAAAACCCTTGTCTACCAGCTCGTCAATATGTTTCCGCAGCTCCTCCATCTCACATGGAGGCATACGATAAGTCGGTAATGAGATGAGTGTCGCACCAAGCGTAAGATCAATTGTAAAATCGATCTCGCGTCGAGGAGGTAAACCAGGAATAGTCTCAAACACGCCTACAAATTCTCGAACCACCGGTGTATTTCTCAACGTCGGACCATCAATCGGCGCTAATAAAGCAGTATAACAGTCAACACGGCAATGCCAACCGACCAGACTTTGGAAACGTGAAAGTCGTGCTGCCGTCGAGTCATAGGCCGTCACGACTCGAGTATCGCAATCTATCTCTACTCTCATCTTCGAGAGCCAGTCCATACCGAGAATAACATCGTAGTGTCACAGCGGAGCAACGATGAGGTCGACGAGCACGGTGCGGCTACCCAAATCCACAGAGCAACCCTCACATAACCGTGCGATATCAGAAAAAGTATCAGTGGCTGTAGTAAGTCTCAGTCCCTTAGTGGGAATAGTACGCAAAGATAGACGTTTAACTGCCCCACAAGAAATAATAGAAGTAGTGGATCCAGTGTTCACCAACAAGGAAACAGAAGTACCGAGAATGTGAGCCGTACCCTCAAAAGCTGTCGGGGCCACAAGTGACGTCTCAGGTGCCTCAGCCACAAGCGTATGAATGGGCGCACGGCGACGGCTCTTGGTGAGGGGCTAGGGCGTTGCGGCGGCCTGAACCGTGATGCAGGAGGTCGGAAGGAAGGATGTGCAGGTATAGTCTGTAAAGGTGTAGTCGATAAGGCCTGCGGGTGAGAACGACCCAACATCTGTGGCGGAGAGAAACCACTATCCTTCATCCGCGCGAAACAACTTCCAATAAGATGACCCTGCTTCCCGCAGTACATGCAGGTCACAATAGGGCGCCTCACAGGAGCCACTGGCGCTGCGATCCTGGGAAGCGAGTCAGCACGAGGCCTCTTGTCTAGGATAGGCCTGCTCTGTCTCCTGTTGTGGCCTCGCAACCATAGCACTACGAGATCAGGCCAACCGGTCCACATCCTGCTCTGCGTCATAGACATGTAAACCAGTGCTACATAGGTTGGTATACTGAGGCAACATATCTTCGACCGTATCTTCGGTCGCAAACCCAAGGAAAAACTGCGCATCCGCATCTGCTCATCCACCAGTATAGTCGGGACAAAGCGGCCCAACTCTGTGAAGCGGTGCTCGTACTCCGTAATCGTCATGCCTCCCTGCCTGAGGCGCAGAAACTCATCCTCCCGCTCATGTCGATACGTCTGCGGGTAGTATTTCTTGTGGAACTGAAACTCGAAAACCTCCCAAGTCCACACGTAGTCTACTGCGACAGACCGCAGCACACTATCCCACCATAAACTGGCCTCCCTCTCAAACATGAAAGCGGCCAGCTCAACCTACTCTGCCTCTGAACAGTGCAGCATCCGAAGTATCTTGGAGATGCGGTCAAGCTAAAACTCTGCCTCCTCGGGTTTATGAGTGCCCATGAATGAAGGAGGTCTCAAGCGCTGAAATCGCTCGAGTAAACTGCGGGTACTGACATCTCCAGTAGGAGGCGCAACGGGTGAGGGCAGATGCACATCCTCACACTGAGCAGGGGGCTCCGAGTACTCAGCAGGACGAGCAGATGTCGTAGGTGGAGTCGCACTACTACCCTGGGATAAGGCCTCAACAATAGTGGTCATAAGCTGCTGGTGCTGCCGCCGCCGCTCTTTCTGCCGCCGCACATCGCCGTGGGTGCATTATCAACATCAACTGCTTGATCCTATCAGTAGGTGGAGCAGCCTGTGAATCATGCTGCGCAGATGATGATGCCCGGTACTGCTCACGAACCGGGAGCGTGTAAGGTGGCAGTCCACCGGTAGGACTAGCAGGAGGTTGATCAGAACCCAACTCACGGTCCGCAGGACCACCACTACCAGAAGGAGTCTGGTCCATCGAGCCAGTAAGAAGGAGGCGTGCCGTTCTCCACGTATACTGCCGCGGCATGCCCTAAACAACATAGGGTGCAACGTTAGTGAGATTAAAGCATAACAACTCATTATATAAGCACTTTAAGCATTCCACATATCTCATAGCAAAAGAGGCTACATGCTTTTCATTTACCTAAAATTGTCATAATACATGGACCACAGAGTTACATGATTCATGACAGAAATTACATGCAAGCCAATCACATCCAAAGCATCAAACACTTAAAACATGTTACTAACTACTACATCATTAGCATGAAAGCATAAACCGCCTAATGCGGTAAGCAAAACAACCAAAACAACAACTCTGATGACTAGGCATCCGAATCCGGCGATGGAGGAGGAGCATTCTTGTCCTGTAGACAACACAGGATGGCCTTCAAGGTGCGAGACACCTTGCTTAGCTTGGTTTGGACCCGCCCGACTTCCTGTCGCAGGGCGGCTTGACCCTCCTCAAGACGGGCTAAACGTGCATCAATGGCATCCCGATCCACGCCCTGCTCCTGAGCCGTAAGAGGTGAACTCTCCTCAGCGTCCTGAGCCTCAGGTTCCCCTTCCTCTTCTTCAGCTTCACTTCCATCTTCACTCTTGTCTTCATCGTTCTCAATCTCATCCTCGCTCTCTCCCTGTCGGGCCCGTTGTCGCTGTGCCCCAAGTTTCATCTGCTTGAGAGTATTCTCGTCAATCTGGTGGACCGGTACTGGCATTTCTGACCCCAGACTATAGCCATACTCCCGTGCAATCCTGCATATGAGTCGACCACAAGGAAGTGAATCAGAGCTCCTGGTAGAGCGTGCAGTACTCACAATCTGTCACAATCGAATGTAGGCACGTACAAGTTCGCCCCCTGCCCCACTTGGTACAGAAAGTCCACTATGAGTCGCGTGCACTCGCTGCGATTACTGTGTCTGGGGTAGAGGTTGTATTGTGATCTAAACACGTCAATAGATGGTCTAGAAGTGATTTGGGATCAACTCGTAAGATCAGGATCGAGTACGAACCCGATCAAAATGCACGTTTTCGATGAACTTTGCCAAATGACGAAATCGGGGAAACCTAGGACTGTTTCTATATTATTCTCGCACCCTCCTAAGTTGTAATGCGTCAGCGTACGTTGTGGGAACATAACTCAGGTCCGGTTTAATCAAAATCATGCTCTGATACCAACTTGTAACGCCCTGAAAATCGGGGGTCGAGTGTAACTCAACTCTCGAGTTCCAACGCATCACTTATGCAACATATTTAATGATGTTTGAATGTTGTCTGTGTTAGAGCAATAAACATGAATAAGATTATACCAAAACAGTAATTCATACTCCAGGTCAATTGTATAAAAGCAAGCAGAAGACTGAACTATATATATGTATGTAAAGAACAAAATAAACGTTTCATTCTCTAGAGTATGAATCCATCTGAGTCACCATAAACATGTCTGTTTTATAAACAACATATCAAAAATAAAACTAAGTACAATCCCTGCAAAACCCGCTAGTCCTGACAGCCTAGTCGAAGCCGCCAGAGAACTGCATATACGAGAACTCCTCCTGGTCTTCGTCATAATCAGGCTCCGCCTCAAGAGTCGTCGGCTCGCCTAAACCTGATACAGAGTCTGGTTGGTGTGTGCAACACCGTCTCGTAACGTGGGAGTGAGTAGCTAACTCAGTGGAACAATAAGGCATAAGTTATCATGTTATCAATACAGTCAAGCAGTAATGATAAAGCAGTAAATCAAACACTCCTAGTTACTCTGATTAATGCAAGTATGAATGCAGGTATGATGGATGCCCTCACCGACATACTCCCTCATGCGACACCATCTCACGTTCGCAGCATGCTTACATCCCACAGTGCTCTACATCTTCCAGGCATATGCGATGCAAGATGAGCATGATTACCGAGTTTTTAATTAATTCATTTCAAACAGCAGGGTTAGAAAACTAAGGTACCTCCCTTGTATCATTCCCAAACATGATCCATTCTAGGGTCGTCAGTCCTAGTTAATATCAGACGATGGTGTGTTTTCTAGGTCACTGCAGAGGCTGCCAGGGTTATTACGCACAAAGGTTGCACTACTCCCCCATCACTCCTTAAACGATTCATCACTATACAGAAACAGGCCTAGTTCATACTCTATATATCGCGGCGAACCCTAAGGCGCACCGCGACTTCATAATATGCTCGCGGTCACTACAAAGGGTCGCTGTGGCATTACGCACAAAGGTTGCACCACTCCCCCATCACCTTATCAATGTAGGCCGACAGCGTGAATATAGTGTCCCATACCATCATAATCGGCTCACGAGTTAAGTTGCTCACTGGTCACTACGGGGAGGCACGTAGCCCCAACGTAGGCCGATAGCTCGACCACGGTGTCCCATACCACCATGCCCGGCTCACGAGTCTTAGCGGATCGAGGTACCATGGTTAACCGGATTTTCACTGGTAAGTTTGGTACCCTAAGTTCAAACATTAGCGACCAAACATGGTGAACATACATAAGACACACGGGTTACTTGACGTGTTCGGCTGGCTCGAGCGCACAACAAGTTGGACGATATGAAGCGCAGAAGCACCTCGTGTGGCCAACCACTATCGCCAACCGAAGTACGACACGGGTTCGTCAACACATCATGTGTGGCAAAACGAATCTCAACCACAATTTTAAGTCTGATACCGGATGCCTGGACTATGGATATAGTCCCAAGCTCAATCAATTCCTAACCATAACATGTGAAGTACAGTATGATAAACAAGGTAATTCAAGAACGCTAGCAATCATGTTATAAAGCATGTCATAAAGCATGTTAATAAACAAGTTACAAAGCATGTTCAAAAGCATGTTGTAAAGCACTATACAAATAGGGATACAAATACATATATTTCATAGGTGAGTGGTTAGAGTAAATAACCACATGGAGGGTATCATATGTGGCTCTAAGGTAGTTGAGAATCCCATCTCAGTACCTACCTAAGGTTCTAACACTTAAGCACTTACATTCACAAGCAATTTTTACAAACACTTGGAATGCACTTTTTCAACATACATGACGTATGTTAGAGGAAAGTGCACTAGGGCTGTCCCTTTACCAAAATAGTATTTTATATGTATACATCATATTCATACAGCAAATAATCATGACAATTTCATCAGCAAGTTTTATACGTATAGGGTATTTTCTAGGATACCCAATTTCAACATACATAGTGTTTACAAGGGAACTTGTAATACGGCGATTCTTTTCGCCAAGCAATTAATTTATACGCACATAATATATTTATACAACAATTAATCATGACAAACACATCGCTAAAATATACACGTATATGGTACTTCTTACAATACCGTATTTCTACATACATGGTGTATATTAGTAAACATGTATTTAGGCGAACTCTTTCGCCAAATGAGTATTTTATCCATACATCATATATTCATACGACAATTAAACATGTCAAACACATTTTCATAAAAAATATGTATACGGTATTTTATATGAATACCTAGAGTATGTGAAATTCCAAATTCTACAATTCTAATCGAAACAGAAAACGGAAAGCACTTTGTACATGTGCAATTATATGCAGATCATGAATCTACCATTATCTGACATTGAAAGCATTGAAAACCGCAACCTATACACCTAAAGTCCTCACCTTGCCTCTTGGAATCTCAACGAATCAGTAAGGTTGGATGAGCTTCCGTATTCGGGAGTTTTCTAGCCTAAAGAGTGAAATCGGTTAGCTATTTCACAACTTATAGCCTATACACCTCAAATCAGATCTAGGGTTAGGGTTTCTCACCTTAAAACGGAGTTGATATCACCGGGAAAGCGCCTGAAAAGAGGCGGTGCAGCCCGTGGGGTGATTTGCAACGGTAAGAGGAAGATTCTCCCACTTCTCCTAAGTTTTCTCTCTCTTTTCCTCTCTCTCTCTAGGGTTTTATCCCAAATTCGTATGGCTGTGAGAAGGCTGTTCTAAGGCCCTTATATAGCCTAAAACCTCCCCGGAATAGACTCCGGTTCAAGAGGTACGACTATTATAAGCAATTCGGCGCTTTTTCAGCTCAAAAGAGTGTTTCTGGCGGCCCTCCTTGAGCCAAACGTCAGACTTAAGCTCACAACTCATGGATCTACGTGGGATTATGTTTTCGACTCGATCGGATTCCCAGATCACACGGGGCGGACCACTTTCAGTTCAATGGTCAGTGGGCCACGATCTAAAATTCCAAGTACATGTAAATGTTCCTGAAATTTTTCCTGATCTGAGGGTGTAATTTGGTCTGATTCTGACGATCTGGTTGCTTAATACTGATCCACAATCGAATGGTGCCAGATCACTATTCAAGATATTTATTTTGTAAAGGAAAGAGTGGTTTTCACACTCCCTCGCTCCGGACGCGATCGAATGGCCGTGGGACATTGTTTAGACTTGATTTCCGAGATGGTTGTCGAGCCCAGCGAGGCGGTCCTAGTTCCTTAAGTTCGTGTTAATCGGACTTCCGATGTGCGGTCTAGACCTAATACGGAGTTTCAATTCGTTCCCGAGAGCAGTCGGGTAATGAGTTTAATCCTAGACTTTAGGGTAACCTAGCGTCAATGATTCTACAAGTTTTGGATCTTGCAGATCGTATTTAAAGCGATTCTAACAGATTTCATGGCTAATATAGTTTAGCACTACTTTGTTAAATTTCTAAAGGATTTAATCCTAAGTGATTTCTGGTCGAGGTGATACTCGAGCCCTTGTACGGAAAATTTACGGGTCGTTACACCTAAAGATAAACACATCATTGGAACAAAATGGATTTTCAAAAATGAGTCTGACTAGCGTGGAAATATAATTAGAAACAAGGCTAGAATAGTGGTACAAGGTTATACTCAAATTGAATGAATTGATTTTGATGAAACTTTTGCACCAGTAGCACGTCTTGAATCTATCAGACTATTTATATCCATTGCATATTTTAGAAAGATAAAGATCTATCAAATGGATGTGAAAAGTACTTTTCTAAATGGCAATTTACATGAAGAAGTCTATGTTGAACAGCCAATGGGTTTTGAAGATCCCAAAAATACTGATCATGTGTATCGGCTTAAAAAGGCACTTCATGGATTAAAACAAGCACCTAGGGCATGGTATGAGAAACTAACAAAATTTCTTTTAAGTCATAATTTTCAAATGGGATCTGTTGATAAAACTCTGTTTGTTAAAAAACATAATGATCATATCTTAATGGTATAGATTTATGTTGATGATATCATTTATGGATCAACTTGTACTGACTTAACTACTGAGTTTGCAGATTTGATGAAATCACAGTTCGAAATGAGCATGGTTGGGGAATTGACTTATTTCCTTAGATTGCAAGTAAAGCAATAACCTGAAGGAATATTCATTTCTCAATCTAAGTATGCTTTGAATCTAATCAAGAGATTTGGATTTAAGAATGGCAAGAATTTCGATACTCCCATGAGTAGTACCCTGAAACTCTCAAAAGACTCTAATGGTAAAAATATTGATTCAAAACTTTATCGGAGTATGATTGGTAGTTTGTTATATTTAACTGCTAGTAGACCTGATATTTCTCTAAGTGTTGGTATTTGCGCAAGATATCAATCTGATCCAAAAGAATCTCACTTGATTGCTGTCAAGCGGATTATTAGATATGTCGCAAGTACTGTAAATCTCGGTCTCTGGTATCCACATGAGACTAGTGTCTAATTAGCTGGGTACTCGGATGTTGACTGGGCTGGTAATCTAGATGATAGAAAATCAACGAGTGGTGGTTGCTTTTACATTGGAAATTGTCTAGTTTCCTGGTTTAGTAAGAAACAAAATTCTATATCACTTTCAACAAATTGGTTTAGTATATCGCAGCTGGTAGTGCATGTACACAGCTTGTTTGGATGCAACGAATGCTAAGTGATTATGGAATTAAACAGGATTCTATGTTATTACATTGTGACAATTCCAGTGCGATAAATATTTCAAAAAATCCTATTCAGCATTCTCGTACTAAGCACATTGACATTAGATTTCATTATATTCAGGAATTAGTAGAAGAAAAAGTTATATCTCTGGAATATATTCCTATCGAAGATCAACGAGCTAACATTTTCACAAAATCTCTCGATAAAAGCAGGTTCAAAAAGATGAAATTTGATCTTGGCATGTGCATTTTAAAATGATTATTTATGCCTACTAGTATCATAGTGTATATATTTACTAGGTTGAATTCTAATTTTTGTATAATTTGCAAGAAATATGAATTTTTGAACATTCTTCAACCAGTCGTGAGTATACTCGACCAGTCGACCTTCGACCGGTCGTAGATACCCACGACCAGTCGTAGATCTCGGGAATCACTTAAAAATTTAGGGATTTTGCTTTCTTCTTCATTCCATTTTTTTCCTAAGGAGCTGAGCTTCGACTTGTCGAACCCACTGTTCTTGTTCTTCAAGGTTAGTATTCCATATACGTTTTTCTTGCAGATCTGTGTCTAGATTGTTTCATTTTCTAGCTTGAAGCTTCCTATTTTGGATTTCATTGAGATTTGGGGTTTGGATTATAAAAAATCTGTTTTAAGTAAACCCATTTCTCAATCCTTTGCAACTTCTTATTTCCTTATTATCGTTGTTGCAATGGCTTCTAGAGGTAGAAAAACTACTTTCTGTGGTCCTTCTTCTTCCTCCAGATCGACCATTATCACTAAGCGTCATCTTCTTGTTCCCAATGATGATCCATCTTATGTTACGGACATTAGATCACGTAATGTTATTGTTGAACATCCTATTGATATTAATCATATTGCACCTTTTGACATCCTTCCTATGCTTGAAGTTGTAGGTTGGGTTAACTTATTACATTGGGGTAGGCCAGCATACCGGTCCATTGCCCAATCCATGTTTGCATGTATTAGTGTTTTCTCACAGGATAATTTAACTTTTAAAATATCTACTAGTGAAGGGCCTTTTGACATTGATTGTCATTTAATTTCAGCCCTTATGAACATTCCTGTGAATGATGAGGGTATTCCTATTCATAATTTAACTGACAAACCCTCAGTTTCTGAAAAACGTATGCTCACTAGAGACTTGTGCAGCATAGATGTTCATTGGATTCGTAAAGGGAATGCGCTTCCCGCAAGGTATTTGTTACCCAAATACAGAGTTCTCCACAAAATCTTTGTATCTAATCTGTATCCTCGTTCGGGTAATAAAACTGACTTGACCTCATTTATGGTTCGTGTTCTCCATGCTATTGCCAGCGGTACTCAGATTTGTTTACCTACCTTAATCTGTCATTTCATTCTTCAGTTTCGACTCCATCCTGGTCATAATGACATTCCTTTTGCCTATTTAATGACTGTATTGGCTACACATACGTTAGTCGATATGCCGATTGATGAGGCACCTATCCATCATTTGATTTTCAATAATACTAATATCAATAAGATGAAGCTGGAATTACTTCCTGAACAAGGTGGTGATGGTGGTGGTGGTCATGAAGAAGCTGGTGATGACATTAATATGGATGACATTTTTGAGGAACTGGATTCTGTTTCAACAAATGATCCAAATTTTGAACCATCTGATGTTGATGCACGTCTGAGTGCATTGGAGGATAAAGTTGAGAATATAAATGTAAAGATGGAAAATATGTCGGTTGCTTATGATTTACAATTCAGGTACTTGCGCAAATATCTTAGGCAATTGAACAAAGGCATGCACCAACTTAATCCCTCTATTCCTGCTCCGTCATCTGGTTATGGTTCTGATTAGTTTATATGGAATTTCTGGTCTGTAATAACTTTATAACTTAGAACTAGGTTGACTGATTTTGAGTTGGATACTATCTTTGTTTTATGCTGGGTATTTGTTTTATGTGAAACTTTGCTGGTTTTGAGTTGGATACTATCTGGTTTTCTGCTATAATCTCGTAACTCCTCATATTTACTCTCATATATCCCTTTATTTAGTTCTCCTTCCTTGTTGTTTCCTTTGTCATATTGTGACAAAAAGGGGGAGAATGGTTTGTTCTTAACGATATGATTGTGAGAGGAGTAGCATTGGTTATGTTACTCAGCGTTGGTTATGTTACTCAGGGGGAGTATGTTTGATGAATGAACTGGTTGAATGTTGAATGTTGAATATTGAATATTAATTTGCAGGTAAGCCAGTTGATATTAACTGGTTTATGATTCTTTAACCAGTTGTTTTACTTTATGTTTCTCTTGGTTATGTGTTTTGTCACTAATTTGACAAAGGGGGAGATTGTAAGTGCTATAGTTTATACCCCTGTCGGTTGTCAAATTTATGGTGCCAAAATCACTGTTATATAACTTGCATAAGTGAAGCTCTGTCAAAGATCAACATTCATGAACGAGCAAAGCTCACAACAAGTAAAGCTCACAAGTACAAAGATCAACCTTGACTGCAAGTATTGCTCACAAGACAAGTCTCAAGAATGCAAGACTTCAAGAAGTGTATAAGGCCATTCGTAAAGAACTTAAGACACTTTCAAGGTTGAGCTACATCAAGATTTCAATATTGAATTACATCAAGACTTCAAGGCTTAAACTTCAAGGTCACTTGTTCATAATGTTTCAATGTCCTTACTTCACGATTGGGGTTTGATTGACCTTAGGTTGACCTTAGGAGTAGGCCCTTTTAGATACATAAGCCATATGTTTATGTTACATGAGTTTGGGCAGTTCGAAGACTTGTCCTAGGCTTTCTTCGACTAGTCTTAGCTTTGCTTCGACCAGTCTAAGAAATTCCTCGATTAGTCGTGAGTTTGTTATAAAATTCAGATATTTTCTGTTAGCCTTCGACTAGTCCAGGAATCTGTTCGACCAGTAGAAGGAACAGTGTCGACTGCATCTTCGACCAATCGAAAGTCTTCGACTCAAAGTCCAGCGATTAAATACAGGGTCTTCGACCAGTCGAAGGTGACCTTCGACCTGTTGAAGGTGACCTACGACCAGTCAAAGGAGACCTTCGACAGTCGTAGAACAGTCAAAGCTTATCATGCCCGATTTTTTTCAAATCTGTTAATTCTTCAACTAGTCGAAGAGCTCCCTAGACCAGTCGAAGGCGCAATCTGCTCACCTATAAATAGAGCACGAATCTCAGAAGAATGTACGGAATTAATTAATCCATTTAAGCCAATATTCGTCAAACTTCTGAGAGATAATTCTGTGCTCCATCTAAGCTAAGTGTGCTTATTTAATATTCTCTTTCTTTAGCTTTATTTAATTGATTTTATTTCTGCTATTCCAATCTAATTTGATAAGAGGAATTGTTATTCCCTTTCTTTAGAATCAAAATCAATTAAGGCAAGCCCTATTTAGTTTAATTTAAAATCTATTAGAACTAGAACCATTGTAATTGAGTACTGGACATTGAACTTGGACATTCAATCATTTACTCTGACTTGGTTCTACCGGGCTGCTACAACAAAGGAGATAATCAGATATTTTAGATTTAATTGTAAATTCCTTTCTGTTTTGGTTACTTTCAAGATTTGCCAGAAAAATCTTGTTGTATTGGTTATCTGAGGAGAGCCAGGAAAACTCAGAAGTGAGATTTTTTTAAATTGTGTAAGCCCACAGACAAAGACACAATTGTAAAGGTTTTGGGTGAACCTGTGAAAACCCATTTTATTAGTGAACGCTAATATCCCCTGTGTGAGGATATTAGGAGTGGAGTAGCATTCTGTGTGGCTGTTGTTTAACAATTGGTGAACACATAGGCGAACCACTATAATCCCTTGTGTTGTGGTTGAATGATTTATATTTCTAATCTTTAATTATTTATTTGTGGGATGTATGTATGGTGGTGAATATTGTAATCATTTAATTCAAGCATTGTGGGAATTTTGTAATAGTTTAGAATTTATTTTCTGCTATTCCTTTATCAGCTTGATATTCAATTTCCTTTAAAGTTGTTCCAGCAAGATTGCCCTGCCATTTTTATGGTGTATGGCTGTCCCTAGAACAATACATTTGTGATTATAATTTATTTTAGTTTAGTTTGTGTTTATTTCTGTATTCCTCTTTGGTTTGAGATTTGATAAAAATATCTTTCTAGAAATAAGGTTGTCCTACCATAAACTCTGGTTTTTGGTGTAAGGTTGTCCTTAGAACAACATTTGTATCAACCTCTCAAGATCTGAATTTTGAGATTGTTTTACTTTCCTGCATTGTGATTTATTCTAGCTATCATATTCTTTTTAATTCCGCTGTTATAAGTTTTATTTGGTATAGTCCTATTCACCCCCCCTCTAGGACATATAGCTAGGTCTTTTCATCTACGCAGAGCCTCAACGAGTCATCCTTCTTCTTCACGAAGAGTATCAGCGCTCCCTACGGTGAACTGCTCGGATGAATAAATCTCAACTCGTGCAACTCGTCCAACTGCTTCTACAGTTCCTGCAACTCTAGCGGTGCCATATGATACGGGGCCTTCGAAATAGGCGCGGTACCGGGCACGAAATCAATCTGAAACTCAGTATGTCGGTGAGGCGGTAATCCTGGAATCTCCTGGAACACGTCTGAAAAATCGTAAACCACAGGTAACTGGTCGATACAAGCGGCAACAGGCTCCTCAATGACACATGACATCATACAAGATAGCGGCTCTCCTCTGGGCTCTGCAATGAACTGGAATTGCGGCACACCAGGTATAGAGAACGTGACTGTCCTCCCGGAGCAGTCCAATATGGCATAGTACTCAGTAAGCCAATCCATGCCCAAGATAACGTCAAAATTCAACATCGGTAGCACGTACAAGTCGACAGGTAAGAAAATCTCTCCCACTAGCACGGGGCAAAATGAACAGAAGCGGCCTAATACTGTAGTCTTCCCCAAGGGCGTCGAACAGTCAACCCCTCTCGAGAAGACTCTATCGACAATCCAGTCGAACGACAGAATTCCTCGGACATAAACGAGTGCAAAGCACCGGAATCAAACAAGACTCGAGTAATGCATGCGGAGACTGGAAGTATACCCTCAATGACTTCTTCAAATGATTGAGGATCCTGTTGGGCCACGTAGAACCTAGCCTGAGCTGGCTGGGGAGGTGCCTGCCCCCTCTAAGCGTGTTGCTACTGCTGGGGTCGCTGAGGCAGTCGAAACTGCTGCCTCTGCTGCTGTGGTCTCGGAGGCTGGTGCTGATGCTGCTGCTGAGGTGGCCTCGGTGGTGGGGGCTGTTGTCGCTGCTGCTGTGGGGGTCTCTGCTGCTGTGGTGGAGGCTGTTATGGACCTCTCGCCGCTTCAAGCTTCTCGCCGTTGTGGGGCCTCTCGCTGTTGTTCTTGGGAGATGGGGACACTCCCACATACAGTACCCTGTCGCACCGCACCCAAAACAGGTGCCGGTGAACTGCCTTAGAGGGGGTGCTGGAGGTGCTGCTGGTGCTCGAAAGGCTGGGCGACCTGTGCGCATCTACTGCTGTGGTTGACGCTGTTGGGAGTCAGTGGAAGGAGCGTGCCTCTTCTGGTCTCTCCTTTGACCACGGTCAGACTGAGAACCAGCCCAGTCAGCCTCAAAAATCTGGGCCTTTCGTACCACTCCCTCAAAAGTCAGGAGCTCGTGCCCAATAACACAGCCTCGAAGACCATAACGCAAACCGTCCTCGAATCGGCAGGCTCTTCGCTCCTCGTCGTCCACTAAGTAAGGTACAAATCTAGACAATGCTACAAAACGGGCCGCATACTGAGCCACAGTCATATCACCCTGTACCAGGGTCTCGAACTCCAATGCTCGATGTCGTCGGATGTGATCAGGGAAGTATTATTGGTCAAACCGATCCACAAAATCCTCTCAGATCCATACAAAATCAGCGCCCGCTACTCGGGAGACTGACGTCCACCAGTGCTCAGCCTCACCATGAAGAAGAAATATAGCTAATCAGACTCGTCGCTCGGTCATGCATCCCATCGTATCAAATATCTTCTCCATATCGGCGCGCCATCTCTCAGCTACCGTCGGGTCTGACTCGCCCTAGAAACGTGGGGGATCGAGTCGTCGGAACTCTCGAAGGAGGGCGCTCGCGTGCTCCTGCTCGGCCTGCTCCGGTGAAACAACAGGATGTCTGCCTTGCCCCTGTAGTGCGGTCATCATAGCCTGCAACATCTGCTGTAGCTGAGAAGCACTCACGGATACGGTCGGATCCGCACCGGTCTCTGGTGGAGGAGCTGCATCCGTAGGCTGGGCAGTAGGAATCTCTGGTGGTAGAGCGGAGATCGTCGGTGGTAGTGCGGGAGTCTCAGGTGGTGGAGTGGGAGTCGATCGGGTCACTCTCCGGCGCGGCATGTCATAAAGGAAAGATCGAAGGCGCCTATCAACTTAGAAACTCTCGAAGGCACGGGTCGGTAATAAAAGATCGCTAAGTTATCCGAACTAAAGACTCAATCATTCTAACTCATAGCAGACATGTAATGTTGTTCTTAGTTATTCCCGAGTTATGATCTGGTACCAACTTCTATCATACCTTAAACTCAAAAACCGGGCTCACAAAATTTTGGATCGCTGAATCAGGCGCCGACAGCCTCCGTAGAACCCCATTCTCGGCTCCCAACGCCCATTCACCAGGTTCCAATCCTGGGATGCTACAAGGAGGATTTTCAACATCAGTTTGATTCGTAATAAGCATAACCAAAGACATAACCCATAAACAACAACTAAAAACTCCATCACATTTTCACTATGATAAAAAACTTTACAAATATAATGAGCATAAAGGGAAATACAATGATGATAGACAAAAAGCTCCAAAATGATCAGCTCTGCGCTCCTTTCTCAGCGCTGCTGCGATCTAACGTCACCTACACGCAACGGTCATGTATAAGCTTATAGAAAGCTTAGAGGGTGGTGAAAGTGTGTGCGCAAGGTAGTAATGTAATTATGAAATATCAGAGTAATGCGAAACATACTAGTGAATCCATGAATACCGTTAGCCGTACCAAAGCTATGCGATGCAAGGCATGAATGATGTCGGCCATACCAAGGCCATGCGATGCGAGATACAACTCAAGCATACAAATCCTCATCTATATATACATATCAATACAGTTCAACTATGGGATATCATCGGGGTCTAGTACAGTTTAAACTAGACTGCCACCTCATCGCGCGCAATAAGGTAAGTGAAAGAGACCTCACTATCCGCCTACCAATATCGGGCTCAGCTCGTCGATAGCGGACTCATTTGTCGAGCTGGTCGAACTCAGCCTAGCTTTGCCCCCTCCTCTCAGGCGGGTAAGGCCGCATCCCCTCCCAACCGACCATGACACAGTCGAAAGTACAACCATTTAGTAATCAGCACTCGGCGCTCCTACACCTACTCGGTCTAGACATTGGAGCAACCTCTTGGTACCATAAGGGTTTAGGGAATTTCACCCAGGGATATCTATAACACCCCATGTAGAACAAAATTTTCGGTATCCAATCCTGCCAACCATGATACGCCTGTGAGGCTACGGCCCTGATGTCGCTAGGGCGTACTGTAACCAAATCACACAATGCGAATGCATGAATCATACTATCCAGTCATGCAGTAATCTTGCGCATATCGTGCGCTCATGTAGGGCAACACCGCCTATCTGGGAGCCCCTAATCAATCTACCCGAAGGCATATGCTATGATCAGTCACTTCTCATATCAAGCATACATATATGCGTATGATCATGAATCAGGAACTATACTAAACATGTTATACGGTGATGGATGTTGTTCATAACAAAGATGGGCCTAACAATGGGCCCTAGGGAGAATTATAATGTGGACATTTAACTAACATTATTCTTACAGTGTGGACGTCAAACCATCATTGCTCCCAAGGCATGACCGCTAAGAAAACATCATCATATACATCATGGTAGAATCTCAATCGATGGGGTGATTCGAATTGAGCCGATTCAAATGGGTCGAATCGAATGGGCTGATTCAAATGGGTTGAATCGAATGAGCCGAATCAATGGGCCGAATCGAATTGGACCGATTCAAATGGGCCGATCAATGGGCCGAATCGAATGGGCCGATCAATGGGCCGAATGTATGTTAAATTGGGCCCACCCTTATGTAATTTGAGACCTGCACTATTCATAAGTTAACATAGGGGTAGATGAAATGAAAACAATTAGAAATTACCGTGGCCCTTAGGAGTTTGAACGGTGGATGACAAGGTCCATTATTTAAATGGTGGGGTCCACTTGAACTTTAGATCTGATTCACTCATCCTCTCATGCCATAAAATGATCTCATACATGGTTGAACGGTATGGATGCAACACATGCATCATGGTGGGCCCCACCATTCAAATAGTGAATAGTGTAGATAAAGCACGTACATCATTGGGGGCCCGTACCAGAGGGACGAAACACATACATCTAGGGTGGGTCCCACTGTCAGAACACACGTGAGTCATGGTGGGACCCACAGGGTTCTGGTCACTAAAAGAGAGAGATAGGGAGATAGAGAGATAGAGAGAGATAGAGAGAGAGAGATGGAGAGAGATAGAGAGTGATGGGTGATGGAGAGATGGATGTGATGAGTGATGGGTGTAAGAACTTTTTGACTTTTACGGTAAATGTTGTAAGAGAGGTATGGGTGGTGTAAGAAACTTTTTAACTTTGGGGGTTGCTTAGGGAAGGGTGTGAGGTGATGTGTACTCGATATGATGGGATTGATTGATGGATGATTGATGTGATATCTCATAGAGATTCTCTCGAAATTTGCACGAGTGGCATTTTTCTCGCACCGAACACTGGCCCACATCTCCTGGCCAGAGTATTGGATCGGCGCGGGAGTCGCGGCATCGGAACCACAGTGACGACGCGGTCGCTATGGTACTAGTCTTAGGTTGATTCGATTCAGGTTGACGGTGTGTGACGCAAGGTTGCGCGCAAATGTCAGTTAAGGGTCGAGGTTACCAGAATTCGACCGGGAAGACCACGGGATCTTACGGAACAGTACGGTCTAGGATACGGGGCTTACAGGAATGGCTATAAAAGAAAATGTTATCTTCCATCTTCTTCTAAAAGTATTTTGTAAGGTTTGTAATGTCATGTGGCTTGTTGATTGTTGAAGGTAATACTCCTTTTCAACTTTATATTATCTTAAATCCATCATCCTTCTTCTCATAAGGCCGATAGGATGTGTGTTCGGCAACCCTTGTTTGCTATTTGTATTCTATCGTATTGCGATTATTTAGTGTTTAGGTAGATGTCTGAAAGATACTCAGGGATCATTTCGATTCTAACTTCCATTTTATTTTTGCATATCGTAAATAGTGAGGTTTGACTGTCGCCCACTGGTGCAAACAAGTCTCGTATACGTGCAGATCTTAACACTAATCGGTTCATTCCTTTGTAACAAAGGACATAGGTGTAACGCCCCGGTTTTCGAGACCCGAGTATAGCACTCATCTCTCGAAAACCCAGGTGTTAACTGATAAACAAATAGATAATCAAACTCAAATCAAAGTGCGATTAACGGAATTAAGCGTAGTATAGATAAACCCAAGCAAATACAAATCTGGGCCACTCAACTGGGGCCCAAATACAAAACTTTAGTTCTCAACATGAAATGAAATGTTAATAAGCAAGAAAGCTACTGATTTAATCCAAAATAAGCAGCTGCCTCCTGGTACGGCTCCTCATTGTAAGCCTCCTCCTCGACCTCCGTCCCTCCGGCTCCTCCGCAACTCCCTCTGTTCCTGTGTCCTCTGTATGGTTGAATATTGATGAATGAGTGGCCAACTCGGTGTGATCTCCCGCTAAGATTACACACCGCCGCCCAAACAAGGAATAACATAAAAGCATACGATAATCCAAAACACAAGATGATGCGATAGTCTTTTTAAATGCATGGATGTATGAATGCAAATATCGGCCTGGTAAAACGTCCAGACGGCCTATGTCCCGAAAAACATCCGGACGGACATGGGGTCGTCACCCGTGGATAAGACCGGTCATTAGCGCAACATTCGGCCGTAATCGCAGGCGAGTGATCCAAGTCAATATCACGGTCGAATGACCGGTCACAAGCGCAACATTCGGGCGTAATCGCAGGCGAGTGATCCAAGTCATCGAAATATGCTATGTATGCATGATTTGTCACCCATTATTAGTCCATTTGCAATCACCAATTTAAGTAAGCTCACGGTCACTACGGGAGCACATGGCCCAGCAGTAGGCCGACGGCTCGGGCATAGTGTCCCATTACCACCATCCCACCCATGAGACTACCGTCTTAGGGTGTGTGTAGCACCCACTAACATGTGGTCAATCAATTTAACATAACGAGGTTACCACCAATGCCGATTAGGGGTGAATGTTGAAACTACCAAAAGTGGCGATTTAAACATGTCGGCGTGAATGATTTAAAAATGGATAAACGACGGTATTTGGAAGGGTTATGAGATTCACCCCTAGTCAGTTAGGTGAAACCACACATAGATGGTAAACCCCATGATCAAGTACCACGACCAAAACCTCCATGTCAGGGGCCTACTTATGTCACAACCATCTAGTTACACCCTGCACCCGGACTCTCCTTTACTAGGACTTCCCGTGGAGAGATTTTAGCAGTATGTGTGTCATAGCAGCATATATTACAATATGAAAGGAGAATAAGGAACGACACATGTATTCCTATCAATATACAACAACTAAATATACATGACTAATTGACTAGATCATTTACCAAGGCAGCTTTCAATAGTCTAAACAATAGTAAGCATGAGAATTATCATGTTTAGCAGATAAATCAAGTGAATACAATTTATTCTACACACAGTTTATCATTAGTCTAGCTAGCTATCTACATTAATAAAATTGTCATTTCTGGTCTAGTTAAGGGTGGAAAGCTTAAGGGGAAGAAATCATCACCAAACGAAGCGTAGAGTGTCCCTTGGTGCGGGTTCCTTTGAGAAGCTAGTGTCTCCACGTCGCTTGAACGGATCCCTAGAGAAAACTGCTTGCATCAGACGAGAATTTCTGAGGTCTTGACGGTAAGGATTGGTGGGAGCTTTGAAAAATCCGTGGTTAAGATGGTTTGGGCTTCCACCAAGGGGATCAGGCCCATCAATCTCTTACCCCAAATGTGAGGCCCAATTATTAGGTTTTACGGCCAATTCCCAGGGTCCACCACCTAAGTCAATGGAGAGTCACTGTTTTGACTCTTCATGTAGGTGGGACTAACCTGGTGCGTGTGGCTGGTCTTCACATGGCAAGGCCTACTGTCTTCAGGATGGGCTTGTCGAATGGACAGCGGCTCAGGTGTCCATCAGTGGATTCCCATGTGATGTAGCTCACATATGACACATCACGTACCTACATTTGGTGGGTACCCACTGTCCAGAGATATGAACGGTGAGGATGTGGATGATCTATATCAAGGTGGGGGTCCAATATGTGGCCTACTTGTAGACAGAGTGGATGGACGGTCCTGGGTGCAACCATATTTATGAATAAGAGGTACCTTATATAAAAGTCTCATGCATATGTAAAAGTCTCATGCATGTACAGATGCGTGCATACATGTATATACATATATATTTATATGAATGAGGCATGCTTTCTTATGCACCTACACACGTGCCATGGGTGTCGAATCCGATCGGTCCATAAGATGCACAATTCTCAGAAACCTTATGGGACGAATTTTCACCCTGATCTAAGGTTCTGGTGGCCCATATCAAAGGTAAATGAAATTTCAAGGGAAGAAACTATTTGCATTAATCATGGCCCACTGAAGTTTTGGTTCAAGGTAAAAATTGGGACCAAGGGGTTTTATGAGGTCCTGCTCTAAGTGGACCGATCAGATCTTCCGGACTCATTAGTCATGAAGAGGTCTAAATATTTTTCAATCACTTCACGTGGACTGATTGGCAGGTGAGCTTCGTTGTACAGTATCATGCATACACTAATAGCTTCTTTTCATAGGTGGATTCCACATGACCATGGTATCAGATCTGAACTGTCCATAAGATGTGTAATCTCAAGAAACCCCAGGGGGAAAACTTTCACCCTAATATAAGATTCCGGTGGGCCATAACAAAGATAACTGCAAATCAAAGGAAGAAACTGTTTGTACCTTTCAGGGCCCACCGAAGTTTCGGTTGGATGTAAAAATGGGAACCAAGGGGTTTTACGAGACTCTGCTCTAGGTGGACCATTCGGATTTTTAAGACTCATCAGGTATGATGAGATCTCAAATGTTTGAAATCAGTTAACGTTGGCAGGTGGTGGCACCCACTGGTTGGCAGGTGGTGGCACCCATTGCCTACATGCATAGTTCATTTACGTCGCATGTGGGTCCCGTGTAAACACGGTGTCGAATCGGAACGGTCCATGAGATGCGAAATCCCAATAAACTTTAGAGGGTGAACTTTCACCCTGATATAAGATTCCGGTGGGCCATAACAAAGATAACTTCATAT
The DNA here is from genome assembly GCA_030180095.1 of Magnolia changhungtana. NCBI lineage: Eukaryota > Viridiplantae > Streptophyta > Magnoliopsida > Magnoliales > Magnoliaceae > Magnolia > Magnolia changhungtana. The sequence goes on along the minus strand of JASAUF010000123.1, from coordinate 4,870,160 downwards.
CAAAGGAGGAAACTGTTTTCATTTCTCATGGCCCACCGAAGTTTCAGTTCAACCTAAAAGTTGGAACCAGGGGGTTTCTTGAGGTCCTGCTCCACGTGGACCGTTCAGATTTTCCAGACCCATCATCCATGATGAGATCTCAATAAATTTTCATGTGAGCAGGTTGGCAGGTATATGTATTACTTTTTAAATTAAAACGTCCGGATGTGGACGTTGGCTAGTGGACGGCCAGGGATGCACTGTCCCACGACCGACGGTCAGGAGGCTCCAGGTGGCCCGAGGTGGCCCACCGCCAGCTGCCTACACTTGGTGAGGCCCGTTCCCTAGTGCAGCCCACTTAAACTTGGCAGGGCCCACCTGCATTTGCAGGCCCATAACCAGCTCGCCGTTCTAACGACTACAAAAAGTCGACGTGCGTCAACCTCTGTTCGAAACAGAGGTTTCGTTCCCTCGTTGTAGGCCACCCTCACGGGGTGAAAGGTAGATCTGGACCGTTCATCAGGTAGAGGGAAGAAAATCATCCAGGGCCATGTCGACCTTCCTTGGCCATGAATGCACACGTGGTCTCTACGGCGATTGGAAGGAGACCGCTCGCCTGCATTTGAGGCTTGATTAACTCGGTGGACCATATCATTAGATGCCCAGAGCTCGCCATTCATGGTCGAAATTGTAATAGGAGGACGGTGGACGGTGTGGATATGAAGCAAGGTGGCCCACGGTATTCGTACAGGGCCCACCTGTATTTTAACGTGATTGGGTCCAAACAGGGTCCTCGTTTTTCTTTATCCGCCTGAAACTAGCTATTGTTTGGCCTAGTTTGGCCAGAAATACCATTACCACTGCCCTAGATTTTGCATCCTGGCAAGGCTTTAGTTAAACAGCCCTTAGCTCTGAACAGAGCTTTTAGTTGAGTCGGTTTTTCAGCCCGGAACAGAGGTCTGAAACGGCTATTGTTTGGCTCGTTCAGACGCTAAAGTGGTTGGACCGAACCCAACCATTGGCTTGCTTGGTCTCGGTCGAGGCGATTGTTCCTTCTATTAGCTGAACTACAGGGGAATGAAAGGGAACAAGCGGTTTACCTGAAACGGCAGATTTCTCCTTCTCTCAAGCTGTAACAGAGGCTCGGCCTTCTTCCTCACTTTCTCTCTTTTTCTTTTCTCTTGGTGTGCATTTCCTAGGGCTACAGTGCCCTCTTTTATAGCCATTGAGGGAGAGGGACGGACGGTTGTGATCGTTCTCACCGTGGACGGCTGAGATTTGCATTTCCTAAAATGGAAAGTCGGTCTCTCTCTCTCTTTCTCTTCACAGGATCGGGTCGGGCTATACTTGGCATGGATTGGACGGTGGTGTTCCATCTGTTTTGTTTGAAAACACCTGATCAAACGGTTATACCATTATGATCGTGTGGGTCCCGTGAAGAAATTGAACGGATAAGAATGTTCGGAAAGTGGCCGTGGTGGCCCACTTATGGGCTTGAATTACGTCGGTTTAAAATATCTGTTTGGCGGGATATTTTTGAAATTTACAAAATGGTCGGTCAAAGCACGTTTGACCGAGCCAATGGTTCCGGTGCACCTCATGCACAAGTACTCTTTGTGCATAAGCATTGTGTAGAGGCCTACAGAAATGTTACTACCGCGATCCACTCCATCCATTTACATTGAGGACCTTACTCGGGATCCTGGTCCATTTTGGATCGATGGAGAGCCCTAGGTGGCCCGTTACGTACCCTTTTTGAGCTATTTTTGGCCTATCTGGCATGATCTGTTGGCCGGTTGGACCCGATATTTGTTTTCAACGGTTAATGTCAAGTACTAGTTATGATGAAAGCGTGGTTTGTCACTAACTAGTTCTCATGTGTTGGTGACAAGTGTATTGCATAAAGTATTAACTATCGTAATGACTTTAATTTAGAGTGTCTGAGTAGTCTCACCTTCCTGATTGACATGGTGCGTGCTCTGACCCTTGAAGACCCTGTTGGATGGCTTTAACGTCGATCGGAATCTCCATCCTGTGTATGTTGAGTTCAAGCTTTTGGTTAATCCAAATAAATTTTAATTTTGTGTGGGTTTAAAAGGCAACACCCGTGTACTGAAGGTACGGGGTGTTACAGTCTACCCCCCTAAAAAAAAATTTCGCCCTCGAAATTACCTGAGGCGTATCAATGAATAGGTGAGGGTACTTCTCCTTAACTTCCGCTCCTCGTTCCCATGTCGCTTCTTCCTCCCCATGATGTGACCAAAGAACTTTGACTAAGGGAATAGTCTTCGTCCGTAGGACCTGCTCCTTGTGGTCCAATATGCGGATAGGTTCCTCGGTGTAGGAGGCATTATCTGTCAGCTCGATCTGCTCCCAACTAACGATGTGTGACTCGTCTGGTGTGTATTTCTTCAGCATGGATATGTGGAAGACATTGTGAATACTGGCCAGCGCAGTAGGTAGTGCAAGGCGGTATGCCACAGCCCCCACTCGATCTAAGATCTCGAAAGGCCCGATGAAACGTGGTGCCAGCTTTCCTTTCTGACCGAACCTCATCAGACCCTTCATAGGTGACACCTTCAGAAATACGTGGTCGCCAACCGTAAATTCCAGGTTGCGACGTCGGTTATCCGCATAGCTCTTCTGTCTGCTCTGGGCGGTGCGCAAACGTTTTCTAACCACGTCGATGACCTGAGTAGTAGCCTGAACCAACTCCGGCCCCAACAAGCTTCTTTCTCCTATTTCTGCCCAACACTGAGGGGCTCGGCAAGGGCGACCATAGAGGGCTTCATATGGTGCCATGCCTATGCTAGCCTGAAAACTGTTATTGTATGCGAATTCTGCCAGTGCCAGGTGGTCATCCCAGTTGCCCTGAAAGTCTAGGACGCATGCTCTCAGCATATCTTCTAAAATTTGGTTCACCCGTTCAGTCTGCCCGTCTGTCTGAGGGTGGAACGCCGTACTGAACTTGAGTTCTGTGCCTAATTCTTCTTGCAGTCTCTTCCAGAAGGTAGAAGTAAATCTGGAGTCCCGATCTGAAATAATTTCACGCGGAACTCCATAGGATCGCACGACTTCTCGGATGTATAACTTTGCCAAGCTGTCGGTGGAATCTGTTGTGCGAATCGGGAGGAATCTGGCGGCCTTTGTTAATCGATCAACGATGACCCGGATCGAGTCGTGCTTCCTCTCGCGTCCTAGGAAGACCGAAATAAAGTCCATAGAAATGCTATCCCACTTCCATTCAAATAGGGGTAGTGGTGAAGGAGGCCAAGCCAGGCTTGCGATGCTCGGCCTTGATCTTCTGGCACACCATGCATTTTGCCACAAAGTCGGCGATGTCCCTCTTCATGTTGCTCCACCAATACTGCCTCTTTACATCATTGTACATTTTCGTGCTTCCTGGGGTGGATGGCTAACTTGGAATGGTGGGCTTGAGTCATTACTTCTTTCCTTAATTCGGCATTGTTTGGAACGCACATTCGTCCTTGATACCGAAGACTACCGTCGTCACCAACTCTCCAGTCAGGCATTACTTCACTCTTGCACCTTTCCTTCATCTTGACGAGCCATTCATCCTGGTCTTGTATGGAGATCATGTGTCGGACCAGGGTTGGCTCTGCAGTTAACATAGCCACGTAGGCATCAGGTTCGTCGAGGGTGAGTTGGATATCAAAGTCCTGTACGAATTTCATCATTTCCCACTCCTTGAGCATCAGGGTGGCTATTAGCTCGTGTTTCTTCTTCCGACTTAGAGCGTCAGCCACGGAGTTTGCCTTGCCAGGGTGGTAGGAGATTTCGAAATGGAAATCTTTAAGAGTCTCCATCCACCGACGCTGGCGCATGTTCAGATCCTTCTGCGTGAATATATATTTCAGGCTCTTGTGGTCGCAGAATAAGTGGAAATATTCCCCATACAAGTAATGCCTCCATATCTTTAAGGCAAATACTACAGCGGCTAATTCCAAGTCGTGAGTCGGGTAATTTTCCTCGTGCTTCTTCAATTGGCGAGAGGCGTAGGCGATTACCTTGTCATTCTGCATCAGAACGCAACCGAGGCCCAACTTCGAGGCATCACTGTATACTACAAACTCTTCTCCTTCCTGTGGGAGAGTGAGCACCGGCGCAGAAGTTAATCTCATCTTCAACTCCCGGAACGCTGCCTCTGTATTCTCATCCCATGTGAATCGGGCGTTCTTCCTCGTCAGTTGTGTGAGTGGTCGTGCAATTCGGGAGAATTCCTTAATAAAGCGTCGGTAGTACCCAGCCATACCTAGGAAACTCCGAACCTCTGTCACTGTAGTGGGCTGCTCCCACTTAGATACTGCTTCCACCTTAGCTGGATCGACCGCTATGCCTTCTGCCTTTACCACGTGCCCTAAAAATTTCACTTCCTGCTCCCAGAACTCGCATTTGGACAACTTAGCATACAGTTGGTTATCCTTTAGCGTACTTAGGATCGTACGCAGATGTTGTTCATGCTCCTCTTGGCTCTTGGAATAGACCAAAATATCGTCAATGAACACGATCACGAACCGGTCTAGGTAAGGCATGAAGACCCGGTTCATGAGGTCCATAAAAACTGCAGGAGCGTTTGTGAGACCAAAAGACATAACCAGGAATTCGTAGTGCCCATAACGAGTTCTGAAGGCCGTCTTTGAGATGTCCTCATCCCTGATCCTCAGCTGGTGATATCCTGAACGCAAGTCTATTTTGGAGAAGTACTTGGCATCTTTCAACTGATCAAATAGATCGTCGATACGTGGCAGGGGATATCTGTTCTTGATCGTTACATCATTCAGTCTTCTGTAGTCTATACAGAGACGCATCGACCCGTCCTTTTTCTTGACAAAGAGGACTGGTGCTCCCCAGGGAGAAACACTGGGACGGATAAAGCCTTGAGTGAGCAGCTCATCAATCTGACTCCTCAACTCCTCCATTTCACAAGGAGGCATGCGAAATGGCGGGAGTGATATAGGAGCGGTCCCTGGCTTGAGGTCGATGCAGAAGTCTATTGCCCTTCTAGGGGGTAGCTCTGGTACTTCTTGGAATACTTCGGGGAATTCTCGGACTACTGGTATCCGACTGATGGTGACTTCTGCTGACTCAGCTTCCTCTAGAGCCTGTAAGCTCTCGAACTCTCGGCGTATGCCCCCTCCTTTCAGAGTGAAGGAAACACGCCCTGGGGGGATATTGTCACTGTTTTGTTGCGACAATCCATGACTGCACGCACCAACGTGAGCCAGTCCATTCCGAGGATGATGTCAAATTGCTTGATTGGCATGATAATCAGGTCTACAGTAACCTCTCGATTTGCGAGCGTGATTGGACATGCTCTACACATTTTATCTGTTTCTACAAATTTACCCATAGGGGATGCTACAACTAAGGGAGCATGCATTCGAATTGTGTTCAGTTTCAATTTAGATGTAATTGCAGAATCAATGAAAGATAAGGTTGCACCAGAATCAAATAAAGTGAGTACAGGGGTACTGTTAATATGACCAGTGCCATGAATGGTTTGGAGGGGGTCCTGCTCAGCCTCTGTGGTGGCGACAGCATATACTCGCGCGGGGAGCCCTCTCGCGATGTGGGGGCCCCTGTTTGGGTTGTTGAGGCCTGGGTGCTGCCCTTGTTGCTGCATGGTCCTGCGGCGGTCGATGCATTCGGGGAGGAATACCTTGATCTCTCATCCGCTGGAAGCACGCCTGGGTGGTGTGGTTGGGTTTACCGCAGTAGCCACAGCTTCCACCTGTAGGCGGGGGCGGAGCTCGTGCGAGTAGCGGTCTGAACCTCCCCGCTGGAATAGGTGGGGCAGGAGGAGGTTGCCTTGGTCGGAATGGGACATCCCGAGTCGGCGGGCGGGAGCGGATGGTGCGTTCAAAGTCTTTTTCCACCCGCATTGCTTTATCGACCAATTCCGGGTAGTCCCCGAAATCCCATGTAACGCCCCGGTTTTCGAGACCCGAGTATAGCACTCATCTCTCGAAAACCCAGGTGTTAACTGATAAACAAATAGATAATCAAACTCAAATCAAAGTGCGATTAACGGAATTAAGCGTAGTATAGATAAACCCAAGCAGTAATAAATCCTGGGCCACTCAGCTGGGGCCCAAATACAAAACTTTAGTTCTCAACATGAAATGAAACGTTAATAAGCAAGAAAGCTACTGATTTAATCCAAAATAAGCAGCTGCCTCCTGGTACGACTCCTCATTGTAAGCCTCCTCCTCGACCTCCGTCGCCTCCGGCTCCTCCGCAACTCCCTCTGTTCCTGTGTCCTCTGTATGGTTGAATATTGATGAATGAGTGGCCAACTCAGTGTGATCTCCCGCCAAGATTACACACCGCCGCCCCAAACGAGGAATAACATAAAAGCATACAGATAATCCAAAACACAGTAGATGCAGTCTTTTTAAATGCATGGATGTATGAATGCAAATATCGGCCCGGGTAAAACGTCCAGACGGCCTATGTCCCAGGAAAAACATCCGGATGGACATGGGGTCGTCACCTGTGGATAAGGCGGTCATTAGCGCAACATTCGGGGCGTGTCGCAGGGTAGTGATCCAAGTCAATATCACGGTCGAATGACCGTCACAAGCGCAACATTCGGCGTGTCGCGGCGCGAGTGATCCAAGTCATCGAAATATGCTATGTATGCATGATTTGTCAGCCCTTTATTAGTCCATTTGTAATCAGCCAATTTAAGTAAGCTCACGGTCACTACGGGGAGCACATGGCCCAGCGTAGGCCGACGGCTCGGGCATAGTGTCCCATTACCACCATCCCCGGCCCATGAGACTACCGTCTTAGCTAAACATGATAATTCTCATGCTTACTATTGTTTAGACTATTGAACTGCCTTGGTAAATGATCTAGTCAATTAGTCATGTATATTTAGTTGTTGTATATTGATAGGAATACATGTGTCGTTCCTTATTCTCCTTTCATATTGTAATATATGCTGCTATGACACACATACTGCTAAAATCTCTCCACGGGAAGTCCTAGTAAAGGAGAGTCCGTGCTTGGGGTGTAACTAGATGGTTGTGACATAAGTAGGCCCCTGACATGGAGGTTTTGGTTGTGGTACTTGATTATGGGGTTTACCATCTATGTGTGGTTTCACCTAACTGACTAGGGGTGAATCTCATAACCCTTTCAAATACCGTCGTTTATCCATTTTTAAATCATTCACGCCGACATGTTTAAATCGCCACTTTTGGTAGTATAGCAGCATATATTACAATATGAAAGGAGAATAAGGAACGACACATGTATTCCTATCAATATACAACAACTAAATATACATGACTAATTGACTAGATCATTTACCAAGGCAGTTCAATAGTCTAAACAATAGTAAGCATGAGAATTATCATGTTTAGCAGATAAATCAAGTGAATACAATTTATTCTACACACAGTTTATCATTAGTCTAGCTAGCTATCTACATTAATAAAATTGTCATTTCTGGTCTAGTTAAGGGTGGAAAGCTTAAGGGGAAGAAATCATCACCAAACGAAGCGTAGAGTGTCCCTTGGTGCGGGTTCCTTTGAGAAGCTAGTGCCTCCACGTCGCTTGAACGGATCCCTAGAGAAAACTGCTTGCATCAGACGAGAATTTCTGAGGTCTTGACGTAAGGATTGGTGGGAGCTTTGAAAAATCCGTGGTTAAGATGGTTTGGGCTTCCACCAAGGGGATCAGGCCCATCAATCTCTTACCCCAAATGTGAGGCCCAATTATTAGGTTTTACGGCCAATTCCCAGGGTCCACCACCTAAGTCAATGGAGAGTCACTGTTTTGACTCTTCATGTAGGTGGGACTAACCTGGTGCGTGTGGCTGGTCTTCACATGGCAAGGCCTACTGTCTTCAGGATGGGCTTGTCGAATGGACAGCGGCTCAGGTGTCCATCAGTGGATTCCCATGTGATGTAGCTCACATATGACACATCACGTATCTACAATTGGTGGGTACCCACTGTCCAGAGATATGAACGGTGAGGATGTGGATGATCTATATCAAGGTGGGGGTCCAATATGTGGCCTACTTGTAGACAGAGTGGATGGACGGTCCTGGGTGCAACCATATTTATGAATAAGAGGTACCTTATATAAAAGTCTCATGCATATGTAAAAGTCTCATGCATGTACAGATGCGTGCATACATGTATATATATATATATATATATATTTATATGAATGAGGCATGCTTTCTTACGCACCTACACACGTGCCATGGGTGTCGAATCCGATCGGTCCATAAGATGCACAATTCTCAGAAACCCTATGGGATGAATTTTCACCCTGATCTAAGGTTCTGGTGGCCCATATCAAAGGTAAATGAAATTTCAAGGGAAGAAACTATTTGCATTAATCATGGCCCACTGAAGTTTTGGTTCAAGGTAAAAATTGGGACCAAGGGGTTTTATGAGGTCCTGCTCTAAGTGGACCGATCAGATCTCCCGGACTCATTAGTCATGAAGAGGTCTAAATATTTTTCAATCACTTCACGTGGATTGATTGGCAGGTGAGCTTTGTTGTACAGTATCATGCATACACTAATAGTTTCTTTTCATAGGTGGATTCCACATGACCATGGGTATCAGATCTTAACTGTCCATAAGATGTGTAATCTCAAGAAACCCCAGGGGGAAAACTTTCACCCTAATATAAGATTCCGGTGGGCCATAACAAAGATAACTGCAAATCAAAGGAAGAAACTGTTTGTACCTTTCAGGGCCCACCGAAGTTTCGGTTGGATGTAAAAATGGGAACCAAGGGGTTTTACGAGACTCTGCTCTAGGTGGACCATTCGGATTTTTAAGACTCATCAGGTATGATGAGATCTCAAATGTTTGAAATCAGTTAACGTTGGTAGGTGGTGGCACCCACTGGTTGGCAGGTGGTGGCACCCATTGCCTACATGCATAGTTCATTTACGTCGCATGTGGGTCCCATGTAAACACGGTGTTGAATCGGAACGGTCCATGAGATGCGAAATCCCAATAAACTTTAGAGGGTGAGCTTTCACCCTGATATAAGATTCCGGTGGGCCATAACAAAGATAACTTCATATCAAAGGAGGAAACTGTTTTTCATTTCTCATGGCCCACCGAAGTTTCGAGTTCAACCTAAAAGTTGGAACCAGGGGGTTTCTTGAGGTCTGCTCCACGTGGACCGTTCAGATTTTCCAGACCCATCATCCACGATGAGATCTCAATAAATTTTCATGTGAGCAGGTTGGCAGGTATATGTATTACTTTTTAAATTAAAACGTCCGGATGTGGACGTTGGCTAGTGGACGGCCAGGGATGCACTGTCCCACGACCGACGGTCAGGAGGCTCCAGGTGGCCCGAGGTGGCCCACCGCCAGCTGCCTACACTTGGTGAGGCCCGTTCCCTAGTGCAGCCCACTTAAACTTGGCAGGGCCCACCTGCATTTGCAGGCCCATAACCAGCTCGCCCTTCTAACGACTACAAAAAGTCGACGTGCGTCAACCTCTGTTCGAAACAGAGGTTTCGTTCCCTCGTTGTAGGCCACCCTCACGGGGTGAAAGGTAGATCTGGACCGTTCATCAGGTAGAGGGAAGAAAATCATCCAGGGCCATGTCGACCTTCCTTGGCCATGAATGCACACGTGGTCTCTACGGCGATTGGAAGGAGACCGCTCGCCTGCATTTGAGGCTTGATTAACTCGGTGGACCATATCATTAGATGCCCAGAGCTCGCCATTCATGGTCGAAATTGTAATAGGAGGACGGTGGACGGTGTGGATATGAAGCAAGGTGGCCCACGGTATTCGTACAGGGCCCACCTGTATTTTAACGTGATTGGGTCCAAACAGGGTCCTCGTTTTTCTTTATCCGCCTGAAACTAGCTATTGTTTGGCCTAGTTTGGCCAGAAATACCATTTCCACTGCCCTAGATTTTGCATCCTGGCAAGGCTTTAGTTAAACAGCCCTTAGCTCTGAACAGAGCTTTTAGTTGAGTCGGTTTTTCAGCCCGGAACAGAGGTCTGAAACGGCTATTGTTTGGCTCGTCCAGACGCTAAAGTGGTTGGACCAAACCCAACCATTGGCTTGCTTGGTCTCGGTCGAGGCGATTGTTCCTTCTATTAGCTGAACTACAGGGGAATGAAAGGGAACAAGCAGTTTAGAACAGAGCTTTTAGTTGAGTCGGTTTTTCAGCCCGGAACAGAGGTCTGAAACGGCTATTGTTTGGCTCGTCCAGACGCTAAAGTGGTTGGACCAAACCCAACCATTGGCTTGCTTGGTCTCGGTCGAGGCGATTGTTCCTTCTATTAGCTGAACTACAGGGGAATGAAAGGGAACAAGCAGTTTACCTGAAACGGCAGATTTCTCCTTCTCTCAAGCTGTAACAGAGGTTCGGCCTTCTTCCTCACTTTCTCTCTTTTTCTTTTCTCTTGGTGTGCATTTCCTAGGGCTACAGTGCCCTCTTTTATAGCCATTGAGGGAGAGGGACGGACGGTTGTGATCGTTCTCACCGTGGACGGCTGAGATTTGCATTTCCTAAAACGGAAAGTCGGTCTCTCTCTCTCTTTCTCTTCACAGGATCGGGTCGGGCTATACTTGGCATGGATTGGACGGTGGTGTTCAATCTGTTTCGTTTGAAAACACCTGATCAAACGGTTATACCATTATGATCGTGTGGGTCCCGTGAAGAAATTGAACGGATAAGAACGTCCGGAAAGTGGCCGTGGTGGCCCACTTATGGGCTTGAATTACGTCGGTTTAAAATATCTGTTTGGCGGGATATTTTTGAAATTTACAAAATGGTCGGTCAAAGCACGTTTGACCGAGCCAATGGTTCTGGTGCACCTCATGCACAAGTACTCTTTGTGCATAAGCATTGTGTAGAGGCCTACAGAAATGTTACTACCACGATCCACTCCATCCATTTACATTGAGGACCTTACTCAGGGATCCTGGTCCATTTTGGATCGATGGAGAGTCCTAGGTGGCCCGTTACGTACCCTTTTTGAGCTATTTTTGGCCTATCTGGCATGATCTGTTGGCCGGTTGGACCCGATATTTGTTTTCAACGGTTAATGTCAAGTACTAGTTATGATGAAAGCGTGGTTTGTTACTAACTAGTTCTCATGTGTTGGTGACAAGTGTATTGCGGCAGTATTAACTATCGTAATGACTTTAATTTAGAGTGTCTGAGTAGTCTCACCTTCCTGATTGACATGGTGCGTGCTCTGACCCTTGAAGACCCTGTTGGATGGCTTTAATGTCGATCGGAATCTCCATCCTGTGTATGTTGAGTTCAAGCTTTTGATTAATCCAAATAAATTTTAATTTTGTGTGGGTTTAAAAGGCAACACCCGTGTACTGAAGGTACGGGGTGTTACATCCCAAGTGCACAGACGGGATTGTATCCCTGGCTTCAGCCCTTCCTTGAACTTTTCCAGTTTGTACTCCTCATCCTCAAGGGCCTTCGGTATGTATCGTGATAGCTCATCAAATTTTGCCTCGTACTGGGCGACCGTCATATTTCCCTGTTCCAGCTTCAAAAATTGTGCGATCTTCGCGCTTCGGCATGAGCGTGGAAAATACTTTTCCAGGAACTTTGTCCTGAAGCCTTCCCAAGTCCATACATACCCAGCTGGCACTCCTCTCTGTACACTGCTCCACCAGTTCTCGGCCTCTCCCTCGAGCAGGTATACGGCTAAGGCGACTTTCTGAGAGTCAGTACACTCTAAAGGCACCATCGACTTGGCGATTCGCGCCAGCCATCGTTCGGCCTGAACCGGGTCGGGTGCCCCTCCGAAAGTCAATGGGCGGAGCCTCAAGAAACGGTCAAATATGTCGGCGCCTCGCGCCTCTGTATCACGGGGTGCCCCCCCACGACTTCGTAGGGTCTCCATCATTAAAGCGTGTGAGTCTTGCTTTGTTCGCATGAAGGCGGTCTGTCTGCTGTCGCATTATTGCTTTGCCATACGTGCGAAGGCCGCAAAGGCAGCTCCCATCGGTGTATCCTCGTACATGTTGGCTGAGGGCTCGACTGATGGTGTTCGTCGCCCGAGGTGTGGTGATGGCGGCCACGATGCAAAGATCGAGGAGAGGAGAGTCTCCTACGCTGACTTCCGACCTTGTGTCCCTATTTGTCAATCCTGGCGGAAGGCCTGGTGTATAAACAGGGCTGCGCTCCCTTTCGCGCTCGGTTGATGGGATGGGGTGAACGTCGACCGTGTGGGCCCGACGTGACCGCGTCGTAGGTGGCATGGCCTCCTGTGTCATCAGATTTCGTGTTTCAGGACTAGGAGGGCGGATAACAACTCTTAACTTGTATAAAACATTATAAGGGGGAGAATTAGTAGTTGCATGGCGAGGGAGTTCCTCATTCAGTCAACACTTTTTGTTTTGAATTTTCCAAGGGAGCTAAGGTTTTCATTTCTAAGTTCAAATGACTATCTTATCGTTCCTCAAGAAATTCTAAGTTGTTCATGAGGGGCCTAAGTGTTATGTTTCTGTGTTCATATATCCTATCTATGTTTCTAAGGAAGGACTTCTAAGTTTTGTCTAAGTCGACCTTTTAAGGTTTGTAAGCTGGTCCCACAGCCAAGCTGTCTCATACTCCGCTTTGATACCAACTTGTAACGCCCCGGTTTTCGAGACCCGAGTATAGCACTCATCTCTCGAAAACCCAGGTGTTAACTGATAAACAAATAGATAATCAAACTCAAATCAAAGTGCGATTAACGGAATTAAGCGTAGTATAGATAAACCCAAGCAGTAATAAATCCTGGGCCACTCAGCTGGGGCCCAAATACAAAACTTTAGTTCTCAACATGAAATGAAATGTTAATAAGCAAGAAAGCTACTGATTTAATCCAAAATAAGCAGCTGCCTCCTGGTACGGCTCCTCATTGTAAGCCTCCTCCTCGACCTCCGTCGCCTCCGGCTCCTCCGCAACTCCCTCTGTTCCTGTGTCCTCTGTATGGTTGAATATTGATGAATGAGTGGCCAACTCAGTGTGATCTCCCGCTAAGATTACACACCGCCGCCCCAAACAAGGAATAACATAAAAGCATACAGATAATCCAAAACACAGTAGATGCAGTCTTTTTAAATGCATGGATGTATGAATGCAAATATCGGCCGGGTAAAACGTCCAGACGGCCTATGTCCCGGAAAAACATCCGGACGGACATGGGGGTCGTCACCCGGGATAAGACTGGTCATTAGCGCAACATTCAGCGTAATCGCAGGGCAGAGTGATCCAAGTCAATATCACAGTCGAATGACTGGTCACAAGCGCAACATTCAGCGTAATCGCAGGGCAGAGTGATCCAAGTCATCGAAATATGCTATGTATGCATGACTTGTCAGCCCATTATTAGTCCATTTGCAATCAGCCAATTTAAGTAAGCTCACGGTCACTACGGGGAGCACATGGCCCAGCGTAGGCCGACGGCTCGGGCATAGTGTCCCATTACCACCATCCCCGGCCCATGAGACTACCGTCTTAGGGTGTGTGTAGCACCCACTAACATGTGGTCAATCAATTTAACATAACGAGGTTACCACCAATGCCGATTAGGGGTGAATGTTGAAACTACCAAAAGTGGCGATTTAAACATGTCGGCGTGAATGATTTAAAAATGGATAAACGACGGTATTTGGAAGGGTTATGAGATTCACCCCTAGTCAGTTAGGTGAAACCACACATAGATGGTAAACCCCATGATCAAGTACCACGACCAAAACCTCCATGTCAGGGGCCTACTTATGTCACAACCATCTAGTTACACCCCAAGCACGGACTCTCCTTTACTAGGACTTCCCGTGGAGAGATTTTAGCAGTATGTGTGTCATAGCAGCATATATTACAATATGAAAGGAGAATAAGGAACGACACATGTATTCCTATCAATATACAACAACTAAATATACATGACTAATTGACTAGATCATTTACCAAGGCAGTTCAATAGTCTAAACAATAGTAAGCATGAGAATTATCATGTTTAGCAGATAAATCAAGTGAATACAATTTATTCTACACACAGTTTATCATTAGTCTAGCTAGCTATCTACATTAATAAAATTGTCATTTCTGGTCTAGTTAAGGGTGGAAAGCTTAAGGGGAAGAAATCATCACCAAACGAAGCGTAGAGTGTCCCTTGGTGCGGGTTCCTTTGAGAAGCTAGTGTCTCCACGTCGCTTGAACGGATCCCTAGAGAAAACTGCTTGCATCAGACGAGAATTTCTGAGGTCTTGACGGTAAGGATTGGTGGGAGCTTTGAAAAATCCGTGGTTAAGATGGTTTGGGCTTCCACCAAGGGGATCAGGCCCATCAATCTCTTACCCCAAATGTGAGGCCCAATTATTAGGTTTTACGGCCAATTCCCAGGGTCCACCACCTAAGTCAATGGAGAGTCACTGTTTTGACTCTTCATGTAGGTGGGACTAACCTTGTGCGTGTGGCTGGTCTTCACATGGCAAGGCCTACTGTCTTCAGGATGGGCTTGTCGAATGGACAGCGGCTCAGGTGTCCATCAGTGGATTCCCATGTGATGTAGCTCACATATGACACATCACGTACCTACATTTGGTGGGTACCCACTGTCCAGAGATATGAACGGTGAGGATGTGGATGATCTATATCAAGGTGGGGGTCCAATATGTGGCCTACTTGTAGACAGAGTGGATGGACGGTCCTGGGTGCAACCATATTTATGAATAAGAGGTACCTTATATAAAAGTCTCATGCATATGTAAAAGTCTCATGCATGTACAGATGCGTGCATACATGTATATATATATATATATATATATATTATATGAATGAGGCATGCTTTCTTATGCACCTACACACGTGCCATGGGTGTCGAATCCGATCGGTCCATAAGATGCACAATTCTCAGAAACCTTATGGGACGAATTTTCACCCTGATCTAAGGTTCTGGTGGCCCATATCAAAGGTAAATGAAATTTCAAGGAAGAAACTATTTGCATTAATCATGGCCCACTGAAGTTTTGGTTCAAGGTAAAAATTGGGACCAAGGGGTTTTATGAGGTCCTGCTCTAAGTGGACCGATCAGATCTTCCGGACTCATTAGTCATGAAGAGGTCTAAATATTTTTCAATCACTTCACGTGGACTGATTGGCAGGTGAGCTTCGTTGTACAGTATCATGCATACACTAATAGCTTCTTTTCATAGGTGGATTCCACATGACCATGGTATCAGATCTGAACTGTCCATAAGATGTGTAATCTCAAGAAACCCCAGGGGAAAAACTTTCACCCTAATATAAGATTCCGGTGGGCCATAACAAAGATAACTGCAAATCAAAGGAAGAAACTGTTTGTACCTTTCAGGGCCCACCGAAGTTTCGGTTGGATGTAAAAATGGGAACCAAGGGTTTTACGAGACTCTGCTCTAGGTGGACCATTCGGATTTTTAAGACTCATCAGGTATGATGAGATCTCAAATGTTTGAAATCAGTTAACGTTGGCAGGTGGTGGCACCCACTGGTTGGCAGGTGGTGGCACCCATTGCCTACATGCATAGTTCATTTACGTCGCATGTGGGTCCGTGTAAACACGGTGTCGAATCGGAACGGTCCATGAGATGCGAAATCCCAATAAACTTTAGAGGGTGAACTTTCACCCTGATATAAGATTCCAGGTGGGCCATAACAAAGATAACTTCATATCAAAGGAGGAAACCTGTTTTCATTTCTCATGGCCCACCGAAGTTTCGATTCAACCTAAAAGTTGGAACCAGGGGGTTTCTTGAGGTCCTGCTCCACGTGGACCGTTCAGATTTTCCAGACCCATCATCCATGATGAGATCTCAATAAATTTTCATGTGAGCAGGTTGGCAGGTATATGTATTACTTTTTAAATTAAAACGTCCGGATGTGGACGTTGGCTAGTGGACGGCCAGGGATGCACTGTCCCACGACCGACGGTCAGGAGGCTCCAGGTGGCCCGAGGTGGCCCACCGCCAGCTGCCTACACTTGGTGAGGCCCGTTCCCTAGTGCAGCCCACTTAAACTTGGCAGGGCCCACCTGCATTTGCAGGCCCATAACCAGCTCGCCCTTCTAACGACTACAAAAAGTCGACGTGCGTCAACCTCTGTTCGAAACAGAGGTTTCGTTCCCTCGTTGTAGGCCACCCTCACGGGGTGAAAGGTAGATCTGGACCGTTCATCAGGTAGAGGGAAGAAAATCATCCAGGGCCATGTCGACCTTCCTTGGCCATGAATGCACACGTGGTCTCTACGGCGATTGGAAGGAGACCGCTCGCCTGCATTTGAGGCTTGATTAACTCGGTGGACCATATCATTAGATGCCCAGAGCTCGCCATTCATGGTCGAAATTGTAATAGGAGGACGGTGGACGGTGTGGATATGAAGCAAGGTGGCCCACGGTATTCGTACAGGGCCCACCTGTATTTTAACGTGATTGGGTCCAAACAAGGTCCTCGTTTTTCTTTATCCGCCTGAAACTAGCTATTGTTTGGCCTAGTTTGGCCAGAAATACCATTACCACTGCCCTAGATTTTGCATCCTGGCAAGGCTTTAGTTAAACAGCCCTTAGCTCTGAACAGAGCTTTTAGTTGAGTCGGTTTTTCAGCCGTGGAACAGAGGTCTAAAACGGCTATTGTTTGGCTCGTTCAGACGCTAAAGTGGTTGGACCGAACCCAACCATTGGCTTGCTTGGTCTCGGTCGAGGCGATTGTTCCTTC
Organism: Magnolia changhungtana; assembly: GCA_030180095.1. NCBI lineage: Eukaryota > Viridiplantae > Streptophyta > Magnoliopsida > Magnoliales > Magnoliaceae > Magnolia > Magnolia changhungtana. The sequence continues at coordinate 4,853,451 of JASAUF010000123.1, read as the reverse complement.
TATTAGCTGAACTACAGGGGAATGAAAGGGAACAAGCGGTTTACCTGAAACGGCAGATTTCTCCTTCTCTCAAGCTGTAACAGAGGCTCGGCCTTCTTCCTCACTTTCTCTCCTTTTCTTTTCTCTTGGTGTGCATTTCCTAGGGCTACAGTGCCCTCTTTTATAGCCATTGAGGGAGAGGGACGGACGGTTGTGATCGTTCTCACCGTGGACTGGACGGCTGAGATTTGCATTTCCTAAAATGGAAAGTCGGTCTCTCTCTCTCTTTCTCTTCACAGGATCGGGTCGGGCTATACTTGGCATGGATTGGACGGTGGTGTTCAATCTGTTTTGTTTGAAAACACCTGATCAAACGGTTATACCATTATGATCGTGTGGGTCCCGTGAAGAAATTGAACGGATAAGAATGTTCGGAAAGTGGCCGTGGTGGCCCACTTATGGGCTTGAATTACGTCGGTTTAAAATATCTGTTTGGCGGGATATTTTTGAAATTTACAAAATGGTCGGTCAAAGCACGTTTGACCGAGCCAATGGTTCCGGTGCACCTCATGCACAAGTACTCTTTGTGCATAAGCATTGTGTAGAGGCCTACAGAAATGTTACTACCGCGATCCACTCCATCCATTTACATTGAGGACCTTACTCAGGGATCCTGGTCCATTTTGGATCGATGGAGAGCCCTAGGTGGCCCGTTACGTACCCTTTTTGAGCTATTTTTGGCCTATCTGGCATGATCTGTTGGCCGGTTGGACCCGATATTTGTTTTCAACGGTTAATGTCAAGTACTAGTTATGATGAAAGCGTGGTTTGTCACTAACTAGTTCTCATGTGTTGGTGACAAGTGTATTGCGGCAGTATTAACTATCGTAATGACTTTAATTTAGAGTGTCTGAGTAGTCTCACCTTCCTGATTGACATGGTGCGTGCTCTGACCCTTGAAGACCCTGTTGGATGGCTTTAACGTCGATCGGAATCTCCATCCTGTGTATGTTGAGTTCAAGCTTTTGGTTAATCCAAATAAATTTTAATTTTGTGTGGGTTTAAAAGGCAACACCCGTGTACTGAAGGTACGGGGTGTTACAATAGGTGCATAATTAAACTATTGATACTATCCTAAAATCAAATATATATATATATATAACTAATATGCTCTTATTTCAATCTAAAAGTGTATTTTTTGCTATGTTACTATTAAACTTCTCCTAATCACGAACTCATTTTGCTCTACTATAATATGTGCTACATCTTTGATTGCCTGATTGTAATGTACTTCACAGATAGATATATTTTGGATATGTCAATTATGCTAAGAATCCATATCCTGTTATTTGAACTCACCTTGTGTGTATTATAATGCCTTATTGTACATATAGTCTTATATTGTCATTTGCAGTAATAAATAGAAAATAACTGAAAAGAATAACAGGTCAGTTTCCCATTGGTCTTATGGGGTCTCATAGTGGTGACTCTAACTGATCCCAGTCATCCAGTAGTGATTGGAATAAAAATGAAATAGCAACTACATTAACCGTGGTTACAGCATCTGCGTGTGCTATGGGAGCTGCTAAATATTATCACCGTTATTGTATCATGGCTTCGCCTATAGGTGGTCATATAGAAAGAAATATATTCATAAATGTAATTATAAAGAAGAGCGATGTTGACTGTCTAGCACAACTAAGAATGGGTCGGGATAAGTTCTTCGAATTTTACTTTCTAATTAGAGATAGAAATTTACTTTTTGATTCAAGGAGGTGCAGTTTAGAGGAACAAGTGGTAATGTTACTTTAAGTGTTGTGATGTATATAAAGCATCCTTTGTTATCAAATTTTGATGAGTCGAAACAATTTAGAGTATGATTTGTTCATATGATGGAAAGTTCACCTTCAAGTGAAGCAAGATGGAAAGTTCACCTTCATCTGAAGATTGAAAGTGCAAGACATGAAGATAATTCTACAAGATTGAGATCTACTTCAAGTTTAAGTTTAAGTTCAAGATCAAGCTTCTAATGCAAGTCTACTTCAAGTAGAAGATCTACTGAAGCTACTGAAGATTTGAGTTCGATGTCCAATATTTCAGGTATATGTGACCCTACAAAGACAATAGGTTTAGGTCCTTTCATTTGTATATTATTTATGGGTTTTTAGACTTTGAATAGGCTTAAATTCGATTAGTTCTAGCCTAAGTTCGACCAGTCCAGACTCTAGCTCGACCAGTCCAAGAATTTCCTTGATCATTCCAAGATTCAAATTCAAAATCAGAGTTTTTCTAGTATATCCTCGACCAGTCGAGAACCCTGCTCGATCGGTCGTGGAGATCGGCTCGACCAGTCGAGGGGAGTTCGACTCGAACTCCAGCAACATTTTTCAAGCTCCCTCGACCAGTCGAGCAGGGCACTCGACCAGTCGAAGGTCGGTTTTATTCGATCGCGCTAAAAAATTTGAAATTTGGTTAATTCTTCAACCAGTCGAAGGAACCGTTTTTCAGCCTATAAATAGATGTCTTTTCTCAGATTAATTCAATCATAAAAGCCACATAAAGCCTCCACTTTGAGAGAAAAGTCTCCGTCATTATCAAGTTATAGTCCGGTAATTTTAGATTCTTTTATATCTTATGTGTTATTGTAATTCATTGATCTCTTTATTGTGAATCTGAATTTTTTAAGCGAGTTTTTACTCCACCCTTTGAGATCTAAGGAATTCAATCAAGTAGCTCAATGTTTGAGTTAATTTAAAATCTATTTAGAACCTAGAACCCTTTATTATGTTTATTGGACATCGAACATCTACACATCAAGCAAAACGGTTCTACGGGCTACATCAAACAGAGTCTTTGAGAAGAAGATAAGTACTCTTTGATTATTTTTTTTTTAGTTTTTGAGACATCCAGAAAATCGTTGTATTAGTTTTGACTGAGATAGCCAGAAAATCTCAACACGGGTTTTTTTAATTATGATAGCCCATTTGAAAACACAACTGTATAGGTTTTAAGGTGAACCTGAGAAAACCTTGTTTTATAGTGAACGCCAATATTATGTAGGTTGTGATTATTGGGAGTGGAGTAGGTATGGCTGTTTGAGAACCGTTAGTGTACACATCGAACCACTATAATTCCAGGTGTTTGGCAGATGATGTATGTGATGAATGTGTGTTGAATGATTGTAATTTTTTCATGTACATGTGGTGAATACTTGTAATAGATAACTTCCTTTCTTTGCCTCTTATTTTAGTTTGCGATCTTAATCCTTACTGCGTTCAAGAAATCAGGTTGTCCTACCATAAACATTTGTTTTTGGTGTAAGGTTGTCTTTTGAACAAGGTTTGAATCAATTTCTCAATACTATTACAATTGATATCTCTGATTAATTCAGTTATTTTTATTATTTATGTTCAACATTTTTTTATTGGGCATAGTCCTATTCACCCCCCCCCCCCCTCTCTAGGACTGAGAGCTCATCCTTTCAAGTTCTCGCATACCATCGGCCATAACGTACAAAACCATGTCATTGGTCATCATTTTTTAAGATCTGAAGAGACAGTTAGTTGTAATTTCAATAGAGTAGTTGATGCTCTAATTGGACTTTATCTGAAATATGTGAAGTTCTCAGGTTTACATACTCACAAAGAGATATTCGATAATCCAATGTGGAATCCATACTTTCAAGTAAAACATTCTAAAAAACTATTTTAATATTATGAAGTATATGCTGATTACTAAATAACAACCTAAAAGTCAGATTAACTTTCTTGTAGGATTGTATTGAGGCACTCGATGGGACTCATATACCCGCATATTTGCCCAAAGAAGTAAGCACCACCTTTCAAAATTGAAGAGGTTTTCTGTCTCAGAATGTTATGGCAGCTTATACATTTGATATGAAATTTGTATATGTGCTTGCGAGTTGTGTTGATTTTGCCTCTGATGCTCGTATTTTACAAAATGCATTAACCCGTCGACCAGACTATTTCCTTATTCCTCATAGAAAATAAAGAATGTTGTTAATACCTCTAGAGTAGTAGCATGTTAAATGTAATATGCTTAATATACATGTATTACTTTGTATAGGAAAATAGTATGTTGTGGATGCGGGATACACGCATTGTCCTGGGTTTATGGCACCTTATCGAGGCATCAGATATCATTTGAATGAGTTTCGTACAGGAAGAAAGCCTGCTAATAAGAAAGAACTCTTCAATTATCGACATGCCTAGCTGTGAAATGTCATCGAACATTGTTTCAGCCTCTTAAAAGGCCGTTTTCCTATACTACGTGTAGCACCACAGTTTAAGTTTATAACTCAAGTAAAGATTATTATAGCTTGCTATGTTATACACAACTTCATCCGTATTTGTGGTAAAGATGATTTTACTGAAGCAGTTGAGGATAGTGCTGACAGTTCTAAGGACTTTCGCCATCTCCTGTGGAGTAACTACGGCCAAAGAAGATCGCGCATTATCTCGCGTGACAGACCGCGCTAGAGAAGAATGGACAAAAAAGAGGGATGAGATTGCAGAGAGGATGTGGAATGACAGTCTTCCTCACACCCGCCAGCGACATTGACGTTGTCTAATTTTTATTTTTGTATAATGTTGTTTGTGTAACAGCATAATTTTTAATTTATAGTGTTTTCGTATTTAGGATTTATGGTTACATTAGGTTTGAAGTATACATAGACTTTAGTATGTTTTAATTTTACACTGCTTGCTATATAGCAGTCAATGTCATACTGTATTTAGGATGTCATCTTCTTTAATTTCAATTGACTGATAGTGCTAATATGTTTCTTTATTTCATGAATTCTTTTTTTCATTGACTGTTACTAATGCGCAGGTATAATGAATTTCTTACGGAGTTCTTATAAGGGAGTAAGAGATAAGAATAAGACGGAATCCCCTACAAAAGGTACAAGCTCCCTAAAAAAAAGTACAGCATCTCCGAGTAAGATTTTCAGAACCCCAAGTAAGAGAACTACAACACCAACTAGCAATGCTCCTTCATTGACGACCCAGTTTAATCGCAGTAGAAAATCTACAACTAGTAAGAAATCAGCTCGGATTCAGTGGACTGATCCTATGGATAATGCATTGGTGGATGCACTTGTCGAATATGTTAATTTTGGAAGGAAAAGTGACATTGGCTTCAAACCAGAAGCATATAAGACAACTATCAATAAATTTTTTGATAAATGTAGAATTGAACTAGAGAATAAACACATATCTAACCGCTTGCGCACATTAAAAAGATTCTATTGGGCCGTGAAGGACATGCTGAATGCTTCTGGTTTTAGAAAAGATACTAAACAGAAAATAATGACGGCTATGGACAATGTGTGGGATGAGTGTATTGCGGTAAGTATTAGTCATAACTAAATTACATAGGTTTACTTCTATATGTTTTTTTTTCCTCACATAGGTGTTGCCTCTGCTGATAAAGTGCTAACTTTAATCTACTTTTTTACTGATTTTGCAGTCTCACCCATATGCAAAAAGATTGTGTGGAAAACATATAGACAGATACAATGACCTGACTTTTATGTTCGGCAATGAATGTACCCATGAGTCATTTGCGAGCACTGCATACTCGTTACCACTATCAAGTCGACGCCGATCAAGAAATGAGTTCAACTCTGACTCCGAGTCCGATGAATATGGGTCTGAGACAATTCGCCTTTCATCTGACGATGAGGAGGACCACGACAGTGGTTCCGCCCTTCATTTAAATGAGGGATCACAACGGTTAAAAAGGATTAACAAAAACCCTGGGGAGACCTCTAGGGGGTCCAAGAACAGTCAATTCACCACTAGCGGCTTAACCGGACAAAAAAATGGTAAGCCGAGTGATCTCATCGGTGATAGGATAGGCAAAATAGTTGAAACAATCAAGTCCCTCACCATTACTATGTCTCAAGGCAAAACTATGAGCCGACTCCAAAAAATGTTGGGAATACTTAAAGAAGTTAACGGCCTTAGCCCTAAGGACCAACTTCGTGCTGCCAGGTTGTTGCAGGGGAATCTTGTTAGCGCTCGTTTTTTCATGAAAATAGACCATGAGAGGAGGAAGGAGTGTGTACAGAAACTCCTTGAACGCAGTGGCCCTGTCTAAAAAATATCTGCCTTTGATATTCGAGAGATGGGAACTTGATGAAACTTAACTCTTTTTTGTTTGTTTTGTTTTGTATAAATTTTATAGTGAATTGGGTTTGGATGTGTGCTTCTGGAGCACACGACATTTTGGATTATGTTAATTTTGGATGGTGGCATTGCTAATGGTTGGACTATCTGCAACTATGTTGATATATCTCTGCCTAATTTCATCCGCATATATGTTCATATATTTTAGCTCACTTTATTTGAAATATTGGCCAATATAAGTTCATTGGTTAATGCAAGTACCTGTAGTAATGTCTGTATGAGATTATTACAGAAAAGGACATTTGGGTTGGAGTTATTGCAGTTCCAATTATCATTATATCATCTCATTCAACTGCTATATATAGATCATATGTTCTTCGTTGTGATGATTTCTTCATTTGGTTAGTTTCGTGGTAACACAATCTGATTTCATATCATGATGGTTGAACTTGTATGATGCTTCTTTTTATAAGTAAACAGGGTATATAAATTTTTACTCACAGCAGCCACATTTTTAATCTCTTATTTGGATGGTTATTGTTATGTAAGTTTAGGAATGAATGAAAAGTCCGTTTCAAGTGAGAGTACGAATGTTACTAGTGGAGTTAGAATTTCCATTAATTAGTCTAGAAATTTCATCATAATCTTCTCTTATCTGTTATTGTTATATCTAGATGATTTTGAGGAAATTCCATGACCAGTCAATGCACTTCAAATCTGACCCCATATTTTTTTTAAGGTACAAATGAGTAAATACTATGGTATATGTGGGTAGAGTGCTAGGAATCTATGATAACTGGGAGGTTGCTCGGGAACAAGTAGATGGATTCAATGGGTGCAGACACCAATCGTTCAAAACGTACGGTGAAGCTGCGACAGAGTGGACCAAATTCAAGGTATGAATCACTTTTCATATGTAAACTTCAAATACATTGTTGCGTATTTTTGGGTATTATGAGATTGGTAAACCGTATCATACTTGAGATGGTCCTTGTGGTTCAATTAATATAGGTCATTCTGCAAAAACGTGGATCTTGCACCACCCCTGGTGAACAATACATGGCGTCAACAATCATGATGGAAGGACTCTCCAGAAGACTTGAAGGTGATGCTGCTCCGTTTCCTCCATCTGCTAGCATTGACGAACACCAAATTGGGCTACAGAATTCCGGTGAATCGAACTCCGACGTGAATCGATATGGTACAGAGGAAGAGATTTTGAATGTCATCTTCAAAGTTTTGATTGGAGTGGTGCTTATACACGCAGTAATTACATGGTTTGTTTCAAGTCTCTTATCATAAGGGATTATTGGCTGGGGTGTGGACGATATAGCCAAATGAAATGACTAGAGATTGCTCAGGAAGAGCTATTTTGTTTTTTTTTAAATTCTTTTTAGTATACCTTCTCCTTTTTTTCAGTTAATGGACATATTTTACTTAATTTGTATTAATCGTGTTATGTATTTGTTATTTCAAAGTTTTTTATTTTTTGGAAAATTTCCGTACGTGAGTGATGGGAACTTTCTGACCATTAATCACTTGCATTAATCCTGTTTTGTATGTCTTATGTGTTATATGTACTCTACTTATACTAAGTATGATCCTTCAACAAAAGTGAATTAGAAATATCCACTGTTTACATGTCCAAACCTACTCTCTACCAAACATGCTGTTTGTTAAAGATAAAATGGAAGGATACAGTCTGTCTGCAGTGCTATGAATACGATGACCGTACAATAATACAATCCAATACAATCCTGTACGTGAATCCAAACCGGCCCCAAGTAATCCCTCCATCCATAGCATTTTTGTCTTGAAGATGCCGCTATCTCTATTTTCAGCAAAATGTAATGGCATATATGTACGTTGTAAATGTCATCCATTTATCTCGCATGAAAAATCTGACGGTGTCAAGAAGCAATGCATACTTTCAGTAGATCATATCACCATTCGTCACTGTCCATGTGTAAGTACCCCTGGCACGGACGCGGATTGCATCCTACGCCCGCCCGGACGGTAATCCGTCCGGACAGGGCTCTGTGGGGCCCACTGTGCTTTAAGTGTTTTATCCACGCCGTTCATCTTTTTCCCCGATCATGAAGGGGTCGCTCTATGATGTCGTTTCCACGTGAACGAATCTGCTCAGGCTTTTCCATTACAAATTACACACGTGCGGCAGATCCAGACGCTCAAGGTTGGTTTGCTGTTTTCCACGTTCAAGTTTAACTCATTTGCATGTTGTATATGAGTTACTACGTACAGCTGTATTTTTTTAAAAACGGTGCCGAAAATATCATAAGAATCTGGCAACAATGAAAGATGTTACAGCGTTACTATTTCAAGAATGGAAGTGCATGGAAATCAAAGAGACTGAAAGAGGAGAAAACAAGCTCCCCTCCCCCGAACCCAAAAAAAGAAAACACCTATTTTGGTGTAGGAAATGAAAATAAAGAGTAGAAGCGTTCAGTTTTTAGGGTTCTTACTTATACATGTTTTCTTGGGGCACAAAGCTTGTGGAAAGACACATTATTATGATTTTATTGTAAGTACCTTTGTTCTTCTTTTCTTGTATATTGCTGTTATTGTTCTTCTTGTTGTTGCTGTTTGTTGCCATTGTTGTTATTAGTAGCTGTAGTGGTATTCCACGGTATATAGATATATTTTATTTATTTACTTTCTTTCTTCCTTTTTTTTGCTAGATCTGAATGGATATAGATGTGTGAGTAGTCATCCCACATATAAATGGTTTTTGTGTTGATCAGGGCCTTTGATTGGACCTTTTGGACCAAGGCCTTGTTCATGTTTGGATGGTAGAGTGATTTACATCTGTAAATATTGTAAGGTCATGCAACTGGATGAGATACGGTCAAGTAGGTGGCCCACTGATTGGACTTTTAGGATTGATGTGAATGTGAAAGGGCTGAAACTGGGCCATGATGGGATGAGCAGAGCTTTATCCAGTTCTTCTGACAAGGAAACTAGCTCAGGCCCAAAACCATCGCTCACTTCTAACCACGAGCCCACGTTTATTAACTTCTGCAGTATTGTTTAGTTGGGCCTCTAAGCAGGCATGGTCTGGCTCTGGCCCCCCTTCTACATACTGGGCCTGGAAATTCAACAAATGATGGAAAGGTGATCTGGGCCAGAAGTTTCTTGTAGTATAGGTGATTTATACATGGTTTTGGTGCACAGTTTATACACAGATCATATCCTACTTATTGAAATCAATGCAATTTTTGCATCCATTACAGGTGGAATCGACTCCGTACACACGGCTGTGCAAAACAAAGAACATATTGACAGTAAATGGGCAATTTCCAGGCCCAACGCTGTCTGTAAACAAAGGAGATGAGGTTTTTGTTGAAGCCCAAAATCAAGCCCAATACAACATTACCCTTCATTGGTATCTCTCTCTCTCACACAGCTAGCTGGATGGGCTAGGTCCAGCCCAGCCCATTTTCAACCCTCGTCAGAAGAGTCCTAAATCTTTCTTGACCGTGGAAGCGGATTGGCTTGTGTACCACACATAAGCTATCTAGCTGGTGTATTGACGTCAGCAAGTTCTGTGTGGGTCCCATCATGCGATATGTGTTATATCCAAACCGTGGGAGATTGAACGTCTCTAAGGCTTGAGCTGAAAAATAAGACAGATCTAAAGATCAAGTGGACCACACTGCAAAAGGCAGTGGGAGATTGAACGTCTATCATTGAAACCTTTTGGGGCTCACAGAAGTTTTGGATCAATATGACATTTGTTTTTCCTCTTCATCCAGGTCTTTGTGACCTCATGAACAGATTGGATGGAAAATAAACGTTATGGTGGGCCCTACGAGTATTTTAACGGTAAAAATCATTATCCTGCTGCTATTTATGGTGTGTCCAGTTGACCTTTGGATATGATTATTTTTTGGCTCATATTCTGAAATGAAATTAAAAAATGGATGAACGGTGTGGATATAATAAATACATGATTTTGGTCCCATGTAACTTTAATCTCCTCTGAGCCGTTCGTACAACTCGGAGCTCGAGCAGCGTCAGCTAGAGCTGGGCATCGAGTCGAGTCGGACCGAGTTAGCACTGACTTAACTTGATCCGGTTTTGAAATAGGCCTGACCCGAACCCGATCTGACTCAATACCGAGTCCAGCATGCCTGACTCGATCCGAGTCTGGTCTGGTTTGGACTGATACGGACCGAGTCGGATCCGGTCTACTTGAGGTTTCGCATGCAGGCATGCATGTGTGTAGGAATATGGACATGTAGGTTGTTTACGTGAAAGTGGTAAGTTTTGCAGGCATGGAGTGAAACAGGAAAGGAATCCATGGTCAGATGGTCCTGAGTATATCACGCAATGCCCCATTCAACCAGGCAAAAATTACACTTACAGGCTCGAGTTCACCGTGGAAGAAGGAACATTGTGGTGGCATGCACACAGCGACTGGGCCCGAGCAACGGTCCATGGAGCCATCATCGTTTATCCAAAGCCTGGAACTACCTATCCATTCACAATGCCTCATGGGGAAGTGCCAATCATACTAGGTACATTAAAGGCCCCATTTGGATGCGCAAGCAAATTGAATTGTTATTTTTCAGTTTTAACATTTGGAGGCGCACACTCCATTTGATTTCCAAGGAATACAATTTTTAGTTGTGAGGTTTGCTGGGATGCATCGCAATCTATTGAAATTGACTACATTTGGACTTCATCCGTTGGATTACGGTCCTTATCAATTACCTAAACCATCTATATGATGGGCCCAAAAACTGTCTCATGTTGAAATATTTTAACCCTTGGATTATTCAAAGGAAAAGGAAAATAATGTAGAGGGGATTGTAAACACTTTCATGATAAAGATGGACCAAAGAAGGCCGGATGAGAGGTGGAAACTCCCTCATCCAAGGTGAGCCCCATAATATATATGGTTTTGACCATTGAAAATTACCCAAAATCCAATTGGAAAGGCCCTACCTATCTCATAACGTATCCAGATGTACTTTGGTTATTTCGGCTGGGGGACCATAGAAGCATACAAAGATGAACCTAGGAGAGTATTCCAATTGCACAAAGCAAGCAAAACAAGAACACAACAAATTTTAAGTAGAAAAACTCTTGTGGGAAAAGAAATCATATCACAAAGCGACAAATGATCACTATGAAAGCAGATACAAAGTAAAGAGCTTACCTGATTCGATCAACATTGAATCTCACCCTTGCCACACTTTGAAACCCTTGAATACTCTCCCAATCATGTCTACATCCATATTTATAAGCTAAGAAGGAATCTCAAACGAAATTGGAAACAAATCCCACAAAATTAAAGTTTTGTGTAAATCTGCGCCAAATAGTTTGATGGCATCGAACACGCTTAGATGTTTTCGAAGCTTATACTTCGATGTCATCGAAGCCCTATTGATGGCATCGAAGTAACACCTAAACCGTCTAGAGATAACACATGAAATTTAATTTGAATTCCTTCGATTGCACCGACCCAAATTCGATAGCATTGCGCGAGGTTGACTTTGATGGAATCAAACACACTTAAATGTCATCAAAAAAGACACTAATATGTCCAACAACTAACCGAAGAAAATTTGAAAAGTTTTGATGGGATTGAGCACTGATTGATGTTATCGAAGGTGGCATCGAACAATCTGTAGGTGACATCAAGCCTTATATTTTACTTAATTTAAGACATCAAATACAATAATTCCTACTTTAGAATTGCAATTCAATTAAATGGTGCATCCAAATGCATACATTTTCTTTCTTTCCTTATATATATATATATATATATATATAATATTATATATATATATATATATACCCTGGGAGTATTGATAACGGTTGTATTCTCATGTTGAAACTCCTATGTATTGGAGATACCTCATTTCAACACTGAGGTCTTGGTATCAATCCCAGGTGGGGGTGGCTAACACTGAAGTGTCAACTGGCGAACTGATTGTCGTGGGGTCAACTTTCAATAAGTAGCATTCTACCATAGTGCATTAAAAAAAAAAAAAAAGCGACTTCAATCAGGATCGAAATAAAGCGGTTCTTGGGAGTTTTATTTTATTTTAGTAGAAATACGCGCATTCATAGAGTTTAGCTATTGATATATAGGTCGTACTTACTGATATACCCATTGGATTTTGGGTCGAGTTTTCTGATCCAAGCGGTTGATCTAATGAGAAACACAGTTATTGGCCACAGATTTTTGAGATTGGAAGATTCTAAGCTTCTTCTTTCTTTTTTCTTTTCTTTTTTTTTTTTTTTAATCAATGGGCCATGGAATAATAGTTGAATGATACTCACTTGCAGGAGAGTGGTGGGAGACAAACGTGATGGACATATCAAGAGAAGCAAACCAAACAGGTGGAGCACCCAAACTCTCAGATGCTTACACCATCAATGGCCAACCGGGTTTCCTATATCCCTGCTCACAACAAGGTATATCTCATGAATGTCGAGAGAAAGATCACGTGATGTATGTATAAGATCTACTCCGCACATCGTGTTGGCCCCATCGTGATCACTCTATAATCCAAAAACGAGGCCGAAAAAATACTTAAGTGAGCCGAACCTAGGGAATAATGTCAAATCATGCCTAAAACCTCTAAATTCACGTGGTGTGGTCTACCTGGGTTTTGGAACGTCCTCATATTTTGTTTGTCAATTTTAACTATTGGATCATGTCCTTTGAATAGATTGGATGGTATATATAAAACACACTGGACACCACAAATATATAGTAGGCTTTATTGGTTGGGCACCCCCTCCCATCTGTTCCCTTTGGTGTGGCCCACCTGACTTTCTGATAGGGCTAATTTTTGGACCCGTCGAAAAGATAGAAGGGCGAACCTAATGGACAGGGTGGATACATGCACACATATGTGGGGCCCACCATAGCCCATGTAGGCAGGAATGAAAGTGTGTGCATAAACTGCATATACCACTATTTAGGGAATCTATATGTTGCTAATGAATTTGATTTCATCCATATGGGGCCCATTATTTCTTGATCTAACCCTTCCTATTTTCTTTTCTTTTTTCTTTTTTTCCTTCCCGTAACAGAAACCTTCAAAATGCTGGTGAGTCCGGGCCGTCGCTATCTACTTCGCATAATCAACGCGGTCATGAACGAAGAGCTCTTCTTCTCCGTATCCCAACACCCGATCATATTGGTCGGGACAGATGGAAGGTACGTGAAACCGTTACCGACAGATTACATAATGATCACACCAGGCCAGACCATGGACGTTCTGTTAGAAGCAAACCAACCTCCAAACCTCTACTCCATTGCCTCAAGAGCCTACTCAAGTGGCATAGGAGTTGGATTTGACAATACAACCACCACAGCCATTTTACAATACGATGGCCCACTTCCCCATCCATCATCTCCTCCAATCCCAACCCTTCCTTCCTACAACGACACACAAGCATCAATCAACTTCACAAAGGGCCTTAGAAGCCTAGCAAATGATCAGCATCCAATAAATGTCCCACTACAGATAGACACTCACATATTTTTTACTATGTCCGTAAATCTAGTCAATTGCACTGATAATCCATGCAAGGGTCCTTTCGGTAAGCGGCTCGCAGCGAGTATGAACAACGTAAGTTTCGTTGCACCTCCATCGATTGACATTCTACGAGCATACTTCTATGGGATCCGTGGGATCTACGACCAGGATTTCCCGAGCTACCCACCGGAGAGGTTCAATTACACCGGGGATGACTTGCCGGAGAATCTGCTGGCGACAGGTTTCGGTACTAAGGTGAAGATGTTGGAGTACAATGCCAGTGTGGAGCTTGTTCTGCAGGGAACCAATGTGTTAGTTGCTATTAACCATCCAATGCATTTGCATGGGTACACCTTTTATGTGGTTGGATGGGGTTTTGGGAATTTTGACCCCACAAAGGACCCTTTGGGGTACAACCTGGTGGACCCCCCAGAAGAGACGACCGTTGGTGTTCCTAAGAACGGCTGGGTGGCCCTTAGATTCAGGGCTGATAACCCTGGTAAGTTGATCTATAGACTGATCTGTATGGAAACTTGCCATACATATCGTTGCATTTGGACTCGTCATTGTTCACATCACCTGTCAGGTCCGTCAATTAGGTCTAATCTAATCTTCTTTCATTACTCTTCTAAAACCACAGCAGTCAGGTGGTCCTGAACATTCGTGGCTGGACCTATCTTCGATGAACAATCTTATCCAGACCACTGACTTGACGGTTTGATCATCCAATCAGTATGATTTTTTGAAGGCTCCCCATCAAGACTGTAGAGAATCTAATGGACGGTCCGGATAGGTGATGTGATGCAAATAAGTCTAAATGCAACTATGTGCATGGTAAGGTTTGGATACTCTCAGCCCAGAGAACATTACTCAGGAAGTAGAGCATTCCTAACTTTATTAGGAGATCTGGCTTAGTAGTCTGCTATAGCATGCGAAACTGTACTCTGGACATGAGGCACGCGCTGTTTTGGAGTTGGAACCGTTCATCTGGTGGGCATCACTGTGTATATCTGAGGCGTAAGGACTCAACGGATTGGATGGTAATGTGACTTGTGGGCCCTTTTGGTAGAGGATCATCCACTCGCTGCCCATCAGCCGGGTTGACTAACTAATGGGCCTAGACCCAATCCAGCCCGCTGAGCAAGTACCCAGCCCAACAGTTTTAAGTAACAACGGGCTGGGTTCTCCAATCAGTCCTTTATGTATGATCAAGCCTGGCCCAATATGAGCGGGCCTTCAAAAACCATCCAGGCCACACCAGCCTGGGCCTTGAGCCCATCCCAGTTAAATATTTATATATTTTCTGATTTATTGCAGGTGTTTGGCTGATGCATTGCCATTTGGAGAGACACCAGAGCTGGGGAATGGGGATGGTCTTCATAGTAAAAAATGGTGTGGGCCCAAGGGCCCAGATGCTTCCTCCACCACCTGATTTGCCCAACTGCTGACCCTAAACATCTACTTACGTGGATGGTTCTATTTCTTTTTTAAATCTTTTTTTTTTTTTTTTTTTTTTTTGGTTTTCTGATAAGAATAACATCTCGAATTGCGAATTTCAATTTTTGTGCTTCTTGATTTATTAAGCATTAGAGATCGGCCATCTGAAACATTTTGGACCCACTAAATAGAAGGATTGGGTTCAACCTAACATCTGTCAAAGGCCTGATTTGCCCTGGCCTATTGGGGTGCAAACGAGGTAAGCACGAACAATGGACACTTGGGTCCACCATGCATGATTCTGCCCAAAGTGAAGCTGTACTTAAAAAAGGCCTTTGGCTTGGATATTTCCAAGCGGATGGGATCGGTCTTTAACTTCTAGCTTAGTGTGGCCTGGATATATAGAAATAATCCTCCAAACCCTGCTAGCTCAAATCAATTTCCATCCTCATTAGATCCTAGTAGATGGACAATCCTAATTGCCCATTCTATTTCCACTTCTTCTAGCTCTGGAATGTCTTATCTTATGTAAGATTAATTCATGTGGTTTAACGTGTACACCGTGGGGCCCACCTTGAGGATGTGTTATATATCCACGCGGTCTAATCTGTTTCTCCAGCGCATGTGGTCCATAAATTAAGCAGATCCAAATATCAGGTGGATCACCCCACAGGAAGCAGTGGTGATTGAGTGCCTCACCATTAAAAAATCCAAAGAGCCTATCACAAGGTTTTCTTAAGGTTTATTTACCATCGCAGCTGTTGATAATGTCAAGAAGACCTGGATGAAAGAAAAATACAAAGATCAGCTTGATCACCTTGAATTGGAAGTGGATTGTGCCTGAACCTGGTTGGACAGTAAGCTGTCCGACCAGAGCTCCTGTGGGGGCCATGTTTCTGTTTATCCACGCCGTCCTTGGCCGGAAGTGGATTGCCTGGAGACGCGCCATTACAAGGGTGTGAAGGGCCGCCAGATTGTCTCCACGGATATCCATGTTGACAATCTCTCCTGGAGCCCACCGTAATGTACGTATTTTATCTAAGCCGTTCATCTATTTTTTCTAATTTATTTTAGAAAATAAGCTAAAATATGAGGCAGATACGAATATCAAGTGGACCATATCACAGGAAATAGAGAGGATTGAACGTCTACTGTCGAAAATTTAGTGGGTTCAACAGAAGTTTCACATCAATGTGATATTTCACATCAATGTGATATTTGTGTTTCCTTCAAATAATAACAGATTTGATAGCAAATAAATCTCAAATCTTAAGAAGGTTTCAACGTGTAGGCATCATTATCACCAATCTGTGGTCCTTTTGAAATTTGGATCCGCCTCATTTTGGGATTATACCCTAAAATGACTTAGATAAAACGCATACATCACCATGGCCCCATGAGTCGTGTAAACAGGGATGTCCTTGAGACGCCGCTCCAGGCAATCCGCTGTGGAAAGTGATCGGATTAACTGCGGCCCGTACCGTGGGTCCACCTGGATGTATGTATGGTATATCCACACTGTCCATCTGTTTTACCAGATTATCTGTTTTATCAGATTATTTTACTTCTCGATTTAAAAAATAAAGAAAATTAAAATCTTGAGAGGTAACAGTGGTGATTGAACGCTCTACCATTAAAAACTTCCTAGGGCCCACCGTAAGGTTTCGGTAATGTTTATTTGCCATTGATTAGGTCACATGAATTTGGATGAAGGGATCCAAAACTTTTGTGGCCCATTAATGATCAATCAGCACAGTTTCCTATGATATGGTCCACTTGAGAATTGGATCTACTTCATTTTCTAAATCATGCCCTAAAATATTTTGGCAAAAAGGATGGACGGCATAGACATAGAATATACACATCAAGGTGGGCCCCACAGTAAGAATCGCATCATCTTGGGTGAGGTCTAAGCCACACCGAATCTGCTCCCTGAAAATGGCCAGGCTTGTCAATGGCTGAGTGGGCCTGTCCGGTTTCTGGGCGTTGACCACCTTGAGCCGGGTTCGAGCTTACATTTCAAGCTCAATTATAAACGGGCTTGTCTTGTACTTGGAAGTCCGAAAGCCCCCCTGCCCGGGCGAAGTGCTCCAGGGGTGTTCTTCCAATGCGGCAAGGGTACTAACTTTGTGGATGAGGCCCGGACAGTGGGGCCACCTTGATGCATTTGTCATATATCAATGCTGTCCATCCGTTTCACCAGCTCATTTTTGGACATGGTCCTAAAAATGATACATATCCAAATCTCTAGTGGACCACACTAGGGAACATAACAGTGTTTGAACGCCTATTATCAAAAACTTTCAAGGGTCGACTGTATTATTTATTAATAAAATTGCATACTTGGTGCCAAGCTTCTTTTTTTTTTTTTATGCAATAATAATATTTTGAAATGATTTCCTATGCTAAATTTGGTTCGATGCAAATATACAGCCTCTTCCATGTAAGTAACTAACGGATTACCTAAATACAAAAAGTAACTTACCA
Organism: Magnolia changhungtana; assembly: GCA_030180095.1. NCBI lineage: Eukaryota > Viridiplantae > Streptophyta > Magnoliopsida > Magnoliales > Magnoliaceae > Magnolia > Magnolia changhungtana. Next base: position 4,835,876 of record JASAUF010000123.1, on the reverse strand, counting down.
CTAACATTCAAACAGAATTACCTGTAAGTGACATTCACATGTACATGACTTACCTGTAAGTCAATTACAACTTAAAGCATCCAAATAAGCCCTTGGGGACAAAATCTCAGCACCATCTTTGTTTCAAGTGAACCACATGTTTGGAATTAGTGTACCGTGCAATATTCACCGTCCAAATTGTTTCCATTTGCATGTCCCACCAGAATAACGGATGGGATTGATCTTTAGGCCCTAAGAATAAGATTGAGTATGGTATCTAATTGTTAGAGTGGATTTGATAAAATTATCAGTGGGGCTTATAAATATCAACGGTGGATCAGCACCGGTCTCTCCCTTGTGCTTATCTCAATACTTAGCTGTAATAGAGCATTTGCATTAAAACATTGGACGGCAGCTAAACATTCTCCCTCATCTTCCAAATAAACTGCCACGATCCCCACAGCTCAAACCTGGGCCCTACTGCAGGAGTGTTTACCAAAAATTGCACTCGTTGGACAAAACTAGCCCGTCATTCCGTGACCACCAAATGCGAACGGCCCAAATTTTTACAGGCAGAATTTAATGGTTAAGATTGTCCATTTGCTACAACTTTCAGGATATGCTCCAATCAAGATGGGCCCACAAGCTGGGTGGTAGAAAATTAGGATGCATGCGTGCCACGTGTAGCTGCACGGTTCCAGAATCCAGGACTCTTGTGTGAGACGGCTGGCCAGATTGCGACCGGGACCTCAATTTAAAAATGTCAGCCGAACATGTTCTTCCATCGAAAAGTAACTGGAAATTTAAATATATTTTATTGGACCGTTGGCCTACCATTTTTAGACCAATGTCTCCATAAAAGTGCAACACACACGATTTGGACGGTGCCCATGGACTATATTTTAAGTGGCATGTATGGCCCATCTATAATTATATATTGTCACTTTTTATTGGTAGGTTCAATTCCAAATCAAGGTCAAGATAATACAGGCACCGATCTATTGAAAAGGGTGCACCTACTTCAAAAGTGCATAGGATTTTTTAACAACAAAACACCTCATTAAGTCATATTTAAGTAAAATCCAACTGGCATTTTTTAATCCTTTCCGACCGTCCATCTGAACAGATGGCGTGGTTTGCAGTGGTGATGCTGACGGGTAGTTCGAGAAATCAAGAGCCAAATCTGTGCAATATTTCCAAATGATTTTTAATTAGCAATTGCAGCAGATCCTAACCAGCACTTAAGATGATCAACGGCTAGATTGACATAAAATGTGAGTCCTACCCAAAGAGTGGATGAGCCTGACGTTTGTTTACAGCAGCGTATGCTTTTCAGCCACCTTGGAAGGTTTGGTTTGAGTTGATACATGCAATGTCTATCCTGTCATAGTGCATCCACATGCATCACATCCGACCGGAGTATCAAATAACTCTCAAAAGGGAGTATATATAAAAATAATAGATAGTACGGACTAGGAAGGCCTTACCATTTATTATCTAGTCAAAGGCATGATAGATACAGCTTAAAGGGTCTGGTTTGGTGGCCGGCGGATCTCATGGCTGGAGTTGGTGGACCCCACGCAAATGTAATGTTTGGGGCCTACTCGACCTACTTCCTCTGCATCATTGTTATTATCATTTCCAATGGAGGTGTACACGTCTTATCACTTTTTAAGTATTGACTGTCTGGCACAGTTCAATACATTTTGTCAACCCATATACGGATGGAGTGGCCCAATAGTCACAATGGGCAGATAATCCTAACCGTAGGACAGGAGGCCATCAAATGGATAGATGAGTAAAATGAAGAAGTTCCATCGTCCAAATTTAGTGGGAGAAACAGACGGTTGAGATCATTCCACCAGCGTTACATGGCCAGGTGTACGGTGGATGAGCTGCCACAGCTTCATCAGTTGTTGGAGAAAGGGATATTTTGTAGGTTAACCCCTATTCTAGGATTATTATTTATTATTACAGAATCTATCTATTGGATGTCCGAATTGCTGTGGGCCACCAACTCCCGGAATTTGGACCTTTGAACATCGTCTCTTGACCATTTATGTGTCATCTACACGTGTTGCTCAACTGATGTTCATACCAGCTGATTTTTACGCACTGCCACGTGCTCGAAGTAGGGATGGCTTGATGAGCGGCTTCTATCACTGACACGTGCTGGACCGAGTTCTATAGCATTCCATTTTCCCAGTGGGATATGTTAGGCCTGGCCTGAGTCTGGTTGGGGATTAGGCCTAGTTTGGGGCCTTGGGCTTGTAGGCCTGTTTCATAAGATAAAAGTTTGATACTCTAGCAGAGTTCAATGGATGATACTCATGCATTTTGAAAATTCATGCATGCCATATATGTAAGTCAAAATTACACTGTCCAAACTATGTATTCTATTTTATATGTTTCATGAACTAAAATTTATTTTATTTGATTATCAAAATCAGTGGAAATTTATTGGACCGTTAAATGAAAAATATCCAATGGTCCTATTTCAATAAACAATTATTCAGAAATCAGAAGTTAGGATAGTCCAAACAATCTGATTTTGAGACTACGACTTAGCCACAGTGGAATACACTGGAATACACAATTTAGTCGGTTTAATTTGAGGTAATATGAGGCACATATACAATTTCCGAGAGCCCGCATATCAAGCGTTATAAGCTACCTGAGTATCATATAAGGGTCTGTTTAATAACAGGCTGTGAGGCCTGAGCTAGTAGCACTGAGGCCCAGCTAGTCGATAGGGGCCATCCTAATATATTTATTAATGCTGGGCTTAATAAATTGTCTATTAGGCCTGACACACTAGAGGCTAACCTTCCTGTCGACTTCCCTCATTTTGGACGGTGTACTCGGGTTGTATTATCTGACAAGTGGGGCCATTATCTGTGATCGGGATGGTATGTTGCGTCCCACGATCGGTGGAAGATGCCCCAAACTCTCCCACAAGGTTATTATTTATCTAAAGCGTATATTTTCTACTTGTAGTTCATCCACTGTGGGTCCTATGCATTCAATGGTGTGGATTACTGAATCACTGGCCCCACTTGTAAGACGGAAAATCCGTGTATGGTGTGCAAATCCCTCGTTGAGCATCGGTTAGCGAGTCTCTCTCCATCCCGACCAAAGAAACTCAATATCACGTCTTTCCACGGCGAGGCATACGATAATACAACCCAACGTAATGCTCTACGGCTTTCCTTTGAAATTTAAATTATCTTTCGACAATCCAGACCGTTTATACGATGGGCCTCGCCATCGATGGGAGTTCTCTAGGAAATAAAATAATTAAGTTGCCATATTTTAACTCTTTTATACTTTGACTTTTTTCCTTTGAATATCACATAAACAACATTCTAAATTTTTGAATAAACAAAAGTATATGCATGGGAGCTACCGGTATCAGCCTAAGATTTAGTTCGACATTTTCTTTCTTTTTCTTTTTTTAGTTATTTGATACTCTGGCTGCGAGTAATGCTTGATACCCATGCACGTAAAAATGGTACACGTAGCCTATATCAACTCAAATAAAACCAACTAAGTGGATCCCACCGGTCAATAAGTTAGCGTCTGAAAATTATATTGATCCAACAATCCTAATATCTGGTTCATGAAAACTTTTTTATTTGCTTTTTTTAAAAATAAGACCCGTTTTATATTTATCCACCAACAATGTCGAGTAATCCAATAGATAGATAATCATCTAAGATTAGTATTATTATTTTTTTATTATACATAAAAGGGTACAATAATTTGGACGGTTTAGTATGAATTACTTGTGTGCCAAGTATGCACTTTCAAAGTAATTTCCAGGAAGCGTATTAATCATTCCCCTCTGTCAGAGTATTAAAATATCTCTTTTCAACTTTTACATGGTGGCGCCCATTGTATGAATGGTTGAGGTCATTAAAAAGGACTCAGATCCTACGGGATGTACCGTAGACAAAGTCTTCCTCACGCATTCACGCATGCATGTTTTCAGTTGCAAAAACCGAAGCCCTTGGTTGGTGTAAAGCCCATTGACCGGTAAAGGGGAGCGGATTGTTATGACCCCGGGCTGTGTGGGGCCTACAAAAATGTCAATGACAAATCCACTCCGTACATCTGATTTTAAAGACTTCAATGAGACAGTAATCTAAAAATCAGTAAGATCCAAAACCAATCTCAGACACCAATGGTCAGGATTAAGAACAGGAAAGCATGGCCAACGTGTCAGAGCGCGTGTCACGTAGCTTGTAATTCCTCCTCCCACGAATTGAATGAGGATACTGTGGGCGTCAGGCCAGCCTGTTTTAGCCTTTTAGTGAGAAGGTCAAACGCCGACTTGTTTTGACTGCGACCAGTCAAACTATTCAACGAGAACTGAGTAAACTCTATGGGTCCCACCGTAATGTATGTGTCTTATCCACGCCGTTCATCCGTTTTAAAAGGTACTTTTAGAACGTAAGACAAAAATGTAACCATATTCAAAGTTAACGTTGACCACACCACAGGAAAAGGTGTTAATTGAACTCCTACGGTTGAAAACTTCTTAGAAGCAAAAGGAAATTTTAATCAATCTGATATTTGTGTTTTCCCTATATCCATGTCTGCGTCACGTTAATATAAACATCACTGTGGGCCTTAGGAAGGTTTCAACCGTGGATGTCATTATCCTTAGTGTTTCCTGTGATGTGGTCCACTTTAGCTTTGGACATACTTAAATTTTGGGCTCGTATATTAAAAGTAGCTGATAAAATGGATGGACGGCATGGATAAGACACATACATCCATGGTGAGCCCCGGAGAGTTTACTTGATAGAGTAAATACACAAACCGCTTCCACATAAGGCTCGTCTCTTTCTTACAGTAGAGAAACTAAAACATTGGGAAGCCTTGAATAAGCCCAATTCCACCCGTCACTATAATAAATAAATAAAAAAACAAAACAAAACAACTGCTCCATTTTTTAAGTTACGAGAACGTATCAATTCCAACCGACTGGACTATAACTTACGGTCCACACGTTTATGAAATAACAACCTTTTGTGTGGGCGCGAAATTGAAAACATCCAACAGCTTGGCCTATCAACTTTTGCAAGAACCAGCCATATCCCATCATCAACAAGTGGACTGTGTTAACAATATTTCCGGTGCATTACAACTTCCTCCACACCCATGGCAGCAGTCTCGTGCTTTACCTCGACCTAACTTGCTTCAAACAGGAAATTCAATTTTCAAATGTTTGAATCTGTGACTTATTTTATCTGAGATTTATACTTATAGAACATGAGACGTGTAATTCATTCTCTTATGGGATAATCTGAGCCGAACTTGACGGAGGTCAACTTAGAGAAGTCAACGAGCAGAGCCTTGGACTAATAACATTTAAGGTTGAGCTTTAAAGTTCTCCCTTGGGGTTCTGAAACCGACCAGGAGACAATCATTCGTTGTGTCCGATCACTGTGCCCAAGCCTTTGTCAACAAGTGACTAAAGGTAACTCGATTGCTGACTCGGATGGTAAGGGCCAGCTCGACCGAAGGATCAGCCAATGATTGTGCTAAGTAATTAACCCCAATAATGCATGTCTGGAGCAACATCCAATGCGCGATCTCCAGGTAACGGCCAACATCAACGCACGTACCATTCTCGTTCAATAACAAAGATTGTGCCGAGAATGACAGGAATGTTCATCTCAGGAAAAAGGTATAAATAAGAGACTCATTCGCATAGACAGGTATACAAGATCTCACACCCTAAGCCTAGCAACACTACTTAGACCCAGATTCCTAGCCTGACTTTGGCATCAGAGGGTCCCCGCTCTAGTCAAAGTCTCTTTTGTCCTTCTCTTGTGTAGGCTAACAGGACTCGGTTCAAGTGTTCGGAGCTCAACGAAGGGTGAACCAGATTTTAACATCAACACATTCTGTAAGTAAAAAATACAACTTTTACATAATTTGCAAGTTTTCATGGTATCAAAGACTACTCATCTATTTTGATCCTCTTTGATCAGCTTACGGATTGTCTCCAACTACCAACCTTTTTTGGGCCCTTGTCCCGTTGATAATCTCCTTGTCAACGGGCAATGACACCTGATCATATTGTTACTTCTCCCACTCTTTCTCTACATCTAGTCTCGCCTAACTCTTTCAACGATGCTATTTCACGGCCGTCTCCTCGACCCCCACCTGCGCCTCTTTCCTCTACCCAATCCATACTACGGATACAACCACCCATCCAATCTCATCCTATACACACCAGGGCAAAGGATGGCATTTTTAAACCCAAAGCATTTATTACTACCAAATATCCACTTCTCATGGCTCTTTAGGTCACGCTTGCACTATTTGACCCTGCATGCTATACTCAGGCCATTAAGTCCGCTGACTGGCGTGCGGCTATGGCTCTTGAGTCTGATGCTTTACAGCAGTTGAATAGTTGAACATTGTCCATAAGATTAAACAACGGTAGGATGACTTCATTAAATATAAAAGGCTCACCTTGTTGCCAAAGACTTTTATCAACAAGTGGGCATTGACTATGATAAGAAAGACTTTTATCAACAAGTGGGCGTTGACTATGATAAGACTTCCAACCCTACAGTCAAACATGCCACACCACATAAAAACCATGGTAAGGCCCAATGTTTGTCTATTTGCCATCGAATATGTTCATATATAAGGTCATATAAATATGGACAAGGGAAAATACATATATTAGCCCGATCCAAAACTTCCGCAACCCTAAGAATGTTTTAAGACAAGGAGGCATCATCATCTTTGTGGCTTCTTGTGGTGTGCTCCACTTGAACTTTGGATATACTTCATTTTTTAGTCATGCCTTAAATGGATGGACGACATCAAGAAAACATATACATCATGGTGGGCTCCATACAGCCCCTACCTAGACTGAGTTAGTGTAATTGTGCATGACAATAGTGGATATTATCAAATGTCTTCAATCTAACAAAGATCAAGGGTCTATTGATGCCATCGACGGACTACTTGATGTCGTTGAGAAAATTCAAAAAAATCCTAATTGCTTGTTGGGTAGTTTTAGAATTGTTACACGATGTCCTCGAAGGTGGCTTTAATGTTATCAACTAGTCTTCGATAGCTTTTAATGCCATCGAAGGTCCCATCAACGATGCATGTGCACTACATAAGTGCGCAATTTGTTTCTAATTTTGATTGTGATAGTATATATATCGGGTGTACTCAGAATTAGGGTATTCTACGTAAATATTAAGATGTTCTTAAGGTGTTCTATAGCAAACTTAGGATTTTGAGAGAGGATTTTGAGGTTGTTCGGATCAGTAAGTTCATCCACTCTTGTAATATCATTTCATAGTAAATTGTTTATCGCTTTATGTCATTTTTTTTTTCCGTAGAAATTTTTGCATGTAAAATCCAAATGTTATCTACCTGTTTTGTTTGCATTTGATTTCACCTTATTTAATTGAATTTGGATTTGCTTCCGCGCAATCTCCCAATAGTGGATTGTTGGGGATTGCGTGCAACACCCGCCACCAAGGATATTCATAAGGATGAGCTTTTATCAAGTCAATTCCTTTAAAAACAGATGTTGAAAATTGGATGCCTCGAATCTGTGTTAAAAAAGGGCCTTTTGACTGATCGATAGTCTGGTCAACCAATCGAAGAATATTGAATTAAATCAATATTTTAGCAAAATTCTCTAGATATTTTTTGGTGTTTTTGACATAACGAAATGTTGGTCAACAAGCCAACCCAATTTTGACCAATTGACTTGACAGGTCAAAGTCTTGCGCAGTTTCCACGATTTTATGCGAATTGCTTCTATTTATATTTATTGCTTAATTAAGAAGGTGTAAAGGGGATTAGGGTGAATGCAAGTTTTATTAGAATGTTTGAAAAGATTTTGGAGAGAGAAAAGGCTTGGGACTTTATCTTGGTGCTTTGATTGGTAAGATTCAATCTCCCGTAACTTGATTATTCATAATGCATTCTCAATTTATGTTGTGATTTTATTTTATTTTTTCAGAAGAATTCTTTTCATGTAAATTTGGATTATTCTCTGTTAAATTGGTTGTGCAATTACAATTACTTTACTTGATTTTACTTATGTGAGTTACAACAACTCTATTTGTATTTTCACATTGAAAATTCTTTTTATAAAGAGATGTCGGAAGGGCTTATTGCTTTACAAACAAATTTTCCCCCTTTTGTATACAAACACTAGTTTACACACGTAAAGTACTTTAAATTGTTGATTCATAACTAAAGATAGCTTAGAACTAATAATTCATTATCCAACTGGCCTTTTGTATCAATTTATATGCTTAAGAATGGATGCAGGGCGGACAAATTCAAAACAGACACAAACAGACTACTCGTTCATTTGATAGGGAAGATCACCAGTGTCGTGCCACTTGGGATCTAATCCACAGCCACCTTGGACGGTTACACTAACTCATTCCAGGCAACAAAATCTATGAGGCCTACCATGTTTTATCCCTATTAGCCATTCATTTTGTCCCATCACTTAAGACATGATTCAAAAAATGATCAGATAAAGGCCTCAAGTATACCATAAAGTGGGAATTGAATGCCCAGATCTTAAGTAGGGGCCACTGAAGTTATGGATTAAGCTGAAAGTTGGGTTTTACGTTCATCACGCTAGCCGATGGCAAATAACCATAATGGATGGAGGGGGTGGATGAAGCACATGCATGGTATTTGGCACTTAGATTTAAACGGGATTTGGTGGAGTGGGTTTTAAGATCCCATGGATCATTGCAGCATATGGGCTGTGAAGCCTTTTCTTGGAGCTGCGCTCGGGAAATGGTTTCTGCAATCCTACTTTGAATAGTTAGTGGTCGGTGCTATGTGGATCCCACCATGATATATGTGTTTTATCCGTCCTGCCCGTCCGTTTTGAAATAGAAATTTAAGGCTTGATCCCAAAAAAGAGGTAGATATAAATCTAAGGTGGACCACACCATACGAAAACAGTAGTGATTGAATTACACCGTTAAAAACCTCCTAATGCTAACTATGCGGTCCACTTGAGATTTGAATCAAACTTATTTTTGACCTCATACCATAAAATGACATGGAAGAATAGGTCATGGTGAGGCCACGAAGCACCGACCGGGCAAGATGAGTAGCCAGTCCATTTCCTTGCCTCCGGCTATAGGACTTAGACTACAGTCCATTTCATAGTGCAACCAATAAATTTTGATAATTCCATCCACTTAAACCCATCTAAATCCCCCCAAGCAGCTACCGCAGTCCGCAGAGCCCTGTTCAGACCGTCCCGTGTTGTCCTTGAGGGGTAGGGACGCAATCCGCGTCCCGAAAAAGGATGATGAGCTGGCAGTGGCAGCAGGTAACATCATCTCGCGGTCTACTTCCTCTGTAGCTGAGCCCAGTAAGGTCTTTGAGAGCGACGTAACTGAAGAAAGCCAGGGCCGGAGCTGTTCTCTGCAGAAATAATCGCCAAATTCACGTGGCCTGCAGTCAAAGTGTGCCTTCTTTCTTCTCTTCTATTTTTTATTTTTTTTTATTCTTCTTTTCAACTGTTATTAGTGTTCCGTTTTCGGTCCGTTTAAGATGATCCACCGCCTCAGCTGGACAACCTTTCGTGGCCCTTTTGGTAATGTATTATGCATGTGGCCCATGCGTCCAATGATCTGAACCCTTCATCCCTACTCAACCGCGATTTTACTGTAATTAATACGAGGACTTCATTTATTCAGATCACTCCAACCATCTACTGAGTTGATGATATATGATTGAGTGTGACTGGTGCCTACGTGTCCATTAGTGTCCAGATCTATGCTGCCACTCGGGAAAGTTTTCGTATCTTTTGAACTATTAGTTTCGGATCATCGACAAACACTGTGTGAACTATGGAATGGACGGTTTAGATCTAGCATAAGTGTGTACGTGGAAGAATTGGTAGTGGGAGGCACTGTAACTCCAATGTCTCGAGAGGCATAACGCATTGGAAGCCGGTTGGCTGGTGTACCACACACCACCAACCTAGTTTGCGTGGGTACGGAAGCAGATTGGCTAGTGTACCACACACGGACGCGGATTGCGTCCTACCCCCGCCCGGACGGTAATCCGTCCCGGCAGGGCTCTGCGGGGTCCACAGTTATGTAAGTGTTTTATCCACGCCGTTAATATCTTTTTACAGAACATTTTAATATTTGAACCAAAAAATTAGGTAGGTCCACAATTCCAGTGGACCACACCAAAGGAAGCTGCAGTGATAATGAAACCCACCGTTGAAACCTTTATAAGGGCAACTGTGATGTTCTTTTACCATCCAAGCTATTCATAAGGTCGTGTAAACGTGGATGAAGTGAAAAAACAAATATCAGCTTGATCCGAAACTTCTCCAGCTCCAAGAAGTTTTTAATGATGGAAGTTCAATCCCTACTTTGTGGTCCACTGGAGATGTGGACTTATCTCGTTTTTTTGTTTATATATTAAAATGATCAGTAAAAAGAGATTAACAGCGTGAATAAAATATTTACATAACAGTGGGCCCCACAGAGCCCCACCCTTACGGATTACCGTCTGGGCGGGGGCAAGACACAAACACCTTTGATCCAGTTGGTGTGTGTGTACGTAAGCAAGTTCCGTGGGTCTAATCATGCGGTATTTGTTATATTCAAACCATCCATCTTAGTTAACTCTTCTTAAGGCTTGAGCGGAAAAACAAAGATTGATCTAGAGATCAAGTGGACCACACTGTAGAAAGCATTGGGAGACAGACAGAAAGTCTATCATTTAAACCCTTTTAGGGCCTATTTGGCGGTCAGATTAAGAGGGATTAGGAGGGATGGGATGGTAAAATCCCGGTAAATGCTAAACGAGTCAAACAGACCAGATGAACTTGTCCCGGGATATAGCAAACCCATGGATCTTAAACCAATCCACTGACATCACCGTCATTACCTTAAAATTGATCTCATCCATCCTAATCTCGTTCAATCATGCCTGAGGGTGTTTTTGGTTGGACGGATTGGAATGGATTGGAAGGCAAAATCTCCAGATATGCCAAGCGTGCCAAATAGACTCAATGAACTTGACCTGGGATATAGCAATCCCATGGATCTTAAACTAATCCACTGACACCACCATCATTACCTTAAAATCCATCTCATCCCTCCTAATCCCATGGGATCCGTCCGGCCAAACAAGCCCTTAGGGTCACAGAAGTTTTGTATAAATACGATTTTTTATTTTTATTTTTTTTACTCTTCATCCAGGTCTTTTTAACCTTATGAACAGATTAGATGGAAAATAAACGTTATTGTGTGCATCGCGAATGTTTTAATGGTAAAAATCATTATCCCACTGTTATTTGTAGGGGTGTACCCGAACCAAGTTAGCTCGGTTAGCTCGCTCGACTTAACTCGAAAAAGCTCAATTCAACTCGGTTCGAAGTTGAGTTTGAGCCGAGTCGAGCTGATTTTTGAGCTCGAAAATGAGTTCGAGCCAAGTTCGAGCAAGCCCCATCTCGACTTGACTCGGATCAAATCCAGCTCAAATCCAGTTTAAATCGAACTTGGATCAAATCAGTTTGGTGACTCGGTTACTTTGCCATTGATGTTGCTCACCAACCGTTTGATAAAATGACCCAACCAAATGTGGTTGGTGGCAAGGAAGGTTTGGCTAGTGGCAAGCAAGGTATGTACATTCAACAAATATCTTTTTCTCTTTTTTTTTTCTTTTTTTTTTATGCTACTTAGAAGGTGTTCGATGAAACACCTGAAAAACTATTGCCTCTGTTTTACAAACAGTGGGATTGTCAAGTTGTAGTTCAGGTGTTTGTGTAAATGCCTTGATGACGAACTCGGCTCGATCTTGGCTTTAACTCAGTTTGAGCTAGCCCGAGTTGTCGATCGAATCGAGCCAAGCTGGCCAGTCAGGCTCGAGGACCAAGCCGAGTCAAGTTCAAGCTAAGGGCAGCTAGTGTTTGAGTCGAGTTGAGCTGAGGCCAGCTTGACAGCTCAACTCAATGTACACCCCTAGTTATTTGTGGTGTGGCGTGACGCTCGAAAAATAAACGTACAGTATGTGTGTGTGTGTGTGTGTATTTGTGTGTGTGTGTATTTTTGTGTGTGTGTGTGTGGGGGGGGGGGGGAGGGGGAAGGTTCCATGCGGTCGAGCTCATGGGAACTTTCATGACGGTAAGCTGTGTGGGCCCCACCATGATGCGTATGGAACATCAACCCCATCAGTCAGATGCACCATTCCATGGTGGGCCTCGTTCTTAAAATTCAAGTCAATTCGTGACTTTTGTGGGCCACACCACATACAAAAGTTGAGAAGTGTTACCCTCCATTAAAACATTCATAATCATTTTTTGGGCCCACCGAGATGTGGTTCACAAATCCAAATCATCCATTATGTGTGTCCCAATTGTATGAGGTGTTAAACCAAGTTTTAGATGCATCTAAATTTCAAGTGGGCCCCACCAATTGCGTTTATATGTTTTAGGTACACCTTCACATGATTTTAGATGGTATGGCCCACCTAAGTTCCGCATACGGCTAATTTTTAGGATATCCCATAATTTAAAGGTGACCCATCAAATGCACGGTGTTGATGTTCGACATACATCATGGTGGGGCCCACACAACTCGACCTCATTGAAAGTTTCCATGCGCTTGACGCATAGAGCCTTTTCCTATATATATATATATATATATATATATATATATATATATATATATATATATATATATATATATATATATATATATATATATATATATATAGGGAAAAGGTACTGTGCGCTCGAGCTGATGGGAACGTCCCATGAGGTTGAGCTATGTGGGCCCCACCGCGATGCGTTTCGAACATCTACCCCATCAGTTAGATGCACCATTCCATCGTAGGCCTACGTCTCAAAAATCAAGTCAATACGTTACTTGTGTGGGTCACACCATATACAGAAGTTAAGATGGGTCGTGCACCATTAAAACATTTATAATCATTTTTTGGGCCCACCGAGATGTGGTTTGCAAATCCAGCCCATCCATTATGTGTGTCCCACTTGGATGAGGGTTCAGACTAAGTTTCAGACGCATGTAAATTTCAGGTGGGCCCCACCAAGTGCTTTTATATGTTTTTGGCATGCCTTCACATGATTTTAGATGGTATGGCCCACCTGAGTTCCGTATACGGCTGATTTTTTGGATATCCCATAATTTAAAGGGGACCCATCAAATGCACAGTGTTGATGGTCGACACGCATCACGGTGGGGCCCACACAGCTCAACCTCATGGGAGCTTATCGTGAGCTCGAGCGCATAGTACCTTTTCCCATATATATATATATATATAAAATTATAATATAATATTAATATTATTAATATATTGAGCCAATGTAACTTTGATAGAGCCGTTGTATAACTTCGGGAGTGTCAACTCTCTTCTTCACCCTACACGTACTTGTTGCAAAATATTGATTTTTTAAATATATTTTAATAAAATAAATAATAATATAATATATAAAAAAGTTTTGTAAAAAGCTTTCTGGGGGGTTTTTAAGAATAGTCCCACATGGGAAAGGGAAGAGAAAAAAAATTGTTTAAATGAAAACAGTGGAATATTATAATATTTACCTACATAGTTCAGGAGTTCCATATGGTAGGCCTTCATGTTTGCTAAACACAAACCCACACCAGGCTCGTCGTATCCTAGAAGCGGTTTGCCTGTAACCTATCAACATACTCAATTCATTTGAGTAGGGGTAAATAACGCTTTAAGGACAACGTTTCAGACGTGCTTCAACTTGTCCTTATTCAAGCTAATTTTATTTTTCTGATTTCCATATTATACAGAAATTATATTTATCTGTATAATTTCCAACAGTACCCACACCATTTATATAATTAATGTGTGGTAAACCAGCCAATCACGTGCGTTGACATTCCAGACGAGCTCCTGTTCAAATTGTTGAAAGAATATCAAAGCCCCAAGATGATGTATTTATTATTATATTCACACCATTCTTCTATTTTTAGATGTCATTTTAAATTTCGGTCCCAAAAATAATTTATATCGAAATCTCAAGTGGACCATTGCAAATAATAGTGGGACAATGATTCTCAGTGTTAAACATTCGTATAGCCTACCAAAACATTTATTTTCTATCTAATTTGTTAATAATGTTACTAAAACCTAGATAAAAAGGAAAAACAAATATTATATTAACCCAAAATTTACGTGACACACAAAAGGTTTCAATGGTACACATTTAATATCTCACTGCTTTTATAATATGTTTTACTTATCTCTGCGTTGGCTTATTTTTAGGCTCAAGCCTTATCAATAATTATGACCCTTTCATCCGTTTGGAAAATTTCAAGAATTTTTGCTTTGGAAGCGGTTCAAAAGTGTTAGTTAAAATTGTTGGACCTCAAGATAATGTATATGATATATCTACTTCGTCCATCCATTTTATCACAACATCACAAGACATATCACAACATCACAAGACATAAGCTGAAAATTGATTGAGATCTAATACTGAAGTGGCCCACCAAAAAAAAAAAAAAAAAATAGTGACCCTGAGAAGATTTTAACGGCATGTATTTGATTCACTTTTTTCTGTGGCTTGGTCCACTAGAGCTTTAAATATGCTTCATTTTTAGCTCATGTTATAAATTCAGCTTGCATACTGGCTGAAGTGAATAAGCAGCATGTTTTACGGTAGTACCCACGACCATTCTGCAGCTTTTTCGATTTTGCATCCAAAAAGAAGCTATCAAATCAAACATGTAAGGAAATGAGCAGGCTGATAGTGAACCCACGTACCAAACATGTAATGAAATGATCATGCTGACGCTCCTAGATAGGAAGCCGATTAGCTGGTGTACCACAGACCAGCTATATAACTTCCGTGCGTACGTGTCGCTCTAAGACGAGCGCGGACGCTCCTCGTGCTCCGAGTTGTACGACCGGTTCAAACGAGATCAAAATTAGATGGGCCATACAATGATGTATTTATCATATCCATAAAGTGGACGAGATCATTTTAAATCAGTAGCCAATAAATTGAATCATATCCGAAGCTTAAATGGACCACACCACATATTAGCAGTTGCAATGACGATTTTTACCCTTAAAACATTCGTAAGACCCACCATAACATTTATTTTTCATCTAATCCATTCATAAGGTCACAAAGACCGCAGTTAAGAGTAAAAACAAATACCATATTAATTTAAAACTTCTGTGACCCTCAAAAGGTTTTCAAGCGTAGATATTTAATCTCTCATTGCTTCTTTCAATGTGGTCCACTTGATCTTTAGATCTGTCTTATTTTTAAGCTCACCCTTACTAAGATTTCACTAAATGGATGGATGGTTTGGATATAACACATACCTCATAATGGGACCCACATAACCTGGGGACGTCAATACACCAGCTATATATCAGGTGCGTGGTACACCAGCTAATCCGCTTCCCTTGGATCTCCCAGTAGTACAAGCGCATACCTCATAATGATGTATTTAACATGTCGGCACCGTTCGTCGAATTTAGTGAGACTTTAGATATTGAAACTAAAAATAATTCATATCCAAAGCTCAAGACGACCACACCAAAAATAATAGTAGGTATAATGATTCTCACGGTTAAAACAATCCTAAGGTCCGTTATAGCGTTTATTTTCTATTCAACATGTTCATAATGTCACACGTACCTCGTTGAAGATGGAGAGCAAAACAAAACATTATATTGATACAGAATTTTGGTGACCCCAAAAGGGTTACAATAGTAAACGTTCAATACCCATTGTGTGGTCCACTTCATTTTTGAATCTGTCTTATTTTTAGGTTCAAGCCTTACTAAGAACTGGCCAATTGCACTGACGGTTTGGATATAAATCATACCTCATGATGAGGCCCACAGAAAATGGTGACGTCAACACACCAGCCAAGTTGGTGGTGTGTACTACACCAACCAATCCAATTCTATTGCATCCGGTCGTTCCCACCAAATCGGT
The DNA here is from genome assembly GCA_030180095.1 of Magnolia changhungtana. Taxonomy (NCBI): domain Eukaryota; kingdom Viridiplantae; phylum Streptophyta; class Magnoliopsida; order Magnoliales; family Magnoliaceae; genus Magnolia; species Magnolia changhungtana. Next base: position 4,819,894 of record JASAUF010000123.1, on the reverse strand, counting down.
TTGCGCAGTGAGTTACTCATCATGCTTTTACCGTTCTGAGTAAACTCTATTGGGCCCACCGTAACAATATGTAGCTTATCCACGCCATCCATCAGTTTTTTCATCTCATTTCAAGGGTTAAGCACAAAATTGAAGTATATTCAAAACTCAAGTGGACCATACCATAGGAAACAATGAAAATAATTATTTCCACCGTTGAAACTTTTCTAAGGCCTACAGTGATGTTTATTTGTCATCTAACCTGTTCATAAAGTCACATAGATATCGATTAAGGGAAAAATACAAATATTAGCTTGATACATAACTTCTGCGGCCCCAATTATTTTTCAATGGTATACATTGAATTTGCACTGTTTTGTGTGGTGTGCTCCATTTGAAGTTTGGATATACTTTATTTATGTCGCAAGCCTTAATATTATCTGTTAAAATATATGTACGGAGTGAATAAAATACTTGCATCACATTCACGGTCGACCCCAGAGAGTTTACTTAGTACGCAATAAGCTTCCGTTCCCACTCATTTCACAGCAGCCTGCAATAGCACCTCGAAGCGGATTGCGTAGTGAGTAAACTAAGTGAGGTCCACCATGATTTATCTATTCTAACCTTTCCGTCCAACCATTTTTCCAGATAATTTTATGGCTATAGCCCAAAAAATGTGGCATATACGTTGTTCAAATGGACCATACTAAAGGAAATAATTGAATTAAATTTATGCCGTTGAAAATTTCTTAGGGGCCACGGGAGTTTTGGATCAAGTTTATATTTGTGTTTTCCCTTCATCCATGTCTATATGATCTTGTGAACATGTTATGACTAATAAACATCAATGTGGAGCCTAGAAAGGTTTCAACGGTGGAAATCATTCTTCCCACAGTTATCATCGGTATGATCCACTTAATCTTTGGATATGCTTCAATTTTAGGCTCAACCCCTTAAATTATATAGAAAAATGGATGAACGGTGTGGATAGACAACATATATTCAAGGTGAGCCCAATTGAGTTTACTTGGTACGATAAGAGCGTACTGAGTAACTGTAATACTTTGTCTCTTTTAAACGGTGGGTTCCACTATTGCCTTTAGTGTGGCCCACTGAGTTGTGGATGGCCCTCATTTTTGGGCTTATGCCCTAACTTTGATGGGCAAAACTAATAAACGGTGTGGATTTATCACATCATTTTTGTGGGGCCCACTCTCAAAAAAAAAAAAAAAACAAAGCAAGTGACATGCGTCATAAACCAGCCCCTCTCCTCCACGGTTCTCTTTCTCTCCTTCCTTGTTCTCTATGGTTCATTTGCACACATGAACCCATTTGACCCTCCATGCCATCATCATGGTGGGACTCACTCCTTAATCTAAACCGCTCATTGGAACGACACCTCTGTTCAACCTTAGCCGTTGATATCTCTCGCCCAGAAACCTCTTATGTGGCCCACCTTAAACCTCGATCAAACTGATTTTAAACTTCATATCTTATCTTGTTGCTATAAAACCAATGGATGTTGTAGATTTTTACATTTGATACATCTGCGGACCCCACCTCATCTCATCAGCCCAGAATTCCATAACTATTACGGGGACTTTCCGTTTTAGCTTTAGCGGCAATGCCGCACACCTCTCTGCACTAGGCAATTCATGTAATGCTCTCTCCTGGAATCGTGGCTGTTATTCTTCCCTCATTCAACGCTCCACAACTCTCCAACACCTCCCCACCTCAGAGAGATAATAAAAAAAGCTCCAATCTCCTCGCTTTCTCCTTCGTTTTCTTGTCTTTACCAACTGACAAAAGCTAAAACCCAAATTTTCTGAAACCCACCAGCAAAACACATTGAGAACTTCTATCTTTCATTGTACCAAGCTCCTCAGTATTGATCTCCATCAGTTGGAAGAATTGAAACCCTCAAATCCTTGCTAGACAACAGTCTGCCATTGGAGGGAATCAAATACCGTGTGTCAGATATCAACCTAGTGACTAATTATATCAAACGACTCTCGAGTTGAAATCTAACAAGAGCCCAAAGCTATTTTACGTAGAAATCGGACCTACGTTAAATATATATTTTCATATCAGGTAGGTGATCATTTTCCATTGAAATATTTATAAGTAATTGCCTTATATAATCTAGACATTAAGATATTTTTTTATTTGACTGAACCAATGCAAATATTATTTTTTTCCATTTAATATTATCTAGTGGTGATAGTGAATATTCATTGTGTGAGCATAGACATTATATCTGTCATAATTCCTTGTAAGTTAGATGCATCTTATGTGAACAATTATTTTTTTTAATGCAATGATTTTTACGGGTGCTCTGCCTAGGGTCATTCCCGAAATGATCAGCACGACACGGGTGCTCTGCCTAGGGTCATTCCCAAAAGGATCGGCACAAGTGCTCTGCCCTGGGTGATTCCCTAAAAGAATCAGTACACACGCGTGTACTGCCCTGGGCTTTTGTCCTTAAAAGGTTATATCGGTGCTCTGCCGAGGGTCATACCCTGAAAGGATCAACACCAGTGCTCTGCCGTGGGTCATCCCTAAAAGGATCAGCACACATGAGTGTTTTGCCCACTCTAAATCTTAGTAATTTTTTTAAAAAACTATGTTAAACAATTTATTCATTCCATATTTATGAATATTAAATTATTAATTATGATTCTACATCCAATGTTAACTTTATTTTGATTAATATGTCAAGGTTACATTTAGTAATATTGGTAAGGCTTTCAACTCGGGATTGATGTGATCCTATTGAGTTGTTAACTCATTATGTTTTAACCGTTTCAGGTTACGAATATTTTGAAAATGCAGGGTACTACTATCAGTAGTGGAGCATGGAATGTAGTTAGATGCACGTGGCATGTCATTCTACATAGGACAAATTTTATTTTATTTTAGAACTCTAAATGTAGTAATGTTTGACTTGATTTTCTTACTGCAAGTTAAGTTAAATAATCATGCATCAATGTAATAACAGATTATGTAATTAGTGATCTTAGTATGTGTTTGGATTTTAAAGTTTTGGACTATGGTGGGAGAAAATGAAATGCATATGAAATTATCATACATTATCTTTTTATTATTATTATTATTTTTTTAAAGTCATAAGTCTGGAATTCGGGTCCCAAACACCTTATTCGAGTATCCGAATTTTGGGGCATGACAGTGTAACACCCCGTACTTTTCAGTACTCGAGTGTTACCGTGTAATCTATTGTAATATAAATACAAGTATAGCTTAAGAGAACATCCACGTTTATTCTAGCCTAAATCCAACCCTTGAAAACAATCCCCATTCGTACATCAACCTATCCATCCCGTCAATTTCTAAGATGGATCATTATACCACTAGAGACAAACCTAATCGTACAACATCCGATGTAAGACCCAGATTAAGGGGCCTAGCTATGGAAACGTAATCGCGATGAAATTTCACTCACTACACTATTAGAACAATTGAACCATATAAATCCACCGTCCATCGGATCCACAACTCAAGGTGGGATGAGTAACACTTAACTTTATGAATTAACCGCCACATTTCAAAAGAAACATGAGGATCTACCCACGTTAGCATAGGGACATCTAGAAGTACTAGTGATCATGTTGGAAGAAGATCCAACCGATAATCGCCAATGAGACTCACAAAATCAAACTTGGGGCCCACCTAAAGCTTTGGATCTTCTCATCTCCGATCAGACAACCTTGATTGGACCCTTCAAACCAGATGGCAAATCTTATAAATAAATAACATAATAATATTAATAATATTATGGAAGAGATGCAAATAACAAAAATGGGGTCATCAACACAAAGAAAGTAGGCCTAAACACACTTAAATGATCCTTCGAATCTTTTGACTGTTAATATCCAAAACAGGAATGAATCCAACCGTTGAATCAGTAAAGGCCAATGGAATAACCCAAAATTTAGGTCATGGGGCCCCACCTAGGCTTTGGACCTGCATGATAACTGGCCAAGGGCACCACGTGGATTCCTAAAAGCAATTGGACGGAACAGATTAGGACAAACTATCATGTGGACCCCACACTATAGTGCCTGTGCACGTAGGGTACGTGCACCCGTGGTGCACTGGACAGTAAGACACGGTCAAAACGCGTCTGACCGTGAAATGCCGAAAGTGGAGGGGATTTCCCTCCTTTCCTTATTTAAAAACTCAAGCAACAGTCGGACAGTGTCCGTTTTCTGCCAACCATGGCCCACCATCGTACCCCACGTGCGAGATCCGAACCGACCATCTGATAGAGGGCCTGCGTCCGAACAAACCCCACCCAGTTTTCGTCCCTGAAATATGTGTGTGTGCACACAATTTTCAGTGTAACCGGGTCCCACAAACACGTTATTTCCAAAAGAGGAAATGATGAGTGTTGAATGTTGCATACCAGACCCCAGTAATTGCCTAAATTTACGTACATGATAAGGCTTAATGGAGTGTTTTAATCGTGTTTTTATTACAGGATGAAATCAGGAGCGTTAATTGGAAATTGATGTTAAAGGCATGGATTTCATGATCCAAAGTCTCCAGAGCACGGGATGGACTCCAGAAAACCAATGGTGAAGATTTTACACGCCTGGGATCGGAGGAAAGCAAGCCAAAGGGGCCCGAAAAGGGTCCAGAATGCAAAATCACATGTTTCCCGCCATCCGATCAACTCGAAACTTCATACATGTGATGAAGGCCGTAAATCAACCGTACATATTAAATTTCAGCTCTTGCAGATCTCCGGAAGTGATCCAACGGACAGATCAGCCCGTTAATCTATAATTTGGGACCCACCTGATATTCGGAACTGCCTCAAATTTGGTTCTGACGGTGGAAATAATATGAGAAAAAGGATGTACGGTGCAGATTTCTCAAAAATATCACGATGGGCCCTGTGTATGGGGAGTGTACACCCTGCTCGTGCGCACTTGTGGTGCACCGCACCAGCGGGACGGTCAACGAAGCGCTGACCGGCGCCCATCTTCAAAAACGCGTCCGCCGTCCAGCGTCTGCGAAGACGACGTGCGGTCGTCGGTTGTGGGTCTCACTCGTTGTCCAAATGGACAATCCAAGCCGTCCATCCGCTTCCTGGGGCAGCTATAACCATCGCCTAGATGTCTGTTTGGTCCCATGCATGTGTACGGACGTTGAATGATGAAAATCGCAGGATGGACGGTGGAACGAAAGATCAAGTGGGCCGCATCTATTTCACTCCAGAATATATCACTCCCGGACGGTTTCTCGATGTGAATCTCATGAACGGAGTAGATTTCTCAAAGCCGTTGCGGAGTGGGACCCACCATCATCGCAGTCCTCGTCGTTTCGCGTCAGCGTAACCCGGCCGCTGGCCATTTTTGCGGAGGACGGTGAGCCCCACTCGTCAACCTTCCGGAAGATCTGATCCGTCCATCGTGTAGAGCGCCATGAATACTATAAAACCATGCTGATATTCCACTCCCATGCGTACACACGTGTGCGGTACAGAGGCCAAAAGTAGACTGCCCCGGGACGTTCAAAACTGAGTTTTTTGAGATTTCTTCTGTGGGCCGCGCCAATGGACCTTCAAAACCACCCATTCTTGACTGAAATTTCGTCCTGAATCCAATAGACGGGGTGGATTTTCCAGAAAATGCCTCTGTGGGGCCCACCGATCACGGCTGCGAAAATTTATACTCCGAGTCCTTCTACGACTCTGCCACCGACCCCAGCCATCCAGCAGCTATAAAAGGAGAGTTTTGGACGTGGGAAAGGCATTCAGAACTAGGGAATTCAAGATCCAGAGCCAGGGAGAGAAGGGAGAGAAGAGAGAGGAGAAAGAGAAGAAAGAAGAGAGAAGATCGATCGGTTTGACGTTTTGTTTTTTTATGAATTTTATTTCATCTGTTTAATGGATTTTATGGGTCACTAATCTCTCAGCTAGGGCTAAGATGAAGCCCCTAATTTGATTAGCTCTTGTATTAGTTGATTTACTTTGAATATTAATTAATTGTTTCTTTCTCTAAGTGGGCTTTATGGGTTTAAATTCTATACTTCTCCATCTATGAACTTGACCAAAGTATATATATGGATGTTGTTTGGATGCTTATTATAGGTGCTTGTGTCTGATCAAGAACATGTTTCCTATAGAGGAAGAAACAGGGTGCTTTAATGAATGTACATCCCATGTGCCCGACCAAGGACATGGGATATGTTATTCATGGCATTGCTTAAAGGAATTAGACAGTCTGTATACCCGATTAAGGACACAGATTGTGCTTTCTCTGAATAAGAGGTATCAATTTAGATTAAGGTGAATCAACAGATAAAATAAGGGTTGGGATAATTATGGGTGGATTCGAAAGTCCTAGTGCTTTTTCTCTGATTGAATTTTCTTCCCTATTCTTAATTGTTTTTTTTAGAATTGTGCTTATTAGTTTATTCCATTACTTGTTGGATTAGTTAAGGAGAATCATAGATTTGAATTGTGACGTCCAGTCCTCGTGGGAATGATCTCGTAATACGTACCGTATCTACATCTGATTCGTATACTTGCGAGTTTAAAAATCATTTAAATCGTGTTGGTTTAAATAAAACATCAGGAAACCTGTCTCCATGTGACAGGTTGGTGATCCGCGTGAAGGGCGTCTGGCTTGATCTGGATCTTCCAAGTAGACTAGATCTCGGTCGTCCAATTTCTTAGGGCGTCCCAAACAAAACTAAGGTTGGTTTTAGTCCCTACCCACCATTTTGAGTGGCGGTTTTAACTGGATCAGATCCTAGCCACTCATCTTTCATCCGAGGGTCGTGAGGGAGTCAGAGTGCCATAAAAACGGGAAGGAAACGCCCTATTCCTTCCATTTCACACAGTAGGAGAAAAACAGAGAGAGAGTAGCCATATCCTTCCTCCAGCGAACCCACCACCCGAACCTCCCTGGAGCTTCGAAATCTACGATCTAGAAGCATCGTGTGACCCCTCAAAGCTGTCCAGTGGCTTCGTTCTGTGGAGATAGGCTCCCATTCGAGATCTGCCATTAGGGGAGACCATCTTCCCTGACGGTTTCCTTCATCAACGATATTGCTGGAACCATTGGACCGAGGCTATTGGGTGCGGTCTGGTCCAGTAGTTGTCAATCAGTGCAGATAAGAAGAAAGAAGAAAGAAAGAGAGAACTAGAGAGAGAGAGAAGGAAAACGGTGGTGGTGGTGACACTGCTGCTGCCGTTACCGCACCATACAAATAGCTGGGTTGCACCCTGCAGCAAGTGGGCCGCACGTTGTACATTGCAGGTGGGCCGCACCCTGCACATATGCAGGTGGGCAGCACGCTGTAACAAACAGGTGGGCCGCACGTAAAGAGCAGTGGGCCATGCCCTGCACCAATGTTAAGGGCTGCACGAGCTGGGCCAGGACAGGTAGACAGCCCAGCCGCACCTTAGAATCTGGAGGGCCTGGTCAGTTTCTGGGCCACTATGGTACAGCAGGGTTAGGCCGTAAATGGGTCACTATTGCTGGGCCGAAATAGGTCCAGCACTTCCCAGCCCTTCGGCTATCAGCAAATGGCGCCAACTGGGCCAGGATAAGCCCAGCCCAGCCAGCCTTTGGCCAACAAATGCTAGGCCATGATTGTGTAGCAATGGCTAGGCCAAACCAAGCCCAGTTCGAGCCTTAGTAATGGGAAATTTCAGGCCCAATCTAGGCCACTTCTTGGGACAGAAATTGAGTGGGCCTGTTCACTCTGATGCAGGCCCAAATAGTCTTATTCATGGGGCCCTTCTAAACCCACACTAGACATATTTTAGTGTGTTATTTTCATTGTCACCTTGCCTTCATGAGGGATAATATCATTAGATGTGGCTAACCATGGTTAAGTTAATTTGGCTAGTGTTAGTTATTAAAGGTGTTAGATATTAGCAATTATCATGTTATTCCTATTTTGTCATTTGTAAAATAATGTTGTTAGTATTAGTAGACAATTATTACTTATTTCTACTTCATTCTATTATTATAGACTAATTGTAGGAGTAGAATTTCAACCTCCAAACCAAAGCCAAAAATTTGATTAGTGGGCAGGTAATCTAAACTCTAGGCCAATACCCTAAACCTAGATAGCGCATGAGATTTGGATCTAATTGTAAAGTTTCATAATAGGTCACAGTATCTATTATCATGACTAGATTCATTACTTATAGTTATGATTATTATCCTTAGGAAATGGTATCCTTTTTCTTATGAGATTAACGTAATTCTTGTAATGTGATTGTTAACATCGGTCATTATCATTTTACTATTAGTAAATATTCTATTTTTTATCACCTCTACTACTTGATAGGTTATTAGTCATTATAAGAACAGTAGATATTGTTGTTACATATATATTTTAAATATAAACTTGTGAACCATCATTTCTAATATTGATGGATTAATACTCCTATTATGAATATTACTCGATCCGTTGTACAATAAAAATAATAATATTAATATTAATAATAACTTAGGATTCAAATCCTAAAATCTAAGTTTAAGACTAAACCCTAGGATAAAAACCCTAATTCTATACTAAGACCCTAAAAAGATAACCCTAGATTATGATCTTAAGCCTTATGTAGTGCTTAAAACTTAGATCTAATCGTACAAGTTCATGATTTATGATAGGATACAATCCTAAGGGCGCAGGCAGTTAGCGACACTAGATGACTATTCAAAATATAAGGTGATGATTCTTCTCCTTGAGCTTTCCATCTTCTCATTAGCTTAAGTTATAGTTATAGTTCTTATTTTGATTTATAATTGACATCTCCCTTTTATAATCACATGTGTCAGCTAGTAGAAATTAAATTGCTATATTACATGCTTAATGATTCATCTTGTATATTTGTTTATGCTTGTAAATTGTTTGTATATTGTTTATGAAATTTAAACTGGTACATTAGTAGAAAACCCCCACATATAAATGTACACTCATACTTGGGATGTAACCTGATTGATTGTGATCATAATGAGCCTTCGACTTAGTGGTTACTTAATGATAGTTTGAAATGGACATTGATGTGGGCCTACCATCCATGAGTCGTTGTGTTAAGTGGTTTTCAAGGATGGTATTTATCGCATGGTTTTAATAATCGCCCTATGTGGCTAAGTTTCAAGATTCGTCCTGTGTGGCTCAGTTTTGACATTTGCCCTATATGGCTTAGTTTTGGTATTTATCCTATGTGGCTCGATGTACCATTTCTATACAACCATGCGATGGTAAGCCCCATATACTATAATATGATTGGCCACTAGTCGATGAGTTTTCGTTAAACATCCTAAGATGGTAGCCTCATGGGCCGGGGATGGTAGTCATGGGATACTATGCTCGAGTCGTCGGCCTACGCCGGGCCATATACTCCCCGTAGTGACCTTTGAGCTTATTTAAAATGGTTGGTTGTAATTAGATTAATAACGGATTGGCTAATCATGCATACATAGCATATACCAACATCTGTTGTTATCGTACGTGATGTTCCGACTGAATGATGTACCCAGGTTCAATGATTCTGACTGGATGATGTGTCCCAAGTTCGATGATTGCATGGATGATGAGCCCATTATCCGCATGGATGAGCATCCCCGGGGCGTGATTGCATACTTCACGCATCCATGCATCTAATAAGACTGCATTTACTTTGTTTTGGTTGTCTGGATGTTTTATATTATTTCTTACCTAATGCGGTGGTGTGTAATCTTGAGGGGAATTCACACTAAGTTGGTTACTCATCCATCAAATATATAACCATACAGGTAGCACAGGTGGCTTAAGTGATTTTCAAGCTAGGGCTAATAAGGAGCCGGGTTCAGATACCCAGGGTTGCATGACTATATCTACCTTGAGAAGTCGAGGGGTCTTATGGCTCAAAATTTACTTGCATTCTATTATTTCTCATATATTGAATCATGTAATTCTTGTAATTGTTAATTTTGGAGACATTAGTTTGTATAAGTCATTATAGGCAATCACTTGTATATTTTAAATGAAATTTGAAATTTTCCTTTACACTTACTTGTCCATTCTACGCTCATCTGCTTACTCTGACTCTGATAAAAGTAAAATATATACTTGAATTTGATCATCCTTTAAGATTAACACTCGGGTTTTTAGGAAACTATTTCGATCAAAACTATTTCATGTGATGTGCTATAATTTAGATTTGGATATACCTCTTTTTTTAGAGTATGAAATAAAATGATATCAAAAAGTGGATGAACGGCGTTGATGAAACACACATCATGGTGCCACCCAAAGATCACCGACCAGTATCCACTGGCGACTGGCAGTGTCAGTAGCCAAACCGGGTCCGTCGGAAAGGCAAAACAGTGGAAATCGGATTGCGTACTAAGTTACTTAGTACGTTGTTATAGTACTAAGTAAACTTAGTTGAGTCCACCATGAATGTATTTGTTTTATCCACGCTATTCATCCTTTTCTTCAGATCATTTAACTGGTTGAACCCAAAATTTAAAAATACCCAAACCTCAAGTGTAATATACCAGAGGAAATTGTGGTAATAATGATTTTCACAGTTAAAACCATTTTAACCCCAAATTGATGTTTACTTGTCATCCAACCTGTTTATAAGATATTACAGACACGGATGAAAGGAAAAAATAAATATATGCTTGATGAAAAACTTCTGTTTCCTAGAAAAAGTTTTCAACGGTAGACACTCAAGTCGCACTGTTTGCTATAGTGTGGTCAATTCATAACTTTGGATATAATTCATCTTTTGTCTCAAGCATTATAATTATCAGTTAAAATGGATGGACGGAGGAGATTAAATACATAAATCAGATATTTAATCCCCTCCGTCCATCCAAAATAGAGCTCCTTAGTCTTAATCGGATCCGCTTTTATCGTACTGAGTAAACTCAGTTGGTCCATCTTGAATGTATGTAATCTATCTGATACGTTCATCCACTTTTACATCTAATTTAAGGGGTTGAGCCTAAAATTGACGCATATCTAAAGATCAAGTGGATCATACCAAGGGAAACAATGAGGATAATGATTTCTACCATTGAAACCTTTCTAAGGCCCATAGTGATGTTTATTTGACATCCAACCTATTCATAAGATCGTACAAAGATCCACTAGATGGATGCCAAACAAACAATCCGATCCAAACCGCCTAAATGATGGCCCTACTTTATAATTTAGAGAGATCATTAGTCAAGCTTTACCTAGGGACGTGTTTGGACGGGCCCATCCCATGGGATTGGATTGTATTAGGGTGGATGGCAAGTAATGATGGCTGTGTCAGTGGATTGCATGGGATTGCTATATCCAGGGAATTTACTACCGACTATGTTTGGCTCGCCGGGCCAATCCCGGGATTGCTTCGTCTACCAAACATGTCCCAAGCAAAATAGATGAGAATAAATGGGATTGGGTGGATTTTAAGGTAATGATGGTGATGTCATTGGATTGCTGGCAATCCATGGGATGCTATATCCAACTTCTGCCTGTTTGGCACCCCCGGCTAAATCCCGGGATTGTTACTTCCAATCCATCCTAATACAACGTAATCCCATCCATCCTGCCCGTCAGTTTGATCGGGCAGATTGAATGTGATTGGATGATATTAGAGTAAATTTTACGAATTTCAAAGTGATGTCAGTCGATCGTCTTAGATCCTCAGGATCCCGTGTCTGTTTGGTACGCCTGACAATCCCCGGATCCATCTTCCAATCCCTTCCCTAAAATTACCATCTCCCGTGTAAGTCGATCATCATAAGTGTTATTTGAGCAGTACATGATTCCAACGGTCTACATTGATTCTAATAGCACGCCACGTGTATGGTAAGGAGCATTACACGCTACCAGCGTATCCATGACTCCAGAGATTATGTTCTCTCTCTCTACGGCTCGAAGTTCAGGCCTGAGAGAGAGATTCGTATCGTACGTTGTAACATGAGAGCAGGAGCTACAGCGAAACAGAATCGGCTCGTGAAATCTAAACCGTACAATTCTAGCGCAGGCTCAGTAAACACGGGCTAGAGATCGCGATCTCTTGACTAGTCTGGCAAGAGATTCTTTCCTTGAAAGAGTGGCCTCAGGGTATCATGGTCTAGAGTGCACAGTATCATTATGTTCTGGTTGATTAAGCTATGTATTAGTCTCGATAATCCCCACCGTCAAAATCACAGGCAGTACTATACACATCGACCCATCAGCAACGTCAAAATCATCGGCAGACTCCTCGTGTATCGAGGGTTGCCGTTATCGTAGTTTTGAAACGGGTAGTGTCACGTGACACTCACATGACACATCAATTCTCATTGTCTAAACCAAGGGCCATTATTAATGGAGCAAGGCCCGAAAAGCCCACGCGTGATCAAGCGACGTTAACTGTCTGGTTGGTGGACACAAAAAGGACGCTGATAACGAAATACGAGCCGCGTGAAACCAAGGTCTAATCGAGAAATGATCAAGTATAGGCAACTGTACCATAACTGGTGGTGCAGTGTCATTATTTCCACCTACACGCTACCTGTTTAGCAAATCAGCTCCACGAGAAACATAGGGTCTACTGCTCAGATTACCTTCTTCAAAGGTCTGGCTGACCTCTAGCTAGTCCTAGCCTCTACGTCCACTCACGCTGATGGGTTAGCCAATAGCTTTTAGGGCTGCCAAACCTCTACATTGTACGTAAATTCTGGCTGGTATTTGAATGTCGGAAGCGGATATGAATGGTGTACCTCACACCAGCTATATGGCTGCTTAATCGACGTCAGCAAATTCTGGGTCCTATCATGAGGTACGAGTATGTGTTACATCCATTTTGGGGAGCTCAAACATGACGTGTGCGGTATGTGATATATCTATACTTCCGTTCATTTGGGAGCTCGTCTTAAGGCTTGAGACGTAAAATAAGACAGATCCAAGTATCAAGAAGTTGACCACACTACAAAAATGAGCAGAAAGTCAACGCCTACCAATGAAAATTTTTTTGGGCATATAAAAGTTTTGGATCAATATGAAATTTATTTTTCCTATTAATTCAGAATTTTGTGACCTTATGGACAGCTTGGCTAGAAAATAAATGTTTTGATGGGCCTTACAAATTATTTAACTGTGAAAATCATTATATCCACTGATATTTGTGGTGTGGTCTAGATGATCTTTGGATACGGTTCATTTTTTGAATAATGTTCTAAAATGATTTCTAAAAATATACAAATGATGTAGATATAATAAATAAATCAATTTTTGAATAATGCTCTAAAATGATTTCTAAAAATATACAAACGCTGTATATATAAAAAATAAATGATGCTCTAAAATGATTTCTAAAAATAAGCTTATGCAACTTTAACTGTGATCTCCTTTGAGCCGTTCGTACAACTTGGAGCTCGAGGAGCGTCCGTGCTCATCTTCGCCCGACACATGCCCAGTGCAGCTATACAGCTGACGTGGGGACACCATCCAATCCCCTTCCGTGAATGTCGTGGGAAGACGAGTGCCGGCTACACTCCTTGAGCTCCCCCTCTTAGAAGGATATCAAAGTTATATGGCCCACAATGATTTATTTATTATATCTACACTGCTCAACCAATTGTAGATATCATTTTAGAGCAGGAACTGAGAAATGAATCATATCTAAAGCTTATATGTACCACACCACACCACAAATAGAAATGAGGCAATGATTCTTACCATTAAAACATTTCTAGAGCCCATTATAACATTCATTTTCCATCCGAAGTAACACTAACCCTGTAGGAAAAAAAACAAATATCATATTGATCCAAATCTTTTGTAACCCCATAAGGGTTTCAATGGTAAACGTTCATCCTCCCGCTCGTCTTTGCAGTGTAGTGCATCTTTGATATGTTTTATTTTTTGGTCTAAGCCTTATAACAAGCTTCATGTACCGACGGCATGGATATGACACATGCCTCGTGATGTTACCCGACAACTCGGTGACATCGTCACACCAGCCAAGTCGGTGGTGTGTGGTACACCGGCCAATCCGTTTCCGCGTAGATTGCTCCCTACCGTACTCTTTAATGCAAAATATTTATAATTGCCGTTTTTGGCTGTTATTGTAGAGTGTCGGAGATTCAAATCGGGACCCGAAGAGAGTCGTTTAACGGTTCAGATGATAATTTTCCGTATAATTTACGCAGCTAGTATATCAATAAAGCTACTAAGACCCATAATGTAATCCGCGGGGCATACACTCCGTCCATCGGGTGCCCTCATCCATGCCAGGTCCAGGGCCAAAAGAAATCCTCATGAACAACTGAGGCAGTTCATAGAACATAGAACAGTAAGCATGGGATGCCAGCCGTAGGTTTGGGTGTAGGGCCACCATGATATTTAAATTTCATCAAACCGGATCATCAAGTGTGTCTCAATAGGATGAAAGTAAAATATAAAAATCAGCCTAATCCATCAATCAATCGACCCACTCCGTCAGATCATAGAGGTTTCACACGTTATTTTACATTGTTCCCTTTGGTGTGGCCTATCTTAGAATTGTATGGGATTTATATTTTGTATTTGCAGTTAATATAAGGGTTCTCAACTGGTTGACGGAATGAATTTCACACGTACACCATGATGGATCAAGTGAGCTGTCTGTAATTGATAATATGAAGCTTCAACAATCATGAGGTGAGTTATAAGATAAAAAATAATTGACAATCATCCAAAAAGCTTGGAATTAAAATGGTGTTCGGCCCCACATAAGGGTTGGACGGACCTGATTTATGAGGCGTCCATCATTTACAGTGGGTGACCATTGTGAATGGGTTAAGAGAGGAAAAGCTCATTTATTTCCTGAACGGACAGGGTCGAAAAATCACAATGGTTAAACAGCTTGGGAGCCAAGAAATGAATAATAAAACGGGAAAAGCCAGCAAACACCACATTGAGAAGGCCCATTTATTAGATGGTTAGGATCAACTTGCTAACTGTCACATATAACTGAGGATAATTGTATACAGGTAATATGTGTTGCACTTGAGGTCTTGGTATTGAACCCAGATCCATAGCTCAACTGGCAGGCTGAGTGGAGATACCTCGTTTCAATACTTGAGGTCTTGGTATCGATCCCTAGTGGGGGTGGCTAACATGGAGTGTGTGTACTGACATGCATAAGTGTGTACTAACAAGCTAACCCAAAAAAAAAAAGGTCTTCGTATTGATTGTTGGATTACAAATAAACATCACCGTGGGATCTAGAAAGGTTTCAACAGTGGAAATCATTATCCCCACCGTTTCCTGTGGTATGATCCACCTTATCTCTGGATATGCTTCAATTTTGGGCTTAACCCCTTACATTAGATGAAAAAAATGGATGGACGGCATGGATAGACCACATACAGTCACGGTGGTCCCAAACGAGTTTACTCAGTAAAATAAGAGTGTACTGAGTAACTCAGTGCGCGATCCAATTTCGCCAATACGGACCTTGTTATTGGTTGTGCTAGCTCATGGCCCGCACAATGATTGATGTGTTTTATCTAAGTCCATCCACTTTGCTAGCTCATTTTATGACATGAGCTCAAAAAATGAGTTAGATCCAATTTAAGGTGGACCACACCACAGAAAACAATGGCGATTAAACGTCGACCATTAAAAACTTCCTAAGGTCCACTATAATGTTTATTTGATATCCAACTTGTTGATTATGTCATACAGACTTAGATGAAGGGAAACACAAATATCAGCTTATTCTAAAACTTTTGTAGCCCTTAAAATTCTTTTAATGGTGGGCGTTCAATAACTACATTTTCATGTGGTGTGGTCACATCAATAGTACATACGTGTAAATTTTTCATTACTGTGCATGAATTTTAACAAAGCAGATAATGGTTGGAATGGATGTCACAAACGAATCACAGTGGAGTCCACCCTCAACCTACTGTCTAAGTACGGCCTTAGTGCGCACGAAGTCTCCTACGATACAGTTCGTAGGAGACCACTGCTCGTACACCTTTTCCCATATATATATATATATATATATATATATATATATATATATATATATATATATATATATATCTATCTATATGGGAAAAGGTACAATGAGCTCGAGTGTATTACGGTTGTTTATGAGATATATATATATATATATATATATATATATATATATATATATATATATATATATATATATATATGAGAAAAGGTACAATGAGCTCGAGTGTATTACGGTTGTTTATGAGGTCGAGCTGTGTGGGCCCCACTGTGATGCCTTTCGAAAATCAACACTGTCCACTAGATGCACCATTCCATCGTGGGCCTGGACAGCCCAAAATTAAGTCGATCCGTGACTTTTGTGGGCCACACCACATACAGAAGTGCAGAGGGGCTGTGCACCATTAAAACATTCATAACCATTTTTGAGGGCCCACCGAGATGTGGTTTGCAAATCCAGCCCATCCATTATGTGTGTCCTACTTGAATGAGGGTTCAGACCAAGTTTCAGGTGCATGGAAAACTTAGGTGGGCCCCACCAAGTGCTTTTATATGTTTTTGGCATGTATTCACATGATTTTAGATGGTGTGGCCCACCTGAGTTCTGTATACGCCTGATTTTGGGCCGTCCAGGCCCACGATGGAATGGTGCATCTGGTGGACGGTGTTGATTTTTGAAAGGCATCACGGTGGGGCCCACACAGCTCGACCTCACGGACGACCATAATACGCTCAAGCTCATTGTACCTTTTCCCTTTATATATATATATATATATATATATATATATATATATATATATATATATATATATATATATATATATATATTTTGTGTGTGTTGCACTTCAATGAAAAATGGAGTTGTGGAGAGGCTCCACCATGATGTGTGTTTTATCCATTCTGTCCGTACATTTTTTCATATCATTTTAGGGCTTAAAGCTAAAAAATAACTTAGGCCCAAATCTAGAGTGAACCACACTATAGGAAACAATGGTGATTGAATGCCCACCAATAAAAACTTTTTAGGAACCACAAAAGTTTTGGATGAAGATAATACCTGTGTTTTCCCTCCACACCGGTATTTGTGACCTAACCAACAAGTTTGATGGAAAGTAAACGATACAGTGGAGCCTAGGAAGTTTTTAATGCTGGGTGTTCAGTTACCACTGTTTTCTTGTCATGTTGTTCGCTTGAGATTTGAATCTGACTCATTTTTAGATCCATGCCCTAAAATGATATGAAAAACAGATAGACGGTGCGGATAAAATATATACATCATGGTGGGGCCCACAGAGCATTGTCCAGTAGATACCCCGCAGCATCAGTACACAACAGTCAAATCGCAATAAAATGTGGGTGGAATTATCAACCTACAACAGAGGAAAACATGAACAGGAATTTGTTGCACCCCGAATGTGTAAAGGGGCGTATTGTTCTTTGACCGGAATAATTATATCTAATGATAGTGGGGCCCCATCTTATATATTCATCTCTTTGTTCAGTGTCCTCCAATAACCAGCAACAAAAAATAAATCAACGGTCCAGGGAAAAGTATCAAAGTTAGTTTTGAAGGATAGAATTGAACAATATAAAACAATTTAGTCTATAACCCACACCAAACCACCTCATAAAATCAATGGTATAGATGAAAGAATTATGGATGGCAATAATAAGATAGGTCGTGGATTGCATACTCTGGGTCCCACTAGCTAAGCACAGTGAAACTCATGTGAACCATATTAGGTAAAAGAGTATGGTTGAACACCCACCATTAAAAACTTTCTAAGATCCACCTTGATGTTTAATTGCTATTGTGAATGTCCCCCGCACATGTAGAGTTGATTGAGAGGTAAAAGTACAATTGATTCGAAGTCGTCACTAATTAAATGAAACATAAAATCTAAGTCAAGTGACCGCTATGACTGTTTAGCAACTGTAGATTTCTCGATTAGAGAAAAGGAGGGGATTACCCATCTTTTTTTTTTTTTTTTTAATCCACACGATGTGTTGTCATTACTTTATAGGATTCAATAGATTTTTAAGAGATTTTGTAAAGTTTTGACATTATCGCATATAACTGCTCTTTGCGGAGTTTAAGACTCCAGGTAGACAAAAAGAGAAAATAAAGCGCACCTAACGTTACAACACAGTTTAAGATACCATATATGCAAAATAAACTATAAAAAATGAACAAAATAGAGTATTATAAAATAAAAAATAAAAGAATTGAGTGTGTGCTTTTGATGTGTATGACCCGGAATGTAAGTTAATTTGAAATGTGAGAAGGAAATGGGAGACCCAATATCACTTTTTTTGTAATTGAAAAGGATGATTGGATATTTTTTATCCCAAGTATATTCTTTTGACTTTAGTATCTTCTTCAACTCTGAAAAATACTTGCTTTTAGTTGGACAAAGTAACGATGTGATCGTGCCTTTCTTGGAACAAACAAGATAGTTGAGCTAACTTCGGTGTGTGTGAGATTCGATCAGGCAATTGTGCATCGTCTTCAGCTCGATTGGTGCACTCTAGCCAGCCCAGGACGCTTTCGTGCATTAGCTTCTCCCCACTCAACTTGCAGCTCTCTGTCTCCATCGTGCCTCCTCAATGGGCAGCAATAGTGGCATTTAAATAGGCATAGTTGGTCAAACAAAGACCCTCCCAAAGGCCTTGTTTAGCTATGTAGGTTAAATATTTGCCAATGAAGGACCATAACTTAGCTAAGTAGGTCAAACAATGGCCCTTCAAAGGTCACTTTGTTTTTCATTTCAATTTTTTCATCGGGTTTTCAATAAACTTTGCTGCAATTGTAAAACATTTTATTCCAACAAGCCTTCAAGGGTCATTATTTTGAAGTGCCTTTTTACGTGCCAGAACTTCATGCGTTTAGTCCTCCAAGTTTTTCCAAGCTAGGGTGCTCACCCTTGACTTTGTTGTTCATTTGTCTCAATTCTGCCTAATCTAATTCAGTGGTCAGCTCTGAGTGGTATTAGGAATCATTTCGGCTAGTCTTTCATGGATTCTTGGTACCATTTGAGTCAGATAAATGTGCCTTTTTAACTCTTTGTAACTTACAAGTACCTTTGGACAAGTAGCCAAGATCAAGCCAATCAGGCCATGATTTATCATTCTATTCTACAAATCGTTTTCAAGTCAAGCTAATGTGATGTAGAGCAGGTCGCGGACAATTACATGGCAAAGATGGATCAGAAAAGGCCCGGTCAGCGACAGAAGTGATCTAGACCATCAGACCTTAAATCAGGCGTATCTCGCAATCCAGGATGAGTTAGCCGACGAAAAATATATGATTTTGGGGTAGAACGAGCTACTTTAGCCAACCAACCCCGCTATGCCGGGTTGCGACGCTCGGAATTGCAAGAAACCCCTGATTTGACGGCCGTTTCCCTGTTTCAATTTCATTTTTACTATAAATAGTAAGTTTTAGTTTGCTTATAACTCTTCATCTGTCGGGCTTTAGGAGTTGCGCCCAACGTGAAAAGAGCTTAGAATAATTAGGAGAACGGGTTGGTGAAGCCAAATAGGACACTTACTATTTTTGGCCGAAAACCTTGCGCACTAATAGACATCACGACCGTCTGTAAATAGTAAGTTTACTATTTATAGTAAGTCGCGAATTCTAAGAGTCCTAGTTGTAGTTTGATTCTGATTTCTTTTCCATTGCTTAGTACCCTTATTTAAAGGGTTGTGAACTCGTTTTTATTCATTCATTAATCTATTTTGAATTTATTTAGAATTTATTTCTATTTTCTGCTCTCTTTTCTCGTGGATTCGAGAAGTCTCTGTGAGGAGTTCAGAGAAGTTCCGTGGATTCGGAATAGTTATCCTCTTGAGGAAGACGGTGCTTGACCTCACGTCCTCCCCTGCGTCACAATGGCCTCCACAAGCTATTCTCTTGGGGTTTTTATGACTTTTTAGGGTCCCTGGA